>CAUJRU010000084.1:0-1200000 GCA_963277665.1 Viscum album | reverse complement strand
TGTCAAGATTCTCCACAAAATGCTCACTTCGTATCTTCAATCCCATTTCATGGATCTGATTTTCTGAAACTGAACTTCTCAGCAAGAAAACTATAACTCTGCAAAAGCTCACTCGGAATCTTCAATCCGGATTTCTTGAAACTGGTTATCTGAAACCGGTCTTCTTAGCAAGGAAACTGTGACTCATCAGAAATACACACTATGAATACTCAATCTGAATTCCCTGAATCTGATCTTATGAATCTGAATTTCTCAGCAAGTTAATAATGATTCAGCAAAAATTCTCACTTTGAAAACTCAGCACGTATTTCTTGAATCTAGTTCTCTCAGCAAAGAAAAGATGACTCAGCTCAAAAGCTCACTCCAAATTCTCCAGAACTCCGCCTTTTACGCGTGTGTAAAATATTGTATTTGAGAGAATAATCTGAGCACATATTTATAGGAAACTCAGAAAACATATGCGGGAATCTTGAAAATCCTTCTCGCTTCCTCAAATCTCAAAAACTCTGCAAATCTCTCACATTTAATCTTCAATTTTTGACTTATTCAAATCTACTTAAATTTCTCTGAGATTTATGAAAATTTGTTATACGGGTTTTCTTAAAATCTTCATATATTCCTCAAAATGATAAGGATAGATCTTGGTTATGATTTTAGGTTCAGGAAAACTGGTTCAGGAAAACTGGTTCAGGAAAAATGGTTCAGGAAAACTTGTTCAGGAAAACTGGTTCAGGAAAACTTGTTCAGAAAAACTGCTTTAGGAAAACTAGTTCAGGAAAACTGGATCAGGAAAATTGGTTTAGGAAAACTGGTTCAGGAAAACTGATTCATGAAAACTTGTTCAGGAAAACTGGTTCAGGAAAATTGGTTCAGGAAAACTGGTTCATAAAATATGGTTTAGGAAAACTGGTTCTGGAAAATGGGTTCAGGAAAACTGGTTCAGGAAAACTGGTTCAGGAAAACTAGTTCAGGAAAACTGGTTCAGGAAAACTGGTTCAGGAAAACTGGTTCAGGAAAACTGGTTCAGGAAAACTGGTTCAGGAAAAAACTGGTTCAGGAAAACTGGTTCAGGAAAATTGGTTCAGGAAAACTGGTTCAAGAAAACTGGTTCAGGAAAACTAGATCAGGAAAACTGGTTCAGGAAAAATGGTTCCAGAAAACTGGTTCAGGAAAACTAGTTCAGAATTGTCATTCCGAATTTCTAGCTCAGGATGGTCATTCCGAATTTCTGCCTCATGTTTGTCATTCCGAATTTCTGGTTCACGAAGTCCACTCCGAATTTTTGGTTCAGGAAGTCCACTCCGAATATTGGTTCATGAAATACACTCTGATCTTCTAGCTTGGGTAGACTCTGATTTTCTGTCTCAGATAGTCTCCGAAAAACAGGTTCAGAAGAACTAGTTCAGGAAAACAGGTACCGAAAAACTGGTTCCGAATTTCCTCAGAATTTTCCTTAGTAAAAAAAAGCACAATCCTCTTCAACATTTCTTCAACAGCTTTTATCATGAAATTTTTCATGATGTGTGATAAAAATAAGATCAGAAAATCATTGTTTGATTTGTTTATGAACGTTTGAGACACTTTCTTAACAGCTGACTTCTCATTCTTCAACAAAATCTTCTTTAAGAAAAACTTCAGCAACCAGTAACTTCAAATTTCTGAAACTCAAAATCATTCTTCAACAAAAATATTAGTTATCAACAAATAAAAAAATGTTAAACAAAACACTATAAAGGTTCTCCAAAAATATATGGATATCAAACACGTTCCGGGGATGATCCCATGATACAACTACCTTAACCCTCTCTCAGTCTATAGACACACCATCTGATGAGATTATGTGACCCACGAAGTGTACTTGATCAATACAAAACTAAGACATAGATTTTTTGGCATATAGAAGACGCTCTATTAGTTTACTAATGATGATGTCAAGGTGTTGGGAATGATCATTATGATTCTTTAAGTACACCCACACAAACAACATTATGAATAATTTACACCGGACATACCTGCACCTGAAAATAGTGTTTAGTATATTAGAAGGTTGAACTCTCAACTGATGGTACCCTGATCTAATGTCAGTGTTGGAGAAAAACATAATCCACTCAGCTGGTAAAATAGATCATCTATATAAAGAAGCAGATATCAGTTCTTCACTTTTATCTAGTTAAAATATTTTTATTGACCTACAACCATAAAATCCCATTGTCCTTCTTTGAAAAAAACATATGAGAACTCCAAGGTGAAGTACTTGGGCATATGAAACCCTTCTCCTCCAAGTAAAATTTATGAGTCTTAATATCATGAATCTATGTCTGTGTTAGTTTTTATGGTGTAATATAAAATGGATCACCCCCATCATGAGATCAATTGTAAAAGACAAATCATTCTTAGGCTTAAGCCCTATGAAAATTTTTGGAAACACATCCTAAAAATAGTCTGCTATAGGTGGAATATTATCCATCATTAAACCTCCATCATCTAACAAAAAATTTAAAACATGGGTGGTATGATCCCATAGTTTCTTTTTATCTAGCCCTGCATGTCCAACCTTAATATACCACTCTCAATGTTTAATAAGCTTTCCACCCTCAAGATACATAAAAGTTACTCTCCTACAGTAATAAGAAATATGGGATGGGTATGCTACTAACTAGTCCATACCTATGTGAAAGACTGAGGAAAAATTTTGTTAAATAGAGTTTATTCTTTGATCAGTTTGCATTGTATTCCTGCTCCCTATCTGGTTCCTTTCTTTGTCTATTTTTGTTAATAAAAGAGGCAATGCCGAAAACTTTTCAAAAAAACACCCATATGTCTGTCAACCATACTTCGAATGGTGTATCTATTATCGAAACCCCACTCATGAAATCAAATTCTAGGATCAAACCATTCAATTTATTAAAAAACATAAAGGAAAGAGAGGCATCAATATCAAATAATTCCCTTGTTAATTTAGAAGTTATAAGAATAATACTTCTCATTATTGATGGTCTTTCCTCGATATCCACAAGATTGTGATGAATGGAATGTAACTGTGTTTCCCCTATTATTTGTGATGCATCTTGAGTCCCTTGAGCTGCACCACTGCTCTTATATGATCACTCATTCCTTGAATCTCCACATCCACTACTTCTACCACTAGAGCTAGGACAACACAAGCTTATAGAATTATACCGCACAGAAGATCCCCTCCCAATAATATGGTTCTCTTTAGGTCCCCCCATCACTACCCATTTGTCACAGTTTCTGATAGAACCTATATAAATGTCCTATATTTTCCCCTAATCGACACTCCACTAGTGGTCTAGAGTAGTGTCTACGATATTGGATATTCCCACCACACTGGTGACATATAATCCTGGAAAGGTCATGTGTAACAGACCCCTAACACTTGGTAAATTTCCTGCTATCAACATGTCTAACATTCTCATCGCGATGATTACTTCTATTAGAATACAAACATCCTTTCCATGCAACAACAGCCTTCTATCCTACACTAGAAGACTGTTTTAGGTTCCACTCAACTATGAGATAATGGTCCACCACCTCACCAAACCTATTTTACTGAGAATTTTTATATTGGGACATAATATCACATTTAGGTCTATCCTAAAAATGCCTCATCTTAAAATATCATCCCCTACCAATGCTGGAGAAAAGCGCTGCAAATCTATAAACCATCCAGCATAGTCCATCACATACAAACTCCCATAATCCAAACTCATGAACTCAACTGATATCTCCTCCCTCAACATCTCTATATAGAAGTTCTCCGGGAACATATTATCAACATATGTTGTCAGAGTGTCAACATCCCACTAGCACTGTGCTGGTCCTCACATCATACAAGTCGCCAACTTGACCAACTTCTCAGTAGAAGTCACTAAATGGTAAACTATAGTCTAGATTAACTCAATCCAAAACTCCACTACATTTGGTCTACCCTCACTTGTAAAAATTAGAGGGTTCTATAATTAAAAAATCCATGTAAGGTCGTAGATAAATTTCACTATATGCTTTAGGTCTCTTTCCCTGAATTGCATGAAGCTATGAAAGTTCTCTTAAACAACTTTGTTGCTTCTTCACCAGGAACTATTGATGCCTCTGGATGCACTACTGATAGATCATCTCCATCCATATCCTTGAAAAATATACTCAACAAGCATCATTATAGAGGCATATCTCTAAAAATACAAACACAAGTCACAGGACACATAAAATAAATTTAACATATTTCACAAGGGGGTTTTCACATTAATCCATAGAAAATCATTTTTTTTCTTTCTCACCACATGATCAAAATTTAGGTACTATAACTACCCTTAACCATCCCATATCAAGGTCATGGTTATAAAGGGTAAACTAATTCTAATTGTTGATATTTCACATTATAAACCCATTTTTTCTCATGTTTAATCATTTTATAATTTTTTAAATTTCACATTAGCCACCATTTCCAATTCAATTTTGCAAGAAAGGAAATATAGGTCAAATTCAAAAACATAAATAAAAAAAACATACCAAAAACCCATTTTCATGTGGATTCCTAAATATGATGCATGTCACAATAAATCATGAGTTCTTAGAATGACACATGCAACTCAACTATCATGCCTTACCGAGTCATGAGTAAAATATTATAAAATATCATAAATATTTTCACATCACACAACAAGTTAATCACCTAAGGTGAAATAATATTCAACTGTAATAATAATCAACAATAACAGTAATCCCATCCCATGTACATGGGTTCTCCACCACACATGGTAATGCTACTCCCATGAACAATATCATAACCAAGGCCCAAATCATCCTAGTCTCATATCTACCTTTCACAAATTGTAAGACAAAATAAAAGAAAACAAAGGAAAACCTCCTCCGATACCATTTCTTAACATCCCAACCTAGTTTACATATGCCGATGCCCTGATCCAATCAGTCACATGAACTATGGCTCACCTCCTTATACACCAGAGACTACTAACTAGAAGAAACGGTCTAAAATAGATCATGTGGAGACTATAATGTATTTATTTGAGTAATAATAGAATATAAAATAAAAAGTAACATTCAAATGATATAACTAATAAAAGAATAAAACCAGTACCACCAGATGACCAAAATTGTAAATACAATATCAAAACTGAACTGCAGATATTCCATGAAAATGTATGTTCCATGTGTCAAAATGAAAACCAAAAATTAAAGACAATAACAACTCCCAATCATGTCCCAAAAAACATTCAGTTCACTCACTCATTCCTTATCCCAAATACGTCATCTAATATAGGTCATTTTCCCTTATCATACGATGAAATCATGAAGTCTATTCAAGTACCAATCAGGAATCCCGTGTAGGGAGTGAGTACGACTCAATAGGACACCACCAACGACATCTAAAGAAATATCAATTCAAATAGTTTATGCATTTGTATAAATAATAAAATACAAACAATAAATTAAAGAAATTATTTATTTAATTAACCTTTATTTAACAAAATAACACCAAAAGGTTTTGGAGGACACTCCAACCATATCATATACTTGAATTACATAGGGACCATTCATATTCCATAATACATGACTGAATTCATTTATCACCACTCATCATTTAATAATTGAGTTCCATTTTTTCAATTCATTTTTCATAATATATGAATGAATTCCATTGTTAACATTCATAATTCCATAATTGAATTCTATTATTACCATTCATATTTCATGTCACAAGTGAATTCCATTATTACCATTCACTATTTAGAGTCACATGTAAAAGCCATTATTTCAATTCACCATTTCAAGTCACATATGAATTCCATTTTTACAATTCGCCATTCCAATCACATATGAATTCGATTATTACCATTCATCATTTTAATATCACATATATCACAATATAACAATACAATATTGATTAATTCCTTACCAAATTAAAAAATTCAACAATTTCATACTCATATCATTCAATTAATTAGTTAAAAAGTTAATTAAAAACATTTATCCCATTAATAATTCAACAATTAGTTTATCAGATCACCCCTCTTAATTAATTCCCTAATTAATTAAGTATATCAAACCCATTAATTAATTTAACATTTAATTATCCTAATTAAAAACACTAATATTCCATAATTGATTCAAAAATTAATTATTCAGTTCACAATCCTAATATCCCATAATTAATAAAACAATTAATTATTCAATTCACAATCCCAATATCCCTATAGTCAATTCAAAAATTAATTATTAAATTCACAATCCCAATATCCAAAAATAAATTCTAAAATAAATTATTAAATTTTTAATTCTCATATCCCCATAATTAAATCCACATTTAATTATTGAATTCAAAATTCAAATATCACAAAATTAATTAAAAAATTAATTATTCAATTAAAATCACCACTATCACATAATTAATTCAACAATTAAAAATTCAATTGAAAATCCCAATATCCCAAATTTGATAATTAAAGAATTTAATTAATTCACCAAATCAATTAACTCAATCTATGAAACATAGTTTCTAAATAGGTAGTATAAATTCTAAAATTAAATACACATAATTGAATTAGAGACTTTGGGATTTTAATTATATACCACCTACCTCAATATTGTTGATGATCAATCACCAATGGAATTACACGAATTGAATAAGATCATTCAAGAATATGATGAAGAAAGAGATTTAGATCCCAATCCTTAATACAAGATAAAAAAGATATAAAAAATAGTTCTATATCTAGATCTAACAACATATATGCCTCTATTATAATCCAGGAAGAAGAGCGGGAGATATGGAGATCGAGATATCTAAATGAGAAGAAACTCTATACCGTGGTTATGTAGATCTTCAATCCTTGCATCAAATTTCCATGATAAGAGGCTATAAGGTCTTGGAAACAATACTAAAGACACCAAAATTGTGATGTAACATTAGGGGTTTAGTGGGGGATGATTTTGTGTTTATATGGGGGTTAGGGTAATTAAATATAGAATTTTTGGGTTAACATAAACCCTACGCGTTTTCTTCTTCTCAAAGGTGTATAATTTCCGATAAGAGTGTTCCTTATCCAAGTACCTATTTTAGGTGGGGGGGGTGCATGGTTTCCCCTTTCAGGGTGTACATTTTAACAAACTGTGTGCTAGCTTGGAAAACCCCCTCTTTCTAGGGTTTCATAGTTTGCAAGGTGAAGGAATATTGTTAGGGAAAACTAGGCACCAACCATGCACTACCCTCTTTCGACCATTTTTCTAAAATATTTCTCCCAAACACAACCCATGGTAACAACCAAATGAAAAGTATTCAACACAAAGAAAAACTGTACTAGTAAATAAGCATGAGAAATTTATAGAAAAAGTTAGGTTCTTACACATCCAATGTTGTATGTATTTCAATTATTGTCTGTTATTCTAAGAATTATGTGTTTCATGGATTATATCGCTAATAAGTTCATGTTAATTTTTTACAGTATAAATATATTTTATATCATTAATAAAATTCGTGTGTGTGTAGTGTTATTTCTATGAATTTAGGCCCTAAATGGTCTGAAGCACTTGGAATCCCATATCTATTCATTACAAAATTTTTAATTTTCAAATTTAATGTTCTTTTTCTATCAGAATCAATTTTTGTTAAAAAATAAAAAAATCTATCCATTCTGGTTTATAAAATGTTTCCCCTAGGAAGAAAACCTTACCCTATATATAAAAGAATTGAAAATGATCACATTCAAAGTATTTTTAAGTTTTTCCCCAATAGAAAAGATTACAATAATTCATTATAAATGAGAATGATTTTTCAAATAAGAGGTAACATGTATATTTTTATGTTCATTATTTTCTAGCATGAAATAATGTGATTTGATCACTAGAAGAGACCACATTTTTGATAAGATCATAGAGTTTATAACAAGTAATTAGTTATTGTGGGTGGTAATGATAAATTTATTGAAAATATTGACTTTTATGGTTTTTTAATATATGATATTTAGAATAGTATTGAAAAGTTTTAAAATTGTACAATTAACATTGTTTTATATGTTTGATCTTGACGTAACTTCATCATTTTATTAGATACTCCTGAAGTAATCAAGGTTATTGAGATTCATCTACATTCATTATCATCATCTGCTCCATTGCTATTCTTTATTTCATTATAGGGTTAATTATATTTTTTAAACTTGATGTTTGTTCCATAATAGTCAGATTAATCTTTTACAACAAAAAACCTTAATTTTTTAGTTATTCCTAATATTTAACTGGAAGCATGAATTTTGAATCCCGAACAAATGCTAAGATGGTTTTGGGTTGTCTCTTCTATAAAAGTCCATTGTGTAATACAACCAGGTGAGAAAAACGTACATATTTAATTTTTTTATTCCACCTTATGATAAAAGTTACTTTTATAATTGGGTTATCTCTACATATCAAATATGATTCTTCTATTATGTGTCAGCCTTATTACTATGTAGAGAATATTGATGAATAAATATATGATCATGGTGATGCGAACTACTATAAAAACATAATGTGTCATTTTTTTTATTTTTTTCTTCATTATTTTTTGTCAGTATATTTCATGTTCTTTATATGTTTAACATGTAATATTCTAATAATTCTTTATCCACTACCCATCATGTTTAATTTATTTCCAATGAACTGTTTACAGTTGCATATATATTTAATGTTTCACTGGTTATTACTATAATAATATTAATTTGTGTAATTTTTAAAAAATTATTGTTTACCATCACTCTATTCCATCATTTTATACTATTATAACCTATTTGAAAAAATTTATTATATTAATGGAATAACCCTTATCTATTTATTTTTATCAAAAATAAAATCAAATGAATGTCAATATGGCGCACAGCGAAATAAAAGCTTCATGAATCAATGTTTTTTTGTTATACATAACCATCCCTCATGGTTGGTTATAGTTATAGATTTGTGGAATTAATATATTATATACAATATTTTTATTATTTTTAATGTATTATTAATATTTACCTTTAATCTTTCCAATTTTGTGAAAAATTAAAACACCACCATGCATATAAGCGGACTACTGACTTAACGAAAAAAATGGATTAGTTCTATTAAAAAATAGTCATGGATGGACATAAAACAATAATTAATTAAATAATATAATATTTATTATAAGATCTAAAATTAGAAATTATTCCATATCCTCCTCTGGTTATATGAAGAAAATAAAATATTACTTGTTCTTATGTGCGGACTACTACCTCCAAAAATGTGATGCATTTTTTCAATATAGTCTTTTATTATTTTTTAAAATTTTAAATTTATATTTCCCATATTAATTACATATAAATAATTTTCATATACTTATTTTATAAATATATTATAACTAAATTACCCCATAACCATAATTATCAATTAATTTTATCCTGTTCATTATTTGGTCAGTCAATCCATATACAGGAATGATGCAATAAAATTCTTATCATGAATGAATATAGAAAAATATTTAATAATGACATTTTATAATAAAAAAATAAATAAATAAATTTTAAGTTTCAATAAATATAATATTGGAAATTCAATAAGTGATAATAAATATAATATGTCATATTGAATTTACTGTAAAAAACAAATATTTCAAGTTTTCTTTCATACATAGAGTCCATTTTTGAAACCAATAGAACCATATGAATTATGAAATAATAGATTAATAATGGAATAAAACTAATAATTATAAATATGATGATGTAATTTCACCATAACTTTATCTATTTTCAATAAATGGAAAGAGTTAAAGAAAAATTGGATGAACAACATTGAGTAAAAGACATAAGAGAAAACAATATATAAAATAAATAACTTATAATTATAAATAAAACATATCAAATGAAATATAGACAAACAAGGTTATTAAGAATATTTTTTTTAAAACTTATTTTGATAATTTAGGATGCTATGTGCATGCTCAAAAATGAACTAGGACCACATTAAGGAGTTATTTTTTAAAATTTACATTCATGAGATGTATTACTTATTGTGCTCCATGAAAAATTTAATATGATATTATTAATACCTAATGAGATTATTTATCCATATTAATGTAATTATCTAGGTTTTTAGATCCATATGACATTCTTTATTGAAATGGAGATCGGTTAAAATGATACCAAGGTGGAAATAATTTTTTATAACCAAATTTTCTTCCATTAAATCACAAGATTTCATATTGAACTCTATTATTAAATGTATGATACATTATAGTAAAATAATAATTTTTAATTTATATCATCCTTAATTTTAGGGTTTAAAAATTATTCCATATGAAATTATTATGAAATCAATCTTACCTTAAGGATTATGCTTCTTGAAAAGGCTTTTTTGTATCAATTAATAATTTATGGTGCATGATTATTATTACATGCCAAATCAATTATAAATGGAATATATATTTAATATATTTAATATTATATCATGTATTATATTTTATTGGTGGTATTTTATATTCAATTTCAAAATATATATAATTTAATGGGTTTGATATAATTATTACTCAAGCTATATGGCTTTCATTTACTATCTTATATTAAAATCATGATTATGTTTAGAAGATAATACCCATAGGGAATTTATATTACATATAAAACACTAAAAAATTTATTTTATTATTCTTGGGTTTCAATATGTTCCCTCCAAATTTTATTTCCCATTGAATCATATTTTACATGAAGTATTTCCTATAATTGAATCTAAAATTATTTCTTCTTCCCAGTCAAGAACTACCCTTTTTCAATGTCCTTATTAATTACAATATTTTATAAAAATCCTTATCTATGCTTATATAACCTATTAATTTCATTATATAATTCAAGGCCATAATATTTCAAATAAATATTTATCATTTTCCATATGGGTTATTTTTATTAAAGTGTAGAAAGACTCTCTTTTTAATGTTTTCTGTGTGAACATGTATTTCCACCTTCATTGTCATTTTATAAGAAACAAGAAATATATTATTTAACGAGTTGTAAATAAAAGTATCATTCTATTTTGTTTATGATATATTTCTATCTAAATAAGTATTTTCAAAAGGATCATGGATTTATCTTATTTCAAAAGTGAATTTATTAACGATCCTAAAAAATGGTTTCATATAAATCAACATACTTTGACATACCTTAATATGGATGAAGGAATTTTATAAAATGATACCATCTAACTTATTTTTTCATGATTGATTATGTAATTTCCTTGTATTTTGGTGGAATGATCCTTCATTACCTTTGAAAATCCTAATCATCCATTATGTATATATTTGAGTTATCCTCCTATGATTCACCTCAGTGATCTCTCTACATTTCCGTACCATTATTAAAGGGTGTTCACCTTGATATCATACATTTATTTACTCAGGAAATATTTTCAAAACCCATGTACCCATTACATATTCAATGTAAATACCGTATGGTATATCCCAATTTAATGTTATATACAAAAAATGTTACTAAATATATTTGGATACCATTTTTTTCAAAAGTACATCATAAATAATACTAATTTAATTTTGATTGTTTCAATTATATGATTCCATTTGAAAAGTATAATAAACTAATTTTCCACTCATGGGAACCTTGTGATATGGTAAATGAAACAAACTCTTTCTTTCCATGGGTTCTTTATAACATGATGAATGATTTATTTAGAGTGGTACTCATCTGGATGAGTGATTATGGTTATGGTCATATATATATCACTCTAATATAATGGTTAAATGTTTATTTATCAGGAGATATGTATATGCTTGTATGTTTAATTTTTCACAATCATGGGATGTAATAGTGTGGCTCATAGAAGTAATGTTTCCATATTCTATTGTTTGTGTCAAATTTGAAAGATGTTTCACATCATTATAATTTCTCATGATTGTGTCAATCACTCACTGCTCATGTTTATGGGACCATGTTTCCGTACACTTTTGTTTCATGACTTATGTTATTACAAGTTATATTCGACAATATTTACTCTATTATTTTTTGAGTAAAGTATTTAATATATATATATATATATATATATTGATTATACACATATTCTTATCTAGTGATCACTTATAATATTCGATTACTCTTGTTTCTGTTTGACGTTACTATGAATTTGGGATCATCCCTTCCCTATGTTTCAACATTACCTAGGTTTTTAAAGGAATATTTATATATAATTTATCTAAATGGATTTATTTTATAGATAATTTATTTTATATTATAAGGAAGCATTATAGATTATCTATATTCATATATAGTGGGAAGTTTTCCTCTTGATAAAATGAACATGGGTTGAATTAGTCAAATATTTGTCCTAACTCTCTAAAAATATATTCATAATAGATTGGGAGAATTTATTTTAATGAAATAATTATTTTAACGTATTTTAATTAAGATTTTTTCTTGATGGGGAGTAACTATTGGTATTAAAAAAATATGTAAATATAGTGCTTTCACACCATATCCATGAGTGTATGTATGGTTCTCTACACATGGTATATGAGCAAGGTTAAGATAACATTAGGGGTTAATATATTATCAGTTAAAGGAATATTAAGGGTTATAATGTATATAGTTTAAGGTATATCAAGGGTTATAATGTTTTTTAAGGATTAATAGGGTAATCTTGATCACAATTTTGAAGGTACATATAACCCTTTAGGTTAGTTAAGTTATTATTGAATATTTTTGGGATTGGGATAGGATAAAACTAGTGAACAGAATATAGAAGAACCAAAATGTGTAATTAACGAAGAAAAAATATCTTAATATCAGTTTGAATAATATCAAATTATAACTCATTTCCAACCTTCTGCATGTTCTATGAAAAAATGAAAATAGATACAGGCATATGCAATGTCAACTATATCCATGAATGTGGTGTATTGAGTTTCATAAAATATACTCTCTTATTATTTTTCTAACTCTTTTAAAATATTATTCAAAAACCTTACTATATATATATATAATGTAATTATACTTCTACAATAATTATATTATAACTAAATCACCCAATAGTCAAACTAATCTATTAATTATAGTATGTTCATGTCCTAGTTGATATAACCACAAACTGAAACGATGATATAAATTTATGATTTGAACGAATATAGAAACATAGTCAATGTTGATATTAGATTATATTAACTAAATAAGTATTTTTTTTATGTTTCTATAAATATAATATTAGAAATTATAAAAGTTATATTAAAAATAAAATTTCATAGTAAATTTAACCACCAAAATTGAACATTTTGAGTTGCCTTCCATGCATAGAGTACGTTTTGGAAACAAATATAAATAATTTTCCTAAATAATTGAATAACAAAGAAAATACAACTATATAAATGTCGATATTATTAATCAAATTTATAACATCTTTGTCCATTTTAAATTTACATAATGAGTTATTGAAAAAATAACCCAACAACCTCAAGTAAACTATATAAGTAAAATATATATAATAAATAAATAACATATTACAATTTATAATCCCTTTAATATGAAATATATTTAAATATTTTTATTATGAATGTTTTAAAAAATTTAATTGTTTATATAGGATGTTAATAGAATGAATAGAATGAATAGAATGAATTAGGACCAAGAAAAGTGCCACGAAATAATTAATGTGTTGTTGTCACTACCTAATTAATTTATTCTACCATATTCATGTAATTGTTTATGTTTGAATATAAAATTTTTATTATTTATCAAAATTGAAATTGATTGAATGTATACCATGTTTGTGAGTGATTGTGCTATCACAAATTTGTCCTATTAAGTGATATGCTTTTTTATTGAACTATACTATTAGGTGCCTGATTTATTATACCTAATGAATAATTTATAATTTAATTAATTTATATTTTCTAGGGTTTTAAATTATATCATATGAAATTAAAATAAAATTACTCTTAAATACAAGATTATGCTTCTTGTAAGGGTTTCTTTGTCTCAATTCCCAATTCATGGGTCCTGTTTATTGTTATCCTCCAAATAAAATTTATAAGGTCTATATATCATATATATGTTATTATATATAATGAATCATATTTTTTTCATTTTAAATTAAGTTCAATTTTAAAGAAGTTCTCATTAAAGAGTTTTGATCTAAATTTTAGTCATACTGTTGTTGTTTATTTTCCAATATTTATTTTCCAATATGTATATATTTTTAAGACACTCCATCTTGGGATTTTTTTTTATTTCAAAAACCCATAATCAATTTATATGGTGATTCATGGGGTATCATATTTCCCTTAAAAATATCTATTCCCTTTGACTTATATTTTACATGAAGTGTTTCTTGTTCATTAAAATATTCCTTACTCTTCTTCTTGGTTGAGAACATCCCTTTTTCTATGTCCTTGTTCATTGGTTGATTATGAAAATGTCATTATATTCGAATGAAAAATTTATGAAGGCCATTTTATAAAAATTTCACATCATTAAAATGATTTGATAATTTTTTTAATGTTTTTCGTACATGTCATTTTTGTGAATGTTTAAACACAATAACTTTTTAGTGTTTTATATGTTAACTTATAATTGTTTCATATTTATTTTTTTTATATGAAACATAAATTCTAATAATTAATTGTTTTCTAATGGAAAATATTATTATCCTTTATTAATAAATTATTTCATTATAAATGATTTTTTTTCCAAAATATTATCGATGTTTTTTTAATTCCAAAGTGATTTTTCTTAATTCACCTAAAATGATTTTCAACTAAATATAAATCCTTTCAAATAAATTTTTTATCTATCAATGAAATTATTAAAATGATACCACTAAACATATTTCTCTGGATGGATTGTGTAATATAATTATCTTTTTAAGGAATGATCCATAACTACATTTATCCTGTCTAATCATTAACGATTTGTAAATAAATGTATCTTCTCAAGTTTTTCCCATTTAAAATCCAACATTTTCATCCTCTAAATGAAGGGTGTTCACCAAGATTGGATATATCAATTTCTTTGTGAAATTATTTACATAATCATAGAATATTTATCTATAATGTTTAAATAATACATAAAATATTATCTTTATTAAATAGTATTTATTGAAAGTAACTCGATATCTTTTGATACCCATTTTTTCTAAGAGAATATCATTTTATTATTATCTATATAATTATGAGTGTATCTATTATATGATTCCATTTAAAAATTATATGATTTTTTTATTTTCATTGTCTCTTTTTGATGTGATAAATGAAATTTTTTTTCATTCATTGTTATTTTTTATTTGATTAATGATTGATTTCATGTATCACTCAAATATATGAATGATGATTGGTGGTTTCATATATCACCCTTCTAAAGAACTAGTTAAGAGTTTATATCACATGATATTTTCATACACATGTAAGTTTTTGTTACATTTAAGTGTTGGAAATGATGGTTTGGCCTATAAAAGTATTCTTTAAATAAGATAATTTCGCTACCGTAGTTGAAATATATTTCACAGTTTAACAAATCTAGGTTATTGGACCTACATATCATCTTATCTCTCCCATGATTCCTCCTGAATATGGGGATGCTACCAAAATACTTAGACCAAAGGCTTTTTTTTACACAAATAGTCCCCTCATAATGATCCAAAATTATAATATGATTCTCCTCACACTACTACAAAACATACTATTAACAGTGCTGACCTTTTCCAGTGATTTGTTTGCAGTGCTAATAAAAGGTACCCTTTATCATCACTTTGTTTTTAGTACTAACAAAGGATAAATTTATCCGTGATTTTTAGCACTAATAAATGGTCTCCATTTTCCGTGATGTTTTTCCACTAATAAAGGTCACAAATAAAATTAGATAATTAAACAAATAAAATTAAAAATGGGTGAAATAAAGAATATATGAAAATATTTTTTAATTAAATATTTATTGATATATTTTGTTTTGGGGGTAGAATTACATTCTAACACATAAACACACACACAACATACACACACAGTCCTAAAAGAAAAGTCATATCCCGTCATGGGATAACCCACCCAATCAACCGATTTTATAATATTATATATTTTTGGCCTGAAGGCTTAGTGGGCATGAATCCCACATCATGAACCATAGTTCCACCATTGGATGGCCTAAAGGCCCCTCTTTCATAATGCCTACATCACCACATGCATGCCATGCATATGTCACCGCCCTCTTGATGGATCGAAAGCTGAGTTGCTAGAAATCCTATTAAGGATGAATAGTACTACTGTGGCAGTACCCTGCAACGGTACCTGATATAGTACCCACACTGCTACAGTTCTATATTTCCACTACAGTACTGCTACAATACTTGCATAAATTTACTACCACCCTAATTTATTCCTGGATCTGATGTAGGATTACGGGGCACCATTACCACTCTTGTAAGCCCTTACCTGCTATTGATAATAATGAATAAATTTAATATTCATATATATAAATTATAAATATTAATAATTTCTATATATTAAATATATAGATAAGTAAAATGAATAAAATAATATAATTAAAAATGAAAATTAAAAAAGAGTAAATTAAGACAAATAATAAACATTTTATTAATTTTATAATTCTTCAAAAATTGAATAAATTTAATATACACATAAATATATTTTAAATATTAATAAATTTTATATATTGATAAAAGATTTTTAAAATGAATAAATTTTAATAATAATAAATTAAAAAATGAATAAATTGAAATAATTAAAAAAATTATAAAAAATGAATAAATTACGAAACATTTAAAAAATATTATAATGATATAATTATGGATAAAAATCATTATGTTCAATATATATATTTATTTTATATAGTAAAAAATAATATATATTAAATGTAAATATTGAAAATGAATTAAATGTGATAATTAAAATAATATTAATGACTTATTCATTTTAAGTTGTTTTTACAAAAAATTATTAGTTAAAACATTTAATATAGAAATATATTCAGATATATATATATATATAAATGTATATAATATTTCTTATTATATTATTTATATAATAAAATATATTTATGATTACATAAAATAAGTCATATATTTATTGATTAATGGATTATAACATACAATTAATTTTAATTAAAGACACTGACTAATTATATCAATTAATGGAGATAATTAAATGTCATTTTAATTTTCCATTTAACATATATCAAACAGATGGTACATTTATTTCAAACATATATATACGTAATTAATTTATTTTTATATATAATGCATGAACACACATAAATATTTATGTTATTAGTAAAATCTTATATAGAAACACATACACCTAATATTTATGTAATTTAATAAAATTTTATAATTAATTTTATAATTTCATTATGAAATAATATATTTAATATATTATGTTTCTTAATAGTTATATTTTATTAATTTATTTTCAAATTTATTATAATTATGTATTATTAATTCGTTTATAATACTTTTAATACTTTTTTTATTTTATAGAATTTAATAATTTTTCCATATTTATTTATTTATATTCATTTACTATCTTCATATTTTCAATATGAAGTCATATTTATTTAAATACATATCCTAATTTTTTTAATTATTTATATTTAATTAATAAAACATTCCATTTTTTCAATATTTTTAAAGATCACACATTTTTAATTATTTAATTTAAATAATTTTAAACTTGTTTGAAATTAATATTATATATTCATTAATAAATTAAAAAATAAATTTGTAGGTAAATTCCACTTGATGGGTGGGTATCCCATGCGGGGTGCTATGGTCTACCGTTCCGGCTATGTATGAGGTATGTGTGTGTTTAATGTAGTTATACCCCAAGTTTGTAATATATATATATATATAATATTTATAAAATTATATATTTTTAATTATAAAAAATATATAATTTCAAAAAATTATTTATATATTTATAAATAAATAATTATATATTATGATAATTATAAAATTTTAGCAAATATTTTTAAATAATCAATATATTTAACAGAGATATATATATATAATTATGTAAATATATATAATTATATAAATATATATAATGATATAAATACATCAATTAACATATAAAAATATGTATAGATATATTTACATATTTTTTTAATTATAAATATAAACCTTTTATCATCACTTCTTTAGTGCTAATAATGATAGAGATTTTTTACACCTAAAAAAGCACAGATAAATGTTATCTCTATTATTATTAAAACATTAGCACTAATATAGATGGATTTTATTGGTGGGGTTTTAGGAGTGGTAAATCTTAATCATTATCAATTCTTAAAAAGACCTCATAATGACCATTTTTATCAGATCTTATTATTTTAGTAATGACAAATATTCACTTTATCAATGTGTTTTTGGAAGCACAAATAATCTCCCTTAATCTATTTAATAGAACCCAGACCACACCTAATTCAGTCTCTATTATCAAGGTTTCACGTAATTCCCCAACTACCGGTGTTCCTCCCCCACGTTCTCTCAGATGAATGAACGTTCGAATACAAGTAATGTTATTTTCTCCTCATCTCTACACATTAATTTCTTGATTGGGTTATGTGTTAGGTGTTTTTTCTATACATTTTCTACCAGTCAGGTAACTTAGGATTTTAACTATTTTAATTTATTTTTTTCAATATTTATGTCAATCTCTCTTTCTAGTCATTACCACTATTTCATTGTTGTTCCATTTTATGAAATATCAATTCTATTTTAGTAATTCAATGTGTGCGCTACTTTTCCTTCTTCTTCAAAAGATGCTTGCAGATTTCATCCACAAAATTTATCTCAATTTTGATCTCCCTTATACCAAATATCACATAACCATTGTATAAGAGATCTCATTTTGATTCCACCATTCTTTTCTATTTTTCTATGTATTCCTCCCACTAATTTAAACAGACTCTCAAATGTAAATAACTATTTTATTCTCCATTACCCTTCTACTATAATTAATATTTTTATCTTGGTTTTATTTCCACTACAAATACAATTTTTCTATGAGGTTTGAATCAATGGTTGTTTTGATTACATTTTGTGTCTTTATTTTATTTATATATTGAATTCATTTTTAGGGGTGGTGTTCTTTCTCTGATAAAGGAAATTGGTCTTCAATTTATTAAGGTTATTGATTTATTTCAAATTATTTTTTGAATATGTCATGAAAGCCTTCATTTATATAAATCCTATTATAATAAATATATTCATATATTTGATATGAATTATGGTTTCGTAAAAGTTTTTTTGATGATTCCTATGTTGTCTATAAGGGGGGTTTCAATATGATTATAACCTTATTTACAAAACTATTGACTTATAATTTTTATATCTTCTTACAATATCATAAGAGGAAATTTAAAATTAATAATATGAGATAAAATGGTTTGGTCCCAATTTTGAGTTTCAAATTATGTAACCAATGTTTTATGGGTTTTTTTGAAAGAATAATTTATATCATTATTTGTTGAATCCAATGAGAGGAATGATTTTTTTCAATATTTTTTTACCTATTTTGTTTTTAAATGATATTTGTTACATTGTTTTTCAAAATGATATTTAAGACTTTTTTTAATTGATAAATGGTATCCTTAGTTTATAATTAGGATTTTTTTAAAAAAAAACATCCAACTGGTTATTAAATATCCATTGTCACTATATAAAAATAGTTCAATTATGAATATTACACCCTTATTATAGAACCCATGGGTTAGTTTTCTCAATAATACTTTTCCCTTTTATAAGATGTGTATTGAAAATTATTATATGAAACCTATATATTGTAATAGGTGTATTTTTCATGAGATGGTTTTGGAGGTGAGATGATGTTTATTACATATGTTTCATTATCAATTTATAAATAGACCATGTTCGTATTACTTATCACTACCAATTTTACTATTCTATGGGATCCCTAGGTAACTATGTTAGCGACCATTTGTGTGTTATAGTGTTTGGACACGATGTCCTTATTCTTTTTAGCATACTGTTAGTGATGTAATAACCATATTTCTTAACCAGTAGTGTTAGGATGTGATAAAATTATTTATTTTTTGATATTGTTATTATATATAGACACCATTTGGTTATGAATTGTACTGGTATATGTTTAATATTTTCACATCCTAGTATCTAGTGAGGTTCCAATGATGATTTTTCTTATGATGATATTAGGATAGAGATCCCATCTAAACACATTGTTTTCATCCATTTTTATATTACTTGGAATCATTGATGCAATTTATTTCTGTTTACTATTATAATAGAACATTGTTATATTGGATCCCATTTGATCTATTTGAAATCATTAATTTATGGTGGATTTTAATTTTTTTAATAAATAATCTTTTAGTATAAATGTTTTAAATGAATGAAATTTTATTTTTTAATTTTAAAATTATCTGAAGTCTAAAATTTTAATATTTTCATGTTTTTTCAATTTTAAATGTATGATTACATCCATTGGTTGAAAAAAATTGGACTTTAAAAGAATTATTTAAAATTATTTTTTATCTAAATGAGTATAAATGTAATGTACATAATCATGGTTTTAATTTATTTTCCAAAAAGGTTTTACCTTGTGAGTTTTAAAAGTGATAAATGTGTGATATTTCATTCCTTTATACTTTCATTTATTGAAGCATTTTTTATCTCTTGTTTAGAAAATTATTTGAGAAGTGTTTTATAAATGAAATTTAATTGACCATTTGGTGAAATAGTACTAGGCTTGTTTACCTCAATCAATACACACACACCCATATGGTTGTATATAGAAATTATGTTTTCATATATGTTATATGTTTATGATCTCAATTTGAATTTTATTCATGTATTCCTTTAGTGGCCCTTTTGATGGAGGTAAGTGACCATGGGTCACATGGAGTTCATTGAGTCATGGCATAGTTATTGGTATATTTTGGGATGTTTTTTTGATGTAAAATATAGAAATATTTTCAATTTGAATTTTATTTTCTTTTAAAAATAGTCCTAATTATGTATTACTCTTTTATTTTATATAATAAAATATTTTTTTATTATTCTTATGAATAATTTGATATGATTTTTTATTCTTAACTATTTAGTTTATATCCATTAATATCTAATGTATTGACACATCATGATGGCTAATAAGAATGGTTTACAATACATGTTTAATGTTATTAAAGTCTGAAAACAATCACAATTATTTATATATTAGTATCATTGTTCTTTCCCTGATCTCTTGAAATTCAAGAACACACTTTTGATCTTATAGACGTATAGTGTAGGTGATTTGGCTGGTCAAGCATAGAATATTCATTACAAAATTTTATCAAAGAACTGTTTTATTTGATGTGTCAAAGTCTATGGAGATAAGACATAAATAATAATGATATATGATATCTATAACTAATTTACCACTATATTTAATTATAATAAATATGTTTATATGAGTAATAATGATTATGTCTTTATTTTTATTCAATTTTGATTATTTTTTATGAATTTTGACATCCGGTGGTAATATGTTTATCCGCATTTAGTTGAATCGGGTATTTGAGTGGTTTTTGGAGTTTTTGGGTAATTATGGAAGAACAATTAGATGAAAAATATTTTCTTCAGGGTCTGAAAACAATTCATTACCCATGTGTATGGTATTGGGATCTCTTTAGAGGATGTTACAAAGTTGTCACATGATTATATAAACCATGCTCCAAAATAATTCTGTAATTTAGGTTAATGGCCAACTTATAATTTTTATGGTCATTCCTATTTTAATTTTTTTTAATGCAAAATTTTATTTAAATGTTAATGTTTTTTTTGAAATGAAAAAACAGGTTTATCCCTTGAAATGAACTAATGTGGATTCAGTTTTTTTAAAACTCATGATATTATTTCAAAGTGAACCTGTAAAGGTTTATAATATTCAAATTTTATATCTTCCAATGAAAATATTTTCAAACTAATAATTTATATTTTATTAGATTTTGATTATGATTTTAATTTTTTTTTCATATTATGCTAACAATTTTTATAGAAGAGGGAGTTCGTTTCCTATTATGTATTTATAAAACAATTGGTAATTTTTCATTTTGAATTTTAAAAAATATATTTCCAATGGGGTTTTAAAATTTTAAAAAGAAGCCTTGTGAAATTGGAAATTAGTTTTGAGATGATATTTCTAATTTTAAATTCATATGTGGTAATTTGAATAGTTTTGGACTCTTTTGAAGAGTTTTGTAAAGTAGTTTGTTTCAATATGGAATTAGGAAAACATTCCATGTTGTAAGATCATTTATTTCTTATTCATTAATATCTTCTATAATCTAAATATATTTTGTAGTCATATACTTTTTCATTCATTTATAACGGGGATGTTGATTTCTATGTTTTACCCCTTTTATAACAACTAGGAGCCTCACTATTGTGTTTAAAATAATCGAGACTAGAAAATCATGCGTAGTTTTCCACTAAGAGAGAATATTGTAGTCATGGTGAAATAATTCTCATAGTCCAGGGATAATGGTTCTTTGATACTCAATCCATGTTGATAATGCATATCAACCAATTGGTAATGGGTAAATGTGTATAAAAGTGTAAGGGAACTATGAACTTGTATTGTATGATCAATTGATCTGTAAAATCTTTATGTGCCTAAGAAACTATTAAACTTTAGAAAATTTACTACGAAAGGTTGTCTGGTGATTCCTCAACTCCCAGCCCAAGAACAATTACATTTAAGGGTATAAATATCATAGCCAACAAGATTCATCACCTGAATAGTTATTATTGTATTTTCTTTGCTTGAGACTAATCACTCATCTTTTCTAGACATACACCTATGTTTCTTGAACATCTTTGAGTTGTAGTCATCACATACTGGTTAACAATGTACATTTTGGATTTATTTATTTGGGAACACCTACCATAATAGATTAATTATTTTCATAAATTCAATTACCCTTTTCCTTCAATGAAAACAATTTTTGTCAATAAAAAAGTTGGGTTTCCATTATTATAACTATCAACAACTTTCACATTTGATCATATAAATCCTAATTTTATTTATTCAATTTTAGTTAAAAATGAATATTTGATAAACCAAATAGGTTGGATATGAATATAAAATAGACACACAAGAAACTTATTACAAAATATTATAAATATGGAGTTATAGAGTTAATCATATCTAAAATAGATCAAGAATATGGCACTTTTGAAATCATTAATGTGTTTGATTTTTTTTCAAGACAAATTAGCCTATAATATTTTGAAAAACATTTTATTTTTACTTAAATAGATCATAGATATAATTTTTTGACTAAAAATTGGATAAAACTTAACAAATACATTGATTAGGATTATAATAGGGGTAATGGATTATTTTATATGTATAGTAGTGAAAATGATGATGGGGATCAAATGAATGAAATGAAAATGGATATTGAAGATGAAATCAATAGTAGAACATAGTTTTTTGAAAATTTATATAACCATTCTATGAATCCATGTTATGTCATTTATATTATGTTTAAAATATTTTCAGATGTTTTAAAGTTATATAATTTTAGAGATGGAAATAGATGAAGTGAGACATGATTTATAGAACTACTTGTTCCCCTGAATGATATGATCCGAGAATAAAATGAACTCACATGACTAATATATGATGAAAAATGAATGATATTTTTAATATGGATGATATCTAAATAAATAAATTATTTTCCAAATGAATTTATATTTTTTCATAGGGACCATAAATTACTCAAAAAATTCCCTATGTGTGGAATTGATCGGTACAACAAAAATGAATCAGTTACTTTGAAATATTTATAGTGATTTCGTTTCATTACTAGGTTCAAAAGACTATATAGCTGTTAGGAAACCACTTGGAAACTAACATGAAAAACAGATACGAGAATTAATGATGGGAACCTGTACCATCCAATAGATTCTCCTTAGTGGATGAAAATTTATTACGAGTATCATGAATTTAGAAATGATCCATGAAAAATTCTTATTGAATTGTCTATATATGTTATAAATATTTTTGGGGTACAGAGTAATACTCAGAGTATATGGCCTATCCTATTGGTAAATTAGAACTTTTCTCCATTATTATGTATGAAGAGAAAATAAATTATGTTTTATCTACATAAATTTGGACCAAATAAAGTCAGTAATAAGATTTATTTATATTGGAATCCATTTATTAAAGATAAATTGATGTGGGATACAGTTATTACTGTTTATGATTCTCATAGATGTTAAGAATTCAATTTTAGTACCATGTTGTGTGGAATGATAAATGAATTTACTATTTATGAAATTTGTTCAAGATATAAAATTAAAGAAATGATAGTGTTCCCCATTTATGGAGAAATAAGAATTATAGTTCAGTTAAAAGATTATAAAAAGAAATTATTTCTAGTACATTAGTAATTTTTAGGTTGATAATATAAATACCGATCCTGAATGACATCATTAGATGGGAAGACTGAAAAAGGTACAACATCGTCTCTACTAATGGGTGATCAATTGTTCAATAATGTAAATGATATTGACGCTTTTTATAGTAAATCATTTTTGAAACACCTTATAAATAAAATTTAGAAAAAGGTATATATTTTCTTTGAATTAGAGATTTGGAATTTCTTGTATATCATACAATTTTTTTTGATGTCATCTTAATAGAGAAAAATGTATTTGTTAGTTTCATTGCCTTGCTAAAAAATGTTCCTATGAAATTTAAAGATGGAATTAAGACAATGTTGTAAATTATTTACATGGGATAATGGATTATTTGGCACTATTGAAGGGTAATGGGTGTGATTTTCTTCCTCTAGTAGCTTATACTCTATCCACATATAAAAAATTTAAATTTTTCTTCTTTTTAATGATGTAAATATTACCGAGGAATAATATATCAAATATCAATAATTTCATGTTAATGAATAATTTGATGTTATAGGGACTAAAATCAGATGGATTTCATGTTATGATGAAATATTAATGGGTTGTTTTTTTTTGTTTCATTCTTCCAAAAAATGTACAACATACATCAACCTGACTACGCTTCTTTTCTAAAGCCTTATATATTAATGTTATTGACTTAGTGGAGCTTTTAATAATGAATATATGGTTGAATTTATATTATGTTAATTATTGATTTAATTCCCACTATAATTAGTTGATATAATGTTACACCTAATGGTTCACTTGTTTAGAGAGGTTCAACTACGTGATCTTTTCCCTTAAAGTTGTATGTACCCTGTTAAATGGTATATGAATATTATGAAAGGGTATGTCAAGAATCGAAGTCATCTAGAAGTTTTTAATGTAGGAAAATATATTTATCAAGAATATATTGACTTTTTTATATATTATATATCATAGGTTGACGACATTGGTCTCCAAAAGTCACTTTACAGTGGACACCTTTTGGGTGAGTGGATTTCTAGAAGATATGTTCCTTCAATTACCATCAGAGAGAAGGAGTAAGTGAAACTTTACATGTTAAAAATAGTGATGATGCAGATCCATATCTTGTATCCCACAAAAAAATTCAAAGATATTTGAATCAATCAAGGGGTAGTGGATGGATATCAAATACACATAATACACAGTTTGTAGGATGGTTCTAAATCAAAATTGTAAAGAGTTTTATGAATATATAAATGAAATTCTTAAATTACTTTGATGGATTTCCATTAGACCAAATTAAAATGTAATATATTACACTAGTTTTTTAAATAATTTTAATACATTGTATTTAAAAACATCATGTGAATACAATATGTTGAAAAATAATACAATACGCTTCTTGCGAAAGTAATACACATATCTGGATCCAAGGATTGATACCCAATTTATGAAAATATATAATAATTTGGTATTGTTGAAGTGATATAATAGTTGGATTATATAATATTTCTAGTGATTATTTATTCATGAAAATGGGTTCATAAAATGAGTGTTGTGAAAGATAAAGAAATGGGTTTCATGAAGATGAATTTCAATGTGGAATGGGAAAAGGACAAGCCAGTCATAATGGAATCACAAGTAGTGAAATTATCTTATGTCACAAGTCCTGTAAAAAATAATTGATCAATTTAACTTCTAGAAACATAAAATACTATAGGGATAGATGAAAATTACATCAAAGATGACCCTTTTAATGGGATATCCCAATAATTTTATGGTAGTGCAAATGCATAAAATTTATTATACATTAGATAGGGCTACAAAGAGGGGACTTAGATTCCATATATATGATCAAAATCCATTAAAACATTTAAAAAGCGGTGTTCAATGAAATTTTTTAATTGATTTTAAATATTCTTTAATTTTACTCATAATATTATATATTCTCTACTACAATAACATAATATAAATTCAATGTTTTACTACTCTTGTAGAAATTCTGTTCTGCATGTGATGATGTTACCCATCCTAGGTACAATTGTACAATTTATGATGAATCAAAAAAATAATTAGTGGATAAAAACATGTTGATGAAAAAAATATAAACGTTGTGTCATCATAGTGTTGAATAAAATTATCACAGAAAGAAATAATGGTATAAAATTTAAATTTGGATCAAATCAACATGGAAAAAATATTGAACCCACCATGTAAATATTTATTACTTATGTTGAGGTCCCAATGAGGATTAATATGTCGTTTGATAGAGATTTTTGGTGCCATGTTAATTTTTTAATGAACAAAACACTTTGGGAATATATAAATGTTATGATATGATAATCTTTCTCTATTTTACCAAAAATATATATAATGAAATACTGATTTAATTTTAATTATTCCATGATGATTTCATTTATTTTATAATATTTCAATAATAAATAGGCCTTGATGGATTCTAAAAAAAATCCCTTGGAGGCTTTCAGACTCTTCTTACTATGTTATATCTTAGGGATACTAAGAGGTATGTGAATCCCCACCAACAAGTCTACTATGAACACATTATTTTACAAGAAACAATAAATACATTTCCATAGAAAATATATTGGTTTTTATTTTACATCAACACTAATATTTTATGTGATATGAAACAACATTTTTTCTTTTGTTTCTATGAATATTGATAATTTCAAATTTGAAGACACTTCTATCCCATGTTAAGTTCATTAGAAGGAGGATCTCAAAAATAATTTAGTGAATAAGTTGATGAAAATAGAAATGTAATATGGTAAACACATATAATTATGACATAATAGTAATTAGTTACCCTTTAAAATAGAATTAAATAAAATTATCTATTTATGTTCATTTGTTTTTATATGGTTTAGACATAAGAATTTTTAGTTACCATTCTGAATAAAAAATGACTTCCAGTAGCTCTGAAGCGGCTGTAACAATATGGTCATGGTAGAGGAGTAGTTTTTGTAGTGTCACCTCAAATTTTTTCGAGGAGATAAAACAACAAGAAGAAACAAATCATATTATGAAAGGATTGGAGAAACAAATAGATGATTTAAAAGATATTAGTGCCTTGTCTGGTTTGGAAGACTAATATATGAGAATGGACCAAAGGGAACCGGTGTTGGAACAATGACTCACACATGAAGAACCAACTGAACCACTAGATTTTATGTTATTCATTCCCCCAACCGCATAACTTACTCAAGGTAATTGATTATTAATTACCTTTTATACTAAATTTTAATCAATCAACCTCTAATAAATTTATATTACTAAATGTTTATGGGGTAATGTTGTAAGTGATTTATATTTTTCAACACCCATAAAAATCCTTTTTATTTTGGGAATAGTGTATAATATCCCTAGATAGAAGCTATACATTAAAGTACTCCCAAAATATCACTTTAGTGTATGGATTGAGGTATCCCAAGGGTCGACAACTGAGTTACATGCTCCACATGATAATCTAGATATTACAACTATAAATATTATAACAATCTTATCATGTCTGTAGAATCTTATAATGATACATGAGGTATGTATTTAATAAAAGTTTCTTTATGATAAAACTACAATAGTTTATTAAAAAGGACTGATGATAGGTATTTTATTATATATAAATAAAGTGATGTGGAAATAATAGTTCAGATGAAGACAATTTAGTGAATCAACTAAGAAATTAAAAAGACCTTTTGGGGGTACCTTCTCCCTGCCAGTTCCACAACAATATTTATTGTCATTATTACCTCTTATAGATAAAACATTTAATAATGATGATATTTCTTACAGTCTATATGAAGAAGAAATATTTTGAAATTTTAATATATAAGTTGTTATTCTTGCGAGTATAAATGATATTATCAAGTTTGAATCAATATTCTCAATTTTAAATACATATATAAGGTACATTTTCATAATGCATATTTTGATATAGTGATCTAAGATATTTATTAAGGTTAAATTTTTTTCATATTTTTAAACATGAATTTATATAACATCATTATAAGGTCAGGAGAAAGAAAAGAACTATTTGTATTGATTAATACCTATATCATTTCTTCATAATAAAATTCATTATAGAAGGAAGACATTGATAAGGAGAAGGAAGATCTATACAATACATTTGAGAAAAAATAATAGATTATAGACTATATTTATCACTATAATGCTAGGATAAAACACTACTATCAAATCACATAATTTTTTTCCAATACATATTTTGTTTATGTTTTTTAGGAATCACTAGATGTTGATTTCACTCAATATGGATACCCCAAATATTTATTGTTTGGATCGAAGACATGGATATCCCAAAAACTGACAACACATGATGTGTATTGTGAATTTGTAATACAATTCCTTTCATATTTTATAGATAAATTTTGGATTATATGTTTTTGTATTTGCTTTAACAAGAATTTTGTTGTGAAAGGATGGTTACTAATGTTTTCCTACTAATTGAATGTGGTTGGTTGCTGAACATAAAAAGAACATGGATTACTTTAAATGGGAACAGATTAAGGTATATTTAGATTGGTTTAACTATCAAAATATTTTTCAAAATTATATACATATTTTGGTGAACTTTTTTTGTATATATTAAATAACAATAATGGAAAAATATATTACACAATATGTTTGAAAATTTATAAGAGAAATCATAAATAATTAAAATACCCTAATCCATCCATCCAACGGCCCGAAGACCTTCAAATTTTTTTATTATAAGATAATCCCCATTTTAAGAGAATAAGAGGGGAACCCGGACATCATGGACATATGACATCACACGAATCGAAGGTCAACGAGAAAAAAACAAACAAGATAACAACATGGATCAACCCCACCATAACATATGATCATGATGAAGCCCTCCACCTTTACAAGACAATTCAGTAAGAAAATTTCATGTGTCAAAGCACAGGCCCGATCCCACGGCTAACGCCATACACTCTCAAACAACCAAATCCAAAAATCCTTACAATGATGAAACACAAGCTCTGAATCCTCCTCTGAGACTGATCCATGCGGTCAATCCAGCTGCATCACCCCAACCAAACATGATACAATCACACCACAATCAACGACTACCCTTGTTGAATTAAAAAACACCTCACAACCACCACCATAGAGGCCCAAATGTCAAAACAGGAAGCCAAAAAATCCAGAATCCCAAACAAACAAATAAATCAAAAATGAAAGTAAATGTGATATTTTTAGATATGATCTTGTAGTGCACATGGGGTTATAATATTTAATGAAAAACATTTATATGATTACCTGATATGGTTGTGATCTACTATAATATATGACCATAGAAATATATTTTGGGTGTGAAGTATTATTATCAGAATGCTTATATATTATTTTTGATAAATTTATCAAAGAGAATTATAATGGATGAAATTAATTTGACTATAATTGAGAAAAAATGGTGTTATAGTATATATAGATACCATGATGGGGTGAATCCTTACTAATTATTTAGTTAAATTTATAATAATTATACCTAATTTTTAATTAGTTTTCTTATCATTTTTACAAAAAAACTAAAGTAATTTCCTCTTGAGGGTTCCATCACGGGTGGTAGTAATTGACACCGGAAAGAAAAATGCAGTGGTTTCACTTGGGTTGGTAGTAGAATTATATTGGTTATTAAATCATCAATTAAATTCATGATATAATATCAAAATTTATTGTTCTATCTATATAAGTAACAAATAAATTTTACAATACTGAAATTTATTGACTATAAATAATTATTTTGAAAGCATATGATGATACATTATATAATTCCACCATTATATCACATATAATATGACAATAATTGCATGAGTAGAGGTGATTAACCTATCCTTATTATCTATATAGATACTTGTTCACCGAATAATAATAAAAAAATTTATCCATTGGTTCATCGCTAATATTATTGTGTACATTCATTTGGTAAAATTGAATATGTTCGCATGATCAATAAGAAAACACCCATCATAATTCTCAATATAAAATAATGAGAATAGGGATGTTAACATGTTAATGAATGAATAATGATGATATTATGCTATGTTTATCATAACAAAAAATATTTATAAGGATATAGAAGTCTATATCCCAATCCAGGAATACTTAATAGGTGTGTTAGATTATAGTGTCATTTAGATTATATAAAGGGAATTCTAATGTTTAATACTATAAAAAATTGAAAATAATTTATAATGGATTTTAGTGTCTTCTAAAAATAAAAACAAGTTCAAATTGTAGATTTTTCTATAAAATAAATTAATTATTAAATGATGGAGTTTTTACACTCTATTCCAATGAAAGGGAAATATATATTTTTTTATGTTCCATAAAAACTCAAATGTAGATATTTATTTTAGTTTAATCTGTGAATACTAATATGATTACACTTATGGTTAATGTTTTCTATGAATAAATAAATGGATACACTAATTTTTAGTATATAATAGTAATATATTACATTATATGCATTCTTTATATATAAAATAATAATAAAAATGTTTAGATACGAGTTTTACAACAACCCAAAAGGATTAAAATTTTTATGGGAATTTTTTGTAATATATGAATGCTATGTTGTTGTTTTGTTGTATAAGTTGATTAGTTTTCTCGGTATGGGGTGGTATGTTCAGTTCTTATCATGCTTGTGAGATATTGTAATTTTTGGATGAAACTGAGATAAAGTAAAAAAGGAAATTTGTTATGAATTTACATAACCCTCATGAAAAGTTTAATTCCTAATAATAATTGAATTAAATATTTCATAATTTTATATAATTTATTTAGTTTAATTTTCATATAATATCATCTAAGACTTATTTAGTTTTTAACTGATCATTTGGTAAGTCATATTTTTATTTAATCTATCTTGAACAAGACAAAAATGAAAGAACATGTTATTTTGGTATGGAAGAGGAACCCGCATGTATCCTGAAATGTTTGTGGAAAAATGAGGTTTTATCTTCCACGAGGGAAGAAAATTTTCACATTTTCTAGAATTTTTTAGATAATTGAAAGAAAAAAACACATCATATTATCAATCGAACTTACTTTAATTCGATAAACAATGTTCTTGGAATGACTCCAACTATATGTTTTTATTTTGTAATTTAAATGTTAGTTCAAAATACACATGACATAGTCAAAACTGGGAAAATGAATTAATATTGTTTTAATACATTAGCGTAACGATCCATAATTAATTTTTGATGTGTAAGAATCATACACACATCAATTTAATGCATGGTGTTCTCTATATGACTCAATGTGTTTTTTATTTATAATTGACATTTTAGTGAAAAGGAGAAGTGACATACCCAAAAAAAAAGACAAATATCTTTGGATTTTTATAGAAAGATTAGTATCGTGATTCATATTTCATTTTTAAATTGTATAAATCATCAACACCTCAAGTCAATAAAAGGTGTCCCTGATATGTCTCAATGATTCTATTATGAGTTTAAAATTTAGATGTTAGTTAAACCCTTCTATCACTCAATAAAAACTAATAAAATATGCTCTAATTTTCTTGATAATTTTGGAAAACAATTCATAAGAAAATTTGGATGTGTAGGAATTAGTCTCACATCAAAATAACACATGATATGATCTGTATAACTCAAAGTGATTGTTTCTATTTTAAAATTAAATTTTATTAAAAAACACATGCGGAATAATAAAAAATAAGAAAACAAATTTATATTTGTTTGATACTTTAGTAAAATAATATATTAAAAAAAAATATATGTAGGAATCATCCTCACATTTATCTGATGTATGATGTGACTAGTAAAACTCCAAGTATTGATTTTTTTATTTAAAATTTGCCTTGGTTTTAGTAAAAATTACAAATTATATACTCAACATTGAAAAAATTAATTCTGAATTTTTTTTTTACTTTTTTCAAATGGACAATAATCATTTTTAACATTTGGAAATCAACCTCACCATATTATAATACATTGCGTGGATAGTATTACTCAATGTGTCAGTTATTAGTTTAAAATAGGCATTTTGTTTAAAAATTTCACTCACAGAAAATTAAAAAAAGACACTCATATTGCCTTTATAATTTAGGAAAACTATTAATAAGTAATTTTTAGTTTTAGGAATGAGTCTCATGAAAAAATAACATATGGTGAGATTGGAATGTATTAATGTGCATGTTTCATGTTTAAAATCACAGTTTAGTAAGGAAGATAAAAAAAATACTCGAAATATAGAAAATGAATTTATAATGTTTTTATACATTAATGAAAGTATACATAAGTCCTTTTTGATGTGTATAAATAAGCCTCACCACAATCTGATGTACGATGTGACCAGTATGACTCTACGTGTTCCCTTTTATTTAAAACTGACAAAAATTAGAAAATAGAAAAGTGTCTTACTCACTATCAATAAAAAACATTCTTATTTTTTTTAAAACATAATAAAAATGATCCATATTTGATATCTGACATGAAGGAATCATTTTCACCTTAATATGATTCATGATGTGCCATGTATGACTCAAGGTGTTTGTTATCAGTTTAAAATTGATATTTTGGTTTAAAAAGTGTCACTCACTGAAAACTGATAAAGAACACTCAGGTTTTCTAGATAATATAGTTAAAATATTCATAATTTTTTTAAAAGGTTGGGACGAATGAATCCTATATTATTAATGAAAATAAAATTCCACTTTTAATTGGGTAGAGGTAGACCCATTATATATCTCGAAGGCCGAGTGGGAATTTAACCCATTACATTGCCGGTACGCCTAATGTTTTGGCCGAAGGCCCATTCTATGAATAATACTACAACAATACCTACTCCGCTACAATACCACATAGTTCCTACCATTTCTACAGTAACCCCTACCGCCGCTATAGTGACCTATCACCATTATAGTGCCCTCAGTGGCTACATTAGCACCACTGCTACAGTATGCCACTATATTAATATAGTACCTGCGCCTAATGGGTTTTGAACCCCCATTTTTCCTGTAGGATTATGAGGTGCTTACCACTATGCCAAACCCCAACTACTTAATATATTATGTGACCAGTATGACTCAATATGTGTATTTATAGTTTAAAATGACATTTTAGTAAAAAAACTAGTGATATTCTTAAAACAAATAAATATCATTAAGATTTTGTTTATAATTTATTAAAATTATCCATCAGTCATTTCTGAATTATAGGAATCATCATCACCTCAATCCAATGCATGACATGACCTATATGACATAAAGGGTTCCTTTTTATTTAATGTTGAAATTAATTTTAATAAAAAATATATGTGACATAATCAAAATCTGATAAAATGCATTCAGATTATTTTGATTCTTTATAAAAAAACTCCAAAATTCATTTATGATGTGTAGGAATCATCCTGATCTCAATATGACACATTATGTGACTCATATGACTAAAAGTTCCCTTTATTAGTTTAAAATTGGAATTTTTGTACAGAAATTGTCACTCATTGAAAACCAACAAAAAATGATATGATAGTCTTGATAATTTTGGAAAATGATTCATAAGTCATTTGTGATGAGTAGAAATTAGTCTCACATTAAAATAAAACATGATGTGACTTTTATGACTTAATGCGTTTGATTCTAGTTTAAAATGATATTTTTGTAATAAAGACAATTGAAAATCTCAAAATTGAGAAAAAACAACCATATTATTTTGATACTTTTTTAAAATAATCCATAAATAATTTTTAAAATGTAAGAATCATAAAGACATCAATATATTTCTCGGTGTGATGGGTATGACTCCATGTGTGTATTTTTAGTGTAAATTGACAATAATATCAGTAAAGAAGATAAATGACAATCTAAATGTAGAGAATATACATTCATATTGATTAGATACTTTACAAAAGTGTTCTATAATTACTTTTTTATGTGTGTAAATTAACCAAACCAAAATATAATGTAATATGTGACTGTTATGACCCGAAGTACGTCATATAAATTAAAATTGAACTTATTTTTAGTAAAATAGAAATGTGATAAACTCAAAACTAAGAAAAAACATTAAGATTGTTTTGATTATATAGGAAATAGATATAAAAGTGGTTTTTGATTTGTATGAAATATGAAACACCTCAATCCAGTACATTATGTTCTTAGAATAACTCAAATTTACTATTATTAGATTATAATTGGAATTTCAGTTCAAAAAGTGTCAGTAATAAAAAACAAGAAAAACACACAAACAATGTCTTGATAATTTTTGAAAAATATTCATAAGTCATTTGTGACATGTATAAATTATCCTCATGTAATATTGATGCATGATGTGACCAATATGTGTCAAAGTGAGTGTTTCCAATTAAAAATGAAATTTTAGTAAAAAAACACCATTAACACACTAAAAACTAAGAAACCACATTAATTCTATTTTGATACTTTAGTAAACTGATTCATATGTCATTTTCTATGTGTAGTAATCATACATATATCAATTAGATGTACTTTGTGACTGGTATGATAAATACTTCATCTTCTCGTTTAAAATTTACTTTAATTTTTGTGAAAACGACAATTGACATTATCAAAAAAAGAAAACACATTAATTTTTTTATACTTTAGAAATATTATTCACAATTCATTTGTGAAATGTATTAATTGTCTACAAATTAATTTGATACACAATGTTCTTAGAATCTTTCAAAGTGTTTGTGTTTTTATTAAAATTGTCATTTTAGTTCAGAAAGTGTCACTCACAGAAAACTAATTAAACACACTCATAATTTCTTGATAATTTAATAAATTGATTCATATGGTATTTCCAATGTTTTTATGTTATTCTCAAATAATGGGACAGGTATGACTCAATGGTCACATTTCTAGTTTGAAAAAACATTTTAGTAAAAAAACAAATGACATAATCAAATCCGAGGAAACACATTCGAATTCGTTTGATACATTAAGAAAATGATCCATAATTCATTTGAAACATATAGGAATTAACTCACCTCAATCCATTGTAATGTCTTACTATTATGACTCCATGTCTATGTATTCAATATATAAGTTTCATTATAGTTTAATGCATGCATCATATCGCCAAAATCGAGAAAATGACCCATGATTATTTTCACATCATTTTATATGATACTAAAAAATTAACATCATTATCATTCTTATAATATAATTATTCAATCAATTATTAGAGAGAAAATCCCCGAATTTGAACAATAAATAGAGTTATTTGAAAGCATCAACCACAACTAAGTCTGGTACATATTTTTCCTAGTATGAATCAATGTTTAGGATAAAATTAACACCTTCTATTTAACTTATTTATTTATATTATTTTAAAAAAATAGTATTTTCTTATATAAGTGAATTTGTTTGCTTGAGATGGGGTGGTTTGGTCAGCAATAGAGTGAGTCGGGGATCAGTGATAAAGAGAAAGAACCATTTATGATTTTTAATGTTTTTGATTATTTATAGTCCCTGATGTAATTGTATAAAATAGTTTTTAAAATATCAATAATATAGTTTTTATTATTTTTTTGTTATAAATTTTATTTCATTTAAAATATTTATTTGTGCCTCCTTTTGAAACTATTTCTAGGGTTCTTTCAAGAGATGCCATATGCTTTAAATATAACAAACCACTATAGCATGATCCTTTATCAGTGCTATTAGATGTACTGATAAAGGGATTCCTGATCTGAAATTTTAAAGGCATGTATCAGGGGGCCCCTTTATCTGTTTTTTTCTCTGATAAAGGACCCCATTAGTAGTTCTTTTCTAGTGTTGAAAAAATCCAAAGTCCTTGAATCATTCTATGGTAGTCAACAAGTTTTATGCTGAAAAAGGTAAAATTTAGCAATGCTAATGGGATTATTTCAAATTGTATCAAAATAAAAAAAATCCTCTAGCTCAAATTTATCAACATCTGTCAAATGAGAAGTGCCATGGTGATATTTCTGAAGTTGTGACACATGAAAAAGATTGTGCATACCAAAATAATAATAAAAAGAGATCATTGATCCCACAAAAAGTGTCATAAGGATATTTCCAATGATATGACACATGAAAAACATCATGAATTCCTACATACCATAGTGGAAGAGATAATCAATATGCTACTGAAATGACCTACTCCCTGATTTCAAATTTCCCCATGTACCTGGGAACTAGCTTACCCTATTTTTGAATTCAATGGTGCACCAATCTCAGCGTACCTGAAGGAACACCTATTGACCCAATAAAAAATCTTGAGCTCTATGATGCTGATTAGCTAATGAACTATGTTTACATTTGGCTTTATCAATATTATTCCAAATTAGCAGAACATGATTCGATAGATCTTGTATAAGACTTAGTCCCAATAACCTTGATTATTCCATTTACTTCCATCACAATGGGGATATACATGAACAATCCTAGATATACTAGCATGGATCCAACTAAATGTTACCTGATAATGGGCTTTATAGGGAAAATCAGTAAGAGATATTAACATTGTAGATTCCCCCATAAATTCAGGGACACATTCTCTTAGCATGTCCTCTAATACCAGGATAGCATGTTTTCACAACTCATCTATTTACGGGATGAAATTTGTACAAGAAAACAAAATTTTACAAAGTTCATTCTACAGTACTCGATATAAGTGTGATATAAAAAGGGTATATATCTAATATAATACTCAGAGCCACCCCATTAAAATTTTCTATCTCATGAACATACAATTCACCCAACTGATCAACAATATAATTCTACTGAATATGAGAGAAATGGGCTACCTTTTTTCAATTGATACTCAATAACCCATATCATATAATTATTCCAAAACATTCTCAATAATAGTGTGAGTCGGGGTTAGGGGATAAACACAAAGGAACATTTATGATTTTGAATTTCTGCAATTACTTGTAGTCACTGAGGTAATTGTATAAAATAGTTTTTAAAATCACAACAATATAGTTTTTTTTTATTTTTTTGGTTATTAATTTTATTTCATTTAAAATATTTATTTGTGTCTCTTTTTGAAGCTATTTATGGTGATGTTTCGAGAGCTGCATTATGCTTTAAATTTAACAAACCACTATATTATGCTCCTTTATTAGTGAAACATGATGTATTGACAAAGGGATGCTTGATCTGAAATTATAAAGGAATGTAGAGGGGTCCCATTATCGGTTTTTAGCTGCGATAAAGGTCCCCATTGATATTTCTTTTCTAGCATTGAAAAAAATCCAAGGGCTTTGAATCATTCTCTGGCAGTCAACACATTATTATGTTGAAAAAAGTAAAATTTAGAAATCCTAATGGGATGATTTCCAAATGTATCAAAATACAAATCATCCTTAAGATCAACTTTATCAATATCTATCAAATGAGATGTTCTATGGTGACATTTCTGATGTTGTGACATATGAAAAACATTGTGCATACCACAATACTGCAAATAAAAGAGATCATTGATCATATAAGATGGGTCATGGGGATATTTCCAAAGCTGTGACACATTAAAAACATTATGAATACCTATATAAGATATTGGAAGAGATAATCAATATTCTACTAAAATGACCTACTCCATTATTTCAAATTTCCCCATGTACATGGGAACCGTCATACCTTGTTTTTTAATCCAATGGTGTGCAAATCTCAGTGTACCCGAAGGAAACCCTATTCATCCAATAAAAAATCTAGATCTATATGACGTTGATTTGTATATGAACTTTGTTTACTTTAGGCTGTATCAATATTATTCCAAATTAGTAGAACATGTTTCGATGTATCATGTATAAGACTTAGTCCGAACTGATTAACATTATAATTCTTTTGAATATGAGATAAATGAGCTACCTTTTTTTGAGGATAATCAATAACCCAATTCCAATCAATCATGGGAAATAGTTATAAAATAACAATCAGTTTCTGATCTGTAGCCTTCAACTTCTAACAAACGTATCATCGAATAAAAAAACTATGATCTCCTTTTTAATACATGGAATTCAATACAATCTATGGGGGTTATGATACATTTAATAAAACGAGGGTGCATTGAACACTTTGAGGCAAGAAACTCACACATAAACTCTTCACTAATATAAGAAATTAGAATAATAAGACATTTAGTGAGATTGTATCTCACCAACATTAAATATTTCCCTCAAAGATAGTCATTTACGGCCCTCATTCTCCCACCTATCAACCTGGATAAGAAGGGAGGTATGTTAGATAAATATATGAGTTCTATCTATTCCTTCTCCTCCTAGATATTGATGCATATCTTAGAAAACAAAGACATCACCTACCACTTAGAACCTGGTACATCTTAGCAAACAAATCCATCACTTTCCACTTTGAACTTCACTCCTGAACAATTTGAGTATCTGTACTATGAATCAAATAATATTAAATAGTATCCCTCTTTTGTAGAATTAATACAAGCTCAAAAATATATAATTCATATACCCAAACCATATATACATCATATGATTTAAATTATGATAGAAAAATATGTATTTGAGGTTCTTGTGGTCAACATAAATATTAAAATTTTCACACAAAAGATAATAATTCCATCACATTAAATTATATACAACTACATCCATCTCAAGATCATGTATATGATAATTGTACAAATGTATCCTCAACTACTATGATTTGTATTCCATGAATCATTATCTATGCACTAACAGTACTTGATTTATGATCCTAGGAACATCAAAAAAAGACTATAATGAACACCTAGGGAATGTATGATCAAAATCAGTGATGTAGTTAAATGCCTATATAGATCTTTGAAACAATACTCACATTACTCAGAGCACTCAAAATTTACACCCTTATTGGTCATGCTCTTGAGTGGTGATACCAAGTGAGAAAATTATTTAATTAACATTTCTTAAAATTACCCCATACATTAAAATATTTGGATATTAAAAACATTATTGGGGAGATCCCAAAAAAACACTAATTGATCCATCCTTAGGTCCACTAACACACCTTTATCCTAGATGACATTTCTAAATAAATACACCAGGTAAATCTGTGTTTGTCTCTTTGATAACTCGGTATATATTCGATGCTCTCTCAGTGTACTAAAGTTGATATCCATATGTTTAGTATGATCATTACATGTATGGAAGCACACTATGATTCAATCCCTGATGAAAAAAATTGGTCCAAATATGGGTGGAAACACTGATTTGAAATATCCATGACGAAAATAGGTGCATTTAGTAGACAAAAAATGAACACCGATGAACTCATAGAAACCATACCGTCTTCGAAAGGAATTCTGTAGTTTATCAGAAGGTTTCACTCTCAACTGATGAAACCATGATCTAAGATAAATTTTGGAGAACACAGAAGGACCCATTAGCTAGATAAAAATATCACTGATACATCTAATTTTATACCAGTTCATAATTTTCATTCCATTAAATTTCAAAAAATTGATATAGAAGTATAAGGTTTTATCCACCTTTATATAAAACAAAATTAGCGATCTATAAGGTGATGTACTCATATTGATGAGTTCCTTATCCTCCAAATCCTCTAGATATGTTTTGATCACTTTGATATAAACTAGAGAAACACTATACAACCTAATTAAATTTGGATTATCTATAGGTACTAACTCAATCATAAGATCAACCTATCTCTTGGGTGGTAAACAATAAAATCAATTAGGAATCGCATCTTAAAACCAATTGAATATGGGTGGGAAGACACCATAATTCACTCCCCCATTATCAAGAATAATAATTTCTACCTAGGTTTTAAGATCACATAATTTCTGATACATTGTCCCTTTAGGAACTTCTTTCATATTTAATTATCCACAATGTAAATAAGAGTCCCCTTATAGAGACATGAAACTTACTATCATATGGAAATAGTCAATATGATCTTGCTATATAACCAACCAATCCATTAATATTATCAGTAAAAAACTTTAAATGTAAGTAATGAAGAATCCCCAAAGAATATGGTACCCCCATCTTAGAGTTAACACTCTTTACAATGTTGGATACCATTTGATCACACCCCAATAGAATTTTGATACACATAAACCCATACATAAACATCAGCGTCTGGACCAAACCATTCACAAACTATGTAGATATGAAAGAATATGATTCTAATGTATCGAATAAAATGCTATTAAGACTAGAATCTATAAGAATCTCACATCAAATAGTTGATGGATTAGCTTCACTACCAATGGGTGTCAGTTGTACTACATGTATCTAACCTGCCCCTCTACCCTTGGTTGTAGTATATTCCCTAGGAATCACACTACCTAGTCGATATAGATGCTCTTCTCCTAATTTAACACAACCCACACCCCAAATGGATTTTCAATTGTAACTTAAGCTTCCTAACTTATAGGGGGTATTTGATCCCTTATCAATTCTACAAATCAACCTGGGTCCTCCATCGCTTCTCATTTGTAGAGGGTTCCTACAGATCCTCTTGTGTTACCCCATCCTATGACAAGATTAGGAGTCCACAAGTTTTCCAATACACCAATAATGAATGTGACATGGAATGCCACTTAGATATCAAACCACAAAAAATTTTCCTTGAGATATTGGTTCAGTCACTTGGTTTCAATATTTATAATTTCTTTAAGGAATGTTCTCATTACTATGCTTCTTACAATTGGAATACATACCATTTAATCAACTAGTAGAAACTACCTATCCACTATTAGATGCCTCCTTTAGGTTCCCCTTATAAATAAATTCTCATTCAACTATATCAATGAGTTTTTCAAATGCTTGATATTCACATGGGGATTGATATCAAATCTAATTCTATCCTGAAAACTCTTTATTGTAGTTGGTTCACCTCTTTCAAATGCTGAGGTAAATAACTATTAATCAATGAAGTAGTAAGAATAATCCATCCATGATATACATTATGAGGTCAAACAAATAAGCTATATGAATTTCTATTGCATCATGTTTTTAGGGTAAAACCTTTTTAGGATGTTCTCATAGAAGTCCTTCAATACAAAGCCCTCCCATTACTGATACTAATCCAGAATATCTCACAAGGTATTAATTTTTCCTTATAAAATATATGAATCCAACATGACCCAATTTTCATTAGGAGTCCCTATGTGATCGAAAATTATCTGGATAAACATAAATGAGAACTCAACTACCTCAGGTCGACTCTCTATGGTAAACATTAAAGGGTTATCCAATAGGAAGTCCATCATCAGGTCAAACATTCTTGGTGCATACCAACTAGGATAACTATCTATAATATGTATTAAATGATTGAAATTCTCATTGAACTAACCTTCTTTACAATCTAGCATAATCAACCAAGGATTTGGTTCCATTACTATAGGAATGTTCTCTTCAATATTCTATTATCTCATACCAGAAACCATTTTCATGGTGGCATATATCTGCAATACCAAAAAAACTTCTCATAAAACTTGGCATATAATTTATATAGTTTGTACGATATAGGGATCACAACTTACCATAAACATGTCACTCAAAATATACTCTTTGTTTAACCATAACCATCCCACTATCACAACCCCAATCTATCCCTATATTGGTATATGTTTTACTTAGTGTAATCTAAACATTCAAAATCTAATCATTTAGTTCAATCCATTTTCCACATCATTAATATTTAAAAATAATTACAACACAACTATTTGGTGCCATTTTAACCATTAATTTGATTTATTTAATTTTAAACCATTGATAATATTTATTGGTAACTTTCCTTTAAAACAATAATGAAATAAAAAACCCTTTTCATTTTTCACATTCCATATGTAACATTATTTTTCATGTGTTCCTTACATGATTCCTATCACAAAATTCCCAAAATGCCTCAAATTATGAATCAATATAAGATATTAATTCCATATAAACCCATGAGAAATATATCAATAAAAAATAACATCATAACACATGTTTATCACCAATGTTGACATAACATTCAACTATTACAAGAGATCTTCACAAACATCAAACAAGCCTTGGTTAGTTTGGATTTAACCAATACATGGGACATCTACTCCCATGAATGAGAAAATTTACATGTGATAAAAAATCATAGTATCCTATATTAATTTCTCAAATATTATGACAATATAAAAGAAAATTGGCTCTGATTCCACTTTGAAATGTCCCACACTTGGTGCAAGTAAAACCTATGCCACATGGTAGTTTACGACATAACCTCTCACATTCCTCCCCATATTCCAGAATCTTCTAACTCAATGTTTCTGTATAATAAGTAATCTATGAGATTATACACCCTTTTACAAAGTAGAACAATAATGTAAAATAAATTAATATAATAACTAAAACAGAAAAATTAATAACCATAAACCAACTAATTAATTTTAGAATACTGGTAAATGAAGAAATCTAAACACCAAAAACCTGTCATGTACTACTAGTGTCAGATGACAAGGAATACCAAATTGAAACACATTAAAAATAACCAAAATGGATCCTCATATTATTATAGTTCCTTCATCCATGATCCACCCCCATATCCCAACTTAGACATCCATCATAGGTCCATTTCCATTATCCCGAAAAGTAACAATGAAATCTACTCGGGTACAAACAACAACCTAAGTATCATGTGATTATTACTTATTAGGCCAACACTAATGGTGTGTAAATAAATATTCTATACAATAATAGTGTATTCCTAATTATAAATGAAACATAAAAAAGTATCTGATTAAATGGGTTTCATAATAAAACTTTTTTCATATAGACCCATTGGCCCCAGAGTTCCACAATAAAACCCCTCTCATGAAAACTAAATTAACTCATATTTGATGTCTGATCCCTAAAATGTATGGGTAACAAATTATTACATATGAAGATTCAGTCCATTTTTTTTAATCAGGAAAGTAGAAAACAATGACCGATGATCCAAAGCTATGACATGGACCGCCATGACCAACATCACTACCATGGTGCAGAACACCACGACCAACACTCATTCCTCAATGTGTATCTCCATGAATATAATAACAACCATGGTGTGGAACACTATGACCAAAACCCATAACTATTTCATTAACAACTAATTTTCAAGGTCTAACACTTGGCCATTTTATCAAAAAAAAACAATAAGGGTGTAACGCTTCTGAAAATTAAATATTCATGTGGTATAAAATGTTAAAGTCTTTAATTCATCCTTGTTTATATGTTACATTATTTTCAATGGATTTATCAAAATATCATAACAAATTAATTTAACCAATGATTCATAAATCATAACAATTTTCGTTATTTAAAAAAATTATCAACAAGAGTATTCCCTTTTAACCAGTCCCCCTTACTCCTGTTAGTACGTCATAAAGCATTAAATCCATGCATGAAGACAAATGGATATTTACAAAATTTCTAAAATAAATGCCTCACATACAATTAGTTTAAAATCATAATACCCTTCATCCATCCATTTATAGCCCATTTCACCATTATCAAGGGTGTGACACACCCCATGAGGGCCCATAGGCTTAATCTAAAGATTATCATGAGACTCAAATATGTTTTTGAAGGGTTTCACACCCACATAAAAATACCAAAATTAATTTTCGTTGTCATCAAAAAGTGTTTTAAACAAGGAGGCACATTGGAATAGACACATATATGATAACCCATATCACAATACAACTTAATTCCGGAATTATTAAATAGAGGTACAAATAATACAACCCCAAATGTCAGGAAGCCTAGTATTTTTGTGGAATTAGGTTCACAACATAAATTTGTTTCCATAAAAATGTATCAAGATTATTTTTATGCTCCAATAAATTATCTTATATTCTTTGTATTTTCTAAAATTGAATAAGATAAGATAAGGATGTAAATAAGAAGGGGTTTTTTAGTAAATCCTATTAAGGGATTAAAAAATGAAAATAATAGGGTAAAGTAGTACATGTCGTCCAACTATATATCAAGGTAACATAATAATGGATAGAATCATAATCTTGATGTAATAAGGATGAATATAACATGAAAACATAAAGTCAACATGCGGATGTGGTGACAACATAAATCATTTCATAAACATAAAAAAAGATAAATACCATGTTAAAATCACATGGTGTAAAGAGCCCCATGCTGGATTTTGTTGACCGCATAATCCCATAAATTATGTCTCATGAGACTAAAATATTACCCATTTCATTGGAGTGCTATCTGGGTGCACCCATCATAATATGTATATTCTCACGTGTTCCAAAAGATTATTCATCATAAAATCATATTAAATAAAATTTAACTCTATGATTAATCAGTATGGGTTAAATATATGGAGGTCCAAAATAAATTAATTATAGTAATATATATAGGTGATTGTATTTGAGTGGAAATGGGTATAGGTATTCACTACACAAATATATGGAATGGAAAATCATAAGATAATTTTGGCAACATAACGGGGGTAGATAATGGTTCATGGGAAATATTATTGAGAGATAAAAGGGTTTCTAATCACATTTAAATCATAAGTTATGTCAAAGTTATGTGTGATAACATATGACATCAAAAATAGAAGAAACAAGGCATAACATAAAGGTGGTCCTTGAATAAATATGAGAAGAAGAGGATCTCTTACCTTTAGGGGGAGCTTATAAATTCATGGAATGATCTTTTTAAGAGATTAATGAAAAACATGGGAGGGATTATAAGAGGGATTATAACAGTAATATAATGATTTAATAGTTTTTTGTATAGAAAAAATGCTATTTTTTATGGGTTTATATAAGTAAAGGGAGGATAATACTTTATAATTTTTCCAAAGTAGGTTTTGGAAGCTATATGATATTGTTTTCAAAACCACAATCCATATCATGGTTATTTCCCATGTTTTCTATCAAACTGGAGAGATATTCATTATTTTACATGTTTATGAATCGATCTCATTAAAATAATAGCCTTGGTGATTTATAACTGAGTGATGTTTACAAGGAACTGATTTTAAAACATTAAATTTTTATTGTAATCATTGTTTCTATTATATCATGTCACTTTTGGGTCATTATAATTCCATTAAACACCATATATTTATACCGTGTTTAATTTTTACCCAAACATTCTTCTATCTCAAATAATTATGAAAAATGATTTGTTAGATAATTTATATGTACTAATTCCAAAAAAAACATTTATTTTTCAAAATATTTTATAAATATTATAAAGTAAACTTTTAAAAAACATCCCAATTTATTGAACATTTTTGTTTTTTATGACAATAAAAATGTTCAAATCCTTATAAAAATTATATTTTACCTTATAAAATTATATAATAATTTATATTTATTAAATATTAATTTAAACAATATTATATTAACATATAATTTATTAATAATTATTGAATTCGTCAAATAAAGTGTCTTGATAAAAAACTTATATTACCAAAAATATAAAATTTTTGTTTCATCGTATCAGAATATAATTTTTATAAAAATATCATAAAATAATTAAATAAGTAATATTAAAATATGATAAATATAATAATTATTTTATTGAAATAAACTAAAAAATTCATACTACTATGGTCTAGAAACATATCCCTTTATTACACCACCAAATTCTCTAAGGTTAAGGTATGCTATGGTGAGATATTAATGGGGTGATTTGACATACATGGTTTTGGTTATGATCTTGATAAACATGAACATAACCCATATATAGTTTCATTTCTACTTTATCTATCGATTCACATCATGATATTGGTAAAGGTTTTGATGTTATATTCATTGAAATTTCTGATAAATGGGCTTCTTAGGGAATCATCCAACTTGTCAATGCCCTCTCGTCTATAGATTGTTTAAATTGGAATTTATCATAACCCTTAATATATAATAATCATGAGATCACAAGATAACAAATATAATTTCTATGGTTCTAATTTTTAATGGTCTATCAATTTTGAAAGACCATATAATGGTCCAATATAACAAAAGTAGTGAATGTATTTTCAACCACATTGTTACAAGATGTGGTGTTCAATCATTGAAAAGGTAATTTCAGTTATAAAAGTTTGGGTCATTACACTGCCCCCCTCAAAAATTTCTCAATTTAATTTTTGGTTTCATACCCTATAAATATGAAGGTACATTTACCAATTCACCTCTTCAACTTCCATTTTTTCTTCCAAAAATATGTTGTTTCAGAACAACACTTTGACTAGGTGAGTTGTCTTGGGTTATAGAACATCATCTCTATGATCTATAATCCTCATCGAATTCTCAACATATGAAATATTTTTTTCTAATGGTACCACCTCTCGATTCATTACATGTTATGGTTTTGGTATGTAATTTACAATAGGGATACATGGAATACATCATGTAACTAAGATAGATTAGTTGGGAGTAGTATTCGATAGGTCCAATCATAGATTTAATCAAGGATCTCAAAGTGGATGATGTATCTTAGAATACTATCTACCTTATTCCAAAACCTCATGACTTTTTTCCATGGAACTATTCTAATGAAAAAATTATCTCTAACCTAAAACTCTACATTAAGTTGATGATTGACTGCATATATTTTCTATCGACAGAGTGAATCTTTCATATGGAATTTAATGGTTTAAAACATCTTGTTCATTTATTTAAAAAAATATTAGGTCCCATTATCTTCATCTCTCTAACTACATCCCATCGTGTCGGAGTCCAAAACATCTTCTCATTTTGAGCTTCATAAGGTTCCATTTAAATTATAGAATGAAAACTTTTGTTATATGATAACTCCACTATGAGAAGGTGTTGATCAAGAATCCTTGTAAATAAATCTAATAGTATATTAACAAATCCTATTGTGTTTTCATTGATGTTTTAGACAGACCATCCTTCTTAGTGTGACAATCAGTGATAAATATTAGTTATATATTCAATGATTTCTGAATGATTCTCAAAAAAATCAAGGTTAATCTATGATCTATTTAGGAAACAATAGTAAAGTGAACTACATGATGTATTTCAACTTACCTTATGTATAACATGGTATGTTGGAAAAGGGATAAATCTTTCTTAATGGCAATGAAAAGTGCTAATTTAGTAAGGAGATTGACTACCACAAAAATTATATCATTTTAATTAGATGTCATGGGGAGTCCAATGATGAAATATATGTTTAGGTTTTCCATTTTATATATGAGTACGGGAATTTATAGATTCATATGGTAAGAATTATTCCACTCAACCTTGACATGTTGGCATACCAAGAATCTAGATAGAAACATCACAATCTCCTTCTTCATGTTATCCTAACATAATTTTTTCTTCAGATCTCTATATATCTTAGTGATTCCTTGATTAATAGAGAAGGATGAGATATAATAATCATACATAATTTCCCTCTTTAGTTTTAGTTTTTATGGGACACATACCCACATTTCAAACCTTATAACTCCATATTTAGAAAAATTGAATACCAAAAAATTCTCTAGCTTCTTCTGTAACAACTCAACATATTACTAGACCTCCTTGATGTAATAAATATTAGTTGGTTTCATAGTTATTTGAGAATGGTTGGATAAAGTTCCTTTTATTAATCCGATATCCATCCAATTATGAGAATGAATATTGGATCCATTGCAATCATCATCATTGGTAGAGTTACATGATCCATTCAACTTAGAGATTTTTCCATTATGTCTTCATTTCCAATATGTTAATAGATTTAAAAATTAAAATCATTTATTAGGTTTAAACAAATATTTTTATTTATATTAAGATATTTTTGTTTGAATATATAATTTAGTCTTTTGGGGTCCAAGTATATGTCACACTTCTCCCTTTTGTGATAATATCACAAAATATATTTTACGAAGATCACTGCAAACAATTATAGATCTTGATTTGTGTAGTTATTCTCATGTATAAAATGTTTTTGGTAATTATAGTATATCAAATTTTAAAATTTCATGAATTCACACCCTAATACCATTTTGGATTTAGCAATGTATATTACAAATCCATCACCATTAGTTGGTAATAGGAGAATAGGTGTAGTGATAAACCTCTTATTCATCTCTTTAAAACATTCCTCTGATTCTTCAATATAGATAAAATTTATCCCTTCTATGTTATCATGATTAGAGGGACTATAAATTATGATAAGGATCTCATAAATCAATGATAATACCTATCTAATACAAGGAAACAATGGATATCCGTTATAATGGATGGTCGGGGTTATTCGTAAATTTCCTTTATTTTTGGTAGGGTGGATAGGTATCCCTTTGATGGTTTTAGAATTCCGTAGGAATGTTACATTATTTAATAAGAATTTCCATTTACTATAATTCTTACCCCTATTTTCTTTCTGAATGATCTTTAGAATAGTTTTCAAATTTTCCTAATTTTACTCCTTTATTTTGGATTATATGAGAATATTATATATAAAGACTACAAAAAATTGATCAAGGTAATCACAAAACAATCTATTCATCATGTCTATGAATATTACGAGTGAATTAAAATTTCCAAATGGAATAACTATGAATTTATAGTCCTCTGGACTTTCATGAAATGTAGTCTTGGGGATATCCTCATTTTTCAACTTGACTTGGTAATATCCCTAAAAAATAATACACCTCAGATAATTACTTTTCTCTACATAGATAATTGAACTAGACATCAATTCATAGAAGAGGATACTTTTGATTTTTTGTGATATTATTGAGCTCATGATATTCAACTTAGATGAAAATGGGCCCATCCTTCATCTTCAGGAAGAGGACATGTGTCGTCCATGGTGACGAACTTGTGCATATGAATAATTTATAAATATTATCCTATAGTTTGTTATTTAGATTATAAATTTCAAGAACAACCATTATTTTTAGTGTCCTAGATATCGTTAACCGTTTGGGTATAAAATTGATTGAAAATTAATCCTCTTAGTAAGGAGGAAGACCAAACAATTATCCAGGCAACACATTAGTTTATTCCCTCTAAATGGGAATGTCATTGTGGATGATATTTTATTTAGTCTGAATAATTTTTTATAGATAAAAATTATTACATAGAAATAATATCCAAGCTTCGTATATTAGTATCAAATAGGATGCATCATCCTCATTGAACATGAATTGAATCAGAGGGTGATTTGTGATATAAAGGGTGATTTAAATTTCCATAAAATTTATAGTTTCCCTATATAAAGAAAGTTAATCCATGCCTGTAATTATGTAAAATTATGATTAAGGGAGTGTCCATAGTTTTCTTGGGAGTTTAAGCCCAAAAATTCTAATATGGGATTTATATACTTAGGAAGAAATATTTTTAAAATTTTATATTTTTATTCATAGATATACTTCCATGCTCTAAGGTGGTGTTTCAATAGTTCTTCTAAACAAAAAATATTTTAATTAATTTATAGAAACAAAATAAAAAGTATATTATCTATACATAAATGAATAAAGAAAATAACTTCATTCACATTGTTTTTAGGATTTACTACGTCATTTGTGAGGGAATAAGATCACCCCCTAATGCATTGGAGGTTTTTGGAATTTATTGTCTCCAAAAAACATCATATTGGGGAATTGGATTTCACAATTCCTATTTACTTTTATATTGAGACACTATAATTTTAGATGATGGTTGAATAGAGCATTCATATCATCCTTTATAATGGAAGTTTTTTCCCTTTAGTAGTCTCTTACTAGGTTCCCTTCCTTCCCACATTCAAATCATTTAATCATCCCCATATTATGTTTATCTTATTTTTCTTCACACACTTTTGAAAAGTGGGATTTAGTTATTTATTTTCACCATTATATTTATCAATCATACTTCTAGAATTAAAATATATTTTCTACTTCTTATCCCAATGAAAACCTTGTGATTAACTGATCTCAAATTCTACTTTGAGGGAACATAATAAAAATACTAATAGTTTTCAAGGTCCCAAATGGATATAGAATTTCATATAGTAGGATTCATGCTTGTAAAGAAGTATAAAACATTACATTCATTGGTAATGACACAGATAGAGGAAGAAAGTCTTATGAAGATTTCCTCACATTCTATGATGAATTCATCATCATTTTTCTTAAGGTTAAGGAAGTCCCTATCAATTTACAATATAAGAGTGAGAGGAAAATATTTATCAAAAATATATTTTGATAATTTGTTCCACCTAATCTCATTGACCTACTAATCACGCTTAATATCTTTTGCCAATATTCTCCATTCCAAAGCCTCTACCTCTATGAAGTAAATAGCTAATATGACCTTCTCTTGCTCAAAAACATTACATGATCAAGAAGATATTTCTATTAGAGTCATTCCATTACTCAATTATTAAGGTATTAGAAGATCCATTGGAATTCAAAGGCCCTTATCACATAAATGTCTTAATTGCATCTTTATCCATCACGTTGGGGTTTGGGTGTTCCTACTAATTTAAAATTTGGTTTAAAAATGATTAAATTTAGAAAATATTTTTATGATGTTTGAAATTTATTATCTTATTAGTTTGGAAATTTTAATTTGGAATTCATTTCATTGTTCTTAACATTTTTTTGTCTTTGTTCTTCCAATTCGATGCCATTGAGTAAATATTAAAGTAAAATTAGTGATTGGTATTTTTGAACTATTAAAAAAAGTAATGGGAATACATTAAAAATAAAGGAATAACTCATAAATGGCATATATTATTTAACATATATCTTTCATGGCTACAATCTATATTATCGGGAATATATTTCTAAAAATAAAATCATGTCAAATTTGTTCCCCTTAATAGTGAATTTTTTATAAACTTGTGCATTTATCCAATATACCATTGGAGTGTCAAACTAGTTGTGCAGTAAGTCATTTTATCATGAACCAGTTAATGATTTAATCAAGATCAATTTTCCCTTTTCATGGTTATTAACTGTATATACATCTAGGAAAGAGTGACATACAATTTTAGTATCTAGACATGGATTCAATTAAATAGAATCCACCTACTGTATAATTTATCATAATTAGGTATTTTTACATATGTTAATTCTCACCGAAAAGTATTTTTATAGAGTTTCTAATAATAATTCAAAAAATAACAAGACATTTATCTGATACGAACTATAAAACCCCATATCCTAATACACCTTAATTTTTGTTTTATTAAATAAGGGTCCATATACTAAAATCCCACAATATTGTGAAGCCTATTGTCTTGGAGGAATTAGGTATAATAAATAATAAATTGAAATTAAAATATAAAAAATTATTTATAATCACTAAAATATGTTCTTATATTCCTTGGATCTTCTAAAACTGCATTAGATAACCTAGGGACATAAATAAAAATAAGACGAGCTATAAAGACTAATAAGGGAAAAAATAAAGAATAAATTAGGTAAAGATGTAAATATTAGCCGTGGGCCATATCAAGGTAACATAATAGGTTTTATATACATAATATTGAATCAAAAAGTCATGATATAACAAGACAACATAAATGAAACATGGTAGTGTGGACACAATATAAATAAAGTCAAAAACATAAGTCAAGTCTAAATACCAGGATAACATCAAATACTGTAAAGAGTCACATAATGTTTAGGATTACTGCATAATCCCATACATGACAATAAAACATTACCCAATACATTGGAAAATTATCTGGGACCACCCATCATTATCTGTAAATGATCATGTGTACTGCATAGATCATTCATCATAAGGAAATATTTCATCACATTTAATCACAACATTAATTTGTATGGGTTATATAAATGAATGAAACAAATAAATTAATTATAGTGAAATCTAGGTGAATAACCGTGAGTAGAAATGGGTATAGGTTTCCCCTATATATGTGTTTGGTCTGAAAAAACATAGGATAATTTTGGCATCATAATAGGGATACATAAAGGTTCATAGAAGGGATTAGTGAGAAAAAAAGTGGTTTATAATCACTTTGAAACCATAATGGTTGTAATAGGGTTGTATGAGAATGTATTCCATCTAGAAAAACAGAAAAAATGGAATATCATAAATGAGGTTCTTGAACAAGGAGGAGATGGATATGATTCCTTTCCTTGATAGGTAGATTCTAAATGCTTGGAAAGATCTCCCTAAGAGTTTTAGGACCCCATGAGAGGGATTTAAAGAAGAAATATCATAGTAATTTCATTCTACAAAGGTTTTTAGGGATGATCAATGGGACTTATTGTGGGTTTATATTGAAAAATGGAGGAGAGTTCTTTTTTAAGTTACATACATAGGGTTTGTACTCTATAAGATAAAGTAATCAAAATGAAAAACCAACCCATGATTTTTACAAATTTATTCAACCAAACTTTAGTGGTTTTTATAATTATACATGTTTAAGATCAAATATAATTAAAATATAACCCTTGGTGATGTTTAAGCGAGTCATGTTAACAAATAATTGATTATAAAACCTAATGAATATAATATAGTGTTTTGAGGATACATTAAGGGTTTATAAAAAAATGATAAAAAAATAAATTCCATTTAAATTAAAATATTTATTTGGTAACGGATACATTTTATAGAATATATTACATCACTTTTTGTTCATTATATTGTGATTATACATACCATATATTTATACCCTATTTAAAATTTACCCAAAAATTAAGATGCCTTAGAAAATTATGAAAAATTTTCCATTACATATTTTTGATAGTCTAATTACAAAAATAATTTTTATATTTGTAGACGCCGGAAAAGTCCGTTGTTCCCAAACGAAGCTCCGGATGCGGAAAGCGAAGTGATATTTGGAGTCAGAGGCACGTTCCGGAGGGCCCGGAGGACTTGCGCGAAATTTCAGAGGCCCGCGCGCAAAGTTGAGTCGTGGCGCGCAATCCTCCCGGGATGCGCGTAATGCGCTGGGCCGGCGCGCTATTTTGCGCGCCCGTGGCCTGCGCGGCTCCCTTACGCGCCGGGTCCTGATTCCGCGCCCGCGAAGGGAATTCCACGCCCGAAACCGGATTCCGCGCCCGGGGTTGCCTATAAATATAAGGCGACCCCCGACGTTTTGAAGGTTGCCAGAATCCGAAGCGTCGCTCGTTCGCGCAATCCAACCCCTTCCGCGCGCAATGCCGATCTTCAGGTAACCTCGTTTCTTTCGCGCAATAGAGCCTTGGGGTTCGCCTTCGCGCGCAATCCCCTTGGCTCCTTTCCTTTGAACAATCCTTAACCCGAAGGCCTTTGCGCGCAAAAGAAGCCTCTTGCGCGCAATTGCCCCCGGGTGCGCGCAATCCAGCCCGATTGCGCGCACCCCCCATTTTCAAAGTGGCCATTCGTTAGAGAATGAGCGGTTGCCCCCGCGTGCTATCCGAAGCCCGGTGCGCGCAATCTTAATCATCCGCTCGCAAAGGGCTGGCCCGATTGCGCGCCAGCCGGCCATTTTGCGCGCCGACCCACTGTTTTGCGCGCAAATCTCCTCTTTTGCGCGCAATCCGCCAGGGTCGCCCCCCTTGACCCCCTGAGGGTACCCGCCTGCGTGGTGCCCGATGACCCTTATCCCGGGTGCCCGCACCATGCGTTGTCTTCCCGTGCGGCCCTCCAGGCTCGCGCGAAGTGACACGGGCCTATCGGCAGCTTCTACGTCCTGCACGACGTTAAACTGCACCTCTTCCGAGCTACAAGACGTTAAACTGTTCAGCATACGTCCAAGCTGCACGACGCTAAACTGCCTAGCCTTCATCGTCCAAGCTACAAAGACGTTAAACTGTACAACATTCATCCCGCAAGACGTTAAACTGCACATTCGTCCCGCATGACGCTAAACTGCACCACGTCCGCGCTGTAAGACGTTAAACTGCCAAGCACCTTCGTCCTCAACACACGACGTTAAACTGTACTTCGTCCGGCAAGACGTTAAACTGTCCGCTTCGTCCTCAACACACGACGTTAAACTGTACTTCGTTCGGCAAGACGTTAAACCGTCCGCATCACCCGATCCCGTGCCTCGCACGCAGGGTCCCCCCCCGGTTTGGATGTGGCCCCCACCCGCTCGTCTCTGCAGGGATGTCGGGATTGTCCCTCTTTAGGGACGATTTAATGGGAGCGGCTTTTCCCTACGGGGGTAGGGTATTTCAAACCCCCAGATTCTTGTGGGGGGACGCACATGTGTATCTCCATTGCGCTCCCCCACTGCCGAAGCCAGTAGAGGGTGTGACTGGGATCGAGGTGTCTCCTACTTTCGGTCCAAGTCCCTTCCAACTGAGTTTTGCCGCATCCGGGCTGCCTCAAGTGCGTAAGTCCTGACAGAATGAACTACGTGGACTTTGATCCCTGTCTTCTAAACAGGGTACGTAGGAAGCATCCCTGAGGTTTAAGCCCACCACTTGGTCGTCCCGGTCGTATTCACGTCGGTTCGTCCATCAGTGGACCCCTCCTGGGTTCACCCTTGCGTCGATTCACCTATGAATCCGCCCCTGTGGGAGACTGCCCGTGTGTATCTCCATTGTGCCTCCCCACAGCCCCTTTTTCCATTTCTCCTTTTATCATCCAGCATGACGTGAAACTGTGATCCACCCGGCCGTTCCATCCCCCTCTGTGCGAGGTGGTTCGGTTCAATCCTCCGCCCGGCGGCCTCGATCTCTTCGTGAGTCGGCTTGCCGACGTCCAGCATGACGTTAAACTGTATACCCGAACTACGTTGACTTTGATCCGTGCTAACGCGCGGTACGTAGGAAGCCCCTACGGGGTCCAAGATCTTCACTCCATTATCCATCCTGATCCTTACCTGGGCCGCCACATCCCGGTGGGGTCATGCCACTTCACTCCACTCCATATCACTTGGGAAGCCGCCCATGCGCTGGCCCCAGCGTCGGAGGTTCCCCGCAAGGGGTTCTGTCATCTGATCCACTCTTCGTGTTGATCAGTCCGATGTCGTCCCCGCTGGACGTTAAACTCGCGGCATACCCCGTGTTAAACATGGGAAGCTGAGGAAAACCTCAGGGGACACAGTTCCCCGCACCCAGTGCGGGATGCCTCAGGCCATCATGCCTTCGAGAAGCCCTATTAGGGACGGAAGACAGACGTGCAGAGCCGCAGTGTTACGACACGCCCCCAGCACCCAGAGCCACCCGGCCTCCTCACCGCAGGTTGCTGCCCCGACCAGACTCCTTGGAGCGTCCGGGCGGAAGCAGCGTAATTAACCGGTGTCCATGAAGATATGGCGCCGGGAACGAGATTCACGAGCATGTCTTAAATCTATGAGGGAGACCCGGATTAGGCGACGAGTTCCGAGGAGACGTCCAAGGAAGGGGGAGCCAACATCCCATCATCCCGGTTTCGATCAAGGAGCAGATGCCCCTGAATAAGGGACGGATGCCGCCCGCCTTTGGAAAGCGGGACTGCGGGACCACAAGCCGCGCGCCCATCCCCTCGGGTTGACGGGTGCACGCGCGAACGCGTCCTGGCCGAACAGCGTAACCCGACGCACATCCGCACCGAAACAGAAAAATGGTGAACCCGACGTGAATCTCTTCTCCTCGATACGAAGACCGATGGATTTCAGAGGTGTTGGAAGACCGGCATGTTGCCCGGCCAAGCATTCAGTCTTACCCGCCAGGGGCTGGGGAAGGGACATCGGGCGCTCCGTCTCGCAACGTCGAGGGCCTGGGTTCCCCCCACGGAAGGCGTCGTGGCGCTAATGGTTGGTTGTCGATTCCTTTTTCCTGTCAGTGTTAATGGGTCCTTCTCCCTGCTTTCAGAAATCAGGTCGCCCGATCCAGTGCCTGATCGCCACCCGCCCACTGGCGCAGGGATAGGGGAAACACCGACGCGGCTACTCCGCGCGGTCCCGCCCGTTCCACAGCCGTCCCAGCAGCCGCAATTGCGGGGCGACCACGCCCTCTCTCCCCCTCGGAGGTCATCCAGAGAAGGGTGATCAACACCCTGGTGCGGAGATATGAGGAAGAGGGAGTCATCCCCACTAGGGACATGGCTCGCCTAGACCTTGAGGAGGCTGCACCCCGCCACCACCGCCGCCCCCGAGGGCCGCGCAGGGAGGCACCGCTGCCTATCTCAACGTCCAACCGCTTCGGGAGCTTATCCCCGGAGCGCTCTGACAGTTCCCTTCCCTATGCGGATGAGGTGGAAGATGCACGGGATCACCCTATCCGGGATTCGCTCCAGGGATCTACGGTAAGGACTCCCGCCAGGCCACGGCGACACCGCCGCCAGGCCTCTCAAGTCGCAGAGCGGGCTCTCCACCTGCCCGCGCCGCTCATTCCGACTCGTCTGTCCCGACGCCAACGTCGGGTACGAGCGGAAGAGGATGCCCACCTTGGGGCTGTAGCAACAGCGGCCGCATTGGCCCAAGCCACTGTTGGCTCCAGTCGCCAGGACTCTGCGCATCGTGAGCAGGGGAACTCCTATGCCCGACCTGGATCGAGGCCCCGACCGCCCCAAAGGCAGGTTGGGTCGACTCTCCCGGTTGTTGGTGTAGGCAGTAGCCGCCGCGGACCACCTCGCGGTAGCGCTATTCACCAGTGGGATCTACTCCGTGTGGCCGATCCCGGAGGCATGGGTCATCCCACCTTCCGATCTCGGCCCGGAGGCCTGCCCGGAATCATCTCTCCCCGCATCCCCTTTGATATCTGTCCCGGTGCCCCTCGCACCTTGGTTTCCAGTCCTCTTGGCCCCAGCACCAGTGCGGCCGGAGGACGCCAGGACAGAGATCAGCCCTGCCCCGAAGAACCTCCCAGGGGCAGGAAGGCAAGGCGTCGACGCCGAGGGAAGAATGTTACGGAATTCCGGACAGAGATTCGACCGGTTCGCTTCTCTGATTCAGAGGCGGAGTACGATTCGGCGACATAGCCCTTTTCCCAATCCCGCCAGTCAAGGGCAGGGGTAGGAATGCGGCACGTCAGCCTCGTGCTCCCCGAGAGCGAGATCGATGTGATCCCCGATTCTCTCCGAAGGTATATCCGGAGTAATGAGGGCCTGGTAGACCCCCAAGGATCAAGCTTGCGGTTGGTACCAGCCCCTCCAGAAGTGCCTTCCGTCTCGATCGGAGAAGCCGAAGACTTCTTCTGGGGACCGACGGTCGAACCACGATCTAGTGCACCCTCGGCGAGCACCGATGCTACGGCAGGATGTTCGCTCGCCGGCCCGTCCTATCGTGATGTGGTAGCCAGGGCACCGCCACCCTCAGAGGGCGGCCCGGGATATGGAGGCCAATCGGCCTGTTCGCCGTATTCACCGCCAGCCAGCCCGTCGGCCCGGCGGCCCGCCTCGGCACCACTGCCGGTTCCCCGTCCGTTCCCAGCCATTGAAGAGGACCAAGGAGATCTGGGTACCGAGTTTGAGTCGTGGAGCTTTTGGACCGTCCTGGCAGAGGGCCACTTCCCTGTGAAGTTTTGGCCAGTCGCAGGACCGGGCTTTGATGCACCCGAATCGCTCACCCCGGATGAGTTCGAATGCTTCCGCCGAACTCTCCGGGAGACTCGCTCCTGTCTTCACCGCCTACAAATGCCATACCCCGGGAGTCAAGTGCACCTGGAGGATATTGGTGAGCAGTTCCGTCAAATTGACCTGGCCATGCTCCCCGCGGCTCGGCACCCCGGGTCATTTGAGCGCCACGAGTCCCTCCAACAACGATGCGTTGAGTGTTTTCAAGTACTCCGCAAAGTTATCGAGGAAGCCACTCCCCACGTGTATATCCGTGGATGGGGGCAGTACGCTGCCCTACGCTTCAGTGTGATTCGCCGACAGCCTGATTCGCTGGGTGGCCCTGAGGGTATATCCCCAGGGACAGAAACGGTCAATATGGCTGACCTGTCGGGAGAGGGGAACGGCTTGGAACTTCTCGACGGGGGCTTCCCCCCCGAAGACAAGCCGTCGTCAGAGCCATCGGTGAGAGTCACTCGTCATCAGAGGAACCTCCTGGGGCTCCCCGCACCCACTGAAGCACTGACGTTGAGCCGAAACGTCAGCAAAGGAAAAGAGCACAACGAGGCTATAAAGCCCGCCGACCCATCTGCCTCCATGCAGAGGGCAGCGGAGGATCCCGAGAAGGCTACGCTACGTCAGCAGCTCGCCGAACAGAAGAAGCTGGTTGACCAGCTCCTCGCCGAGCGCGCTGCAGAACGGCGGCCTGACTACGGTGATCCTAGGCCAGGACAGCAGGGACCGGAACAACCGCTCCTCGACGAGACTCTCCCGGGAAACCGTGATTACGCCGTGTTCGCCGACAGGAGAGAGGCCATTGCCTATGGCAAGAGGGCGCGGTATGTTTCGCCACACCCTCCCGAGCGGCGTGACTACCTGAGAGACCCCGCTCGGATTCCTCCCGCTTCCCCAAGGGCCGCTCCGCCCGCCATCCCACGAGCTGCCGAGTTCGACGACCCGGTCGACGACCCGATTGAAGGGCCATGCAATGCGCTCGTGGTTAGAGATCCTCGCCAGGACTGGAACCCATGTCCGGACGATCCGATGGCGGCACTCATTGCCCGCTTGGAGGCCTTGGAGACTCGGCAGGTGGCGATCCCACCGGACGGCAAGCCCTACCCAGCATGGGTGGATGACATGCCGGCGCCTCCGGGATTCGGGAATCCCACTTTCGCTCCCTTCAACGGGACTGGAGATCCACCACAGCATTTAGCCCACTTCAACTCGAGGTGCGGGCCTATGTTGGGGACTCCGGCGCAGCAAGAGGCCGCTAAGCTTCGCTGCTTTGTTCAGACACTGGAAGGGCCAGAATTTGTCTGGTACAGCCAGCTCCCCGTCGGGTCGGTAACTAGCTGGGAGGACCTCCGTAGACAGTTCCTCCACCAGTTCAGTTCCACGACCCGGAAGACAAGTATCGCAGACCTCTTCAAGTGCAAGCAGAGGCCTGATGAGCGAGTCGCGGACTTTGTCGCCCGATGGAAGGGTCTCACGTATTCCCTTGACATGCCATTGACTCAGGAGCAGTTGCTGACAATGTGCGTCGGGAACGTCAAGACCGAGCTGGTCCCTTCCCTGATCACTCAAAATTACCCTGGAGGGTTCAGAGACTTCTCAGACAAAGCTCAACGTCTTGAGGAAGCCCTGCAACAGGCCAGCCAGGAACACCCGCTGCCTCCTATGATTCCTGCAAGGAGAGTCAGCAGGGCTGAGCCCGCTGCTGTCGCCCAGATAGAGGCCCCCAGGCCACTGGAGCTGCTGCCGGCGAGGCCAGCTCCACAGCCTCACAGGAATCCGCCTCCACGGGCTCAGTTCCCGGCCCAGCAGCGGCAGCCCCAGAACCGGCCGGCCCCTCCGCATAATGTACCGCCACAACCCAGGCGAGATAATCAGGGTCCACCTCCTCGGCCGGCCCCTCCAGCCCCTCGTCAAGACCACGCTCCCAGGGGCCCGCGACACCTGACTTACTCATTCCACGAGGATCAGGTCCCCAGTTATTTCCGGAGCGCCCTGGAGCAGAGGATTGTGCGACTGCCTGAGTGTTGGAGGCCAGAGGAGGCACATCTTACGAATAACCCCCGCTACTGCCCCTACCATCGGGCCCTAGGGAACACCATCCAGCGGTGCTATGTGTTTAAGGATTGGCTCCAAGACTAGATTAACAACAATGTAATCAGGTTGGGCCCAGCTCCAGCACAAGTGGAGGGCGTGTTCGTGGGATCAGATGACGATAGTGGCAACGAGGACGAATGGCAGCTGGTCTCCAACCGCGGATCCCAGAAGTATAATAACTGGATGGCCCGCAAGACGATCATTCGCGCCCATGGGATCATCCGTGCGCGCTTGAATCAGGATGAGCCCCCAGAATCTGCGGGTGCTGCTTCGGCATCGTCGTCCCAGCCTGCCTCTTCCAAGAGGAGCAAACGGCGGCAGCGCAAGAAGGAAGAGCGTGCCCCGCCGGTTCCGCCACTATCCCGCACTCTCGGCGATTTCATGCCCCCGGAGATGGGGGTCCCTCCTCGGATCCGCCCGGTGATGGATGATTCGTCCGATGATGGTGTTGGGTACGCTTCGGTTAATACCGTTGAGCTGGTAAATCCCTTTTCGGTTCCCGACGTTGAAGAACACCAGGTGGACCTCCCTAGTGTCCCCGGTCGTCGCCACCGTCGGAAGAACCGCAGCAGCAGGAGTCGCCGGGGCACAGCCGTTGGAACCTCCAGCCAGGCCGTGCACGCCACTGAGACTAGGCAGCAGGCTCAAAACCGAGCACAACGTGCGCCGCCCACCCTTTCGGGGATGACGGATTCGCCTCCGCCGCTGTTTGTGGTGTGGGACCAGGCAGAACCGCCTCAGCCGCGTCACGACCAGATCCGCCCTGCCACGAGTCCATCCCGGCCTCCTGACCCCAGTACAGTGACCAGTTCCCGGACTGCAACCAGTGAACAGCGAGATGCGCCAAGTACCAGTCGGCCGCCGATCCAACCGGCAAGGCCCGTCATGCCGCCAACCGCAGAGCAACCTCCTGCAACCAGGGGCTCGCGCTTGGCCAAAAAGTATGATGTCCTGAAGCACTTGGCCGACATCCCAGCAAGGCTCTCCATCCTTGAGGCTCTGCGCATGTCATATGAGATGCGCGAGGCACTCGCTGAAGCCCTGAAAAGCCCCCTCCAGTTTGAGACAGAGGTTGCGGCTGCAGAGGCCTTTCACGCCGAAACGATCGAGGACGCCGAATGTCAGGCAGTTATCTCGTTCTCTGGTAAGGATGAAGACCCTCCTATACAGGGACACATTCGTCCGCTATATGTCACTGGCCAGTTCAATGGCCTTGAAGTCCGGCGTTGTCTTGTCGACACGGGGTCCGGGATTAACCTGATTCCAACTCGGACGCTCCGGAGATTGGGGTAGTCTGAGGATGACTTGATTCCCTCCGACCTCAGGATCCAGGGGTACGACCACACCGAGCAAACCCCGGTCGGCAAGATACGTTTGAAGACCCAGTTCGGTGACTTGTTTGCCAACACCGAATTCATGGTAGTCTCTCAGGACACTGCGTACAACGCATTGATGGGCAGGCCATGGCTCCACCTTCATGCGGAGGTTCCCTCGTCATACCACCAATGCCTCAAATACTCCCTTAATGGTCGAGTAGGCGTGCTTCAAGGAGATGCCTCTCCTTTTGCCTCGTGTGAAGCACGCTATCTGGACGCGGACTATTACAAGAGCAAGGATAAGCAGATCCTGGCAGGTGAGGTTGAGCCTGTCGCTGTTGCAAGTGATCCCTGGGCAAGTCTGGATGATGCTTACGTCCTCCCGATTCACCGGTTGGACGTCGCCATGGTCTCGACGGCCTGCGAGTCTCCTGATGAGATGACCACGACCGCCCGCGCCAGCACCAGTGGCCCAGTAGGATCTGGTAGCCCCAATGCAGTTTCCAACGCAGTCTCTCCCGTGGACGATCCCTCCCCGAGTGGAGAGGACGTGGAAGATGCACCCCCAGCCTTTGAGGAGGGCGTCCCCGCCACGGTCGATGAGTTAATACAGGTGAACCTTGGAACCGAGGCTGATCCAAGACCCACATTGTTCAGTGCCGCCATGCCCTCTGAGGAGCGGCAGCAGTACGTGGACTTTCTCAGGCAGCACCGTGATGTGTTCGCTTGGGGCTATGACGAGATGCCGGGGCTAGATCCTCAGGTAGCCGTCCACCGCCTTGGTCTCCCGGCGAACCATCGCGGGTTCAAGCAGCCTCCCAGGAAGATGCACCCATCCCACGGTGCCATGGTTGAGGCCGAAGTTGACAAGCTTATCAAAGCCAACTTCGTGAGGGAAGTTCAGTACCCCAAATGGCTGGCCAACATTGTGCCGGTCAGGAAGAAGAACGGGCAGATCAGAGTCTGCATCGACTTCCGCGATCTCAACCGCCACTGTCCGAAGGATGATTTTCCTCTTCCAGTGACAGAGCTGTTGATTGATGCCACGGCAGGGTTCCAAGCCCTCTCCTTCATGGATGGATACTCTGGTTACAACCAAATTCGGATGGCCCCTGAGGATGAGGAGTTCACTGCCTTCAGGGCCCCTCAAGGTACCTTTTGCTACCGGGTCATGCCCTTCGGCCTGAAGAATGCAGGTGCCACCTATCAACGGGCGATGCACCGCATATTCAAGCCAATCCTCGGCACTCTGGTGGAATGCTACGTCGACGACTTGGTTGTCAAATCGCGCCAGCGTCGGGACCATCTCAAAGATCTTGAGAAAGTGTTCGGCTTCCTCCGGTCTCGCTGCCTGAAGATGAACCCGTTGAAGTGTGCCTTTGGGGTCACCTCCGGAAAGTTCCTTGGATTTGTGGTAAGATACCGGGGTATTGAGATCGACCCAGAGAAAATCAGGGCGATTAGCCAGATGCCTCCCCCAGGTACCATCCGGGAACTGCAAGGGTTCCAAGGCCACTTAGCCTATATACGCCGATTCATCGCGAATCTGGCTGGCAAGTGTAAGCCCTTTTCTCGGCTCATGAAGAAAGGTGCCACCTATGTATGGGATAAAGAGTGTCAGACCACTTTCGAGGAAATCAAGCAGTACCTGCTTCAACCTCCGGTCCTGATGCCGCCCGTATCCGGAAAGCCGCTGGTCCTCTATGTGACCGCCTTAGAACGGTCCCTTGGCGCCCTTCTCGCCCAGAAGAACAACGAGGGAACAGAGAATAGCCTCTATTACCTCAGTCGCATGCTCCTCGATGCGGAAGTTAGGTATTCCCCCATCGAGAAGAGCTGCCTGGCGCTCGTATTTGCCGTACAGAAATTACGACACTACTTGCAGCACCATGAGGTACAGTTGGTTTCTCGGGTAGACCCGTTGAAATATATCCTGAGCCGGCCTATGTTGACTGGCCGTCTAGCGCGGTGGGCTGTTATTCTCCAGCAGTTCGACATCAGGTACGTGTCTCAGAAGGCCATCAAAGGACAAGCATTGGCAGACTTTCTGGCCGCTCACCCGACCTCCGCGGATCAGCCGCTGGATCTAGGCTTTCCTGATGAGACCATTCTATCGGTTGATCGAGCCGATCCATGCTGGCAGATGCACTTTGACGGTGCCTCCCGGAGCCCCACTGGTAGAAGACTCGATAATCCTAAGCTCAACAGAGTGGGCTTGGGCATCGTCTTCATTACCCCGGAGCGAGCCGTGCTGCCATACTCGTTCCTGTTGTCAGAGGGCTGTACCAACAATGAGGCGGAATACCATGCCCTCATCACCGGCCTCGAGTTGGCTCTCGAGATCGACGTGCCCCGTCTGTGCGTGAAAGGGGACTCCGAGCTGGTCGTTAAGCAGATCAACGGCGACTATGTTGTCAGGAAGCCGGAACTTGTGCCATTGTTGGAGTGCACCCTCCTTCTGATGGCTCGATTCCCTTCTCGTCCAGAAATTGTCCATATTCCCCGGTCGTAGAACGGTCGAGCAGATGCTTTGGCCTGCCTTGCTGCGTCACTTGCGGAACCTGAACAGGACAACCTGATCGTCCGCGTGACGCGCCGCAGGCTCATCGCTCCCGTTATCCCGGAAGAAGATCGCGGCCCGTTGGTAAGTAATCTCACCACGATTGCCCCTATGCCCGGAGCCCCGAGTACCCCAGATATGACAGTCGGATCAGCCCCTGATTGGAGGACACCTTTGGTTGAGTACCTCCAACATGGCATTCTTCCATCGGATCGGGCCGAGCGCGAGCGAGTTCGACGCCGCGCATCGCAGTTTGTCCTCCAGAGCAGTCCCGGACTAGAGCAGATCCTCTACAAACGCGGGTTTGATGGTGTTCTCCTCCGTTGCTTTCAGGGAGTTGAGATCCCACGAGTCATGCAAGAGGTTCATGCTGGTTCATGTGGCGCCCACCAGACTGGGCCGAAGCTGTCCCACCAGATTCGGAGGTTGGGATACTTCTGGCCCTCCATGATCCATGACTGCATCGAGTATGCCAGGAGGTGCCATGCGTTCCAAGTTCATGCGAACTTTGTGCATCGGCCGCCGGAGCCTCTCCATACCACTAGGTATTCCTGGCCCTTTGCAGTCTGGGGTCTGGACGTTGTGGGACCTTACCCACCGGCGACAGCTCGCCAGTGTCGGTTCATTCTGACCGCCACGAACTTCTTCTCCAAATGGGCAGAGGCGATTCCGCTCAGAGAGGTCAAATCCTGTTCGATCGCTGACTTCGTGACCTCCAACATCATCTATCAATTTGGAGTGCCTCATGCTATCCTCACGGACAACGGAACCAATTTCCGAGCAGCCGAGTTGAAGAAGTTGTACGCCAAGTATAACATTCGCTCGAACCATACATCTCGCTATCATGCGCAGGCGAATGGACAGATCGAGGCGTTTAACAAAACCCTCTCTAACATTCTGCAAAAGATGGTTGGTCAGAACAAGAAGAGTTGGCCGGACAAGCTCCCCAACGCCCTCTGGGCTTATCGGACGACGACTCGCAATTCCACCCAGATGACCCCTTATTCCCTGGTGTATGGAGCTGAGGCCGTCCTGCCCATCGAGATCCAGTTACCATCCTTGCGCACTGCGGTCTACGACCAGCAAGCGCCAGACAGAGTTGCTGAAGCCCGTCTAGTCGAGTTGGAAGCACTGGATGAGAATAGACTTCGCACTTTGCACAACTTGGAGAGGCATCAGAGCAGAATGGATCGAGCTTTCAATAAGAAGGTTCACCTCCGCTCCTTCCTGCAGGGTGACCTAGTACTAGCCCTAAGAGCACCGATGATCCCCGGCAGGAAGCCGCCCAAGTTGGAGCCCAAATGGGAGGGACCTTTTGTTGTCCACAAGGTCTATCCCAATGGCGCGTACTCCCTAGCGACTATGGATGGTGAGCGTGTCACTCCTCCCACCAACGCTAGGTTCCTCAAGCAGTACTTTGTCTAAGTGTACCAACGTCTTGCACGACGTTAAACTGCATACGTCCGCGCGGCAAGACGTTAAACTGCCAAGCATCATTCGTCCAGGCTACAAGACGTTAAACTGTTCAGCATTCGTCCAGGCTACAAGACATTAAACTGTTCAGCATTCGTCCAGGCTACAAGACGTTAAACTGTTCAGCATTCGTCCGCGCTGCAAGACGTTAAACTGCCAAGTGCCTCGTCCTGCATGACGCTAAACTGCACCACGTCCAAGCTGCACGACGTTAAACTGCCCAGCGTATCGTCCTGCATGACGTTAAACTGCACTTCAAGAACTACGTGTGGCTTGATTCCCATCCTTATGGGATACGTAGGACCGTCTGGACATTCATGTTTCAGGCCCAGCCCCATCCTTCGGGAATTTCCATCCCACCTCGGGCCTTTGGCCCAGTTGCCTCTGGGTATGTGGCGTATGGTGTGAACGTGGGGCTATGACCTCATTCACGTCGGTTTGCTCGCCACGCTGTACGCCCCCCACGTTTGGGGATGCCTTCTGCTCCCTCCTTCTTTCTCTCTTTTCGTCCTGCATGACGTTAAACTGCACTTCAAGAACTACGTATGGCTTGATTCCCATCCTTATGGGATACGTAGGACCGCCTGGACATACATGTTTCAGGCCCAGCCCCATTTCCTGGGAATCTCTATCCCGCGTTGAGCCTCTGGCCCAAGTTCCCCTCCTTTTTGTGCGAGGCGTATCGCGTGAGCGGGGGATCATGTCCTCATTCACGTCGGTCTACTGGCCGCGCCGTACGCCTCCCCCCGTGTGTAGGACTACCTCACACCCCTCATCGTCCTGCATGACGTTAAACTGCCTCTCAAGAACTACGTATGGCTTGATTCCCATCCTTATGGGATACGTAGGACCGCCTGGACGCTTGTGTTTCAGGTCCAGCCCCGTCTCTTGGTTGATCACGGGGATCTGCCCTCTTTTGGTTGCTCTCAGGGTGAGTCCTCCGACCCTTCCCGGTGATCTGTTAACATGTTTTGGGTACTCCGGTCTATGGCTCGTAGCGTCAGATTCAATCCCGACAAGTCCTGTGTTGCTTGTCAGGTCTCGCGCTTCCTCTTGTTCGAGCCTTCACTCAAAGGGATCCTCGTTAGCGGTTTGGGTACGATGCCTCAGTGCTCTCCTACCGCTCCGGGTCGATTTACCGGCGAGTCCTGGGCCGCAAATCGATATAAATCCTGCGATTGAGCGGTTGATGCTCGTTTGCTTGCCCCGTCTTAGGCTGACGCGATCGGATGTTGTGTTGCGAATATGGTCAGCAACGTCCTTGATCGCCATGTCGGCTCTTTCAGGCTCTGAACATTGGTTGCGTAGTCCTCATCACACTCCGCCTTTGTGCGTTGTAGTGGAATCTCGACACTCTTCATACTGACCTTCAGTACACCTCTACGTGTTAGGCAGACCAACCAGGGTAATGATGCCGTTCGAGGCTCTCATGATCTGAGCACCAAGGGTATATGCGGATGTCCTCCCTAATGGCCATGCGTAGCTGGACCCTCATCCCCATAAGGAGGAGGGAGTCGCCCGAACAATCGCGTTCTGGGCCCAGTATATCTGGAGGATAGCATCTCTGCCCCTCGGGTGATGGACATACGCAGACCCCTATCCCAAGACTCTTCCCCTGGAATCGTGCGTGACCGCAGGGCTGGGTATGTTCCCACCTCCGCCGTGTCTGCCGTACCGTGATAAGCGGATTCCTCCATGGTCCGAACCACACGACCTTAAACTGTGTTGTCTGGTCCTACCACACGACCGTAAACTGTGATCGTCTTGGCCGCCCGACGAGAAACGACACTGCATCGTGATGTCCTCCTCAGGGGACACTCATGTTGGGCGCTGGTTAATAACCATGCCATTCATCAATTCCTTCCGTGGCTTGATTATTGTGGCGACACCAGAGATTTCTCAATCACAGGCATGTCGCCGCACAAAGAAAAACCATTCATCTTTAAGGACAAACAAGAAATATCAAATGCCGCTCCTTCTGTGTGTGAGGGTCAGACCCGCACTCTTCCCCGCGCTGGTGCCCGATTGTGTTGCGCCGCGCTTCAAGAACTACGTGTGGCTTGATTCCCATCCTTATGGGATACGAAGGAACGCCTGGATGTTTGAAACTTCGGGTCCAGCCCCCCACCTCTTAGAGATTCCCCCTTCTCTGGGGAGTCCGCCGCCTTCGGGTCACCCTCAAGGCGTGTCCCTCGACCCCTTGCAGTGGTCCACCGGTGTCAAGAGTACTCTGGTTTATTGCCAGGAGGGTCAGGATCCGCTTGGTCAGGTTTCCTCCGCTTTTCAGGCTTCGTGCTCCCTTTCATTCGGACCCATCGTCTACCCCCTGGGTGGAGCCCCCGTGAACGGTTCGGACACAATGCCTCAGTGCTCTCCCACCGACTCGGGCTGGTACCCCCAATGGCCTCGGGCAGCAAATCGATATGAATCCTGCGATTGAGCGGTCGATGCTCGTTTGCTGCCTCATTCCATCAACGGTTAGTGTGATATTGAGGCTGCTTTTCCGCCACGGTCGGCAGTACTCCCATGTCGTTACGCCGGTGCCCCCAGTCCTTGAGTGAATGGCCGCATGATTCACATTTTTCACCTCCCATTCTGACCAGGCGAAACCTCGACACTCTTGACACTATCCCTCAGTGCACCTTTGCATATCCAGGGGATAGGACCACGATGCGGCGTACTTTGAGGTTCTCATGGTCCGAGCTCTAAGACCTTAAACTAAGATCTCTCCTTATGGTCCGAGCTCTAAGACCTTAAACTAAGATCTACCCTTATGGTCCGAGCTCTAAGACCTTAAACTAAGATCTCTCCTTATGGTCCGAGCTCTAAGACCTTAAACTAAGATCTACCCTTATGGTCCAAGCTCTAAGACCTTAAACTAAGATCTACCCTTATGGTCTGAGCTCTAAGACCTTAAACTAAGATCTCCCCTTATGGTCCGAGCTCTAAGACCTTAAACTAAGATCTACCCTTATGGTCCGAGCTCTAAGACCTTAAACTAAGATCTCATCCTTATGGTCCGAGCTCTAAGACCTTAAACTAAGATCTACCCTTATAGTCCGAGCTCTAAGACCTTAAACTAAGATCTCCCCTTATGGTCCGAGCTCTAAGACCTTAAACTAAGATCTCCCCTTATGGTCCGAGCTCTAAGACCTTAAACTAAGATCTCCCCTTATGGTCCGAGCTCTAAGACCTTAAACTAGGATCTCCCCTAAACGGGATTCTACGTCCTGCATGACGTTAAACTGCACTCTCAGAACTACGTGTGGCTTGATCTCCAGCCTGATGGAGTACGTAGGAACGCCCGGGCATCTCGACTCGGGTCCAGCCTCAGGGATCGTTAAGTCCCGCCCCTCCTCGTCACCGGCCGTCTGGCCTGGCTTCTGGTAGAGTGGTGCAGTTGTGATACTCTCCCCGATTCAGCTCGGGATGCCCCATCGCAATGATGGGAAGCGACAGTTTCCTCGTCAAAGAGGTTCTGTCTGAGAATTGGGGTGATTCACGACCAGATTAGTGCATCCGCCTAATACGCTTTCCCCACGGTGGCGCAATTTTGAGAGCGTTGGATTCTGTCCGAACAAATCGTCACTTCGCCCCACGCTTCGCATGCCCTGTTGATCTGGATTTCCACCCTTGTGTCTGAAGGAACCCCCAAAGCGGTATTCATGATGACATGTGGTCCGCCTCCTGCAATATGAATGATGACCTTCGGTCCGTCTATTGCAGTTGTTATGGTCGATCCACTGTCCGCCTACCGTCTTGGGCATTTCTTGGAAGGCCGACCGTTGTGGATGTCTGGATTCGGGACACGCGATTCACCCTTTCTCATTTCCCTATGTTCGGATAAAATCTCAACGCCCCTAGCGTTGTCCCGCTCGTGTGTTGGAACAAGTTGGGGGGATGATACATTGATTAGGCTTGAGGTCTCCTTTCCTAGGAATGACCTCCCTCTTTTCTCTAGAAATCCAGGCCCAACTATGGATGCCTGATGCTTGGTTAACGCTCCCGCAAGACGGTGAATTGTGGTTGAGCATGTTAAGCCAAAAGATGCAAATAAATATATTGGTTCATACAAATGGATCAAGGTAGCAGAAGCAAAATGTTCTGGGAGTGGCAAAACAAAGCCCCTAGGGATTAGCATGCTGAATGAGTCTCTCTAACGTCGCTACCCTTTGGCTGGTGGCCTCCAGAGCTGCTTCTCGCTCTCTGCGTGCCCTCTCTTCGTCAGCGGTCGCAGCACACAGTTCGTCGATTCTGGCCTGTGCGCGCTCCCGCTCGACCTGAATTGTGACCATCTGTTGGCCCGCCTCCGTCAGCTATACCTGGGCGTCAACCAGCTGGGCTGCTAGTTGCTCCACAAGCTCAGTACACGTTGCGACGAAGGCCTCCTTCTCTGCCGCCTGCCCTTCGAGGCGCCGGACTTCCTGCTCCGCCGCAAGGAGCGCCCGCGTGCTCTCCGACATGTCCCGGCTTTGTGTGACGTCGGCACGCCGGCAGCTCTCGCGCATCTTTTCGGCCATGAAATCACGGACCGTCAGATGGAGGCGTTGAGCATCAGCTCCCCCAGCACACAGGAAGCACAACCAGGTTTGAAGTGATCCCATGCGCCCCAGCCACTCCGATGGGTCTCGCTTGAGGAAGCGCTGGATGCACTTCCACCCCCTGCGGCGCGTTATCCGGATCTCCTCGACCGCCTCCGCGTCCGAGTCGTCCATCTCCTCGGGGTCGGCAGGCAGGTAGTCAGGGAAGGCAGCCAGCAGGTCTGCTGCAGGGTCCGCCCCTGGGAGGTCCTCATGAGGAATAGGTTCCCCAACATCTGGGCGACCTTCTTCTCTCTCCCCAGCGGCGCTGACACCCTCGTCAGCCCCCGACCTCTCTCCGATGTCAGCACCGCCGGCGTCCGCAGCCCCCTGATCAGCAGTTGGTGGGGCCGGCTCGGTTTGGGAAGTCTGTTCCGGAGCAGGCGGCATGTCCACCACTGGTCCACTCATAGATGGCCCGGGTTCGGCAACCCGACGAGCCTCCAGTGTTGAGATCACTGCGCGGGGCATGCCATGGTTAGTCACGGATCGTCAATGGCAAGCACCAGCAGTAAAGCAAGGAGAAGTAAGGAGACTTACGGGAGTTCAGAGCATCATCTTCCGCTATCCCGGCCGCCGCAGGAACAGTTGCAGCAGGGGGCCCTTCCGCGCTTGTCAATTCGATAATGGGTGCCTGGCCCCCGCCTCGTCCTGCTGGCGCCTCTCTTACTCCCGCTGAGGACGCCTGACCAGCATCCGTGTGCTCCTGAGAAAGGTGGAGAAATGGGTTAGAAGCCGCATAAGAGAATGGATGAAGCAGGTTGAGTAGGGATAGAAGCGGACCTCGAGGAGCTCAGTGACATCAACGTTGTCAGAGCCGGCCACCTCGCCGCTCTCCCGTGGGCTCCCCTGATGGGATCTTCCCTCGGAGCCTTCATCCTCCCCCATTTCCTCCTCTTCCTCGGAGTCGCTGCCACTTTCGTCTTCCGCCGGCGGCATCTGTTCTGGAGCGGGCTCGAGACCGAGCATCACCTTCACCAGAAGGGATGGCTCCGCACGCTGACCACGTTGGCGCGCGTACTCGTCCATGGCCGTCAGATACGCATACTGCCGGTTGAAGTCCACCCTGTCGGCAATATGGAGGCGCCCGACCTCTGGCAGATGGATTCCTTCTCTGAGAATCTTTCGCCAGATGGCGTCGGTCCCCAGTGACTGCCGCAGGGTCACCCAGGCCGACCACAGCGCCGGGAAGACTGCATCGTGGGAGGGTTCGAGCAGACGTCTCACCTGCTTCCCGGGCCGCTCTTCGACCACTGCGCGTGCCCCCTCTCTGGGCGCCGAGGTCGTAGCGGCAGCCTGCGATGTGCCCGCTGCCGAAGTCCCTGCTCGCGCCGGCTCCGCTGCTTGGCGCGCCTCCGTTCTCCCCCGTGTGGCGGCGCCTCGCCTCCTTCCTTGACGCCCGGTCTACGCACGGGTAACCTCGAGCCACCGAACTGGCTTCCGTAGAAGCCCCTCGGGGTACGCGATGGCCCAGTGTTCGGCGTACTCGGTTTCCAAGCCTGCGTCAACCCCGGTAGGAGGGAGAGTGATGACGTCGCCAGAGCCGAAAGCGGCAAACATCGGCCACATCTGGCGAAGGACGCAAGGGTTCGTCTCCTCCCGGACAGCAGTGAATACCCTCTTCGGCATCCGCTGAAGGCACCCGAACTGCCTGGCGAACCGTGTTGGCACGTAAGGCTCGCAGATCACCTTCCCGTCGATCCGAGCCACGAGCACCCCGCCCCGCATGTTCAGGAAGTATTCATGCTGCTCCATCGGACCCTGCCCATTGTCGATCATCTGGCCGACGGGAGTGGGGAACGGACTGAAGTTGAAATTGGCATGATTTCCAATCCGAATCCTCACGCCCTCCTCACTTAGGGTCATCGGAGCGACGCCCGCAATGTTCATCAGGGAGGGTCGCAGGCCGTTGCCCGGAGGAATGATGGCGTTCGGAAACGTGTACCCACCGAGGTGAGCAGCCACCCAGCCGTGGAAGAACTAAAAGGGCCCACAGATCCTTCGTGGCGACCCCCCTCGTGAGATGCATCCCAGGATGGCATACAGCCTCGCCAGCACTGGGACCCCGAGGTTGTATCTTTTGTTGGCGGCCATAGCGCCCGCCACCGCCAGTGTCGCCGGGCGAACGCCCATTCTCACGTCCCGCACTGGCAGGAGCCACCCACTCAGAAAGGCGGCCAGGAACGCCGCGTACCGGACGTTTGGGTCCCGGGCCTCGATGACGCGGTACCCCCATGAGCGGTAGTCTCCCGTCTCCAGGACCCGCCAGTACGACCCGTTCCGGCTCCTCTGAGCTGCGGTCGGGCACCGCTTCCCCCTGCCTGGCATCTTGACCACCGGGTCATGCTCCAAGAACTGGCCGAACCACTCCTTGTAGGCTATGTCCTTCTGGAAGTCCTTGATCCCGAGCCGCTGCGTAGCCAGGTCAAGCAGATGCCAGGTCAGAATGGGAGTCCGTGACCTGTCTTCCTAGGTGTTCTTCGGTGGCAGGAACTCATCGTACTGGTAACCCTCCAGCGGGATACCTCCGATGCAGTGGATGTCCCAGAGACCGATGCCGACCTCCCCATGGTGAAGATGGAAGGTGTTGATATCCGGGGACCAGCGGGTGAACAGCTCCGGCCCGAGCTCGGACTGCTGGTAGAAGTGGAACTGCGACGTCCACACCGCCTCAAATAGGCCGATGTACCGCAGCTCCTCTGCGAAGTGATCGCAAGTGTGGTGTACCCAGAACGCCCAGGCCCACTCACTGGTGAAATTGCCCCCAAACCGCAAGTCCCAGTCCTTCAGCCAGCCCTTGGTGTCGTCAGTGACACTCTGGCGATATGTGCTCGAGTAGAGGGATGGAGAATTCTCCGCAGTAGGCTCACCCCCGTCAATGGTTCACGTCCTCGGGTTCAGGACATAGACGTCCAAGTGCCTGGTCTCCCTGGCAGGATGCCCATTGTTGGTGATGTTATAGCGGAGAAGCTCGTCCTCCCGAGTCACCCAGGTCCGTGGCGCATCAACCTCGAACCCTGGCACCGGAACCTCATCTAGGATGCCGAAGTTCCAGAGCGGCAGGTTGTCCGACAGTGGATATGTCTTCTGGGCCGGCGTCAGCAAGTCGAACAGGGATTGATTGTTGGAAACAATCTCCTTGGCTCCGTAAACCTCCTCGTTCGTCGCCATCTCAGCTCTGCGAGTGGCGGCACCCCCCTCATTTCCTTGATGCGCGGCCATCTCAGAAGTTTCGGGAGTCGTGCGGGTTAAGGGATGAAGCGTGCGGGATCGGACGAGGCTGGTAGAGAATTTTGAAGGTTGGCGCGCAATCCAAGTGGACGGCGTGCAATTGGGAAGACTGTCGCGTAAAGTTCCGGGTTTTCGCGCAAAAACAGGCGAAATCCGGATGGTTTTGCGCGCCGATCGGGCGAATTTCGTGACCGGAAGAGGCAATTTCGCGCACGAGAGCGTTGAGAGCTTATCGCGCGGAAGGCCTGTGTACGGAACGCGGAACCCCGGACCCCTATTTATAGACGAGGTCGGGATTCCGCACCGCGCGGAACACTCGATTGCGCGACCGCGGCTGCGAATTGCGCGCCCGGCGCCCCTTTTTGCGCGCCTAAGTCCCGCGCAGCCCAGGACTTCGGCATTCCAGCGTCTCCCTCGGAACCCGATCGTTGCGACCTCTCGCCGATCCGATTCCGAGGGGGGGCTTTTGTAGACGCCGGAAAAGTCCGTTGTTCCCAAACGAAGCTCCGGATGCAGAAAGCGAAGTGATATTTGGAGTCAGAGGCACGTTCCGGAGGGCCCGAAGGACTTGCGCGAAATTTCAGAGGCCCGCGCGCAAAGTGGAGTCGTGGCGCGCAATCCTCCCGGGATGCGCGTAATGCGCTGGGCCGGCGCGCTATTTTGCGCGCCTGTGGCCTGCGCGGCTCCCTTGCGCGCCGGGTCCTGATTCCGCGCCCGCGAAGGGAATTCCGCGCCCGAAACCGGATTTCGCGCCCGGGGTTGCCTATAGATATAAGGCGACCCCCGACGTTTTGAAGGTTGCCAGAATCTGAAGCGTCGCTCGTTCGCGCAATCCAACCCCTTCCGCGCGCAATGCCGATCTTCAGGTAACCTCCTTTCTTTCGCGCAATAGAGCCTTGGGGTTCGCCTTCGCGCGCAATCCCCTTGGCTCCTTTCCTTTGAACAATCCTTAACCCGAAGGCCTTTGCGCGCAAAAGAAGCCTCTTGCGCGCAATTGCCCCCGGGTGCGCGCAATCCAGCCCGATTGCGCGCACCCCCCATTTTCAAAGTGGCCATTCGTTAGAGAATGAGCCGTTGCCCCCGCGTGCTACCCGAAGCCCGGTGCGCGCAATCTTAATCATCCGCGCGCAAAGGGCTGGCCCGATTGCACGCCAGCCAGCCATTTTGCGCGCCGACCCGCTGTTTTGCGCGCAAAGCTCCTCTTTTGCGCGCAATCTGCCAGGGTCGCCCCCCTTGACCCCCTGAGGGTACCCGCCTGCGTGGCGCCCGATGACCCTTATCCCGGGTGCCCGAACCGTGCGTTGTCTTCCCGTGCGGCCCTCCAGGCTCGCGCGATGTGACACGGGCCTATCGGCAGCTTCTACGTCCTGCATGACGTTAAACTGCACCTCGTCCGAGCTACAAGACGTTAAACTGTTCAGCATACGTCCAAGCTGCATGACGCTAAACTGCCTAGCCTTCATCGTCCAAGCTACAAAGACGTTAAACTGTACAGCATTCGTCCCGCAAGATGTTAAACTGCACATTCGTCCCGCATGACGTTAAACTGCACCACGTCCGCGCTGTAAGACGTTAAACTGCCAAGCACCTTCGTCCTCAACACACGACGTTAAACTGTACTTCGTCCGGCAAGACGTTAAACCGTCCGCTTCGTCCTCAGCACACGACGTTAAACTGTACTTCGTCCGGCAAGACGTTAAACCGTCCGCATCACCCGATCCCGTGCCTCGCACGCAGGGTCCCCCCCGGTTTGGATGTGGCCCCCACCCGCTCGTCTCTGCAGGGATGTCGGGATTGTCCCTCTTTAGGGACGATTTAATGGGAGCGGCTTTTCCCTACGGGGGTAGGGTATTTCAAACCCCCAGTTTCTTGTGGGGGGCCGCACATGTGTATCTCCATTGCGCTCCCCCACTGCCGAAGCCAGTAGAGGGTGTGACTGGGATCGAGGTGTCTCCTACTTTCGGTCCAAGTCCCTTCCAACTGAGTTTTGCCGCATCCGGGCTGCCTCAAGTGCGTAAGTCCTGACAGAATGAACTACGTGGACTTTGATCCCTGTCTTCTAAACAGGGTACGTAGGAAGCCTCCCTGAGGTTCAAGCCCACCACTTGGTCGTCCCGGTCGTATTCACGTCGGTTCGTCCATCAGTGGACCCCTCCTGGGTTCACCCTTGCGTCGATTCACCTATGAATCCGCCCCTGTGGGAGACTGCCCGTGTGTATCTCCACTGTGCCTCCACACAACCCCTTTTTCCATTTCTCCTTTTATCGTCCAGCATGACGTGAAACTGTGATCCACCCGGCCGTTCCATCCCCCTCTGTGCGAGGTGGTTCGGTTCAATCCTCCGCCCGGCGGCCTCGATCTCTTCGTGAGTCGGCTTGCCGACGTCCAGCATGACGTTAAACTGTATACCCGAACTACGTTGACTTTGATCCGTGCTAACGCACGGTACGTAGGAAGCCCCTACGGGGTCCAAGCTCTTCACTCCATCATCCATCCTGATCCTTACCCGGGCCGCCACATCCCGGTGGGGTCATGCCACTTCACTCCACTCCATATCACTTGGGAAGCCGCCCATGCGCTGGCCCCAGCGTCGGAGGTTCCCCGCAAGGGGTTCTGTCATCTGATCCACTCTTCGTGTTGATCAGTCCGATGCCGTCCCCGCTGGACATTAAACTCGCGGCATACCCCGTGTTAAACATGGGAAGCTGAGGAAAACCTCAGGGGACACAGTTCCCCGCACCCAGTGCGGGATGCCTCAGGCCATCATTCCTTCGAGAAGCCCTATTAGGGACGGAAGACAGACGTGCAGAGCCGCAGTGTTACGACACGCCCCCAGCACCCAGAGCCACCCGGCCTCCTCACCGCAGGTTGCTGCCCCGACCAGACTCCTTGGAGCGTCCGGGTGGAAGCAGCGTAATTAACCGGTGTCCATGAAGATATGGCGCCGGGAACGAGATTCACGAGCATGTCTTAAATCTATGAGGGAGACCCGGATTAGGTGACGAGTTCCGAGGAGACGTCCAAGGAAGGAGGAGCCGACATCCCATCATCCCGGTTTCGATCAAGGAGCAGACGCCCCTGAATAAGGGACGGATGCCGCCCGCCTTTGGAAAGCGGGACTGCGGGACCACAAGCCGCGCGCCCATCCCCTCGGGTTGACGGGTGCACGCGCGAACGCGTCCTGGCGAAACAGCGTAACCCGACGCACATCCGCACCGAAACAATCTTATCAAAATAATTCTATAAATATTATAAATGATGAATTTAAATTAAAACCCGCATTTATTAAAAAATTCTTTATTTATGTCATTAATTATTTTATAACCCTTATAAATACTATATTTGACTTTATAAAATTATATTAACATTTATATCTAATAAATCATATTTAGTAATAATATTTTAATAAAATATATTTACTTTAAAAATTATTGATTCATCAAAAATAGTTTCTTTATTGAAACTATAAATTTTTCTTAAGATACAATTTATGTTTACTTGTATGAAAATATAATTTATATTAAACTCGATATTTAATAATTTAAAATGCAAGATTTATAATGGAAATATAAAACATTTTTCAATAAAAATAAAAGTTAAAAACCTAAGTTTTTATGAATTATTTTTTTAATAAATTAAAATTATTTGATGGCTTGCATTACACATGCACCATGTTACGATTGTTTTATACGCAACACTATATTAAGTTTCTACTACATGAAATACTAATATTATCTATCTTTAAACACAACACATAGTTTATCTTTTTGTACACACAAAAATATATTTTTGCCTTATGTTACAAAAAATACCAAGTTTATTCAATTACAAGCATCACAAACAAAACATAACTTTACATATCTAAAATATAATATTAGTATTATTATTTAATATGATAGTTTTCAAGTAGCCGTTGAAATGGAGAGAATAAATAGGATTAAATATATTATGAAAATATAGTTTAAAAATGTTTATATAATTATTCGTGGAAAATTAATTAGAAATTAATATAAAACTCTATTGATAATAAAAAGAAATATTTTCTTAAAAATTATTTTTATTTGCAGAAGTGTGTTTTATATCAAAAAATAATCCAGATAAATTTTGATTAATGATTTTAATGAATTTTTATATATTATATATCAAATTAAAATTTTAATATCCAACTTCTATGTTCTCAAGAGAAGATATAACAATAAATCCAACTTTTAAATTATAAATTTTTTTCCAAAAGGATTCTTTATTGAATTTTTATGGTAATATTATTTTAAAAATAATTATCAAAATTTAATTAATTATCTATTAAATCAAATTTTTTTTAATTTAAATTTCAAAATTATCTTATTGTTAATTTTTAGTATTATTTATAAAAAGTTTCATTTTTTAATGAATAGTGTAAAATACAGAATTTTTATTGAAAACTACATTTTCATTGAATTATTTATATAGTCAAATTAGATATTAACTTTATTATAATGTTTAATCAGTTCAATTATAAATATAGTTTTCTAATTTATGTAGTTTTAATCAATTTTATATTCATATTTGATATAAAAATGTTGTAAATATTGAACATTTTAACATTAAAAACCTCATTTATTTCTTGATATGCAGGATTAATGTTAAATTAATTTTTGGATATTACGATGATTGAATTCGTAAAAATGGATTTCATATTTGGAATAAAAAATTTAAATTTATAATATGTTCAATTTAATTTTTTTACCAATGTAATTAGTGTAGTTAATTAAAAATAATTTATGCAATCAAGATAAAAACAAATATACCTAATGGTTAAACTTATAATGTAAGGTTTAAAAATGACCCAATACTTATACAAAAACCATTGGATGCCATTTTTTAGACCATATAATTTCCTAATTTTTAATTTGATCTATTTTTAATAATTTTATGTATGAAAAACTTTTGAGAATTATCTATTTAACAAATTTGAATGTTTTCCACTCAATCCGTTAAAAAGATACACCCTTCTTCCCCTATGTTGACACTTATAATTCCCTTTGGATCATAAGCATTATACCCATATAACTTAAACAATTCCATACACTCATCTTAGAAAACATTATTTTTGAATAAATCTAACTACGTATGTAAATTGGTGAAAACCAAAAGACGATACCTGATGAAGACTAAACATTCTTCAACAAACTTTTTATTAATTATTCATCAAACCACTTAAATTATTTTTGTATCATGATTATAAAATAATATCAGTATATTTAATATTATTAAAAAAAATTATGTTAATTTTATAAACTAAAATAATACAAACTTCGCTCAAATTGGTTTCAAAATCGTCGTTCATGTCTACGATAGATTGCTTCCTTATGAACTGATGTCATTCATTTTTTCATCACCATCTATCAAAACTGGAAATAATGATGCAAATAATATATAATATGTGTTATATTTAAGATTTATTTATGCTTTTGGATCCATTATATGACACATAACTTCATGATTTCCATTTTTTGAATAGGATAAGACCATTCGTGTGTACGACAGCGTACTGCCACCCAAAGCGACGTGATGCATTCATACATTACAAGGATTTTATTAAGGGTGGTTTAAATAGAAATATGTGATATTTTTTAAATAAAAATTATAATTAAATTTTAATATATATATATATATATATATATCATTTACCTTGATTTATTTCAATATAACAAAAAATGGAAAAACATTCATGCGTACGTAAAACTACCCATCTCATTGACCTGATTATTTCATTTCCTATCACAAAATTTTATGGTTTCTAATAAATAAATATATACTTAATATATATGATATTTAGATCATGGTCATAATATTGTATATTATGAAATCATGATCAATGTAATATAACCAAGGATAACAAGGCCAAACATGTATGAAAAACAAAGCGATTATTACCCCAAACATAACTTTTACATGAAATTGTTAATAAAAGTTTGATATAAATATATAAGTAAATTATATATGGTATTATATATGATAATATTGTAATATTATATATTTAAAATAAAATAATATTTATTATATGGGATGTTTGAATTACTATGATGAGATACAAGACTTAAGGTAAGGGATTTATCTCACTTTTATTACTTTTATGATACTCATGCGTCGTTAAAAAACATTTTATTTTATGTCGTGTATATACTAAGAAATAATTTATATTTTTATGTTTATACTACATCCTAATTTTTTTTCAAAATCCATTTTAAGATGTACATTCCATTCAGTTAATCGTTCCATTGTAAAAAAATCAGTAATGTATTCTTGTATTAATTTTCTTTATTAAAGATATATGTTCTGATTTTCACCTATATTCATTCTTGAGGTTTGAATAAAACCCATTTAACATGTAATATAATTATTTTTTAATAATCATGATATTTTATCTTTAGTTTTAGGTTATTCTATTATGGGGATTATAAATCAATGTTACCAAATTCTTAAGGATTTTATGTTACGATCTCATTATTTATCAGGATTGTTTCTTGTTAGTTATAAAATGTTGAAATAAAATGATATAAATATCATGAAACATCATGAATTTTATTCTAATATATTAATTAATTATTTATTCAAGATATTTTTTGAGTTTTATAATCTTTGGTGCTTTATATAATTAAAAAATGGGTTTTATAAAAACACAAATTTATTTTTTCTCGTTGAAAAAATGCTTTATTTTAAAACTATTTTTTCTAAAAATATATTCAAAATTGCTCTAAAATTATCTATTTATTATAAAAATAAATTATAACACATTTTTTAATATTTTAAAAAATTATTAAAAAAAATTATTTTTGTTTTCTGATAAATTATTTTTTGACATCTACTAAAAATGTGAAAAGAATATTTTTTATGTACGTATTATATATAAGTAAAATATTTCATTAAAAACCATGTTTTGGAAGATTAATTTATATATCTTAAATAATAATTTTTAGATATATTTTTTTAAATATTTTGGAAGGATTTTTATATTAGATTGATTTTAAAATAATGTATGTTTTAAAATATTTTAATTAAAAAAGTTTGTTAAATGATTTTAAAATATTCCATTATAATTTTTTTTGGTTATTTTAAAAGAAAATAGATTTTAAATGGTTTTATATTTTAAAATGTAATTTTTATATAGGAAATTATATTTTCCACAAAATATTTTTACAATGAATTTTTAAATATTTATTAATAAGTTTCCAATGTTATTTCCAATGAAAATAATTTGAAAATGTATTATGGAGATGATTTTCAATGAAATGTTATTTTCCATAATAAATGTTCCATGTGATAATTATAAATCATTATCCATATTAGATGAAATCCATTGATATATTCCATGTTATACAAGGTATATTATCTAATGATACCATGCTTATTCTTTCTCTGAATGTTTTATGTTTATGGGGATAAGTTATTTATAAAACTTGTTTATCATTAACAGTTTCTACCATGATATTATTATTATCAAACATTACTTTTTTCATGGGAAATTATATGATTAAATGATTATGAAAACTACAAATTTTCCATAGGATATGATATTATGAAATTATTATGATACAAATTTAATTTAGTAGGTTATTATATGATAGAATTTTATGATCTTGTGGCACATGTGATTATGGCTTCCATTATTTTTTGAGTGTAACCTATATATGTCTCCATAGACTTTAATAATGATAAATGTTATGTGAGCATAGTGGGTACATGGGTTGTAAGCCTAAGTCCGTAAAGGGTGTTATATTGATGTTCATCGCTTGCTTGTAATAGAGGGTACAAGGGTTGTAATCCCCAGAAGGTACAAAGGTGGCTATCCCAAACATAACATGTTTTGAATGTCTTATTAGGTATCATAAATATAAGATTTTATATACTTGTGTGTATTTCAAAAATCGATGACATATGAAAATTTTATTCTCTCATGACTCATGTGCTTCGATTTAATTATGATTCATGTATTAAAAACTACTAATATATATTTCCATTATTCAATTTTATTATCTTTGATATACAGGGTATGGATTCCCAATGTTTTTCTCATATTTTTTTAACCTTATACTCATTTCATGATTATTTATCTTCATTATTTACCCTTAATGAGAATTTTATATCACTATTTCTTATGTATCATTGCCTAGGTTATGATGTCATATTTTATGTAGGCAATGTCATTAAAGAATACTAAATTGGAAGATATTTGAAGAAAATTTGAAGATCATTCACCAAATTAGAAGGGTTTATTCCATGTTTGCAACTGAACTAAGATATTATTTTCCACAAGAATGTTTTAATGTAATATAATTAATACTAATACCAAATTAGGTAATATACATGTTTGAAAATCTAGGGTCATAAATTTTGGTATCAAAGGAAATGTTTTGTTATCCTAGGGAAACTATGATTAGAAACATTTAGTGAGATACATGGGGATATTTCCTTGGATATATCTAGGGATGTATCCACAGAGAAGTGTATGGATGATTTAATGTTTAGGATAATATCCTAGAATTTTTTTAGCACTAATAAATGTTAACCTTTATTAGCACAATACTTTTTCACTAACAAAGGAAACCTACATCAACGCTTTATTTATAACCCTGATAAAAGGTGTCCTTTATCAGCGTGCTTTTAGTGCTGATAAGATATACCTTCATCAGTGTTTTTTAGCACCGATCAACGTCCATAATAAAATGATAAATTAATGAAATAAAAATAAAATTTGTAAATTATGAAAACTATCCCACAATTAATTCATTAAATAATTATTTTTAAAAATGAAAAAATTTAATATACATATACCTAGATTTTATATATTAATAAATTTTATATAGTAAATATATATATATATAATGAATAAGTATATTATATATATAATATTAATTAAAAACACATTGATGACTTATTAATTTTTAAGGTTGTTTGATTTTTTAATTTAACCTATATTAAACATCATGTGTTGCATTTATTATATATATATATATATTAATGCATTTGTATAAAGACCACACTAAAAATATATCTACACAATATACAGAAACACACACGCAAAATATTATCCAATTTATTCAAATTTTAATATATTTTATAATTTCATTATAACATTATACATTTAATTTATATTATATTTTCAATCGGCCAACTTTATTTATTTGTTTTTAATACTACAGTTATGGTATTCATTTGTAATGTTTTTAATTTTCTATTTTACCTTTAAATTTTATCATTTTTAATATATATATATTTATTTATTTAAATTTGTGTTTTAGTATTTTAAATATATTTTCAAACACATCAACATATATTTATATATATATATATATATACATATCTATATTATTCTAATAACTCATATTTTAGCAATGAAACATATCATTTTTTTTCATCTTTTTCAATGTGAACTCATTCTGAATTTTCCAATTTCACTAATTTTTAAAATACATACATTTAAGAATATATTTCAATTAATAATGTTAAATATATATTTCAAAATAAATATTTAGAAATAAAAAATTATAGTATGTTTAACCTATTAAAAATTATTTTCAATAAATAAATTTTATTTTTAAATAAGTATTTATTTAATTATAAATAAATAATAATATATTTATAAAATTATTAAATTATAATTATGTTATTTAAATAATTAAAAAAAAAAAATTAATAGCGCATTTTTAGCATTGATAAAGATCAATAATTATCAACACTAATTAAGTTCTAATAAAAGATATATTTATCGGCGCTAAAACAATAGGGCTGATAAATATTCCTTTTATTAGTGATTTTTTATCCTTGAAAATGGTCAAGAATAATCATCACAGGTAGAAGAGATATCTATCAATGATTATAAATTTAACGCTAATAAAATGGATCATTGTTAGAGTTTATTTGAAAGTGTTGTTAAAATTGACACAGATCTATTTCAAAAACCCCAAACTGTGACTCAATCTTTCATGATTCTCATGCTCTAGTGGAACATATCTACTTTCGGAGAAACTCCTCTATGTCCCCTTGGATTAATCAAGGTTATAATATAATGTATTTTATTTTCTACTATTACGATATCGTTTTTTTGATGTTTCGGGTTTTCAACTTTGTGTATTTAAAGTATTCTTAAACATGGAAAACCCTACATCTCTTATTGTCACTACTGAAATACAACGAGTGTGGTTATATTTCATCATTTTCTAATTCGAATCTATTTTAATATTCATCCCAATTGACTCTAGAGAAACACATAGATGGTTTAATATCTACTCTAAATTAACAAGGAGACCACTCACCCCCTCGGTTTTCTATTCATTTGAATAATATAGGGTTCTCAAATCTTGGATGTTTCTCAAATTTAATTCATCTTATATTATAGATTATATATTCTAAAGGCATAATTATGGGAGTTTTTGAGGATTAGGGGATACCAAGTTGTGGACCTCATTTATGGGTGATGAACATATATGGACCATGGTTAGTGTAAAAATCATTAAAAAATGTTATGTGGATTTTTATTAATCATGTAAATTTTTAAACCATGAAATGGTTTATTTAGATTTATGATCATTATATAATATTTTTCATTAATTCAAGAAAATAATGAATTAATTAGTCACATTACGAAAAATTTTTTAGTGATTCATGTTGTGAGTGTATTGTTTTTTAATAAATTAAAGATTATTATTAAACATTAACCATGGGTTATAGAGGGTGATTGGGAATTTCTTTGGTGAGAAATGTATTCTCATGTTTTTTAAAAAAAATTCTTATATTGGATAGTGTTGAGAAATTATTGTGTAAATGGACTTAGAAATACACAACAAAATATAATGATTTTATTTCCCAAAAGTATGTTCGTTATCCATGGTTGGATATCTGATCTAGAGAACTATGATATGTGATTTATAAATTGATTTACTAAAGAAAATAGATATATAATTAATTTATAGGATAAAAAAATAATTTGAAAATAAATTTAACATAGTGAATAATAGTAATGAAAACAAAAATTGATTAAAATATACTTTTTATGATTTGGATCTTTATGTCCTTTAAGAAATTAAATTTTTTTATCCATACCCAAAATTCCAAAAATAGGGATATGATCCCCCAAATCTAATTAAACTATTGTTTCATTCCATATAAAACCCTTTATTCTTCTTTGATAACTATTTATCAAAAGTTTAAGGCACCATCACTCCTTCGACAATCAACCATCATCAAGAATATTTCTATTATTGAAGGCTAGTGTAATATCATCAAATTATAGAATACTTTGTTTTCTACTTCAATGTAATAAATCAAACATATTATATTGAAGCTTAAAATATATTACAATGATACTATATTACAATTATGCCATATATGATTTTTTTATTGTTTCCATTCAAATTTATCCTATTGATAAGCCATCCCTTTTTAGGTTCTTTATCCCTCTAATGATTATAAGATGATACCCTAAAACTCATAAGTTGTATTAGAGACCTGTTCTTTAAAGAAACAATGTATTAATCTATTTTTTTTTGAATAAATAAGTGTCTTATTGTATTATGTCAATATCCTAAATTATGAAATGAAGGATTTCTTTATTGATACATAGAATATGACTATTATATATCAATTTAGGAGCCTTTTTGAGTGATTATTTTAATATAAGTACCTTGGACACTTTAATCCTCAGACACTTGGTTGCCTTCCATCTCTTGAAGATGGATTGGACTCTCTCTTTAAAACATGACATCCTATCATCATCAAGAGAAGAGAGAAGATCAAACATTGGATGTTGGATTAAATAAATATAGTGAAGGATAGTTGTAATGTAGTATTGAATTATTTTATGTTTTTTCAATTTTTCATTCAAGATACATTATGTCATGGACTGTTATGAATAGAGTGTATTGCTTTATTTTTAATGAAGAAAAATTAAATGTTTGACTAGTCGTGGACATAATGGCTTATGAACATGATGAATATTCCAATCTTGTTCAATAAGAATCTATTAATGATGAAACTGTGGAATTATTAGGGGATCAACAACATGTAAAAAAAATGAAAAAATCAATAATGACATAACACCATATTTTTTAATAAAATTATCATGGCTAGAAGTCAGGGTATAAAATTTGACATTGGTTGGAATCAACATTGAAAACCTATTTAAATCAACAAGTAAATGTTCATTAGTTATCTTGGGGTCATAATGAGGATGAATTTGATTATTGATATTGACTCATGTACCATTTCAAACATATAATGGTGGAAATCATTTATACAAATATAATGAAAATGTTAAAATATATTTCTATATTTTACTAACAATATATATAATGAAACGTTGGTATAGATTTTATTATTCCTTGTTGAATTCATTTATTTTAGAATATTACCATAAGAAATTTGTTCCAATTTACATTGAGAATTCCCATAGAGACTTCCAGAGTCTTTTGACAAAGTTACTTCTTAGAAATGTTGTGGGTAAAATAAATCCCCACCCAACACATTTTTATGCACACATTATAAATCAGTAAACATGGAAAAATTTCTACAATCTTCACAATGAGAAATATTTTTTGGTGCATTGTTATTGATAATATATTATTTGAAAATATGTATATCAAAATTTATTCAAAATTATTAATTTATGAAACAATAAAATGGTGATAAAAATAAACAACATGCATCAAAACCAGTATACCCCTATCACAAAGAAATGATACAATACACTTCATTAGATAAGAAATTGGTATGTATTTTAAATCAAAAATTAATGTTTAATTATTTCATATTAAAAAACATATATTTCGTGGTTTATATTTAGATTGGTGAATCAAAATCTGAATCCACTTCTATCTCATGTCATATGCTACAGACGATGGCCTATGTAAATAAGGATGGTATATTATTTGATGAAAACAAAAAAGTAGTATGGGAAGAATTTGTATGTATGACATAATTTTAATTCCTTATGATTTTTAACAATAATATATAAAATAAATATGTTCACATTTTTTATATAGTTTAGAAATAATAATTGGAAACATTCGTATCAAAAGAAATGTGACATTAAATTGCTTTTAAGTGGCCTGAAAAATAAGTCCATGTTAAAGGATTAGGTTATGATGTGTCTCCTAGAACATAATTAGAGAATATAAAACTACATATAAATACATATAATATGATGAGATGAATGAAGAAACAAATAGAAACAATGTATGATGTTATTTTGTAGTTTGGTTTCGCAGAACAATGTATAAGAATAGATTAAAGCAAATAGGTGTTGCAGAAGAGATATGAAAATGATCCAAATGATCCCACTTGCATTTAGGGTAGTCATTACCCCCAAACCATACCTCAGGTAATCATTTTATTCATTACTCTTTCCACTAAATTTGAATAAAACAACTTCTAATAACATTATATTACTAAAATTATGTAGGGTGTAATTGATTGTAATTTTTTCTGTCAAAACCCATGTACCATCGTGTTGTGGGGGATGAAGTGTATAATATATAAGGAGACCAGAAAAAAAATAAAACCCTCCTAAAATATCACATGAGAGTGGGGATTGAGGTAGCATATAATCCAACTACTGAGCTTCATGTTCTACCTAATGCTCCAGATATTACAATGGTCGAAGCTGCTGTTCGAGCCTTCACAGCAATGTCATCTAATATTCTAAATATAAACAAGTTATGCCTTTAAAAAATATTTTCATATAAAAAACATGTAACAATTGATGATAAATTTATAAAGTGTGGTACAATATTAAAAATGCAGAAAGTGGTGGATAAAAGAAATGTTGAATCAAGGAAATCTAGTAAATTGACCGAGAAAATAGAATGGACTTCCCAGAGTACCTTATCTCTGCCAGTTCGAGATAAAAACTTATTAACATTAAAACATCATATAGAGACCACATTTAAATATAAATATTGGTCTGTCTTTAGCTATGAAGAAGAAACACATAGATATTCCATTATAGGTAGAATTAGTCTTAAGTCTCAAAATTATATCTCAAGCATGAATGGTTGGGTGTCTCAATTGTGAATACATAAATAAGGTATATTTCCATAATACATCTATCCAAATAATGAAAAAAAAATATATATTAATGTTAATAAATATTCATATTTTGTATAGGAATTTATATTCCAACTATATAAAGGAATGATTTTTGGATGAATGATTTGGATTCATTTATCCCATTATCATTTCAAGGATAATATAAATTTGGAAAACAATAAAATTGAGAAGAAAAAAGGTGAGTAACTGAATGAGTTTAATAAAAAAACGTTTCACATGATAGACGGTTTTCGATTCCTAAAATGAAATTGAAAAACTCTACAATATAATCACATAAAATATATTATTAATTTGTATGTTACATATTTGTTTTTGTTTTTTAGGAAGCACTGGATCCTAATAGCACTAAACATAGACACTAGAATATATTTTTTATTCAATGCATGTATTTTTATCCAACTGACCACACATGATGTGTATTGTGAATTAGTAATACACTACAACAAATATTTTATAGAAAAACATAGATTTATATGTTCAGACTATATTTTAATGAGAACTTTTTTATGATAGGGTTGTTAATAAATACAGGCTAAATCATGGCCATATGTCAGTGTATGACAAGCTAAAGCTGATGGATTTCTATAAATGAAAAAAATTATGTCATATATAAGAAGATTTAACTGTTAAAAAATTTCAAAATAATTTACTTATTTTGTAAAATGTTTCTACAGTGTCCAAAATGAAATATTTCAATCTATTGTGGATATTATGTTTGAAAATTTATGATAGAAATCAAATAGTATGAAAAGACCAACCTCTCAAAACAAGTTATTTTTTATGGAAATTAAAATCTAATTAAATATATTTTATAGTCATTTGTTTTTTTATATTTTCTTAGAACTATAAAGATTGATGACAAAAGGAGGACTAAAAATAAGAAATTAATTTGTTTAGAGATGAATGGGTAGCGTATTTTTTGTCAGAATGTGTGCTGATATCAAATATAGGTGATTACATGCTATGTTTGTGATCTAGTATGAGTTATGAACCTGTAAAAATATTTGGGGTGTGAAACATTAGTGTTAGAATGCTTATATAATATTTTAATCTCTTTATTAAGGAGAATATTAATGGAGGAAATAAATTTATTTAGAAGCGCTGACCCACAAACAATAAAATTGTTGGGGAAAAAACAGGGCATAGGTGGATGAATAGGTAAAGGAAGATGCGAAGGTAGAGGGAAATGTGGAGGTGGAGTTTGATTCAGAGAGCAATGTGGAGGAGGAGGTAGAGTTGAAGAATGAGGTGGAGACCGAGGCGAAGGAGGATAAGAAGTATTGACTTGCAAATAATTAATTTTTGGGAAATAAAATAAAATAAAGGTCATATGAGGATTGTGTTTGAGAATGATTATTTAAATGTGAAAACAACACTTTTCAATTAAGATAATATCCATTGTGCATCTTTCTAGTTTAAAATGACATTTTAGTAAAAAACACTTGTGGCATAATCAAATATGAGGAAACTATTTCAGATTGTTTTGGAACGTTAGGAAAAAGATCCTTTCGTCATTTGTGACTTGAAGGTATTAGCTTCACCTTAATCAGATACATAGCGTACCAGTATGAATCCATGTGCATCTTTTTTATTTAAAATTAACATTAATTTTTTTAAAAAAACAACTGATATACTGAAAACACCGAAAACACATTCAGATTATCTTGGTAATTTAAGAAAATGATATATACTTCATTTTTTATGTGTAGCGATCAACCGTACCTCAATACAATGCACTGTGTGACCAAAATGACTGTAAGTCCATATTTTTATTCAAAATTGACAATAATTTTAATAAAAAACAATTGAATCACCCAAAATAAAGAAAAAAATATTGTTTTGATACTTTTGGAAAATAATCCTTGAATTATTTGGGATGTGTAGCATTCATCCACACCTCAATCTGACACGTAATGTGAGTCCATGTGTGTAATTTTTTTTTAAAAAAATGACAATAATTTTATTAAAAAAACTTACATACCCAAAAATAAGAACATTCATTTGTATTGTTTTGATACTTTAGGAAAATTATCCATTTGTCATTTTGAATTTTAGAGGTCAACCACATTTTAATCTGATCATGGTGTGACAGGTATGGCTCAAAGTTCCTCCTTTTATTGAAAACTGACATTAATTTTAATCAAAAGAACAACAGACATACTCAAAATAGAGAAAAAACATTCAGATAGTTTTGATAATTTAGTAAAATGATACATGAGTCATTTGGGACATGTATTATTCAGCCATGCCTCAATCTGACACACAATATGACCCTAAATTGGTATTTTATATTCAAAATTAAAATTAATTTTTGAAAAACCAAAAACCAATGAAATACTAAAAACAAATAAAATGAATTAATAATTTTTTTTACTTTTTTAAAATTACTTATACATCATTTTTGAAGTGTATGGATTTTCCGAACCTCAATCAGATGCATAGTGTGACCAATATAACTCTATGTGTGTCATTTTATCTGAAAATGACATTAATTTTAATAAAAAAACAACTTATATATTCAAACTTTAGAAATAAATTCTGATTTTCTTGATACATAAATAATCCATGAGTCCTTTGGGATGTGTAGCATTCAATCACGCCTCAATCTAACACACAATGTGACTCCAATTTAATATTTTTTTATTCAAAATTCACATTAATTTTAGTGAAAAAATATTTAACATACTCAAAATTGAGAAAAAGAATTTGAATTGTTTTGGGTCTTTAGGAAAAATATCCATATGTTATTTTTGACAATTAAGGCTCTTCCGGACCTCTATCTGATGCACGGTATTACTGCTATGACTATATGTTGGTATTTTTCCCAATTGACATTAATTTTAATCAAAACAAAAACTAACATACTTAAAACTGAGAAAACACATTCATATTGTTTTGATGCTTTAGTAAAATGAACCATGATTCATTTGGAATGTGTATCATTAAGTCATGCGTCAATTCAATGTACAGTGAGACCCCAAATGCATTTTTCTTATTCTAAATTGATATTAATTTTATTAAAAAAATCAGATACTTAAAACTGATAAAACACATTAGTATTGTTTTGGTAAATTAAGAAAATTATCCATAGATCATTTTTGATATTTCAGTATCATACACACCTCAATCTGATGGACGATGTGATCAATATGACTCTAAGTGCATATTTTTATTCAAAACTGACTCTAATTTTAATCAATAAACAAGTCACATACTGAATACTAATAAAACACAGTCAGAATATTTTATTACATTAGTAAAATGATCCATGAGTCATTTGAGATGTGTAGAATTCAGTCGCACCACAATTCGATGCACAATATGACTCCATGTGTGTCTTTTTTATTCAAATATGACATTAATATTTGTAAAAAAATGACTGACATACTCAAAACTGAGCAACACATTTGGATTGTTTTGGTACATTAGGAAAACAATCCATATGTTATTTTTGATGAGTTGGGATGTGCATAACCTCTATCAGATGCACGGTGTGACTGGTATGACTCCAACTGTATCTTTTTATTCAAAAGTGGCATTAATGTTAATTAAAAAAGAAACTCACTTACTAAAAACTGATAAAACACATTTCAATTTTTTGATTCTTTAGGAGAATGATCCACAAGTCATTTAGAAAATTTAGGATTCAACTGTTCCTCAATATGATGCATGATGTGAACGATATGACTCAAAGAGCATATTTTTTTAAAAAAAATTGGCATTATGTTTAGTAAAAAAACCACTCACTTACTCAAAACTGAGAAAAAATATTCTGATTGTTTTTGTAATTTAGTAAAATGATTCATGAATCATTTGTGATGTCTAGGGATTAGAGACACATTAATTTGTCACACAGTGTGTCTGGTATGACTATGATTGTATCTTTTTATTCTAAAGTGTGATTAATTTTAATAAAAAAAATAACTGATATTCTTCAAACTGATCAAACACATTCCAGTATTTTTGATACTTTCAATTGACCAATGAATCATTTTGGACTTGTATTATTCAACCAAACCTCAATATGACACGTTGTGTGACCGGTATAACTCCAAGTACATCTTATTTATTCAAACATATCATTAATTTTAATAACAAACAACTAAAATCCTCTATAATAGTTTTTTTCTTGTATTTGTGTGAGGAATTTTATTTCATTTAAATTCAGTATTTTTGTCTTATTTTGGTATTTTTTTCTATTTCTACTTATTATGTGTGCTGTTGTAGCATGTTGAACCATTTTTTTGGTGATTTAGTATGTTACAACATCACAATGTAGTTTTCAACTTTATCAGCTCTACTAAGTTCAATGCTAAATATTTCCTTTATCAGTGCTTTAAGAAGAACATATAAAGGAATCATTTATTTGTGCTCATATAGAAGATGATAATATCTATCTATATCAGTGGATTAAAAACCGCAGAGAAATCATAATTTTATCAGTACAAATAAAATCACTGATAAATCATACTTTTATCAGGACAATGAAAAGCACTGAAAAATGAATTATTTATTAGTGAAAATTAACCTTCCAAGAAATGGGGTCTTTTATCAGTTCATTTAAAAGCACTGATAAATGTATTACTTATTAGTGATTTTATTTGCACTGATAAATATACCCTTTTTCATATCTTTTTTAGCACTGAAAAAATAAATGAACTTTTAACTTTTATTAGATTATTAACACTTTTCTAGAGCTGATGAAGGTCAATTATATTACTGTTATGGATGGGTTTTATAGTAGTGCCACTATTTCTGACCTATGTTAAACACAATACTGAGATCCATTGATAGCTTTCATTACATGCAATACCAATTTTTATTAAACTACAATATACTATTGATGCTGTTATTTCATATGATAATATTCAACTTGACATTAGAGTAGTAGGTTTGAATATTATTATCATAAATATGAAAATATTTTTTACAATTTTATATATAATTCATTTTTGATTAATTAATTAGAAATGAAATTTAAACACTTTTGAAAATAAAATGAAATCATTATTGGGAAACTACTTTTATGCGCACAAGATGGTTTTATATAAGTACATTAACCAATTAATTTTTTATTAATGATTTCAATGAAATGTATATATTATATATCCAATTAAATTTTAAGCATTCATCTTATATATTTTTTATACAAGAGATAATAATAAATACAATTGAATGGATAAATACTATATTTTTCAAAAAAGAAACTTTTTCATCTGTCTAAGGATCACATATTTTAAAACAATGTTTTGACAATTTTATAAAATTTATGTGAAAAATATTCTTTATTTTTTAAATTTTAATATAATGATTATCTTAGGTTAACGTTTTTGTATTTATATGAAAATTTTCATTTACATAAGAATAGTGAAATATACAGAATTTTAATTGAAAACATCCTTATTGTTCAAAATATTGATATATTAATATTATATTTTTAATTTCATCTAAAGTATAATTAGTTCAATCATACATCTATAATTCCAATTTATGCTATTGAAATCAATTTCATGATGAAAATGGATATAAATACATTCTAATGGTTTGATCATTTTCACTTTAAATGCTCGATTTCTTGAGACGTCTTTGGTATTAATTTTAAATTAATTTTCCCAATTATTTTAATTGAATTTAGAATAATATATTCAATATTTTTATTAATAATAGTTTTATTTTCCTAATAATATAATATTATTATTTACAAAACTCATTATTGAAGGAAATAAAAAATAATTATAGCGATTATGTTTAATACATGGTTACTTACTTGGTTTACAAATAACATTGGGTGTAAAAATGACTGAATTCGTCTCAAAAAACCCATTTTAAGACCATATTTAGGACATAAAATTTCTATGTTTCTAATTTTATCAATTTTGACACTTATACTATATGGACAATTTGGGTGGAATTGTCTATTTAAAAATTTAAATGTTTACCACTCACCTCCCTTGTAAATGGACACCCACCCTTACACATTATTTACAACTATCATACCCATTAAATACACCAATAAATATGAAAATATCTTAAAAACGTTCATTCCAAACTTATAGGATCCTTAATTTTTTCATAAATATGACAGAGTAATGTATTCAGCACAAACCAAAAAGAGATACCCAATGATCTGGTAATGTTCATCAATGAACGTTTTGATTAATTTTTTTCCCAACCCAATTCAATTATTTTTATATCATGAAGATATAACATATTAATTATATTTTATATAATAATATGTTGTTATGTAAATATTAAAACCTATAACTACACACACTTCCCTAGAATTGTTCATGAAATCATTGTTCGTGTGTACAATAGAGTACCGTCTCATGAACCTATGTCAGTTGTTTTTCTATTACATCATTTCAAGGATGGTAATATTTATTTACATACAAATAATATAGAATATATAAGATTTATTTATTCTTATTTAATCATTATTTTTCACATACCTTCATTGTTTCCATTTTCTGGGATTAGGATAACATAGTTCGTTTGAGTGACAGACTACCACCTTGTGAAGTGATTTGATTTGTTCACAATTTAAATGGAATGTATTAAGGATGAGTTTAATTAAAATATATGATATATGTGAGAAAATAATTATTAATAAAATACTATATATATATATCATTTATTTTTATTTCTTTTAATATGATAAAAATATGGAAAAGCATTCATGCAAACATATGATCGTCCATCTTAATGAACAACATATTTCATTTCCTATCACTAAATAGTATGGATTAATCTAAATAAATTTATGATAAATATTTATAATATTGATCCCTTTTTTATCATTCTCAATGGATTAAATAACTATCTTTGTAAGAGATCCTTGTATAACAAGTCCAATCATGTATGAAAAACAAAGTAGTTATTACAAAAAATAAGAATATAACATGGAATTGTTAATAAATGAGTAATATAAAGTAATAAGTAAATTGTATATGATATTATATAAATATTAATTTTTTTATGAGATATATTTATAAAAAACATATATTTATTAAATGAGAGGTTTCAATGAGTACGAAGACAATCAAGAATTAATATAGTTGATTTGTCTCACTTTTTACTTCATTGAGACACATGCCTCATCCAACACCTATTTCTTATATATAGTGTGTATACTATACAATAATATATATTATGATGTTTATTATTTAATATATCGGTATTTATACTTCCATTATAATATTTCTCTTCCATGCGGTTTACGATTCAAAAGTTAACAAATCAATAAGGGATTTTTATCAAAATTTTCCTTCATTAAAACATATGTTAAGTTATGCACCTATATTACTTCATGAGGGGTGAATACATCCAATTTGACTTTAGATATCATTAATTTTTTCAACTAAATATATTTAATGTTTTATTTTATTTTATTTCTTCATTGGGATTATGATTCAATGTAACCAAATTCAAAATGAATTAACGTTAAAATCTCATAATTTATTATATTCATTATAATTAAGTATCAAATTTTGAAATATAATAATATAAATATAAATAATTATAATTAATATTATTATAATATGTTTATTAATGAAATATTAATGTTATTTTACCATTTCTACACTCATTTTTACAAAATATAATTAGTAATTTTTTTTTATGAAAATCTAGCATTGTTTATCTATTTGGTCGGAAATTTGTTTCCGTTAAAAACTATATTTTGTAAAAATTATTTGAAAACGGTTACAACATTATACTTTTTAAAAAAAAATTTACCCATTTATTACATTAAAAAATTGATTTTAAAATGAATCTTTTTTTCTTTTTTTTCTGAATAAGGAACTTTTGACTACTGCCAACAATGTGAAATGAATCTATGTATTTAGGTGAACATCATGAATTGAATTAACCATCATCCTGATAACTACATTCATTGATGTTTCCAAAATATTATTTTATGATTATTCACAAAATAAATTGTTTTCTAAAATATATTGTAATGATTTTTTTCTATGTTTATTTTCAAATAAAGTAATTTTGAAAATGTTTTAAACAAAAAAATTGTTTTAAATGGATTTTAAAGCTTCTTTTATATGTTATTAAGGCTATATTAAAAAAAATTTAAATGGTTTAATGTTTGGAAAGATTTTTTTCAAATAAAAAACTATATTATTCTTATGAGAGGTTTTAAATGAATTTTAAATGCTTTTTTAAAATGTTTCCCATGTTATTTTAAAATAATTGGATTTTGAAAATATTTTATGAAAAATATTTTCATTGAAATGTTAGTTTCCTTAATACATATTTAATGAAATATTTAGAAGTCCTTTTGTATCTTAGATGACATAAATTAAAAAAAATTTATTTCGGATATAATGTAAGGATACCATTTATATTCTTTATTTTAGTGGTTTATGATTATGATTTTATATTTCTTATGAAACCATTTTATCTTCCATGGGTTATACCATGATATTAATATTATGAAACCTACTTCTTTTCATGGGTTATTATATGGATAAATGATTATTAAACCTATCTTTTTTCAAATTCTATGAAATAATGAAATTTTTATGATACCTCTTTCATTTTGTGGGTTATGATATGATCGATTTTTATGATATTGAGATAGACATGAATATGGTATTAATTATTTGGTAGGTGTGAACTATATCTCCATAAAATTTATTGGTGTAATGATAAATTATATATTAGATTAGAGAGTACATGGGTTGATATCCTAAGCCCAAAAAGGTGGGTACATGGGTGGTCAACCAAATCTTGGAAAGGAGGGAATATAAGTGGTCATCCAAAGCCCATATCATGTACACGTGAGGTCAGTATAATACTAATATGTAATGAATTTCTTGGTGGGTAGCATTGAAATAAGAATTTTTATGCTTGTATGTATGACATAAATATATGTCTTCTGAAAATTTTATTCTATCATGACTCATGTTCTATGATTTCCGTATAATTTTTATCTTATGAACTACCAATCATTATTTCCAAGATTCAAATTTATGATATTCGATATACAAGGAATGGTTTTTCAATGTTATGATAATTATCTTACACCCTGATGCTCATGTCATGCTTATATATATTTCTTGTTTACCATTACAAAGGATTTGAGTTCACCCTCTCTGATGATTCTTTTTACTAGATTATGAAGATATAGTTTATGGAAGGTATGTATTTTAAGAGTACTAAATGAGAATATATTTGTGATAAACATTGATGATCACTATCCAAGTTAAAATATTGTGTTTTGTGTTTCCTAGTCACATAATATTATTTTACTCTAGTATGTGTTAGTGTAATTTAATGAATAACCATAAAAAAATGTAATATCTATATATGAGTGTACTGGGTCACTATATAATATAAAATATTCATCCCATTATGCTATATATACATATCCCTTTATTACCCCTTTAAATTCCCTGAGGGTGCAATGTGCGATGATGATATTTTAATTGGTTAGTTTGGCGTACATGGTTTTATCCATGATATCGACAATATTAAACATATTACACAAATAGATTTATTTTTTTCTTTAGTTGTTGAATCTCATTTTGGTATTGAAAAGGGAAAATCACAGTGATGAAATCTCCGACAAATTATCCAATAAGTTGGATTAATTGGGTTCAATCATATTAGACATGGCCATCACATCCTTTGTCTACATAAATTAGACTTTATCATAACCCTTAATATATACTAATCATACAATCACTATATAAAAACTATATTATCAAGGTTTCTAATGATTAATCATATATTAAATTTGATAGACAATGTAGTGGTTGAAGATAACCAAACTAGTTCATATGTTTTCTATAACTTCATTACTTGATGAGATATTTAATCAATGTAAATAATAAATTCATTTATAAAAGTTATTATTGTAAAATAATTTAGAATAATAATCCCATGTCATTGGGAGAAATCATATAGACCACCAACCTTAGGGTTATTGATAACTAATCACTCAAACAAGGCTCTTAATTCATGATCAATAAAACATTAATGCCAAATATTTTAATTCCATGGAAAACAGGTTCTATGAGATTTAGGAGAGAAATAAAAACTGCACGGTTTTCCTTATAGATAATAAAAGAATGATGAATAATAGACCCATATATATATTTCTTTCACAGATAACATTTATTCAAAGAGTCCAAAATCGAAGGTGAAATTTCATTGAATGAGGAGGGAACCCTTCGTTTGCAATAGTTTAATATGGTGTTAGAATAAGGAAGAGAATCATGTAACAATACCTTAAGGTTAGGAGATAAAATGTAATAAACTGGCATGGGTTGTCTCTTCAATGTAATACTAAACCGTCCTTCCAAATATTAAATGGGAATTCCCAATCATCATAGGCTAGAAACTAGTTCCTAGGTATCGTATAAACACACATGGGAATAGTATCTCCCAATTATCAGAGTAGATGTGAAGGTTAAATATATTAAAAATCCGATATGACCTATCTATATGTTATTTTTTCACAAGAAAACAAAAATAAATAGAAAAAAATAAATATATAATTAAAAATAAATACACTAGAAAAAACCACATATACCTTGGTCTCCCTCCCATATAATGACTACCACAACTGCTATTAGTGCCAGTTTTCCCGCTTATTCGAATATAACTACCCTTCATCTATAGAAAAATGAAATACCATTCTTGGTTGAATGAAATAATATAAATTAATAACATCTATTCCTAGGTAAAAAATTCGCAATATTTAGCCAATCAATTAAACCATAAAACTGATACTTAGATGAAAATATATTAATGAACACAAAAGCACATCAAAGTCCACCATTACCTTTATAAACTAAGGAGTCACATTAATATTATATCCTAGTCATGATATATTTCAAATAAAATAAAAATATAAGTTTTTTTATAAAATTATACAAAATAAGAAACAACATTACATAAGTGAGGTAAAAACACATTTTCAATTTTTTTTTAATGAAAAAAATACTTGGAAAACAAAATTTCCCCCATCCAATATAACATGGAAAAACACACTTTTAATGTTACACATTAAAACCATATCATAAACAATAAAATTTTAAATAAAATTTTAAAAATAATAATAGGATTCTACTTTCCACATGATTTTTCAAAACTTCTTCAAAAACCAACCATATATAAAAACTATCAATAACAGTATAAAACCAATTTCTCCTCTTTTATCACAAGATAACACTTTTCAAACTCATTTTAGAAATCTGTTGAAAAAATTTAAATTAATGAATTCAACTTCTTTCTTTACAAATCTTTCATAAAATAGTATCAAAACATTTTAAAAGTAAACCACATAAAGAAGGTTGTAAGCACACAAGAAGGCACCATAATTCTCATGTTATAAAATAAAAACAAATGAAGGAAAAGTAAATTTTTTCTTAGAAACTATCCAAGAAACATATAATACAATTAAAAGACATTGAAAATTAAATTAGATTGCTAAAATGGTTCCAAGTGTCATTGGATCTTCCAAAGGCCCTAAAGATAGATCATCTGGACTTTCTGAAGGAACCAACCTTTCAGTCTATGTTGCGTCTATTCAAAACCCACGAGACTAAAATACACCATCCTCATCGAAGGGTTACACCCCATATAATCATATTTCATTATAGAGTAGAAACTATAAGTACGAGACACCCATGTGAAGCATAAGACTATAATTCCATCTAGATACCCATGCTCCCATGACCAATTAAAATGTTTGTGATCATAATTGAGCCTTCCTTTACACATGAATAATGCATTTTAAAGAAACACATGGATCACTAACATCCCTAAATAACAAATCCCCAAAACCAAATAACATAAAAAAAGTATAAAATATATCAAATTATAAATACCCTCATGAGTTCACATTAACCTAAAAGAAAAAAGAATCACCAAGGGAATTACAATGGTATCACATCATTTATGAAAACACTTCAATAAATGCCAAAAAAATCCATCACATTAAAGCACAATTTTAATTCAAATCTATTTTATATTTTTCAAAATATATCTAAATATACTCACGATACAATGTTTTATAGAACAGTGAAATAATTTTATATCCCACACTTTCATTGAAATACCATTTAAATTCTTGAATGCCACAAAAAGGATTCAAAATACAATCATCCAGGGATTACATGCCTCTTTAATAATCCACTACCCATGTTAATAATATCAAAAACCCAAAACACTTGGTTTGAAAATAAATTAATGTAAGGATAACTTATAAAAATAAAATAATTAATTAATTAATCAAATTGGGAAATTTTAAAAAGAGTTCACATGGTATCCCACCCCTTCCTAAGGTATAAACCAACTTTTTAAATAATTAGGCCCCTCATGGGACATACAAATAAACATAATATTAAATAAAATTCATTCTTAAACTATCATGAAAATAAACGTATAGAATTGAATGAAATGACAGAAAAACACCTACCACAAAATATTTCACTTTTGGTGATAACCACTTGAATTGTATCCTTTATTATTACACACATATGTGCCTTCACTCATATATAATAACATCTAGACCCAATGTGAATATAATCATTACCATGAGTAAATATGTTCAAGGGTGTCCTTATATATATCCCCATATTTTCATATACATGTAAGTATCCTTTAAAGAACATCAAGACAAACAAAATAAAAAAAGGGAACTAAAAATCACAAACTCATTAAATATAATTTCGTAAAAAGAAAAGGGTAGAAAAACCTACCTTAGACTAATGGAAATCTAGGAAAATACAAGTTATTGTGAGTTAGAATATGCCAAATTTGATAAAAAATACCAAAAATAGAAAAGGGTACCCGTAGAAATCCTAGAATTAGGAAAAATCCACAATTATTCATGTTTGATAACCCTGGGGTTCAGATGAACCAAATCACAACAATAGGGAGGAGTAAATAGAATGGAAACAAGGAAGATAAAGGGAAAAGACCATAACTCGGTGAGCTGACTCTAAACAATGAAGATCTCACAAGAAATTACCATGAATTAAAACGGTTTAGCAGAGGGAGGAGTGATTGGCTTGTGGTTGTTTATATCTATGGAATTGTGTAAGAATTAGAGGAGTTGCCAGAGAGAGGAGGCTATTTGAGAGTGATGGGGGAGAGGATAACTGATGGGGGATGTGACATGCATGTTTGAATGAATTATCCTAGGGGGTTTCACGATTCGAAGATGTAGGGGAGTCATGTGATCATTGAGAGAAGAGGGTGGGGGAGTTTTAGTTTTAGGGTTCTTAAAAAAGATAAAAAAGTGTAAAATAAAACCTATTTACATAAAAAATATAGTAAACAATAGAGATATGACACATGAGTTTTCAAACCTTGTGTAAACCATGATGGAGGCACTGGATTGATGAAATCTTCCCGACATGGGTTACCATAGGAATCACAGGATTGGACTAACCATAATCCATCCATGAAAAATGGGAATACTCTATTTAAAAACCCATACACATGGGTGTCTCGTGGTTACTCTTTACCGTGTGCAATGATCTTTTTTAATATATTTTTAAATAAATTTTCCATGAACATAAAAAATATTATCTAGCCTAAATTAAGTTATATTAATATAAAATAAAATCCACTATAAAATGGGTGGGGATGTTAAAACTCCCCATTATGAAAATTAATTTCCCAAAAAAGACTTAGATTAATATATAGGAGAAAAGGGAACATATTATAAGGCAACTATCCATGAACCTCAAAAAATACCGATCATCAATAGATCAAAATAAGGAACTAATGAAATAGAGATTAAACAATGTTCTCCCCACCATTTAATATTATTCTAAGATGGCGAAACAACTCAAAACATCAATTGCAATGAAAAAAAGTTTCTAAAATCATCAAATGAAGGAATGAACCTCAAACATCTCAAATGAGAATAAAACACATCAATGGATTCTGAGGCCTAAAAAACTAATGGTTCAAAACCACAAGGAGAGATATAATACTTGAAAGATCCAAAAGGGTAATAAAAGAAAACTTTAAACCATGAAATCTAATATTTGGGTCTAAAAATTAGAGACATTAATAGATTAGAAATGATGAGGGGTTAACCTAAGGGTCACAATCAATATAAAATGGTGTTTAAATCTAGCATCCTAGAATATCATATGATGGTAACTCTAATAGAAATAAAAACATAGTGGAATCCATATCACACCCACAAAAAAATACACCCTATGTATTTAAGAATTAACCCAAGGTGTAACCCATGATTAAATTTAAAAAAGGTCATACCATGGTGTATACCACAAAAGGTCCCAACAACCATCAAACAATGCGGAAGAAATTGATTAGAAAAGGAACAACACCCATGGAATAGATAAAACCAACACCATAATGTTACTCATAATGATTCCAAATCATCCACCCAACTGAAAACATCCCCAATAAGAAAAAAGTAAAAATCCAAGACTAGAGATCACATCAAAGTCTCCAAATAATTTGATCCTCTATCACCTAACTATCAAACCCAAGATCATGGAAATAAAAAAATAGACTCAAAAATATCTGAATAAAGGACTAAATAAAAACATCCTAAGATAAATCAAAAGCTCATAAATCCCTAAGGGGAACCACACCAACCAAAACAATTAGAGAATGGGTAGTGTTAAAAAAATGAGGAGGGTCCTCTAAATAAAAAAATCCATGTTTAAAATAGAAATTTTTGGGGACGAGCATAAATCAAATAACCCGAGACATAGAACCTAGGTTGGTAATGTCCAAAAAATCACAAAAAATGCTCTAAAACATGCAAGGGGAAAAAATAATAATATTAATAAATCAAATATGTTTTGTCCCAAATCCCATGTTAAAAATAAAGTCACAACTATAAATTGGGCATTATTTCATTAAAAAAATAGAATCCATTATAAGAATTAAAAACCTTTAACAGAACCTAACTTAGTATATTTTAAAAGTTTAAAAAAATTATTTAAATAAAAACACCATGCACTAAATTTTAAAACCAATAACACAAAATTCAATTAATAAAATTCATTTATAATCAACTATTTCGAATAATTTTATGAAACCAATATCATTTTACAAAACTTCTTTGAGGATATGATTTAAAATAGAAGACATATTTCTCATTAAGTCTATTTTTTCACACACACAAAACAAATTCTACATCACATGAACCTTACAAAAAATATTGGTTTATATCAATATATAACCAATAAAAAATCCAATTATGCAAACATATCATAAAATAAACCAAAAATATTATCCCACTACCCAAATAACCAAAGAAATCTAAGATAAAAGTAGTTTGAGTAAAAACATATATAAGATGAGGAACCTTTTATGTCTTGGACACATAGTTGGTGGATATATTCCAAACATGCATTGTTGCTTAAAATATTTTCACAATCAACCATTTTCTTTTCATATGGGTTTTCAAACCCAACATGCCAACCTCATGTCCTGAATTATTTCTAAATTAACATCACAAAGTCTAATATAAGCCCATGGTATCTAAAATATTATGATGAATATCAATAGATCACTATTATAGACATCAAATTGAAATACAATAACAATATCAATATAAAAATTCAAACTCACTTATGGTAAGATTGTAGAGACCCGAAGCCTGACGTACATGGACATTACATTACTTTTGCGGAATACTTAGTACATAACAAAAACACACACATAAGGATCGTAATAGTTTAGTGTCTTTGGAAACTCGGAACGTAATCTCCTAATCATGGTGAAAGATCTTCAATATCTCCCATAAAGATCTTCCTTTTTTTTACCTAAAGCCTTTCTTTATATCCTGGTGAAAAGAAAACATAAAAGGGTGAGCTCAAATGCTCAGTAAAGGTAAACAAAAGAAAAATCAATCACATCATATTCATAAGAACATAACTTTTGGAAATCTTAACCTGCAAAAGAGAGCATAATTTCATAACATGGGATAAATCATAGTAGTGAAATGAAATCCCAATAAGCATAACATAAAACATGAAACTTTGTGGCATACACACATAATCATAGAGAATCATTTCTTGTTAGTCATGACTCATTGCCAAGACTATCTTAGTGGACAAAGTCCCTTTCTGAATCGAGTCACCCTCGTTTCAGTCCTGTTTCACTGAACCAGTATAACCTACCATTACAGCCATGTCTATCTCATGAGATATGAAATCTTTACCCAATGCATTGGAGGGAGATATAGGTCTCACCCATCTCATAATGATACCATTCTTATGTGTGCCACAAAATCATAAATCATACATCATTGCATAACCCATGTAATAAAAATGGGATTCTTGAAACATCATGACATCATAAAACAAATCATATAAGGTAAATGAATTCATAAAAATAATTTCCTCAAAACATAATCAAATCAATGTAATAATAGGGATAAAAACAGAACCCTATATTATTTTAGATTGAAAATAATTTTGATAAAATACTTGAACTCTATTCTTGAAGAAAATATCCTTTCTACTTCAAAAACACTTTTCCTTTCATAACATGTCATAAAACATTAAAATAAAAGAAGTTGATTAAAAATAAATTTGAAAACTTGTAAAGGAAGCTTCTTGGAAATAATGTTTTAAAAATCCATTCATTCTATACAAGTTAAAAAAAACATTCTTCGTACTTTTGTCGGAAAAGTCAAAAAGTACCTCGTACGAAAAAACGACAAAAGATTCTTTTCATATTCTTTACTAAAAACTCACCAAAGGGTAAAATTGGATTTAAACTATTGTAATTGGATGGAAACAATATTACATATTGAGGGAACATTGATGTGGATGATAAAATACACCCAAGTAAATACTTACGAATAAACAATCTCGGATAAAAATGAGATTGTGATATTTCCCTTACCTTAGGTCCGATTTTCTTTGTACGTGTCCGAATCTCCTGTATAATGGTTTAAATAATGTTATTGAATTATTCCAGAATCATACATATTGATATGATATCATATATGGTCATATTCTTAGCTTCTTATTGGTAATATTTCATTGTTACTTGTTATTCGGGTGTTTATAACTTTTTGTTCTTATGTGTGTTTTGTCGAATAAATTATTATTCTTTTCTTTAGGTTATAGATACCTCATTTCCAGAATGGTATTATTGTAATATATATCATATTAATTCATTCAATTCATTTATATAATCATTATGAAATGAAGATCATGTAGAACGAGTCACATCACATCGTGGAGACGGTATTCCGTACGTACGCACGAGTGATGATATCGTTCCTATGATCGTGGAATTGTATTGGAGTATATGTATACTATTTCAGAATCAATATCACTTTATTATAGTCATATATATTCATTATTTAAACCATTATACCCATCCAAGTAAGGTGGTGGTGGAAAATAGATTACACCACGGCGTGGAGACGGTATTCCGTACATACGCACACGCGGTGATTTCATTTTTCTGTAGGATGGATAGAAGGTGAATTAGGGTTGTTTCATATTTATAATGACATATAAGTATGTAAGTAATACTGATGTTATTACTTTATCATGAAACAACTAAAGAAGAATAAGTTGAAGAATAAAGAAATTGAAAAGATCGGTAATGGATATTACCTCTTCTTTGAAACGCCTCTTTGAATCCTCCACTTAGGGAACTAAGATTGGTCTTTGAAGAAGACCAGAACCTCTAGTATTATTCTAGGAAAGTGGATAAGGGATTTTGGTAGGGTTTGGCCGAGCTTGAGTGCTCAAATTGGTGTGAGGAAGAGGGGGAGGAGGTGCCCTTTTATAAGGGAGGAGAGGGGCACCTTTGGAATTCTTAAAAATATTAATTTATAATAAATCTAACCCCACTTAAAAACCTCAAAAAATGACTCATATTCAAAGATTAGATGAGATAGGTTTGTAATCTCATCAACCAATCAAATTTATACATGTTTGGATCTTATTTTAAACCTTATCATTTTGATTTTTCCTTATTTAATCTATTTAAGTTTATTTGTGGTAATAAAATTCTAAATTTTAAATTATAACAAATAATTACTTATTTGTTGTGAATTTTCCATAATTGTTTAATTTATAACATTATAGACCATATAAATTTAAATTTATAGTTTTTAAATATTTTTGTGTTTTTTAAACAATTTTATAATATGTTATTTTTATAAAATAACAATAGTGTCAATTTTGACACTATTCATTTATTTGAATTTAAATAAAATATATACAGAAGATATGTTCGAACTAAAAGCATTAATATATTAATAGAAGGTCATATGTTTCTATAAAATTAGTGGATAAAATAAAATAGTTCATATAATATTTATTTTATTATTTTTAAAACCATTTATTTGGTTTATCTCTTAATAAAATAATTACCACATCATTTTTGTATAATTATTTAATATACTTATTTGTTGCATAAAAATTTAAAATAAAATCCTATGATGAAGATAAATATATTAAATTTCACAATAATACTTTTACACGAACTTATAATCTTAAAATCACAATATTTAAATTGTTATATTTATTAAATTATGAAAGTGACAACTTTGGAATCATTTAAAATAAAATAATATAAGTGTCATAATTGCTTGTATAAGACTCCAAATAGTAAAATATTCGACCATTGGATGATTATAGTTTACATTTACATGACCAATATGTTTTGGTCAGAGTTTTGTGCCTTTTATGGTTACTATTAGTTTAATAAAACCTATATTCTTGATTTTTCACTAGATAAATAATTTCTGCATCACTATTGTGTCACAATTAATGATAATTATTTAATCCCAAAAAATTCTAAATAAATTCTCATGATGTAGATAATTTTGTTATATTTCTGGATACTATTAATTTTAGAAGTTTTATGATGTTTATCACAATGTTAAAATTATTATACTTATAAGATTTAAGAAAGTGACATGTTGTCACTTTCTTTGGTTTTAATAATAATTAAATTATTTTCATGGTAAAAAGTTGATAAAACGAATCTAATACAACCCTTAGTTGATATGGGTTAACTTTTATCCATAAAATAGAATTTTGGAATGTGTTAGGGTAATTTTATAATATTATATTTACCCTTAATTACCCGATTTACCTTTAACTATGGTAAATAAAATTTACCGTAGTTATTATTCATAATTCTCAAAAATAAAAAGTAGCCTATTAACATAATTTGGACCCACTGATTCAAAATATGGAATCAATTTTTTAAAATTCAATACACAGAAGTTGCAGAAATTAAATTAAAATTAATCTCGTTGTCGAATAAAAACAGGTTTTTGTTTAAAACATTGCAAAAGATTGAATTGATTTAACCTACGAATTCAAGGTAAAATCAATGCTAATTACATACATTATATTAAATGGAAAAAATATATTATATTTATACTTTAAAACCATTCAATATTATAATTTAACCACATAAGATATTATGATGAAAAAAGTTGTATTTAATTAAAATATAGCGTGTTTTTACTATTCATTAAAATATGAAAGTTATCTGAAAAATATCAAAACTTTATCTAATGTAAATTTTTACATCCTGATTCAAAAGAAGAATTTTATTTTGTCAAATTGAACATATAAACATGTCAAAAACTAGATTTAATGTGGGTGCGCCATCAAAAGGCGGCAAAACTGCATTTTTTGAAAAATACTTATTTTACCCAAAAAATTTATTTTGTTCTTATACCATGTTCTAGAAAATTTGTAAGATGAATAATAATGTTATAAAATTAAAAATTTAGTTAATATTATTCATAACGGCTAGTTCATGACAATATTATAATAATATATCATTGTTTATTAATACCCGGTATTGCGTACAACACACGCTATCGAGGAAGGTCGTGATTGCATGTAATGCAAGACAAGTTAGGGTTGCGTGTTGTGAAAGAATCCTTCGTTGTTTCATATAATAGAATCCAACCATATTTTATTTATACATTGAATATATATATATATATAATCAATGTTGCGTAGAATAACTTCTATCAAACGAACTTGAAATTGTGTGTAATAAGAGCCAAGAAAAGTGTCGTGTATACTGCAAGCGTATAGCGCAAGATAATCTTGGTGTGTCGTAAAATAGAAGATATAAATGAAATTAAAAAGAATGTATCTTATAAAATCTTGGGTTGTTACATTCTACCCCCCTTAAAATGAATTTCGCCCTCGAAATTCGTCGGGGTTATAAATGGTTTACTATTCGAATGTTTCATTAATCGAAACCCACATCGTAAAAAGGAATACCAAAACCAATCATTAAAAACAAAAGTATGAAATGTAACTGTTACCCAAATAAACTAATCACTGGGTTTCCACATAGGTGAAAATATGGATATGGAAGAAAAATTTAACCATCATGTTCTGATGGAGAGTGGTAGAGAACATGGCTATGAAAAAGCCAACAATCACAAATCCATAAATTTGTGATGATCTAAGGTACCATCTGATTAATCAGATATAAGAGCACTAGGAAAACATTTTTGGTTTTCAAGATCATTTCCCTAAAGTTGAAGAATTTGAATTAGAATTAATACTTACTTTATTTTGGTACAATCTCACTGTTGTTCGTGCCTTGAACAATTTCTACTTCATCTCTTAAATAAATGAAGTTGAATTTGTTATTCGTGAAGTGTTAGCAGATCATGTGATAGAATGACGGGTCATTCCATCTGTCTCAAACAAAAGGTTAGCAAAAGTTATTAAATATACATAAGTCATTCTATTGTGAGATTAATCATATATGGTTCCTAAAATGGACTTATACTTCAAATATCATACTGCATAATATAATAAAACTAGTTTCTACTAAACATGGACTTCCTGTAGGCCAGTGGTAGGCGATAAAGGCCAGTCGCACTTTGGTTGTGGGTTCGATTCCCACAGCCTTGTCCGACGTGATGGGCTGTCGCCCGTTCTGCAGGTTGTCCTTTTTCTAAAACTATATTACTATAACATCCCATCAATAATATCGAAAAAAACTTCTATCCTTAAACAATACTAACTTATGTCCAACATAATCCATTCCAATCTTTAGGCTTATCCATAACAATACTATATTACTGCAGTCCACTCTCATAACATAGTGAAAACGATTACAAGAGATTTAATACCATCGTTGATCCCCATATATCATAAGATATGTTTTTTTGGTCACATTCCAAACATTGAAAGGCCTTAATCATGTATTCTCTTGAATACCCATCGAACCTTAGTGAAAACATGAATGCAGTTAAAATTTAACACTTTCCACATACCAAAATCCTCAGAATTCTATATACTCAAACCATGATATCACTTAGTCCTTATATCAATCATGAGCTCATGAATACTGTCAAATATTTAATTTTCTCATTTTCCCTTCATTATGCGCATATCATTCTTTTTCAAAAAATATCTCAATTACTTTGAATACCACATTAGACCAATACATAAATATTCCAATACTCCATGATACAATATTATTTTGGAATCCCATTACATAATCACTTAATAATTCCACCACATCGTTGTAATATTCAACATCGCCAATAGTGATTGCATGTGACTTCCCTTTGTCCTTTGCCTTAAGTGGTTGCTCATGTTGATCATCACTAACCCTTGGATTAGGGCATTTATTGGCATAATGTCCCATTTCCTTGCACATGAAGCATTGAAGTGTTGGTGGTGCGTTCTCTGCAGTGATTGCTTTGTTCACATCATTAGAAACCCTTTTTCCATTACTTCAACACTAAGCTACTCGATGACCTTATTTTCCACACGTAAAACATTTTCTAGTCCCTTTAAGACAATCTCCACCATGCATCTTTCCACACTTTGAGCATAAGGAAACATTCATTTTCTTTTCACCATTATTCTGAGATTTCTCCTTGAACTCCATCTTTCGTTTCTTTTCAAAACCATAAGATGGATATGTAACACCAACTTCCATTTCTACCTTGAGAGCACAACGCACAATTTCATCATAGCTACTGAAGTCTCTTATAGCTAATGCCCTTCGAAGACTTGGTTTTAAGCCACTGAAAAATTGATCAACATTACTTTCAGGTTGGATAATAATGCCAGATGCATACCTTGCAAGTCTTGTAAAATTCGCTTCGTATATACCAACAGATTCATCATCCTTTTGCTTTAGTTCAAGAAACTACTTCTCCATCTTTGTTCGAAGAATACGAGGGAAGTACTTACTGAAAAACAAGTTCTTGAACTCGTCCCATTCCATGGACTCAATTTCGTCTCTTTGCCTCATATTCTTGATAAGATTCCACCATTGACCAGCTTCACCTTCCAAACGATATACTGCTAAGATGACTTTATCATGCTCAGAACATTGAAGAACTGAAAATATCTTTTCAGTGGTACTGATCCATTGTTCAGCAACAAATGGATCAGAAGACCCACTGAAAGAAGGTGGACGTTTCCTCATGAAGGACTCAATAGAATATTGTTCCCTTCTCTGCTCATTTGGAAGTACAGAATGATTCATAGCTTGTGTAAGTATAGCAATAATATTTTGCACTCCATATCCCATAACATTTGTTTGTTCAGGAGGGCAATCATTGCATTGTCCATTACATTGATCAACACGGTTCCTTCGGGTTCCAGCCATTGTCTAAAACCCAAAAATAATAGTGTGAGAGGCAAAAATCATTCTAGGGAAAAAAACATAATAAAGGGGGAGTTCCTTCATTATCTAACATCTTAGGTTTAATTCTATGATCGTTAGCGTAATTCTAGTACTATAACCTATACGTATACTTAACCTTAGGGACATCCCTAGACATACCTTAGAAATATCTCTAGGGATCTCACTAAAGTTCTCGCATCCTAGTTTCCAAAGGTTGACTAATCCTCCCTCTGATACCAACTATAGAGACCCGAATCCTGACATACATGGACATTACATTACTTTTGCGGAATACTTAGTACATAACAAAAACACACACATAAGGATCGTAATAGTTTAGTGTCTATGGAAACTCGGAACATAATCTCCTAATCATGGTGAAAGATCTTCAATATCTCCCATAAAGATCTTCCCTTTTTTTTACCTAAAACCTTTCTTTATATCATGGGGAAATGAAAACATAAAAGGGTGAGCTCAAATGCTCAGTAAGGGTAAACAAAACAAAAATCAATCACATCATATTCATAAGAACATAAATTTTGGAAATCTTAACCTGCAAAAGAGAGCATAATTTCATAACATGGGATAACTCATAGTAGTGAAATGAAATCCCAATAAGAATAACATAAAACATGAAACTTTGTGGCATACACACATAATCATAGAGAATCATTTCTTGTTAGTCATGACTCATTGCCAAGACTATCTTAGTGGACAAAGTCCCTTTCTGAATCGAGTCACCCTCATTTCAGTCCTGTTTCACTGAACCGGTATAACCTACCATTCCAGCCATGTCTATCTCATGAGATATGAAATCTTTACCCAATGAATTGGAGGGAGATATAGGTCCCACCCATCTCATAATGATACCATTCTTATGTGTGCCACAAAATCATAAATCATACATCATTGCATAACCCATGTAATAAAAATGGGATTCTTGAAACATCATGACATCATAAAACAAATCATATAAGGTAAATGAATTCATAAAAATAATTTCCTAAAAACATAATCAAATCAATGTAATAATAGGGATAAAATCAGAACCCTATATTATCTTAGATGGAAAATAATTTTGATAAAATACTTGAACTCTATTCTTGAGGAAAATATCCTTTCTACTTCAAAAACACTTTTCCTTTCATAACATGTCATACGACTTTAAAATAAAAGAAGTTGATTAAAAATAAACATGAAAACTTTTAAAGGAGGCTTCGTGGAAATAATGTTTTAAAAATCCCTTCATTCCATATAAGTTTAAAAAAACATTCTTCGTACTTTTGTCGGAAAAGTCAAAAAGTACCTTGTACGAAAAAACGACAAAAGATTCTTTTCATATTCTTTACTAAAAACTCACCGAAGGGAAAAATTGGATTTAAAATATTGTAAGTGGATGGAAACAATATTACATATTTAGGGAACATGGATGTGGATGATAAAATACACCCCAGTAAATACTTACGAATAAACAATCTCGGATAAAAATGAGATTGTGATATTTCCCTTACCTTAGGTCCGATTTGCTTTGTACGTGTCCAAAGATCCCGTATAATGGTTTAAATAATGTTATTGACTTATTCCAGAATCATACATATTGATATGATATCATATATGGTCATATTTCTAGCTTCTTATTAGTAATATTTCATTGTTACTTGTTATTCGGGTGTTTATAACTTTTTGTTCTTATGCATGTTTTGTCGAATAAATTCTTATTCTATTCTTTAGGTTATAGATAACTCATTTCCAGAATGGTATTAGTGTAATATATATCATATTAATTCATTCAATTCATTTATATAATCATTATGAAATGAAGATCATGTAGAACGAGTCGCATCACATCGTGGAGACTGTATTCCGTACGTACGCACGAGTGATGATATCGTTCCTATGATCGTGGAATTGTATTGGAGTATATGTATACTATTTAATAATAAATATCACTTTATAATAGTCATATATATTATTATTTACACCATTATACCCATACAAGTAAGGTGGTGGTGGAAAATAGATTACACCACGGCATGGAGACGATATTCCGTACGTACGCACGCGCGGTGATTTCATTTTTCCGTAGGATGGATAGAAGGTGAATTAGGGTTTTTTCATATTTATAATAAAATATAAGTATGTAAGTAATACTTATGTTATTACTTTATCATGAAACAACTAAAGAAGAAGAAGTTTAAGAAGAAAGAAATTGAAAATATCGGTAATGGATATTACCTCTTCTTTGAAACGCCTCTTTGAATCCTCCACTTAGGGAACTATGATTGGTCTTTGAAGAAGACCAGAACCTCTATGATTATTCTAGGAAAGTGGAGAAGGGATTTTTGCAGGGTTTGGCCGAGCTTGAGTGCTCAAATTGGTGTGAGGAGGAGGGGGAGGAGGTGCCCTTTTATAAGGGAGGAGAGGGGCACCTTTGGAATTCTTAAAAATATTAATTTATAATAAATCTAACCCCATTTAAAAACCTCCAAAAATGACTCATATTCGAAGATTAGATGAGATAGGTTTGTAATATCTTCAACCAGTCAAATTTAGACATGTTTGGATCTTATTTTAAACCATATCATTTTGATTTATCCTTATTTAATCTATTTAAGTTTATTTGTGGTAATAAAATGCTAAATTTTAAATTATAACAAATAATTACTTATTTTTGTGAATTTCCCATACTTGTTTAATTTATAACATTATAGACCATATGAATTTAAATTTATAATTTTTAAATATTTTTGTGATTTTTAAACAATTTTATAATATGTTATTTTTATAAAATAACAATAGTGTCAATTTTGACACTATTCATTTATTTGAATTTAAATAAAATATATACAGAAGATATGTTCAAACTAGAAGCTTTAATATATTAATAAAAGGTCATATGTTTCTATAAAATTAGTGGATCACATTAAATAGTTCATATAATATTTATTTTATTATTTTTAAAACCATTTATTTGGTTTATCTCTTAATAAAATAATTACTACATCATTTTCGTATATATCTTTAATATACTTATTTGTTGCATAAAAATTTAAAATAAAATCCTATGATGAAGATAAATATATTAAATTTCACAATAATACTTTTACACGAACTTATCATCTTAAAATCACAATATTTAAATTGTTATATTTAATAAATTATGAAAGTGACAACTTTGGCATCATTTAAAATAAAATAATATAAGTGTCATAATTGCTTGTATAAGACTCCAAATAGACAAATATTCGACCATTGGATGATTATAGTTTACATTTACATGACCAATAAGTTTTGGTCAGGGTTTTGTGCCTTTTATGGTTACTATTAGTTTAATAAAACCTATATTCTTGATTTTTCACTAGATAAATAATTTCTGCATCACTATTGTGTCACAATTAATGATAATTATTTAATCCCAAAAAATTATAATTAAATTCTCATGATGTAGATAATTTTGTTAGATTTCTTGATACTATTCATGTTCGATGTTTTATGATGTTTATCACTAAGTTAAAATTATTATACTTATAAGATTTAAGAAAGTGACATGTTGTCACTTTCTTTGGTTTTAATAATAATTAAATTATTTTCATGGTAAAAAGTCCATAAAACGAATCTAATATGACCCTTAGTTGATATGGGTTTACTTTTATCAATAAAATAGAATTTTGGCATGTGTTAGGGTAATTTTATAATATTATATTTACCCTTAATTACCCGATTTACCTTTAACTATGGTAAATAAAATTTACCGTAGTTACTATTCATAATTCCCAAAAATAAAAAGTAGCCTATTAACATAATTTCGACCAACTGATTCAAAATATGGAATCCATTTTTTAAAATTCAATACACAGAAGTTGCAGAAATTAAATTAAAATTAATCTCATTGTCGAATAAAAACGGCTTTTTGTTTAAAACATTGCAAAAGATTGAATTGATTTAAGCTACGAATTCAAGGTAAAATCAATGCTAATGACATAAATTATATTAAATGGTAAAAATATATTATATTTATACTTTAAAACCATTCAATATTATAATTTAACAACATAAGATATTATGATGAAAAAAGTTGTTTTTAATTAAAATATAGCGTGTTTTTACTATTCATTAAAATATAAAAGTTATCGGAAAAATATCAAAACTTTATATAATCTACATTTTTACATCCTGATTCAAAAGAAGAATTTTATTTTGTCAAATTTAACATATAAACATGTCAAAAACTAGATTTAATGTGGGTGCGCCATCAAAAGGCGGCAAAACTGCATTTTTGGAAAAATACTTAATTTACCCGAAAAATTTATTTTGTTCTTATACCATGTTCTAGAAAATTTGTAAGATGAATAATAATGTTATAAAATTCAAAATTTAGTTAATATTATTCATAACGACTAGTTCATGACAATATTATAATAATATATCATTGTTTATTAATACCCGGTATTGCGTACAACACACGATATCGAGGAAGGACGTGATTGCGTGTAATGCAAACCAATTCAGGGTTGCGTGTTGTGAAAGAATCCTTCGTTTTTGCATATAATAGAATCCAACCATATTTTATTTATACATTGAATATATATATATATATATATATTCTCAATGTTGCGTAGAATAACTTCTATCAAACGAACTTGAAATTGTGTGTAACAAGAGCCATGAAAAGTGTTGCGTATACTGCAAGCATATAGCGCAAGATAATCTTGGTGTGTCGTACAATAGAATATATAAATGAAATTAAAAAGAATGTATCTTATAAAATCTCGGGTTGTTACATTTTACCCCCCTTAAAATTAATTTCGCCCTCGAAATTCGTCGGGGTTATAAATGGTTTACTATTCGGAAGTTTCTTTAATCGAAACCCACATCGTAAAAAGGAATACCAAAACCAATCATTAAAAACAAAAGTATGAAACGTAACTGTTACCCAAATAAACTAATCACTGGGTTTCCACATAGGTGAAAATATGGATATGGAAGAAAAATCTAACCATCATGTTCTGATGGAGAGTGGTAGAGAAAATGGCTATGGAAAAGCCAACAATCACAAATCCATAAATTTGTGACGATCTAAGGTACCATCTGATTAATCAGATATAAGAGCACTAGGACAACATTTTTGGTTTTCAAGATCGTTTCCCTAAAGTTAAAGAATTTGAATTAGAATAAATACTTACTTTATTTTGGTATAATCTCACTGTTGTTCGTGCCTTGAACAATTTCTACTTCATCTCTTAAATAAATGAAGTTGAATTTGTTATCCATGAAGTGTTAGCAGATCATGTGATAGAATGAAGGGTCATTCCATCTGTCTCAAACAAAAGGTTAGAAAAAGTTATTAAATATACATAAGTCATTCTATTGTGAGATTAATCATATATGGTTCCTAAAATGGACTTATACTTCATATATCATACTGCATAATATAATAAAACTAGTTTCTACTAAACAGGGACTTCCTGTAGGCCAGTGGTAGGTGATAAAGGCCAGTCGCACTTTGGTTGTGGGTTCGATTCCCACAGCCTTGTCCGACGCGATGGGCTGTCGCCCGTTCTGCAGGTTTTCCTTTTTCTAAAACTATATTACTATAACATCCCATCAATAATATCGAAAAAAACTTCTATCCTTAAACAATACTAACTTATGTCCAACATAATCCATTCCAATCTTTAGGCTTATCCATAACAATACTATATTACTGCAGTCCACTCTCATAACATAGTGAAAATGATTACCAGAGATTTAATACCATCGTTGATCCCCATATATCATAAGATATGTTTTGTTGGTCACATTCCAAACATTCAAAGTCCTTAATCATGTATTCTCTTGAATACCCATCGAACCTTAGTGAAAACATGAATGCAGTTAAAATTTAACACTTTCCACATACCAAAATCCTCAGAATTCTATATACTCAAACCATGATATAACTTAGTCCTTATATCAATCATGAGGTCATGAATACTATCAAATATTTAATTTTCTCATTTTCCCTTCATTATGCGCATATCATTATTTTTCAAAAAATATCTCAATTACTTTGAATACCACATTAGACCAATACATAAATATTCCAATACTCCATGATACAATATTATTTTGGAATCCCATTACATAATCACTTAATCATTCCACCACATCGTTGTCATATTCAACATCGCCAATAGTGATCGCATGTGACTTCCCTTTGTCCTTTGCCGTAAGTGGTTGCTCATGTTGATCATCACTAACCCTTGGATTAGGGTATTTATTGGAATAATGTACCATTTCCTTGCACTTGAAGCATTGATGTGTTGGCGGTGTGTTCTCTGCAGTGTTTTCTTTGTTCACATCATTAAGAACCCTTTTTCCATTACTTCAACACTCAGCTACTCGATGACCTTCTTTTCCACACTTAAAACATTTTCTATTCCCTTTAAGACAATCTCCACCATGCTTCTTTCTACACTTTGAGCATAAGGAAACATTCATTTTCTTTTCACCATTATTCTGAGATTTCTCCTTGAACACCATCTTTCGTTTCTTTTCAAAACCATAAGATGGATATGTAACACCAACTTCCATTTCTACCTTGATAGCATAATGCACAATTTCTTCATAGCTACTGAAGTCTCTTATAGCTAATGCCCTTCAAAGACTTGGTTTTAAGCCACTGAAAAATCGATCAACTTTACTTTCAGGTTGGATAATAATGCCAGATGCATACCTTGCAAGCCTTGTAAAATTCGCTTCGTATATACCAACGGATTAATCATCCTTTTTCTTTAGTTCAAGAAACTCCTTCTCCATCTTTGTTCGAAGAATACGAGGGAAGTACTTACTGAAAATCAAGTTCTTGAACTCGTCCCATTCCATGTACTCAATTTCGTCTCTTTGCCTCGTATTCTTGATAAGATTCCACCATTGATCAGCTTCACCTTCCAAACGATATACTGCTAAGATGACTTTATCATGCTCAGAACATTGAAGAACTGAAAATATCTTTTCAGTGGTACTGATCGATTATTCAGCAACAAGTGAATCAGAAGACCCACTGAAAGAAGGTGGACGTTGCCTCATGAAGGACTCAATAGAATATTGTTCCCTTCTCTGCTCATTTGGAAGTACAGAATGATTCATATCTTGTGTAAGTATAGCAATAAGATTTTGCACTCCATCTCCCATAACATTTGTTTGTTCAGGAGGGCAATCATTGCATTGTCCATTGCATTGATCAACACGGTTCCTTCGGGTTCCAGCCATCGTCTAAAACCCAAAAAGAATAGTGTGAGAGGAAAAAATCATGCTAGGGAAAACAACATAATAAAGGGGGAGTACCTTCAATATCTAACATCTTAGGTTTAATTCTATGATCGTGAGCGTAATTCTAGTACAATAACCTATACGTATACTTAACCTTAGGGACATCCCTAGACATACCTTAGAAATATCTCTAGGGATCTCACTAAAGTTCTCGCATCCTAGTTTTCAAAGGTTGACTAAACCTCCCTCTGATACCAACTGTAGAGACCTGAAGCCTGACGTACATGGACATTACATTACATTTGCGGAAAACTTAGTACATAACAAAAACACACACATAATGATCGTAATAGTTTAGTGTCTTTGGAAACTCGGAACGTAATCTCCTAATCATGGTGAAAGATCTTCAATATCTCCCATAAAGATCTTCCCTTTTTTTACCTAAAACATTTCTTTATATCCTGGTGAAAAGAAAACATAAAAGGGTGAGCTCAAATGCTCAGTAAAGGTAAACAAAAGAAAAATCAATCACATCATATTCATAAGAACATAACTTTTGGAAATCTTAACCTGCAAAAGAGAGCATAATTTCATAACATGGGATAAATCATAGTAGTGAAATGAAATCCCAATAAGCATAACATAAAACATTAAACTTTGTGGCATACACACATAATCATAGAGAATCATTTCTTGTTAGTCATGACTCATTTCCAAGACTATCTTAGTGGACAAAGTCCCTTTCTGAATCGAGTCACCCTCGTTTCAGTCCTGTTTCACTGAACCGGTATAACCTACCATTCCAGCCATGTCTATCTCATGAGATATGAAATCTTTACCCAATGCATTGGAGGGAGATATAGGTCCCACCCATCTCATAATTATACCATTCTTATGTGTGCCACAAAATCATAAATCATACATCATTGCATAACCCATGTAATAAAAATGGGATTCTAGAAACATCATGACATCATAAAACAAATCATATAAGGTAAATGAATTCATAAAAATAATTTCCTCAAAACATAATCAAATCAATTTAATAATAGGGATAAAAACAGAACCCTATATTATCTTATATGGAAAATAATTTTGATAAAATACTTGAACTCTATTCTTGAGGAAAATATCCTTTCTACTTCAAAAACACTTTTCCTTTCATAACATGTCATATGACATTAAAATAAAAGAAGTTGATTAAAAATAAACTTGAAAACTTTTAAAGGAAGCTTCTTGGAAATAATGTTTTAAAAATCCATTCATTCCATATAAGTTAAAAAACATTCTTCGTACTTTTGTCGGAAAAGTCAAAAAGTACCTCGTACGAAAAAACGACAAAAGATTCTATTCATATTCTTTACTAAAAACTCACCAAAGGGTAAAATTGGATTTAAACTATTGTAAGTGGATGGAAACAATATTACATATTGAGGTAACATGGATGTGGATGATAAAATACACCCCAGTAAATACTTATGAATAAACAATCTCAGATAAAAATGAGATTGTGATATTTCCCTTACCTTAGGTCTGATTTGCTTTGTACGTGTCTGAAGCTCCTGTATAATGGTTTAAATAATGTTATTGCCTTATTCCAGAATCATACATATTGATATGATATCATATATGGTCATATTCTTAGCTTCTTATTAGTAATATTTCATTGTTACTTGTTATTCGGGTGTTTATAACTTTTTGTTCTTATGCGTGTTTTGTCGAATAAATTCTTATTCTTTTCTTTAGGTTATAGATACCTCATTTACAGAATGGTATTAGTGTAATATATATCATATTCATTCATTAAATTAATTTATATAATCATTATTAAATGAAGATCATGTAGAACGAGTCACATCACATCGTGGAGACGGTATTACGTATGTACGCACGAGTGATGATATCGTTCCTATGATCGTGGAATTGTATTGGAGTATATGTATTCTATTTCAGAATCAATATCACTTTATAATAGTCATATATATTCATTATTTATACCATTATACCCATCCAAGTAAGGTGGTGGTGGAAAATAGATTACACCACGGCGTGGAGACGGTATTCCGTACGTACGCACGCGCGGTGATTTCATTTTTCCGTAGGATGGATAGAAGGTGAATTAGGGTTGTATCATATTTATAATAACATATCAGTATGTAAGTAATACTTATTTTATTACTTTATCATGAAACAACTAAAGAAGAAGAAGTTGAAGAAGAAAGAAATTGAAAACATCGGTAATGGATATTACCTCTTCTTTGAAACGCCTCTTTGAATCCTCCACTTAGGGAACAAAGATTGGTCTTTGAAGAAGACCAGAACCTCTAGGATTATTCTAGGAAAGTGTAGAAAGTATTTTGGCAGGGTTTGGAAGAGCTTGAGTGCTCAAATTTGTGTGTGGAGGAGGGGGAGGAGGTGCCCTTTTATAAGGGAGGAGAGGGGCACCTTTGGAATTCTTAAAAATATTAATTTATAATAAATCTAACCCCACTTAAAAACCTCCAAAAATGACTCATATTCGAAGATTAGATGAGATAGGTTTGTAATATCATCAACCAATCAAATTTAGACATGTTTGGATCTTATTTTAAACTTTATCATTTTGATTTATCCTTATTTAATCTATTTAAGTTTATTTGTGGTAATAAAATTCTAAATTTTAAATTATAACAAATAATTACTTATTTGTTGTGAATTTTCCATACTTGTTTAATTTATAACATTATAGACCATATAAATTTAAATTTATAATTTTTAAATATTTTTGTGATTTTTAAACAATTTTATAATATGTTATTTTTATAAAATAACAATAGTGTCAATTTTGACACTATTCATTTATTTGAATTTAAATAAAATATATACATAAGATATGTTCGAACTAAAAGCTTTAATATATTAATAAAATGTCATATGTTTCTATAAAATTAGTGGATCACATTAAATAGTTCATATAATATTTATTTTATTATTTTTAAAACCATTTATTTGGTTTATCTCTTAATAAAATAATTACTACATCATTATTGTATAATTATTTAATATAATTATTTGTTGCATAAAAATTTAAAATAAAATCCTATGATGAAGATAAATATATTACATTTTACAATAATACTTTTACACGAACTTATCATCTTAAAATCACAATATTTAAATTGTTATATTTATTAAATTATGAAAGTGACAACTTTGGCATCATTTAAAATAAAATAATATAAGTGTCATATTTTCTTGTATAAGACTCCAAATAGTCAAATATTAGACCATTGGATGATTATAGTTTACATTTACATGACCAATAATTTTTGGTCCGGGTTTTGTGCCTTTTATGGTTACTATTAGTTTAATAAAACCTATATTCTTGATTTTTCACTAGATAAATAATTTCTGCATCACTATTGTGTCACAATTAATAATAATTATTTAATCCCAAAAAATTCTAAATAAATTCTCATGATGTAGATAATTTTGTTAGCTTTCTGTATACTATTCATGTTAGAAGTTTTATGATGTTTATCACTATGTTAAAATTATTATACTTATAAGATTTAAGAAAGTGACATGTTGTCACTTTCTTTGGTTTTAATAATAATTAAATTATTTTCATGGTAAAAATTCCATAAAACGAATCTAATACGACCCTTAGTTGATATTGGTTTACTTTTACCCATCAAATAGAATTTTTGCATGTGTTAGGGTAATTTTATAATATTATATTTACCCTTAATTACCCTTTTTACCTTTAACTATGGTAAATAAAATTTACCGTAGTTACTATTCATAATTTCCAAAAATAAAAATTAGCCTATTAACATAATTTGGACCCACTGATTCAAAATATGGAATCCATTTTTTAAAATTCAATACACAGAAGTTGCAGAAATTAAATTAAAATTAATCTCGTTGTCGAATAAAAACGTGTTTTTGTTTAAAACATTGCAAAAGATTGAATTGATTTAAGCTACGAATTCAAGGTAAAATCAATGCTAATGACATACATTATATTAAATGGTAAAAATATAATATATTTATACTTTAAAACCATTCAATATTATAATTTAACCACATAAGATATTATGATGAAAAAAGTTGTTTTAAATTAAAATATAGCGTGTTTTTACTATTAATTAAAATATGAAAGTTATCAGAAAATATAAAAACTTTATCTAATGTAAATTTTTACATCCTGATTCAAAAAAAGAATTTTATTTTGTCAAATTGAACATATAAACATGTAAAAAACTAGATTTAATGTGGGTGCGCCATCAAAAGGCGGCAAAACTGTATTTTTTGAAAAATACTTATTTTACCCGAAATATTTATTTTGTTCTTATACCATGTTCTAGAAAATTTGTAAGATGAATAATAATGTTATAAAATTCAAAATTTAGTTAATATTATTCATAACGGCTAGTTCATGACAATATTATAATAATATATCATTGTTTATTAATACCCGGTATTGCGTACAACACACGCTATCGAGGAAGGTCGTGATTGCGTGTAATGTAAGCCAAGTCAGGGTTGCGTGTTGTGAAAGAATCCTTCGTTGTTGCATATAATAGAATCCAACCATATTTTATTTATAAATTGTATATATATATATATATACTCAATGTTGGGTAGAATAACTTCTATCAAACGAACTTGAAATTGTGTGTAACAAGAGCCAAGAAAAGTGTTGCGTATACTGCAAGCGTATAGCGCAAGATAATCTTGGTGTGTCGTACAATAGATGATATAAATGAAATTAAAAAGAATGTTTCTTATAAAATCTCGGGTTGTTACAAAGATCCCATATTTTCTATAAAAATTTAAATCCTTTATAATAAGGTGGGAACCCATTAAATTTTAATATTAATTTCATTTTTTCATTTAATGTATGTGATTAATGTTTTAATGTAGGGTTATGGATCATCTGAGGCTCTTACAGAGTCTAAAACTATGGTGTTTATATGAATGGGTAGAGGCACATGAATGGATCATGATTAGTTTTTTTCATGAGGTTCAACCATGTGGCCCTGTAAGAGGAAGAGAACAGTTTGTAAAATTTGTATGGTGGGCCCCATTCTTGGAAAAAAAATTATACCTTAAAATTATCTCATGTTTTTTCTAACAGTGAACCTAACCATGCAATGGTGTAGCTCTATTTTATAGTGCTGGTGCACTTTTTTCCCAGTCGTGCAACACAACCACGACCCTTTTAATGTTTGGTAAAATGACCATTTTTTGATTCCTTACATAAAACTATTTTCCCTCTCTTCCACCATAAAAATGATTATACAACATTATCTCAATACTATGATCTTGTCCCTCAACCTCAAGCTAGGAATTGAGGTATCTCTTTAAATTTAACTCTGATTCCTTCATTGTTAATCATGTTGGATCTATACTATTATGCCCTTTAATCCTATTTCTACCTTCATCAGTTTATCTTAATGTATGGAAATATAAATCCATGAAATTTATTCCAGCATATTTTAAATTAGTTTGTGAATTTATTCATATCATCCTCTACTAGACTGAATAAGACGCTTATATCAGATAGGTAGTCTAATACCAAGATATGGTAGTTTTTCTATACCATTTCCCAAATTTGTTTTGTGTTTTAGCTTTCCCTGTAGTGCCACACACTGCACTTTCTAAAAATTTCTCAATAAATGAATATTATATTAAATTGTATGTTTAATCCATGATTTAGACTTGTTATAACTCCCATAAATAATGTGGTAGAGTTCCGACCTCAAACTGAAAAACCCTTGATGTGGGTTTGTTATATTTTCCATGTTTACACCACCCATGTGGTTAGTTGACCAAACATCTTATTAAAGTGATATATATATATATATATATATCAAAGTGATTTTTAAGCTCGAGTACCATGTTTAGAATATAATTTTCGAAACAAATGGTTTAATAAAATTGAATAAATGGTATTTATGGAATAAAATGGACAATCCCTTGGATTATATATAATAATGTAATTGATCAGTGAAAATTCATGGACTCTACCATGGGATTCCATATTATAATATATTGGTGAATTTAATGGATAATTAAACATGAAAAATTCAATTGAAAAAATGGTGTGGTCACTAACATGGACCCTAAATCACTTTTATAATTCATTAATTATAATTAAAAAATGGAATATAAACTAACAAGAAATCCAACATTTTAAATTTTATATGAAATGGTTAATGAAAGTATTTTGATAAATTCAAATGTTAAAGTTGATAGACACTGACATGTCCTATTGAATTATTATGCCCAACACATTAATATTTGTTGATACATTACGACACCAATGACCATCTTATATATTAAATTGTGGATGCCTTACACTGTTACCTTGGGTCCAAATTTTTTGGGACAACTTTGAAATTATCCTTGGGCTCCAACCATATATTTACCAATTTTTCTATTGGCTATATTTATAGTCTTGATGAGGATGCCATTTCCATGGACCCTGGGTTTCTGACCCTTTTCACTCTACATTAGACAATGTCTACTATGTATGAGCTATAGGTTATTGAGGAGGAGGCCATTTTCATTGTCCTAGGGTCCTAGAAATCATCGGTCTAATACATTATTCTTCCATATTTTCCATACATTCTTGGCACTTATCATTCCAACATAGGCTAAAGATGATTCCTTTACCTGTTATACAACTATTCATCATTTATGGATTGATTTTGATATCATGTTTGTAATACCCTGAGATTTTGGTAAATATATTTTTTCAAATTAATTTAATATTTTTCATTTTTTATATTATATACAATACTGATTATGTCTTTTATTACATGGGACACCATTTTTAGCTTGGGATACATCCAACACTGAGTTTTAACGAAACATGACATACTCTTGCAATTTTATTATTTAATATGATTGTTGTCACACATCAATTATAATAGAGTTTAGAAGTGGGATTAAATAAATTATGAAAAGATATGGTTTAAAAGATCATATATAAGGAATTATTTGGTGTCTAATTAATTAAAAATGGAAATATAAACAAATTAAAATGAAATGAAATCATTTTCGAAATTACTATCATTTTACTTAAATAAATTAAATGATTATATTTTGGTTAACTATTTTAATGAAATATATATAATATATAGTGAATAAAAAAATTAACATTCATTATTTTTGTTTTCTAGAAAATAGAAACCCAAAGCATAAAATTTTGTGCTTAAAAGTAAATTATCTAAAAACCATTTTTTCGCCTTTGGCACACTTTCATTGACATTAATTTTTACCAATTTTAGAAATTTATTTCATAATTTACAAATAATTTTATAAATAATAATATAAAAATTATCCTTGGGTAGTTTTTTATGGTTTTCTTTTAGGTTTAATTTTTTTGATCAATAGTGACAATATTGAATTTTAATTGAAAGCTGCATTTTCATTTAAATTATTTATAATGATAAATAAAATTATAGAAAATTTTTGAATTAAAAAACTTATATTATATATTTATTAATAAATTTTCAGTAATTTGAATCAATTTTATATTTATATACTATTTAAAAAATTTATAAGAGTTTAAACATTTTGTCTTTGAAAACTACTTTTCACATCGTGTTTAAGGGATTAATTTTAAACAAAATTTTCCTTCTTATGTGATTTTAAATTGAAAAAACTGAAGAAATATTTGTAAAAATCAGAATTTATTTTATCTAAAAAGGTCAAATTAATTTTTTACCCATGTGATTAGTAAAATATTTAATAATGATTTTCTCCCATTAAGATAAAACTGAATTTACATCTGGTTAAATTTATACAATATGGGTTAAAAATGATCCAAAACATATCCAAAAACAATTATATAGTAATATGTTTTTCTAATTCCTTTAATTATCTATATTAATTCATTTGGTATCCTTTTTTCATGATAAATATTTTGTTACACCTTTTAATTTAGAAATGTTTACATGTGTCCAACTCACCTCACCTAAAAATGTCACCCACTCTCCTCTATTATTCAAATTAATAAAAAAACATGGATAATAAAATACCTAATAAAACTGACCTACATTCTTCATGTATTAGCATAATCCATAAATGGGACATAAATCCAACATGATAAATATTTTAGTGAGAACTTAAAGAGGATTCCTGAGGAAGATTAAACATTCATCAATGAGCCTTTTTGTATATATCATCCTACACCTCCATAAATTATTACTATTTCATGATGATATAAAAATGATAGTATAATTAATTGATAATATATTTTTATGTTAATGTAATGATCTACATCCATATCCACTTCCATCGAATGGGTTATAAAATCAATTTTCGTGTGTTCTATATAGTGCCAACTTGTGAATTGATTCCATTATTTTTTCTTGCACCACCTATATGAATATGTATAAAGGTGGATATTAAGTATATATATGTTATTTATAACATATGTTTTCTTATATATTCATTATATCATATATATCACATTACTTTTTATTTTTAGGGAATACTATAACATTATTTTTGTATATGGTGGATTACCACCTTGTGAAGTGATGTGATTCCTTTTTCATAATGGATGAACAAGGAATATAATAAGGATAAATATATGTGATATGAATAAAAAAATAAAAATATTAATCACATATTCATCATTATTAAAAGATAAAATATACATTTTTAATTACATTTTCACTCACTGATAGATGACAACGTCGTTCGAGTATGTGTGGACTACCACCTTTAGGAAGTGATGTTACTGTATTTTCATGACCAAACTACATTGATGGTATTTATAAGAATGTTTAAAGAAACAATGTGTTATTTGTGATATTATTATCTTAAATTAAACATCATATATTTCTTACCTCTATTATATAATGACCATTGATAAATGTAAATGTTACTCTTACATATGTACGACCTTCCATCGCCATGGTGGAAACGTACTTCATTTATAAAAAAAAAATCATGATTGGTCTTAAATGTTTAGTTTATCTATAGATATTCTAATTATTTCATGATTATTATTCTGGAGATGATTGAAAAATGGTAAATTTAGGAGAGAAAAAATAATAAACCAAAGCACATAAGACAATGCGATTATTTCCTAAAACAGGACTTTAATATAGAGTTGTTAACAAATGAGTAATAAAATTAATTAAGTAAATAATATATCGTATTATATATATAATTATTATTCTATAATATATTTATAATTAAATAATATTAATTATATATGTAGTTTTAATGTGTTCGATGGATGTTAATACATAAGGTATAAGATTTATGACTCAATTTTCCATCATTGATACATATGTTGTGTAACTCACCAACATTATTCTGTGAGGTGTATATACAGAACCTTTAAAATTTAATATATTGAATTTATTTATCCTAATTTCTAATAAAGTCTCATTTTATGTTATACCTTCTTGGGGATTATTGTTAAAAGATACCAAAGTGGTAAAGCTTTTGTGTTATAATATCATCATTTAACTAGATAATAATTTTTTTTATCTATTAGTTATTTGTTATATTTTAATATATTATTACTATTTCACACTCTTTTTTATATAAAATAATTCAGAACATGTTTTTAAAAAAACATACTTCATTTCTTTTTTAAGTCGGAATTGGATTTTCATTTCAAACCATGTATTCTTAAAATGTTTTCAAAAAAGTTTTTTAATCTTTTTCAAGTGGTCTATTAAAAAAAATTTACCCATGTCTTAGTTTATGGATAATTATTTTAGTGTAATATTTACTTCTTTTCCAAACAATGCCCATTAATATTATATAACAATTTTGAAAAGAATCATTGGTTTTAACATGAATTGTATGAACAATATTTATTACTATCATGAGTAATATAATATTTATAACATACCAAATAAGTTTTCAATGTTCCTTTCAATGAATGTTTTTCTTTAATATTAATGAAATTTTAATTTTTAAATAATTTATTGCAAACTAAAATGGGATTTCGAAAATGTTTTAAAACGTTTTTTAATGTAGAAAGACTTTATTCCTAAAGAAATATTTTAATTTATTTTTAATGATTTAATCATAAGTTAAAAGATTTGTTTTTAAAAAAAATTATTTCCAAAATACTTTATGAATTTATAGTTCAAAAAAGAGATTTTTTAAGAATATTTATCATCCTCAAGAAATGTTCCAAGTGATATTTCGTTCAAAATCATTATGATTATAAGATTACATCAATTTATATAACCTATTATTTTCTAGGTATATGAACTAATGAAACAATTCTTATTCATTCTATAAATCAAATATTTTAAGCTGGAAAGATGTTTATGATACATGTTTCTCTTCCATAGGTTATACCATTATACAATGTTTATGATCACTATTTCTTTTTGCATGATACGATTTGATAAAATTTTGTAATTATCATGAAACATTTCTCTCTTCCACAGGTTATGATACAATGAATTGTTTATGAAAACTATTTCATTTCTTGAGTTATGATATTGTTAATGTTTTAAGATATTTTGGAGTATATATGTAAAAATCTTATTATGTGGCGCTGTTTACATTATAACCTTGGAAGGTGGTTATGTTATAACCAATCATGATATTTACATTATATAAAAAATTGGTGGGACCATATCACCCACTAATGCATTGGTTAATGATTTATATCTCAGGAGAAAAATAAGAATTGGATATTTTTTGAAATTAGTTCAATAATGGACTTTGGTTGCTATGATGGTATTGGGAGTGAACCTTGACTTCTATGTTGTTTTCAGGAGTGAATACATTAAACTATGATCAAAGAGTTTCCTTTGGGATTATTAGTGTATCCCACCCAGGAGGTTTATCTATTGAATTATTTCCCTAATAAGTCTCAAAAACAATCATTTACTATTATGTAATGGATTTTATATTATTATCAAGATTCAATAATTTATTTTTCTTGTTATAATGTTATTCTCTCATGAATTATGTTATTTTATTTACATATTATTCCTTTATTATAAACATACCATAATTATTTAATGACTATATCTTATTATCCTAGATATACATGGTATGGTTTTCAAATGTTACGACAATGTCCACAAACCCTAATCTTGATGTAATGATTATGTATCTCCCATTTTTATCCTTATAGAGCATCAGAGATCACCCTTTATTATATTTATATTCCCTAGGATATGAGAAAATGTTTTATATAAGGTATGTCTATAAATATTACAAAATTGGATGATCTTTTTTTGAATCATTGAAGATCTTTCACAAGATTAGAATATTGTGTTCCACGATTCAATAGGAACTAAACAGTTATGCTCTGTAGTCATGAATTTGTCAAATGTAATGAATATTGATATATAAAAATGTAATATACCTATATAAGAAGTTTGGGATGCTATAATATTCATATGGAATGGATTAAATCACTTATTTTATAGATTTATACCTATTATAACTACACAGTACCACAATGTACATGCAAAAGCTAGATTTTTTATAGACACCATTGGTGGTGGCTTACTAAGTATATCTCAAACCCTATTCATGTTTCTAATGGGTACTTGGATAGAATTAAACATTGAAGATTATTTTTTTAATTCTTTCCCCCCAATTTCTAATGCAACATCCTTTTTTATCATCATGTCATGATCAAAAATATTTTTTATATTTCATTGGATATTGTTTATTATAGTCCTCCTTTTATAATTATTTGTTTTATGATTTATAGTACTTTATTTATTTTTTATGAATCCATTGTTTTCATTATTATTATACAAATGTGATTATCTTTAATTACGAGGGTATAGTCTCCACATAGTTATCTAAAAATTCCTCACCACAAGTTGGAAACCTCTGGTGTATGGGGAGATTCTCTTGAGGCCATGTGGCCACAAGTTCAAAAACTATTATTGAGTTACCATGGAATGGGGGTCACAAAGTTATATTAGAGTACCTTATTTCTTCTATATCACGATTTGGGTTTTTATACTATAGGCTAGGTATGTGGTGTAATATGGAACTGAACATTTTTCCAAGGAGTATCTAACCCACGTAACGGGAAAATCCAAATTTGCTCAGATGGGATTTTTTACATTAATATCTCGTTTTAACTATTGTATCAATTTCTCCATTGGGTGACACACATTATTTATGGTGTCATTATTATTATTTTTGTATATTATCATTTATTATGGGATCAATTAGGTAATGAGGTTTCATCTCATGCATCTTGATAGAAACTTGAGGATTTACATGTGATGTACATGCCATGTCATATCAATTTTACTATTTACATTTCAAGCAGACTGCTTTAGTGATTTCGCCAATATATCTGTTATCTAAATAAAATTTATACAGGGTGAATAAGATAAATAATTGGTTAATTAAATTTTCTGTGTCATCCTAAATGGCATTATTTTTATATCTTGTTGGTGACACCATAATTTTCCTCTTATGATATATTTGAGCAATGGACCAATGGTAAAATTTGTAGAAACATTATTTGGTTACAATTACATGGATTGAAATTTAAATTTAATGATAATGTATCCCTCAATAAGTTATAAATGGTGATCCACTTAATTTATCCATCCTAGATCTTGGTTACAATTACATAAAATTAAAATCGTTGTTTATAATTAAAGTACTCTATATATTGTGAATACAAACAAATCTAACTTTAAAATGAAGAATACATATATATATATATATATAAACATATAAACATATAGATTCATTGAAAATTAAATTTTATGGTCATCACAAAATGATGATTCCAATTGAAAAATGGTTTTTTAGATAACTTTCATTTGACACTCCATGTATTGGGACTCCTAACATAATGTAGAGAACTTTATTTTGAACTAACCTATGTATTGTGTAGTAGGGGATATCCCTTATGAACCTTATAGAATTTTGTATCACCCATACCTTTCCCTAGGAGAAGGCATATGGATTTGGATCTTATATGGGAAGGATTGTACCAGTACAATTCTTATGTGTGTGATTTAAAACAGTATAAAACATATACTAACGCAACTTATTTGATTTTATAGAGGTATTCCACCATGAATTTCTTTAGTCAAATTTCTTGTGAGAGGTGATGACCATATTACAGAGGGGTTGGGACCTAATCCACAAGTATTAAATCTTGTATTGCCACTTGAGACACCTCCTGTTACACTTGTACAATGAACTGAAACTCAGTTTTGAGAGGGAATATTATGGATTATCCTGACTATGAAGGGTTCCCCAGGACATGTCCCACAATGAAGATGTTTACATAGAAATCTATGTAACAAAATCTGTGCGTCTTTTTATGGTATGGTGACCCAGAGGTTGTAAAGTCTTGTCTAGATGCCATGATGTCGACCTTAGAGTATGTTGTGACACATCCTGAGAGGAAAATGAATCTCACTATGTATATTATAGGATACTGTACAATGCGATGGAGGAATGTTATTACACATTAATATCATCATTGAAATATCATTTGAGGGATTTATAGATGGATTTTGAAAATCATTTCTATCTTGAGGAATTGTGGGATGAAAAACTAATGGATTTTATGCACATAAAGAATGACGATATACATATTATAGACTACTCCACTCAATTAATATAGCTCCATCATTTCATAGTAATCCTTATAAGATTCGAGTTATATAGGGAAATTCAATTTTTGGATGGTCTCAAGAATTACATACGATCGTATGTGAACATGTTTTGTTTAACCACTCTAACCAAGATAGTGGACCATACCCTTATTAATGAGCATATATTGATTAGGTAGTTGGTGTAAGATAGTTAATTTTATATCCTAGAATAGAAAGATCTCCAACCAGAATTAGGAAATATCCCATTGTGTTTTTCCTTGAAGGTAATAGTAGAGAGAGCATGTTCCTTAGTATCCATGTGATCTTTCATCAATATGGTAATAAGAGTCATATGATTCCACAATGAGATAAATATCTCATTGAGTGTAGTGATTGTGTTATTATGGGTCATATATGTAGGTGTAGTCAGAATATTCTAACTATGACTAGTGGATTAGGATCCATACTAGATCCCCCTATAGGGAATGGATCAACAGATCCACATGAGACAGGGAGCTAGGGAACTTCCAACTATGTAGGATAAATATGTGGTCATGGAAAAGGGAACCAGACATCATATTTATATTGAAAATAGTGGAGAAATCCCATGAGATGTCATGCAATATCTCAAGGATATGAATTGTGATATATATAAGTTGCACTACTGATCCCTAAAAATAAGGGTTTTGGTCCACATATTCTTATAAGTATTGTTTTTGTAGTCTTTAAGATAGTATCTGATCTATTTAATAAATAAACATCTCCTATTTTTATATCTTTTGAAATTGTGGAGAGTATTGTCCATGAGATAGAGTATTTATGTGGCATTATGAAACTAAATACTCCAATGGGTATTTGATTAGAGAGTGTATTCAAGTGAAAGTAGTTTCCCCTTGAGATTGGTGTGTATCAACTTCTATGAAACCAATTCAACTTGAAGATGATTTGATTTGAAATAAATATTAGGATGAACTAATTTGTTCCTTACCATGCTTATAAAGATTTCTATCACTAGAGGTTATCCTAAACATCACCAGAAGGTGATATTTAAATTCACTAGGTTTAATGGGATGTCTAAGAATGTTGATTTAGATTTAAGAATCATATAATCAATATAGTGACGACCCATATTTTAATCCTTTTCTTGGATGATCGAGGAACACATCAGTCTGATTTTCTTCCTATAGTAGATCATTTCAAGGTTGTCTTCCTTCAATATTATTTTATAATTTATTATGAGAGATAGTTGGAGTTTACTATTAAACAAGTTATAAGAGTAGAATCAATATCAATTACTCCTTATAAAATGTATACTTCTATGTTATAGGATCTCACGAGGAAACTAGAGAAATTATATGTGAAGGGATTTTTATGACCTAGTACCTACCCATCAGGTTCACCAGACCTTCTCACCAAGATGTTAGAAAATACCAATAGACATTTTGTGGATTTATAAAAATTGAACCAACTTATGGTAAATAATATAAATCCAATTCCATTTATAGATGACTGATTCGACCATCTCCATGGACCAAGGGTTTTCTCTGAGATTGATTTTTGGTCGAGCGACCATCATGTGCATGTTGTACTATCAAATATACCACATAGAAAAATCCATAGTAGATATATCCTCTATGAGTATTTTGTTATGATGTTTGGTCTTACAAATAATCCATCTAAATTCATAGACCAGATGAATTTGGTTTTAGACCCATATCTAGATTCATCTATAGTATCCTTAATAGATAACTTCTCGGAGTGCTCACATACGTGACACAAACATCCCTAACATCTTGACTTCATTTTGACCAAACTATGAGAGAACCATATCTATTATATGATCACATAATCATACAGTTGGATTGATATGGTTCACTTATTGAGTCACATTATCACTTATATAGGATTACCAAGTGTCCAAGAGAATGTCAGATCTATAGTTTCCAATTACTAACCCATGAATATCATTGACATATGAATTTTGTTGGTGTTGGTTGGACATTACATGAACTTTATATAGGATTTATCACGTATTCTAGAACCACATATAATATTGAAAAATAAATATGTCGGGTTTATATTGTTTTAATGTGTGATAAATATTTTTAAGTGGCAAAACTAAGATTCAATTTAGTGCCAATCCTTACATTACCTGATCCAAGAATAGGTTATATTATTTTTTGTGATGCATCAAGAATTTGGTTGGGAGATTATTTGATAATGGGAGATTGATTCATGAAATACATGTCTCTTTATTTAATGCCAAATAATAGGAATTAGTTGATGCCTGATCTTAGGTTAGCAGGTGTGGTTTATGCCTTATGTTGTTGGAGGAATTTCTTACTGGGGGGATTTTTCATTCCACACATACCTCAAAATCCTCAAATATATATTTACATAGTGTGACCTAAATAATAGGTAGTAAAGATGGGTTGAATAGCTACAATCATTTGATTTTATGCTTGCTTATAGGCCTAGAAAAGATAATGTCATTGCAGATGCTCGAAGCCAAAAAAACTCAGTCACTGGATGTTCAGGAGGAAAATAGTGAGTGGATGTTGACAGAATTATTCTCAAAGGTGAATTTTGATGTTTAATGACATCATGGATAGATTTTACTGTCATAGTTAGCAGTGAAATATTCACTTTTTGATAGAGTTAATATAAAAAACATTCTAATATCAAGGGATTGGTCCAACATGAGAGTGTTTTGTGTAGGGACCCATATCCTGGTTAGAACATTGATGATTCTGATTTGTTGTGAATCCCTAAAATTTCTAGGTTCCTAGATACATATGGGATGAATTTGTTTAAGAATCTAGTTCCTCTTATTTTGTGGTACATATTGGACTTATAAAGCTATATTTGAAGGACCCCGGGGCACCCTGAGAGGGGAGGGGTGAATCAGGGTGTCAAATTTTTCTTCCTAAAATGATGGATCTTGTTCCCACGTTGGTAGGAACTTGTTGAACCTATATGATGAAGATGATCAAAAAGAAAACATGCACATGCATAGAGAAGACAGATCCCTTTTTACTTGGTTCACCACTAAGGGCTACGTCCAAGGAGCATACGCCGACAAGTTGTCGGTCGTACCAAAATCCACTATGCTTCACTAGCAGGAGATTAAAATTGTTCGGGCATATTTACTCTGTCCCGGGATCACTACCTTTACAAAGGTTCAGGGATAGCTCACTGCTTCCCTCAGGTCACCCCCGTTGACTCCCCCTGGCACACTACCGTTGGTGATGTAACACCCGAGACTTTTATGTTATATAAACCATCAAATGAATCTTTTTCTACACAACAATTTCTTGGCTTTATTTACACGCAATCGCGACCTTCCTCGATAGCTTGCGTTGTACGCAATACCGAGTTTCACTAAACAACGATATGCTATTAAAATATTATTAAAACTAGCCGTTATGAATAGTAATAACCACTTTTTGAAATTTTATAAATTTTATTTTTCAAAATGGACTTCATTTTTGGATTCGGAATACCGAAATTAGCCTAGGGTGAAATTTTGGTATTTTTCTGAAAACTTTCAATTTTTGATGAATAGTGAAACCACTAAGTGGTAGGTTAAAAACTGAATTTGGCATAATACATAATTTTACTGCTTTTGTGAATGTAATTTCAAAAATCCGATAGACACGGTTGATATTAGTATGTAAAATTTGGTTCAATGAGATAAAAATATTTTTTGGTGAATAGTAACTTTTTACTTTTTTTTTACCGCGGTTAATAGTAAATAGGGTAACTAAGGGTAAATATGATATTACTATTACCCTAACACATGTACTAATTCTATTGGATAAGTGTAATTCGACCAAAAACAACCTTATGAATATAATATGGCCATTTAGGTCCACTTGGATTAGATTATGACATTTAATATTCTTTTATTTAATGAATACTTAAAATAGTTAAAATCAAAGTTTAATAACTAAAACATTTTTAAAATGGGGTTATACATAAGATAAATTCTACTATAAATATTCATTAGAAAGATAAAAAGATTTACTACATAATGATATTATATTTATAATTTTTAGATTTTAAATTAATTAATTTATTTATGACACAACGATGATGCAGTAATTACCCTTTTAAAGAAATGTTAACATAATTGATGTTATAAATGCTCAAATAAATGTAATTTGAGACTTTTTATGAATTCAACAAATTTTATAGGTTACTGTGATATATTAGTGTTGATGTAATCAACTTGGTTCGAACATATAAATCTGTTATGACTTTCACAAAAATCATATATCAAATAGTGTCAAAATTGACACAAAATAGTTTTTTAATCAAATATTATATTATTAATTGATATTTTATTCCTAAAAATCTAAGGATCAGCCAAATTACTTAGATAATGATATATATATTAATAATAAACAACTTGGGGTTCGTTTGTCTTGTTATATTAAGTGTATTAATCATATAATGTAAGAAAACAAAAAGTCACGATAAAAGTTAAATTATTTAACTTAGAGTTAAATCTAATTGATAAGGTTAAAATAATAACCTAAACTTGTCTAAATCCTATTGGATGATAGGATTTCGACCCATCCCTACTTTACCTTCGAAATAAGACCCTTTGAAACCATTATAAACCGATTTCGACTTTAATATAAAATAATATTTTGAGATATTCCTAAGGTGCCCCTCTCCTCCCTTATAAAAGGGAACCTCCTCCCCCTCCTCCTCACACCAATTTGAGCACTCAAGCTCGGCCAACCCCTGCCAAAATCCCCTCTCCACTTCCCTAGAATAATCCTAGAGGTCCGGGTCTTCTTCAAAGACCAATCGTAGCTCCCTAAGTGGAGGATTCAAAGAGGCGTTTCAAAGAAGAGGTAATATCCATTACCGATCTTTTCAATTTATTTCTTCTTCAACTTCTTCTTCTTTAGTTGTTTCATGATAAAGTAATAACATCAGTATTAATTACATACTGATATGTTGTTATAAATATGAAACAACCCTAATTCACCTTCTATCAATCCTACAGTAAAATGAAATCACCGCGCGTGCGTACGTACGGAATACCGTCTCCACGCCGTGGTGTAATCTATTTTACACCATCACCTTAAAAGGATGGGTATAATGGTGTAATGAGTAACTATATATGATTATTATAAAGTGATATTGATACTAAAATATTAGAAATACACTTAAATACAATTCCACGATCATGGGAACAATATCATCGCTCGTGCGTATGTACAGAATACCGTCTCCACGATGTGATGCAACTCGTTCTACATGATCATCATTACATAGTAATTATATAAATGAATTGAATGAATAAATATGATATATGTTACACTAATACCATTCTGGATATAAGGTATCTATAACCTCAAAAGAAGAATAAGAATTTATTCGGCAAAACACGCATAAGAACAAAAGGCAATAAAGACCCGAGTAACAAGTAACAATGAAATATTACTAATAAGAAGCTAAGAATATGACCATATATGATATCATATCAATATGTATGATTCTGGAATAAGTCAGTAACATTATTTAAACCATTATACAGGAGCTTCGGACACATACAAAGAAAATCATACCTAAGGTAAGAGAAATATCACAATCTCATTTTTATCAGAGATTGTTTATACTTTAGTATTTACTGGGGTGTATTTTATCATCCACATCCATGTTTCCTGAATATGTAATATTTTTCCATCCACCTACAAATGTTTAAATCCAATTTTACCCTTCGGTGAGTTTTTAGTAAAGAATATGAAAGGAATCTTTTGTCATTTTTCGTACGAGGTACTTTTTGACTTTTCCGACAAAAGTACGGGAAGAATGTTTTTTTACTTATACGGCATGAACGGATTTTTGAAAAATTATTTTCAAGAATCTTCCTTTACAAGTTTTTAAGTTTATTTTTAATCAACTTCTTTTAGTTTAGAATTGTATGACATGTTAAGAAAGGAAAGTGTTTTTTGAAGTAGAAAGGATATTTTCCTCAAGAATGGAGTTCAAATGTTTTATCAAAATTATTTTCCATATAAGATAATATAGGGTTCTGTTTTTATCCCTATTATTACATTGATTTGATTATGTTTTGAGGGAATTATTTTTATGAAGTCATTTACCTTATATGATTTGTTTTATGATGTCATGTTGTTTGAAGAATCCCATTTTTCTTATATGTGTTATGCGATGATGTATGATTTAAGATTATGTGGCACACATAAGAAAGGATTCATTATAAGATGGGTGGGACCTATATCTCCCTACAATGCATTGGGTAAAGATTTATATCTCATGAGATAGACATGGCTGGAACGGAAGGTTGTTTCGGTTCAGTGATAAAGGACTGAAACGAGGAGTGAACTCGGTTCAGAAATGGACGTTGTCCGCTAAGATAGTATTGCCAATGAGTCATGACTAACAAGAAATGATTTTCCATGATTATGTGTGCATGCCACAAAGTTTCAAGTTTTATGTTATGAATATGAGGATCTCATTTTCACTTCTATGATTAATTCCATGTTAAGATATTATGATCTCTTTTGCAGGTTATGATTTTCAAAAAGATATGATATGATTTTTATTTCCTTTATTTGCCCTTGGTGAGCATTTGAGATCACCCTTTTTTGTATGTTTTCTTTTCCCTAGGTCAGGAAGATCTATATTAAGTAGAATATGCTAAAAGGGACCCTTGATATGATGAAATAAATGGGAGACACTGTAGAAGATTTATGAACCAGTTGTTTATGTTTCCCAGTTTCTAAAGACACTATACCTATACGGTCCTTTGTGGTTTTGTCATATGTTATAATAAGTGTGCTTCAATTTTGAAGTATTAACAATGTATGTAAAGTATGGGTCGTTATAGGTGAAGTCACACTCAGTTTATAGACGTGAAGGTCTCTTCAATAGATGGACATGAAGGTCATTGTCTCCTGTTCATCATGAGACTTTGCTTGCATCCGAGTCCTGAGATAATGCTCTGTTAAAGTCCAAATTCCAACCATAGATGAAAACCCCATTTTCCCTTGTCCACTGGGCAAACAACCTTTGGTAAAGGCCTTCACTAATTACCCTACTTCGCAAGGCTCCCAATTTTGCAAATCTCAAACAAGCCTTCACGGATCCCCTGCCTTTTCGTGAAGCTCAATCGTGAAGCACTCTTGTAATGCTCCAACCTTCGCAATGCTCGGCTTTCGCGGAGCTCCTGCCTCTTCGCAAAGCTCACTAAGCCAACGCGGGGCACACGACTTTCGCGGAGCTAGAATAGCCGCCGCGAAGCTCCTATTTCGTGAAGCACACTGCCTTCATGAGAGACCTTTGCGAACCGAGAGCAATGGACTTTCTCTGAAATTCTCTCTACTTCTCTTGAGGGGGTCGACCTGTATTTATAGGCGATTCCATCGACCCTCAACCCTTCCGCTCAAAGTCAGCGCCACTTCAGCTCAAATTGCGAAGCTCTGAAGTGCCCACAAAAAATCACTCAAAATCGCGAAGCACTACGACAATTTTCCATTCGCAGAGCTTGTCATAATCGCGGAGTATCACCGTCATCATTCCTCCGCGCCTTCGCCGCGAAGCTCCCTCGAAAAGCCCTTCACCTCCGCGATGCGCTTCAACTCTACCGTTCGCGAAGCTTTGACGTAATCGCGAAGACTCACCGCCTCCATTCTTCTGGTCTTCACGATTTCCAAACCATGCATCCTCTCTTATAGAAATTCATGCCTTTGCCATATTTAATTATTATCTTCATGGAAATTCACTTTTCGCGATGCTCAGCAACTTCCAGATTCTGGACCCCAAAAATTTGGCAAACACTGGGAAACAACGCCACCTTCAATACTGTTGTCTGCTTGAATGGTATGATCTCTTTGCTGGTACACGATCCGAACTGCCATTGATTATTGACAACAAACACAAGCCATACACCACATCGTGCATAAAAGACCATGGTTCCAACAATATTATGATTTACATAGCGAATATTTTTTTCCTGGAAAAAAAAGATAAATAGATAGTTTCATTACACAATGTCACACATTTCACCTGGTGAAACTTAAACACCTGTGACTTGAAAGGATTCTTTGATAATTTCCCATCCTTATGTTTTAATGGGGCGACACCACTGAGGAAGTTTTGATGGGATTACCAAGGTCTCCTTGAGGATGTGAAATAGTGTCTGTGATTATAAATAGACTGGAAAAGGATAATCACTTCCTATATACTAGGGGTATATTTTTAATGGATGATATATGAAAGATATATAACACATATATAATAATAGTTCGATGACTTTTATGTACTATTATATTATACAGATACAATAATTTTATTCATGGCTTATCTGAAGTGGATAGTGTAATGGGATCATATGTAATGTAGAGTAAACTCTATCACCCACTAACTGATAGTCAGTCCAAGAATATGATAAGGGTGTTAGAGGATCTTCATCATGCATATGTCCTTGAATTTGCATGTTAATTTGAGAAACAATTGGCATTCAATGAGTTCACTTAAAATAATAGATTTCCAGAGACTATAAATATGGATCCATATAATTATTTTTATGGTAGTCTTTTCATCAACACTATAATGTATAGAGGAAGGAGAAGAAAAAAAATAAAAGGACAACATCTTGTTCTGGAGAATTTAGTGTTGGTGAAACATATCAAGAGGCATATTTCTATAGATCATTTTATGTATATGTTATATTCCAATCACTAGAGATGACCATAACAGTTTGGGGTTAGGGATTTGGTCTTCATGCACATTTCACCAAGATTAGGGAATATATGGATTCATAAAAAATTGGAAGATATTACCTTGTTATGCGAGTCCTGTCCTGATCTTAGAGAGAGTCGAGAAATTAGACTATAATTTGTAGTTTACTAAGGTGCACTAATACAAGCATGCATTTTTCTCCATTCTTCTTCTTTGACATAATCACTAATACTTGTCTCATAATCTTCATTCTGATGTGGATTAGATAGAGATGGATGTGTCCATTGAAGAGGATATTCTGTTTATCGTTGGTAAGATCATGAAGGTCATTTAAGGTATGTTTGTTACTATTGTATGGGTTCCATGACATTATATATGTGTATATATTACGAGATTTTTGTGAGAGGATGATAAACATTATTAGTGAAAAAAATTACTTTTAGTTGATTCATTACCACACTAAGAGGAGAAACCCAAAGATGAGTTTTTATGGAGGGAATATTGTAAGGTCCCAATATTTTAGTAATGTATTGACCTTTTAAATTTGAGTAATAACTTATTTATTTTTATTTAATGGATTTCATCAATGGTTTATGGATTCATTCAGTGGAATCCAAGGCTCATTTCTTGCTCAAAGCTTTCGTTTTTTTTATGAACAAGAAGATGCTGATTGTTAGCACATGGTTAGTAGTAACCATTCAGCTCAACCATGTGGACACATAAGTGGAGGATCACATATTTTAAAACCATGAATGGATAGATGCATGATCATGAAAAATCTATAAACCTTTAGAATAGACTAAAGACAAGATTAATGAATGATTTTTATTAACGTATTCATAACATTGTGAGAGGGTGGCTGCCTTAGACAATTTTGTCACACATTTAGTGAATGGTTTGGGAAACCATGTATCCAAAATATGATTCATTTCAAAGTTATGTAAACTGAACATTTTACAACCCTTTATTAAAAATAATTTTCCTAATTTTCCCCCTCATTTCACATGAACATAAAGACCTCATAATTGGGAGTTCATCCTTCAACCTCATGTTAGGAATTGAGGTATCTCTTCCAATAAAACTTGGATTCCATAATTGTCGATCACATTAGATCCATAATAGTTAGATATCTAATCTTCCCATAGCCTCCATTAATTATATTACCATATGGAATAAAAATTTATGCAACTTGTTTATATATAATTTTTGGTAATTCATCTATTTAATCACTTTCTCCTATTTTGTACTTAATTGAATGATAATATCAAATAGGGAGTCTACTAAAAAGTTAAGTTAGGAGGTATATACACTTTACCTAATATATTAGGTGTTTTTTAAACTGATCCACTATATCACATGATGGAGTTTCCAAGAATTTGTATTCAAATTAATATACTATTAAATTGGATGTTCAAACTAGGACATAATCATGTTATTTCCGCCATGTACATGGTTTGAGGTTTTCAACCTCAAATCAGACCACCCTTTTGGTGGGGTTTTTATATTAAAAACATTTATGCAACCCTTGGGGTGAGTTGATCTCACCACTTGTTAAATGGATCCTTATTAAAATTAAATTAATTGTTAAAGTTTTTGTGGCATGTTTAGGAAATTGTATACTATAAATGAAGTGTTATATGAAATAGAATAAATTGGTGTCTTGGAATGAAATGGAAATTCATTATATTTTCTATAACTCTGAATTTTTTTAGTTAAGTGGCATGGATACTAAAATGGACTTAATTCTTTTCACATGGATGTGAATTGAGGATTCAATATGATATATTAAATTTATCAAAGGTATCAGACATCAACAGGGCCTCTTGATAACTATTATAATTCATTGAATAGAATTTATTAAAATGATATACAATAACATGGCCCCCACATTATAACCTATTTGTGAAATAGTTCATGAAATCATATTATAAATTAAAATTATAAAGTGAATTGACACAAACATGACCCATTGAATTATTATATAGAACTAATTGATATTGGGTGATTGAATATGGAACCAATGATCCACTTTCATATTATATCATGGATTACGTGGACTATTACATTGGATCTATCTTACATAGACTACATTAGACATGCTCATTGTGTCCACCCAAGTCTTCACTGAATTTTCTAAAGATGATATCCATGGAATCAAAGAGGAAACCATGACCATGTTATTTGGGTTCCTAGAATACGTAGGTATAAAATACGTAGAGATTAATATAGATGAGATCCATGTAATTGGGGAGGATTAATATGTTATTATCCTTAGGTATAAGATCTATTAGGTATCATACATGATTTATCAGCATATTCTATACTCTCTTAACACATAACATTTCAGCATAGGCTTCAACTGATTCCTTTCTCTCATATAAAATTATTATAAATTTATGGAATACAACATTATTCCAATTATAAATTCACATACCTACAATTAATATTCACATATTGGATTTTTTATATACACCATTTGTGGTGGACTACTAAGTATATCGTACACCAGGTTTGTGCTATGGATTTGTACCTGAATCGAATTCATCATTGTAGGTAGAGAAAAAGGAAAGGTTTTAGTTTTGGATGCACTATTTCACATGTGAGTACAGAGTACTAGTGTAGAGGACAGATCATATTCATGCGGTTATACTGGAGATAAATTTTGGGTCTCTGTGTGTTTTTTGAATAGAATATTGTATATGATTATTTCCCCTACTTCCTATGTACCATAATTTTTTTTACCATCATGACATGATCAACATAATTTTGTAAATTAAATTGTATATTTTTTTATAGTAGTTGTTTTATAGTTGAAAGTTTTACTTATTCTACTCTTGGTTATTTATTTATTATTCTTCATCTGTCTGTTTTCTTATTATACCACAATGTTTTTATCTAATCATTACGGTATAGTCCCTCCCCCATACACAAGTAGACCCTCAAATCTAGTCAGCTAACTCTATCATATGTTGAGATGCACATGGAGAAAAGTGGATACTGGTTCATCAACTATTATCGACTAAGAAGAGTGATATGTCACAGTTCACATGGGAACATAATGTTAATGAAATGAAAGAGCGTTCTAGACTCTATCTGTACTGACCACTCAAGTTGTAATGAAAATTATTACTCGATCTTACCCTATAACCCCAAATAAAATATGGAACTCCAAGGGATTGAGATGCTTTGGAAAATGAAAACTCAAACTCTAATACCATTTTATAATGAACCAGACTCATCCATCCCTCCAATGAAAACCTAAACTTTCCTTACATATTCTTAAAGGGTGTTTCAGATCCCCACATGGTGGAAACTTATTCCTAATAATTATAGGAACAAAAATGGTATTAGTTTCACAAAATAACCAGAGTAAAAGTGGAATCATTAATATAATTTAATTCATGTGTGTCCCATCCATATATCGAAATTCCTAGGGAGAATAAAAAATAAATAGAAACAAACAAATAGATAATAAAAAAGGAAACACATTTTCTAATAACTCTACTAATCAAGTCTCCCTCACCTCTAAAGAAAAGCATATCTGACACCATTTCCCTCTTTCCTCCCTTTATAAAATATAACTCCCCTCTATCCCTAGAAATTAATAAACTAATAATTGGATTAATTAAATAAAATAAATGACTATCCTCAAATACTAGGTAAAATAATTCTATTTAATAATCCAATCAACAGAACCAGGACAATATACCTATGATGAAAATATACGAGTGAGTAAAAAATTAATTTGTAGGAAACCAAAACCTGCTAAAACTAAGTAGTCGCATTCATATTAGATCCTATGATTTTTAGGCCGAAATACAATAGAAATGTAAAAAAGTTATATATAGTTATAAAAGATAATCAACCACATATCAAAATTTTTTAAAAAAACTTTTCTATGCTTTTTCATAAATTAAAAAAAATCTCTTGGAAAACATCACTTCCCGAAAAAGAAACCACTTGTCCAAAAACCAATTTTAAAGTCCCACATTTAAATAATTAAAAAACTATCCTTTGAAAATAAACTTTTTAAAAATCATAATTTATTCAATTTACCACGTGATTTTCATAACCATGTTTGGAAATGAACAATTTATAAAAAATGTAAATAAAATCCTAAAACTCATCAATACTTTTCCCATAGGATAGATCTTTTCAAACTCATTTCCAGTAAGAGGAAGTTGAAATCATGTTAAAAATGAAAATTCCAAGCTATTAAAACCAATCAATCTATATAAAAATTTAAAAGGAATTTTTTTTTACAAAAGTCTCCGTGAAAGAATGAAAAATGAACCTCTGGTACATCATTAGTTAACGTAATCTCAGAAAAAGATGTCCCTTTTTTATAAATCCAATATGATATGTGATTTTTTTTCATAGTTGGAATTATTGATTATATTATTCATGGATCAGATTGAATAAAAGCATATACTCCATGGTGCGGTGAGATCTCAATAATGATGAATCATACCATTTTTGATTTCTTGCAAAATAGTGGTAAAATCACACTCTAGAAATAAGTTGAACCAAAAAATTTCTTTTCTATATAAACAAAATTATTGACTTAATGAATTTCAACCACCATAGAAGTGGAGATCCCAAAGAGACCATAAAAGAAACCCATTACATCTCTAATATTGTTTCTAAAAATAACACAATTTCTAAAAGGAATGTGGTTACCACTTAAATCACCAACATGTTACATTTGATCTAACCTAGTGTTGGGTGAATCCATGCAACCAGAAATGTCTCCTTTGTTGAATATTAATTAACTCTAATACGAAATAACATTTTCATAGTCAAATCATGGATATCATTTTTACAAAATATTCTTTAAATGAAATTTTCATTTTTTACATTCATGAAAACTTAACTAAGCCATACTGAAAAGATAAAGGAGCACTATCATGGATCATTTTATTTTAAGATATAAAATTGACATGGAAAATTTTTATGATTTAATCAATAAATATATTCTAAAATTAATGAAGAAATGGAATCTTTGTGCAATCAATTAGTTGGTCTTGAATGTTGGCTGCCCATGGAAATGATACCACAATTATATTAGAGGCAGTGACTCATAGCGAAAGACTAGTTTTAAAACTAAGGAATATGTGATCCGGATCATTATAATGTTGGTCTCACAATGTACATCATGAGTATATATTAATTTCAATTCACTAAATTAAAGATTCAGTGGGTTTCCTTATGTGCATTATCCTCCATGTAAGTGAGAATCATGAGGGAGATGTCCATATTCAGTTTAGATGCTTGGCCAAACAATTGGGTATCCCGTGAACCATAATGAATTAATATGATTCAATGTTTTTTCCTCCATTGTTAGTAGACTCGAAAATAAGTGTGCATTGATTGCTGAAGAAGGTAAAATTACTAATCAATTCTTTAACATCATTGGGACGATTGCATAGAGAGGCCTCCATTTTCTCTTTAAATGCAAGTTTGTTGACACATAAAGTATCCAGGGATCTTAAATGGTTAATGAGGGTAGTATATATCCAATTATAAAAAAATTAATTTTAAGATGGATTATTTTAAACCGACCAGATAGAATTCACTATAATCATGGAAAAATGGTTTTAAAATCAGGACAGTAAGAAGGGTCCAAATAACTATGAGTTCTAGAATTTATCCTTCTGATGAATATAATTATATAAATGGAAATAGTCTATGATTTCTCAATTATGAGTCCCCACATAAGGTTCATCTTCATTTATTTAACGAATTTAAATAGTTTTTTATGTCAATGCCTCTATGATCAACCAGTTAAAAACATTGTTTCCCTGAGATAGTGGCAATTTTCCTTTGAATAATTATTCCACTTCGGATAAAGATCCAGATATAGGAAATTAATTTATTATATTAGTGAAAAGACATTTATAACCATAAATATATAAAATAATTTTGAAATAATTAATAATTTTATACTTTCACATTCCTTATAATTTTTAAATATTATTTTAAAAAATTATTAAAAAGAACCCATAGAATAAAGGAAGTAATCACCCAAGCAGGAAACACTATGATCATGTTATTCAATAAGAAGAATAAGATGAAAATTTTATATGGGACTTGAAATAATCCAATAAATATGGGATTTAATTGAATCATAATGAAAAATACCCTAAAAATTATCTAAAACATCCTAGTGCCAAGGTCTCTACCTTGGATCCTGATATGATACAATGCCATACTTCACTCAATGGACCTACCTACTATCCTATATTACATCCACTTTCAGTCCAATTGACAAGCATATACCCACCTATTCAATTAAGAGCACCCAACATATAACTATTTCATTATACATGGGACACTAATTGTGTTCTTCCAACTATAACACATGCCGATACTACCACTTAGATGACTGAATTCCCATGACCCGTAAAAATATATGTGGTAACGATAAAGAATTATTTTACTCAAATGATAAAACATTTTAAATCAACAAATGAATAACCTCAAACGCTCAAAAAATTATCCCCACACCAATAAACACAAAAAAATACAATGTATCATAGTAAATATCCCCACATGGGATCACATGTCGCTATGGGAAAAAATAATCATAAAGGTGCTCAACAAAATATCACACCATTTATTAACACTCATTTCAAATAAATGATGGATAATAATTCATATTAAAATGTTCTTATAATTTAAAGCCATTTCATTTTAAAAAAATTTGTCTCAATATACCCATGGGGAAATTTTGTATACAACAATCTTTGAACCCATTTAAAATCCCAAAATTCCTTTAAAAACATTTTAAATTATTAAATGTGCCAAAAAGGATAAAAAATAGAATTTATAATGGTTTCTTGCCCATTTAAAATAAAACAACCCATGTTAAACATTTTAAACAACCAAAGAACTTGGTTTTAAAACCAATTAGTAAAGGGTTTATTATAAAAATAAAAGCAATCATTAAAAAAGAAATTGGTCATTTTAAAAATATAATTGGCATGGGATCTGACCCCATGATATGGTATAAAAATTGTTTTAAACAACTCATTACCACGTGGGGCATACATATAAGAATAATTATATATAAAAATCATTGTAAAACTATCAAAAAATTAAAAATGTAATTTAATGCCACTAAAAAGAATAAACTACCTCAAAACATATCCCCGTTGAAATTTTCCTTTTTAATCCACCCTTTTATTCTTAAAATCATGTTAAACTTTTCATATATATGATAAAACCAATCCCCAAGGTTCATATAATCATTACCATACATTATTATGTACAAGGGAGTCTTTATATGTATTTCAGTATTTTTATAGATACATGTAAGTCACCATTGAATTTCAGTAAGACACCCAAAACAAAAATGGTGGAATAAAATATCACAAAATCCCTAATTAAAATCATGGAAAAAGGATAGTGTAGAAGAAAAACTACCATAGAAAAAAGGAAATCAATAGGAAATCAAGCTATAATGAGCTATAACTCATCACCTTCGATGAAGGACACCAAAAAAGGAAAAATGAAATAATAAAAACCATAGAATAATAAAAAAGAAAATCAAGATCGATAACCCTAGAGTTCAAATGAACCAATGAATGAAAACATGGAGGTGTAAATCACAAGTAAACAAGGAAGATATGTAAGAATATTCCATACCTAGGATATCAAACTCTAATCTTTGATGATCAAACCAAAATTTCCATAAACAAAGATTTTTTGGGGGAGTAAGGAAACCTGGATAGGGGTTATTGATCTGAAGGTGTTGCAAATGAATAAAGAGGAGGCTATAGAGATTAGGCAACAAGAGGGAGAGCAGGTAGTTATTATCTAAGAGGTGAGGTGGCTAATATTTGAGGGAGTTCCCTCATCTGTGTCATGTGAGAAGATGAGTGAAAGGGTGGGGGTGTCATGATCTAGTATAAGGGAGAGCAGATAGTGAGATTTTATTTGGTTTAGAGTTTAAAATATAAGAAAAAATAATTTCAAAAACATGGTAAACCAGATGGTTTGGCTGGATGATTTTCTTAACTATGAACCAACCATGCATGAGGCACTACCTTACCAACTCCCACCCCATATGATTACCCTATGGCATGGAATAGTTTTACTAACTATTCTCTAACCATGAAAAACTACCTTTTCCTAATTATATAACCCTTTTCACGGTTTAGCCACAACCACTCATAATCATTCACAACTAGGGCGTAGTACAATAATGAATAAAACTTTTAAAGTATTATTATCAATACATATGAAAATTTTTTCCAGACCAAATTAAAATATATATATAAAATACACACTATAGTGAAATGAGGGGTGTCGAAATAAATTATAAAATGTTATATTTTTAATATGCACGTGATTTGGATGCACTATTTTCAAATCCCATCGAAACCATATTGTTCCATTTAACAGTGAAGAAACCAAGACACAAAGTTTCCTAGGAATCCCACATGGTCTAGGAAACCATATTTGGCCATGCTTTTATCTGTTTCTAAAGACTCGTAGTTTTTAGAAACCCAATAAGTAGTTTACATCCCATATTCCACCCATGTCCAGGGTGAATGATTTGAGATCATGGATTGTAATAACCATAACCCAAACCTAATCCATGAAATGTATAACCCATTTTTCTCACTTTTCAGGTCATAACAACTTGGAACTCTCGCAATACGTTTTCTATTACATTTAATCATTTCATTGAACAATTTCATAAGATTTTCATTAACTTTTAAAAAATAAAACCTACCTAAAAAAAATCTCTAGATCATAATTAATTTTTTATTTGAAATTTAAAATAAAAAATAGTAATGTAACTTTTAAATAATAAGGTAATTTCTAATTTTATAACACATGTTATCGTATAGACATGATACAAATATTATCTAATAATTTTTTATCATAAATAATTTATGAGGAGGAAAAATTTTTATGGTGAGAAATGTTGAATAGAGGTTGAAATGGAACCTTTGATAATCCATGTGAGTATAAATTTTAAATATTTGTTGAATTTAACTTATACATACATATATATATGTATATATACAATTGTTAATAATATTCCATGGATCTATGTCAAGGGTGAATCCTATGTTATGTGGGGTCCTACCCCTACAAATTCTATCGCATTGTCAAAGGTATATACTCTAGCTAGTCTCCTGAACCCCACCGGATTTATAAATTCTATCTATATATACTTCTTGATTCCTTGGTTTAAATTTTTTTCATCATATATTTAATAACCCTAGTGTTCTTATCTTATTTCCCTGACATCATAATTTCAACTTTTTCATACTCCCGGGCCATTGTGACAGAAAATTTCTACCAATCATCAACTTCATTCTATTCCTCCAATATCTGATGAGGGTACAAGAGTCCCCCCCAAGATAGTGTTAGTTGGAAATATATATCATCCTATTGATGTGGAGATATAATTGTGTCATTTATTTTTCAAATAATTATTTCATTACTCAATATAGGTTTTTTGTTTTTATTGTGACTTTTTGTTGCAAAATTTTACAAATTTTAGTTGGATTATGATTCTTGTTCTCTAAAAAATACCATTTCTATAAACTGATTCATTTTATAGAATAGACATGAACAATTCATTCATAACTACAATAAATATCAGAAAAGGAAAGGTAGAAATGTTATGGAATGTAAAATTTCCATGGGAACAATAGTTAGATTCAACAATATAATTCCAATTTAGAGACTCCTATAGAGTAGAGTCAATTTTTTTAATCAAATATATTTCTTGGGAATATTTTTGGGTGATAATATTATTTATATTTTTAAATTACATCATTATATGTTGTTATATTTAATAAACAACTTTATCGGTGCATCATTGATACAATTTTATCGATAGCTAAAAAGTGTTTCTTTCTCGCATTTTCGAGGTATGTGAATAGTGCGTATTTTATATGTAAGATTTATATTAATGGTGGAGATAAAGTCTTGGAACCTTTCTAGAGTGTGTTCCTTTAATAAGTAACTATAATTCCAGTAATTATATTCTGATTTATATATATTAGATTAATTATGGATTTCTATGATAATATTAATTAATTATTAATTATTATGTTAAAAATATATTTTTGATTACATTTTTTTATTTATATAAATGATATTTTATGTACCATTTAGCATAGGATGAAATGAAAATCCTAAAAATGATATAATATTTTCAAACACTCAGGTGCACTAGTATGCCCAAACAAGAAAAAAATACGGTAAATATTCCATTTTTTTATTTATATAGGTATATATACATACACATATCCAATATTAATATATGTTTTTTACTTGATAAAATGCAATTTTTTGAATAAATCATTCAATATAAATGATCGTGTACCATGCACCAAATGTTTTTTAAAGGACCCAAAAATTTATTTATTCTATATATATAATATTTTGTCACTCTTAGTAACATTGTACAATATTAGAAAGATACTAGAAAAACAAAAAACATTATTTCCTTATTTAATACTATTATAATAATATCCAATAAAATATCCACTATTATAATAGGTTGTAAGATGGATAAAATATAACATTTCATGAGAACATTACACATCAGGTATAAATACAGACTATTAAAACTATGATCATTAATGGAATATACACATGGAATGAAATTAAATTCACTAAAATAAAGTAGATTTGTTTGAACTCCACCATAATTATCTCCCCTTATATAAATATCAGAAAAAATAGAAGCATTAAGAAAATGGTATACATTATCAACTACTATGTAAGAACATTTATAAGATGTGTAGTTAATAATAAACTGATAATTATAGTCTTCGTATCAATAAATATTGTCATTTTCCATTATTAATGTATTAAAATATGAATGATACACATTAGGAATATTATTTAATTAGAAAATTTTTCATTATTATTATTGTTTATGCCAACATAATTAAGTGACCTTTAGGATTATTTTATGATATAAATAAAATTGTATTATTGAAGACTCTACATATATTCCAATAAGAATATTTTTTATGATAAATTTATAAGTTTTAAATAAATTTTATTTTCATTAAATTATTATATATAACTATTTTTAAATGATAACATATTTTATCAAAGTCCTGTTCAAATTTTTAATGGAAAAAATGTTAATTAGGCAATAAAAACTATTTATTTTAAATTCATAAAAACAATTATTTAATATTTTAGAATATATTATTTAGAGGATTATATTGATTAAGTAATTTTTTTGGACTCATCACATGTAAATTCTTTGAGGGTTAAATTTTAATAAATTTATTATAATGTTTAATTTTTTTTTAGAAGTTAAAATTAATATTTTACAAGAAATATGATTTCATGAAATCACTATTATACAGGAATGAAAAATTAAATTTATGAAAAATATTATAAAATCAAAATTTCATTCAATACTTATAAAATTGAATTTTTAAATGTAAATTTTAATCTTTAAATTTATACATTACATTTTCAAAGGAATAAATTTATTTCCAATGTATTTTGTTTTTCATTATTTATGTTAAATGTGCTGGTTGGAAGTTGATTTCCAAATTGGTCATTCTTTGAACATCCAAAAACCCCCAGTAACTCATTAATTATCCATAAAATCTCTTATAATTTTTTTCACACACATATGGTTGGATTATATAATATATTAATAAAAAATTAATTCCTGAAAACAACCCCTACTCAAGTATAAATACCAACTACCACTTCTCATGGTTGATCACTAAAATCATATTTTTTGTCATTATATACTCCCCAAGGAGTGTCCTAAATTTTTTTGTTTTCAATATTGAAGTGTTTTCCCCGATCAAAGGGTTAATTTTAGGCTAACAAGATAAAGAGAGGTAAGAGATCCCCCAATCATCCTTTTTAATTTTTAATTGAAATTCCATTATTATATTGTCTTATTAACATCCATTTAATATATCATAATTCATTTAATAAAATTTCATTATCAACAAATTTAATTATTCTCATTGCAAGATCACTAAATCCATTTTATTATAAACTTTTTCTAAGACTTTATAATGCTTGAACTATCACGTAACTATAAAACACTGCTAAAATATTATGCAAGTAATGTGTATGTGGTTTTTCGTGATGAGAAATTCCTTTTTAGATACAATAAGTGGATGTGGTGTTATACTAGATGCATCTTTGGGTTATAAACCTAAAAATAGTTGGTCTGGTATATCTTTATCATCATCCTGGTGGATAATTAGTGGGAACATATTGCTCTCTAAGATTGAAACTCCTAAATGATAATTTTGGATTATCTTCATGTTATTTATAAATAATTTTTAAGTATTTATCTACAATTTCATTGGTCTTCTACCATTTCATAATTCATGTATCTAAATACCTAGACCCCTTGAAATTATAGTTCATGTGAACATCTAATGAGATGAATCTAGTATCCTTCACTTATTAAGCATGTTTATTTGTACATTGTGAAATACATAGTTAATATTTAGGGTATTTTTCCAACATATATTTATTTATTCTTTGATTTGGAATAAAATCACTAAATAATTATATCATTTATTCAGAAAGCCATAGTATTATATACATTATTGATAAAATTTTCAACATAATTTAGTTTTTCATTCCTTGAACATTGCTCAATGTTATATATTATTATATGATTGAATGTACTAGACTATTATGTGCTGGTTAGGGCCCAAAATTATATATCCCCTCATTACACTAGTCAGCCTCATGAGATAACTAAGTTAGGGTTATGGATTCATCCTTTACTTTTATGTAAGATGGCGTGGCATAAGTACTTGAAGATATATTTATGATATCCTAAATTATACATTCTCATAAGAGTATGATCAATTATTTTTATTCAAATATTTATTCATTGTTAAATTGACCATGGATTTAATTTTTCCTCGGATTTATTTCATATGGAATAACTCAGTTTATTTATTATAGATATAATTTTTTATTTATAAATTTTTTTATTGTATGTTACACCCTTAATGAGTATTTAAGATCACCCCATTATATTTTCACTTTCCCCCGGAATCCTAGAAGAGTACTAAATATAAAAAAATATTTCAAGGATAATAATAATCTTTTCAAATTTCTGAAGATACATTTCATTCCAATGTAATGATAAAATATTTTATGTATCTAGTTTAATAAGGATATTAAACTGTGGGATCCTATGTATTGTGATATAGGAACCTATATAATAAAATAAATATAGGATCTAGGGTTTTAGGGTCGTGGTCATCACAACTGGTTTCATAGGGTAGTTTAATGGATTCCTCAAAAAATATATTTAGAAGAACATAGTTAAAAACCAGAAAAATTGTTAGAAATCCATACTATATTCTAAATATGTTTCTATAAATGAAATACATAGTATTATTTATAAATTAATTTTGTATATAATATTGTCTAAAAAACACATAATCGATGGAACTACTATTTCGACACCCAAAATCATTGATGGGATTCCCCACTAGATAAATTCAATGAAACTATGTTTGTATTGCATAAAAATTGATATATTAATGAAATTTACGCAGTTTATTAATAAAAACCATTCTCACAAGGAATAAACTATTTCCCCCAATCGTGTTCTATCAATTTTAGGTCACTTCTTTCTGAAACAACATCTCTCTTTCAATGTGACCATGAATACATTGATGGATAAATAATAGGTAAGGAACCTAGAAATATTATTACTTTCATTGGGATTTGATGAGAAAGAGAAGGTTTTATGGTGGTATATTGACCCATGGGAGAGACTAAATAGTGGCGGTCGTTGATTAAAAACACTAATAAGGAAGTAGAAACAAATTACATAAAATGTAATTGTTTTAAAGATATATTTTTTGAAAAGTACTTCCATCATTAACAATGATAAGAAATGGAATTAAATTTACTAAACGTATGGAAAAAGGGTTAAGAATTTGTTTTTAAGTAAGAATATAACTTTATATGGTCATCATGACGTAAAACTGTTAATGTACGCAACCTAGATAGAATGATTTATTTGTTATTCAATGGGTTAACATAAAAACTCTGATGATAACTACTATATCTAAGATTTTCCACCTATAAATGGATTGTGACTATTTCTATCAAGAATGAAAATAAATTTTTTGAGTCTCCTATTTTCAAGAGGAATTAGGTGCAGAATAGGGTGGAAGATTATTATGGTGGAAGAAATTTATAAATGAAAAAAATAATGAATGATAAATCACCCAACATGAAATAAAGGTGAACAGAATCACCCAATAACTTATATTAATTGAATGATTATCTATTATAGGTGTTGAGATAAAGGGGACAAAGCTCATGAATGAGAGCATAAGAGAGAAGACACCAATATCTAATGTTGTAATTTCAACAATATGTTACATTATTAAAATAAATTTCCATGTTGTCAAGGAAATATACTAGAATGATGAATATGGATCAATGTTGATATTTTGTTATTACAAATGTAAGTTTTTTAGTTCCTACAAATGTGGTGGAAGGTAATTTAATCATTACTTACGAATTAGCTAATTTTTTACTAGATTCAATAACATTGAAAACATTTGTATCTTCTCTGTTTTCTATGAACATAAAATATATCTCTCGAAACATATTAAGGGATTTATTAATTATTAAACCTATTAGAATTATTATAGAAATGATTATATGTTAGGAAATCCACATTTCGACCCTTGAAAATTTACTATTTGCAGATATAATTATCATTCTTATGATAGAATTTGACATAATCCATGGGACAGACATGATTTCAATGTATAATGAAACAATTTATAATTTGGAAAATAAGATTACAACATCTTTGGATGGTATAAAATTACATTTTTTAGAGGACATATTTCATTTATTTATTCTTATTTGGAACCTCATTCTATGTTTCATCTTAATAAAAACATAGATGATGATTTAAAGAATGAGAATCACATTCCTCAAAAAGATGATGTATCATTTTTGAGGTAATATATGAATGCATTCCAAGAATAGTTATGAAGATACACTCTTTATTATTGGGTTGAATTTTCTAATGTTCTTATCCTCAACAGAAAACCCAAATCGTAGCTTCCCTACTAGATAGATTAGGTGGAGTTTATAGAGAATTGTAAATTGCTACAACAGTTAATGTGTAAAGGGTTTATATTCCCTAATATTTAGCCTGAGGGAAAACATCCTTTTTGGTGATTAATAGTGATGGTTCTATGAGATTATTCAATGAATATAGGGGAATCAATTGATGATCTCTTTGATAAATTTCAAGGGTCCAAATATTTCTCTAAGACTGATATCTATTTTTGTTATCATCAATTAAGAATTAAGATAGATGATATAATGAATATGGTATTTTGAGAATGGTATAGAAATTATTAGTTTTTAGTAATTCCATTTTTGTTAAATAATGAACCAGCTATATTTATGGATATAATGAACAAAATATTCAAGTATTATTTTGATTTTTTGTGTGTTATTCATCGATGACATCTTGATATAATCAAGCACATATGATGACCAAATATATCATCCATGAATCATCCTTTAGACCCTAACTATGGATGAACCATATGTAAAATTTATTAAGTGTAAATGAAAGTTTCAAAAAGTATTTATTATTGGTGGTGTTGTCTCCAAATATAGAATATTGGTTGACCCCACTAGGAAAAAAGTTGTTAGTTAATGTACCACACAAATGAATATAATTGAGATACATATTTTCCTTGGAAAAAGGGTTAGCATCCGAAATTAATTTAAATTTATTCGTAATTATCTAATCAGTTAACCAAGTTGACATGTAATGGGGTCAACTTTTCATGATCTTAGTATTGTGAAGAATGCATTGAGGAACTAATGAAAAAACTAATCAATGAATCTATGTTGACATTTTTAACACCAAAGAAATTTAAAATATTTTCATTTTAGAAAAAAAATTAGTGCCCTATATTTTTATGTAACATCAATTTAATATTATGCTACACACCACACTAAGTTAGTGTGTGACACAAACAACAATAAGTTTCTTCAATGGCTTACATTTTACAAAAAACTAAAATTTTCCACCTTATAATGGATAACATATCTTAAAACAAAAAAAAATTCAGTTTTTTATATTTTATTTCTGAAAAAATCAACAGTTTTGGATTTGGAATGTCAAAATTATCATAGGCTGGATTTTTTGGATTTTCTAAAATAATTCAGTTTTTGAAGAATAGTAAAAATTACTACGATTTTGTTAGAAATATCATTTTTTTAAATAATTAATAGAAAGAAATTATATTTTAAATTGGTTTTTGTTTTCAAAATAGTTAAATTATTCATATATTAATCCAATGTTGTTCATTGAAACCTTTTTGACATTTTATTTGATATCAAAATTATTTTACTTTTGATTATTTTTATATTAAAACCCCACATTCTCGCCACATCTATATGATTAGTGTTAAATTTAATCATTCCAATTTTGTTAATTTAATTTCAAAAAATGAACATACAAGTTAGTAATCATAACAATATTTATGGTATAATATGATCAAGTTAATTTTTGAGAAATTTTTTTAGTGAAAGTGATTAAATTAATTATAGTGATTAAGGTATGATTAACCTTAATAAGAGACTAAACCATAATCTTAAGGACCAAAATGAACTGGAGAGTTTTTCAAAAGCCATTGGTTACTAAAAATTTGACAATATCTTTAATTAGTTCAAAATTTATTGGTAATTGGTTTATTATAAATAGAAGTACGCTAAATAAAATGTTATGTAATGAAAATGAAAAAAAGGGAAGTTTAAATACCTTTAAAATTTATAAAACATTGAGATATTTACAAAACTTCATATTTTCGGTTATAAATATACTTTAAAAATATAAATAGGTTATTTTTATAATAATAATTTATCAATAGTTTTTTGAGATGATTTAGTTACCTAAAATTATTGTGAAATTCCACCGTAGTGATTATCTAGTTAATAATTAACAAAAGTAAATGATACTATTAATACTAAGTGTGAAGTGAATTTATTGAATTACTGTCTTTAATTATTATTTTTTGTAGGTATATATCATGTTTAAAAACATTAAAATTAATATATTTTCATTAAAATATTATTTTTAAAATTTTCAATTAAAATTAAATAAATAATGTCAAAATTGACATTATTGTTAGTTTATAACAAATTATGATTTATTAAATGATTTGAAATTAATAAAAATTTTATATTCTACAAAGTTATTTTTACTTGTAAATAAATTTTAAATATTTTCTATTAAAGGACTAATTAAGATTTTACTATTTACATATAGACCTATATAATATAAAATAATTATTAACACAGTTTGTGTTTAAGTAGTGTTATAACTCGTCACATGTCCTTTTTTTAAAATTAATTTCCAAAACATAGAGTATTATTATTTTATAAATTTTATATCACATTAATAATTTAGTAGATCTATATTTTATATAAAATATCACATTATTTTAGTCTTAAGGGTTAAATTAATTATATAATAAAAGTAGACTCTTTAATAATAACCAAAATGATAAAAATTTAGAATTTGGGATGTTAAGGAATAAAATAATTAAAATGTAAAAACATTTGTGTGGTTGAGGTTTTAATATACCATTATTCCTTATTACTCCATTATTTATTCATTTGTAGGCGCTATAAGTAAGTCATACCTTCCATTACTGAATACATTTTTGTATTTAGAAGAGTTACACTTCCCATCCACTATAAAATGGCATGAAATCCACCCATTACTCACAGCTCTCAAGTCACTTTCTCTAATTCAATATCTTCCCATGTATTCCCGCAACACCCTACCATTGAATTTGAAGCCTATATTTTTAAATCAATTTCCTTATTTTTAGGTATTATCTCTTATATTCATGGAATATCCATTCCTTTAGTCTCCCCTTTATATTTAATAGAGAAATGGAAATTTTTGGGTGGACATAACTGGGTGCACTGTTTAGAAAACAATGTAGAAAAATCGTGAACAATGTCCATGTCATAAAAAAATGTATTCCCGTTTTCCCTTAAATAATTAAACATAATAAATCCATTTATTCCCCCATTCGAAAATTTTATCTATAGAAGGATTTTGTGCTCTCTCCACCTCCATTGGAACTCATTCTAGAAGGGGTTTTAGTGGGGGAAATTCATGATTCTTTAAGTAATTGAGTATTTCTTTTCATTCAACCTCCTCTCCAAGGTTGCCTCCCTCCTTAATTTTCTAAAATTACAGCAGTTGGGGTTTTGTCTCTAGGGTTTCATATTGAGTTTATTGGTTCAATCTACTTTATTATGGTTCATTTTCACTCACTTGTGGTGTAATTATGGTGTAGGTGAGTTTTTACAAATACTTTATGGTTTTTTAAATTCAAGATAGGTGGTTCCATGAATAATAATTCTTTGATTAATTTATCTTTATTGATAAACTTATTTATCAGGTCTATCATCTATTTTTGGTATTTTTGAAATCATTTTATGGAATCATTGATTAAGTGTTTAATTTTATATTTCCATTTCGACATGGAATTGGGTGTTTTCATGTATATACCTTGTTGTATAATTTGGAGTTTTTATATTATTCTTATCATTGATTTATTAAATGGTTTTAGGGACTCCAATTCTGGTTTGGTATGATATTTTTTGGTGTTCTTTTTAAAGGATGGGTTTGGGAAAAATTTTGTGTGCAAATCCATATAAGACCTCTTGGAGTAGTTTTATAAAAATTTTATTGGGTTTAAAGAACTACATTGAGTGTGAGGATCATGTTTGGGGTACTATTTTGTGTGGTTAAGATTTTGAAATGGTGTTTTCATGGTAAAATGTTATTTTATAAAATGTAGAACTTTATTAGTCACAAATAGAAATATTGGTCTTCTTGGTGGGAGGACTAAGACTAGAATTCTAGTTATTCATATGTAGCCTTTTTTGAGTTTCATTTAGGAAGATCACTGATGACAACACTAACTAAATATTGATTATCGATCGAAGACTATGAGGTTATGGGTGTGTCCCCTACTAGTGGTTTGTGCACAAGAACACAGTTCTTTGTGCTTCTTATACAACATTTATCCAAGATATGATGTAACTATTGTCCCATGGTTAACTAGTTCATAGTTGTATTTCCCATGACTAGTGCTCATCAGTTACATTTTACATAGACCTATAAAATCGTGTGTTTGGTTGGCAATTTCTACTCTATTGGTGTCTTCTTTTAATTCTTTAATATTTCCCTATGAAAACTACTTTTATTTAATGTTTCATCCCCTTAAAATTATAACTAACAATTCATATTTATTAAAATATGAATTTTTATTATATTATATTGTTTATATAATGTCATATATTTTTCTAAAGAATCCTATTCTGATTAAGATCACACCCTACATACACATTTGGGTGTATGTAGACTTGGTAATGTTTGGCACATGTAAGGGAAAGACACTTAGATATTGAATTATGGGTTGTTAGCTTTCCTTATTAGTGTGGTGTTGTGAATATGGCTTGAGGGTGATGAAACCATGCCATGTGGTGATTTTCAGTCAGACTTGATGCTCATTATTTGTTGTATCCATCTTGGAATTTTATTAGAACTATGTAATACATTTAAGGAATTTGTTTAAGGGTTGTTTTTTTGCGAATTTTTAGATTCTGTTTATTTATTATTTTTGTTTTCTTAATGTTTATAAAATTAGGTAAATAATTACCAAACCATTTTTTATGATACCTAGACACTTGTGAATTCATGTGGGGAGAGGGAACACCCCTAGATAATTTCCAAATATTGGTTCGGGTGCCATATTGGATGGTGATCTGGCTTGGTTCATGACAAAATGGTATCAAAGCATGGTTATGCTCTTTGGGTCATATTATTTTGGATGAGTCTACTTAGACAGGTGCTTTGAAATTTGGGGCTCAGAGTTCTGGATGTGAGTACTGTTCTTGGTCCTCACCTCCCATGATAGACTATAATTCCCCATGGGATGTTGGGATTTTTCTTTGAATTCTCTTTTTGGTGGGATGCACGGGCTAAAAACTACACAAGAGAATTTTGTGGGGGTGATGTATTTTTTATTTCATTATTGTGAGATTATGATTTATTTATATTAGATGTTTTTCCTGAAATTTTTCAAAACTATTATTCTTATTATTTCTCTTGTGACAGTATATTTTTTGTGTCAACACGACTCCCCAAAAATCTCTCATGTAACTACTGAAGGAAGATAGAGTTATTTATCCCTCACCGCATGTTTATAGGTCAGTAGAAGCTGTGGTATGGGCTATCCAGGCTCTGGTACATGGAGCGGGTCCTAGTCCTGATCCAATTAGATAAGACGAACCTAGTCCAAGGAATGATAAATCCTAGGATTTTCTCGAGAATAAGCCTCCTGTATTTAGAGTTACAATAAATCCTCAGGATGTATAAGAGTGGCTTGAGAATATAGAGAGCATGTTTGAATTCCATGAAATGCTTGAGGAGGAAAGGGTGAAATTTTCATTGTTTTTCCGAGAAAGTCCCAGTCACAGGTGGTGGGAATCAGGGCTTCAGGATGGTAAGAATTACCAGATGATATGGAAGGATTTCAAGACAATCTTCAACTATAATTAGTGTTTAGAGGTACTACCGTATTACAGTTCCTGAGAGTTCATGGATCATTCCAAGGAGGATCGGTTAATGATGGAATATGCTAACCATTTTGTTCAGCTAGTTTGGTCGACACCTGAAATTGTTTCCAATGAATATATTATTGATCATAAAATTGAGATGGGTCTTCGACTATATTTTTAATCACTGGTATTCTTGTTTAATATGTGAACCTAAGGTGAGGTGGTTGATCATGCTTGAATGGTCGACAATGATCTGAAAGGAAACTTTGGGTTTATGGGGTTGTGTCTTCTATGGGTAGTGACTACTCCTCACAGAAAAATTGGAAGTGGGATGAGCATGGGAAGAAAAGAGGTGGTAGTTCAGGCTATCCTTTCAATAGTCTTCATCTATATATTCTGACCCAGGGTCTATGGTGTTCCATTAGGTTGGGAAGGCAGGACACATCCATCCAACATGTACATCCCATCATAGGCCATGTTATCAATGTGTAGTTATGGGGTATGTGTAGTTATTATACAGAGTGATGAACCCATACAATACTGGTGAAGGATATGTGGCTTATAATGGAGTTTCAGTTTAGTTAGAGCCATCCAAGATGGTGGGATCTTGGTGTGGTAGTCATGGTGGTAGGTCTGGTTCGTCTTCTGGGAATTTCTAGTTCAGGGCTGATACACATACAGCCAGTTGTTCTCAAGCAGAGATCCGGAATCTTCATGCTATGGATTAGGCCCCAGTGGGATCAGATTCATGGCCTTTTAGAGTTCAACGTACAATTTTTATAGCATCTTCTCTAGCAATTGTTCTCTTTCCTTCTTTTAGCTCTTCCAATCTTGTAAATTTGCTATATTTTCCAACCAATGTTTTTTCTTTTACAATGTATTTGGTGACACTGTTAGGTAAGAATTTGGAGCAAGGATCCATGTTCCCATCATGTGCACTTTCCAAGTTAGGATTTGAGATGGAATGAGATCTCCTTTTCATGGATGTAGAAAATTTTGATGTAATCCTCAACATAGATTGTCTCGTTCACTTTCATGTACATATCGATTACTATAGGCAGCACGAGAGTTTCATGACACCTGATGGGAGTCCTCATTTTTTTTGGGGAATGGGATCCCTAATCATGTCGTGTGGGACCTCCACTCCAATATTTGGGAAATCTTTTCATTCAATAGTCGTCACTCATGATAGAGTAAGATGGTAGTGATCTTGAGGATGGATTACCTTGGGTAATAGATGATTTCTTGAAGGTATTTCCAAATTATTTTCTAGTATTTTGTCGGAGTAGGATAAATAATTATTGATTGATTTGGAACCAGGAACACAACAGATATATTTTCCCTCACATCGTATGGCCTCCACCGAGTTGAGGTAATTAATGATACAAGTAGATGATTTAAAATCAAAAAGATTCATTAACCCGAGTGTCTCTCCTCGGGCTACTCTTATCTATTTTGTAAATAAGGCCAATGGATCCCTCTTGTTATTCATTGATTACCAGATGCTTAATAAGGTAATAATGAACCTGAATTATACTTTTCCATGAATTATTGACTTTTTTGATCAGCTAAAGGGGGAAAATTGGATTTCCAAAATAGATTTGCGTTCTAGTTACCCCCATGTTTGGGTGAGAGAGGCTGATACCCTGAAAATGTCTTTCCTAAGAAGGTACAACCACTTTGAGTATTTGTTCATGCCTTTTGGATTAAACAACACTATAAAAATATTTATGGAACTATTGAAAAGGGTGTTCCACCAATATCAATATTCCATTGCTGTGGTATTCATGTAAGACATATTGGTTTACTCAGGATCCGAGGAGGAACATGAGAATAATTTATAGATCATGTTGGTCACTCAACAAGATTATCACTTTTATGTAACATTTTCCAAATAACATTTCTATATTAGGGAAGTGATTTTTCGGGTAATTTCATCATGGAGCAGGGGGTTTTGGTGGAACCTGGAAAGATTAGTGTAGTTATTTTATGGGAGAATCTGAAGAAGTTTTTCGATATCAAGAGTATCCTCAGCCTGGTAGGTTACTACATTTGGCTTTTTTGGAATGTCAGTTGGCTTTCTCCACACATGATTGCACTAACTAGTAAGGGTTGAAGTTTGAATGGGGCATATATTTCCAGGAATCCTTCAAAGATTTTAAGAAGTGGTTGACTACTGCCCCCTATGTCGGTCATTCCATAATCTAGAAAGGGCTATGTAGTTTATAATTATTCTTTGGGTATGGGTCTTGGGTGTGTGCTTATGTAGGGTGATCACATGGTGGCATATGGATCTCACTAACTCCGACCACATGAAAAGAATTATCTAGAACACGAATTAGAGTTACCAACAGTGATGCATGCTTTGATGACTTGGTGTCACTATATCTTCAATGAGGTATTTTTGGTCTACACTGATCATAATATCTTATCCAACATTTTATCAATTAAGGATCATATTCTTGAGGAAGTGCATTAGGAATGAGTATTTGTAGGGATTTGACTATAATGTAATCTATACCTCAAAAAGGGTAACTTGGTGGATGATACCTTGAGCATTAATGTACCAGTGCGAGCTTTGAAGAAGTCCAGTGATGAGTGGCCTCTGATGGGACTCCTTGCTCAGATTCACATGGAGACCAAGGAGCATAGTGGAGGCGTGTTCTTGGGATATTATGATTTAAGGGTCATTCAGTCGTGACATTATCTCTAAAGAAGGTGGTGACGCATGATAACCTCCAATCTCAATGGTTCGTTCATCCCAAGGCTACAAAAATGTATTGTGATATTTGTCGAATATTATTGTTTCCATGTATGAGATGAGACATAATCTGATTTCATTTCAAGATGCAATACATGTTAGTAGGTTAAAGAAAGGCATTAAAGGCACTCTGGTTTTTTGAAGCCGTTACCCATTCCTACCTAAAAGTGGAATGGGGTCTCCATGTATTTCATTATTGGCATACCTCATACACCTCTATGGTAGAACACTATTTGGGTAGTGACTGATTGTCTAACCAAATCGTCCCACTTTATTTTAATAAGAGATATAAATAATATGGATGAGTTGGGACAATTCTATAATTAGGAGGTTTGAAGGCTTCAGGGTGTGCAATTGACATTTGTATCAGATAGAGAACCTCATTTAACATATGGGTTTTGGTAAGGTCTTCAGATGGTTTTGGGGTCACATATTAAGTTGATCCTAACAAACCAACATCAAATAGATAGCCATATGGAGTGGGAAAATTAGATTCAAGGGGAAATTATTCTTGTATGTTCTTTGGACTTCATAGGATCTTGGGATTTCCATTTGGGGATGGTTGATTTTTCTTATAAGAATACTTATCAATCCTCTATTTGAATTGATCCTTTTTATGTTATCTATGATCGGCCTTATTGGTCCCCCCCCCCCCCCAATGTTGGGCTGAGGCAGGTGAGACCTCACCATTGGTGCTGAGCCTAGTGAACGAGACATATGAGAAGGTCAAGTTGAAAAAACAAAGGTTATTGAAAGTTCAGATTCACCAAAAATCTTATGTTGATCAGAGGTGTTGAGATCATGTATTCTCTATAGCTGATCAAGTATTTTTGAAGGTGGCCTCTCATTTGGGCCATCTTTATTTGGAAAAGTAGGGAAAGCTAATGCATAGGTATGTCAGAACTTTTGAGATCATTTAGTGGATTAACAAGGTTGAATAAAAGTTATATTTTCCTTCTTAGTTAAAATATATACATGGAATATTCCATGTCTCCTAATAAAAGAAGAACAATCTAGATGAGTCTCATGTGTCAAATTGGGAAGAGTTGGAGATAGAGCCTGATTTATATGTGTTTACTTTGGGGATTTATATTCTATGTTTCCAGGTCCTTTGTTAGGATAGGATTTATGTGCTTGGGATTTGGGAGCTGAAGTCATGGGTTGAGCATGTGTTCCCATTCTTATATTCCAATCAAGCTTCAGGTTGGCTTTCTAAGGCGGAATGTTTTCATAATGCGGTGAATTTTCACATCCATTCCCTTCATTTATAGTATTTTTTCTTCTATTCTTGGATTATCTCCCCGCCAGGCTATCTCTTGTAATTTGGAGGGAAATGAATATTTTTGGGCTGAATGAACTGGGTGCATGGTTAGGCTGCATAATTTTCTAACCCATGCGGACAAACTGTGCATATCATCAAATTCATAAAAAAGTTGGTATTCCCATTTTTCTTATCTGGAATTAAACATAATGTGCCCATTTATTTCTACAATTGACCATTTCATCCAATAAAGTCTTCCATAATCCCTCATTCTCCTTTACAACCCATTCTTGAAGGGGTTTTGGTGGGGGAAACGTCAAGATTCTTCAAGTAAGTGAGTATTTCATTTTTTCCTTCATTCTCTCTAGGGTTTCTTCCCTCATAATAGTTGTTCTAAAATTACAGAAGTCATAGTTTTGTCCATAGTGTTAAATATTTATTTTATTGGTTAAATATTCTTGATAAGTGTTTGTTTTCACTCGCTTGTGGTGCGGTTGTGGTGCTGGTGATGTTTCCACAAATTTTAGGGGGGTTTTGATATTAAATGTCAGTGGTTCCATGGGTAAACATTATTTGAGGAATTTATATTTCTTGATTAACTTATTTTAAAATATTCTTATCTATTGTTTGTGGTGTGAAAATCGTTTTTCGTAGCATTGATTACGTATCTAATTTTAAAGATACCTTTTGACATGGACTTGGGTGTTTTTCATGTGTATTCCATGTTGTATCATTTGGGGTAATTTTATGATTACTGAAATTGATTCATTCAAAGGTTTTAGATATTCCAATTCTTGTTTGGTATGGTATTTTTTGGTTCTTTTTTATTAAAATAGGGGGTTTGAATGAATTTTTCATGTAGTGCCATGTAACCCCTCCTGAAGTTGTTTTATAAATTTTTATTGGGATTAATGAACTACAATGAAGGTGCATAATAGGTTTGGGGTACTGTTTTGTTTTTGTATGATTTATGAATGATGGTTTGATGTGAAAATGATATCTTATTACATGTGGAAATTTATTGAGTGAAAATGAAAATCCAATGTATTGGGGTGGGAGTACTAGAACTAGTTTGCTTATGATTTAGAAGTAGCCCTGTCCCGGTTTCACATAGTAATATCGATGATGAAAAAACTAAAAAAATGATTATTGATTAGATACCACTATCATATGGTTGTGTTCCATAATAGGGGATTGTGTATGAGAACGTTGTTCACTATGGTTCCAAAGCCACATTTTACCAAGATACAATATACCTTGTGTCCCATGTTAAACTAGTGCCTAGGGGTATTTCCCAAGTATAGGGCTTATTGGTTGTGTTGTACACATCTTTAGAATACAATGTGTTTGGGTGATCATTTCAAAATTATATGTGTTTTCATTATATTTTTTCATTCTTTAACTTTTCCCTCTTGAAAAATTCTCATATTTAATGTTTCGTCCCTTTAAAATTATTACTAGCATTTCTTGTTTTTGGAAACATGCAATATATTTTTCGTATAATTTTTATAGCATAGAATCATTTCGTGGGTGGAATCCTATTGCGATTATGATCACACTATACTTACACCTTTTTGTGTAATTATAATTGGTAGTGTTTGAAACAAGTAAGGGAATGGTTCTTGGAGATAGAAGTTTAGGATGTTAGCTTCCATTGTCGGTGTAGTGCCATGGAGATGGAATAAGAGTGATGCCCCCTTTTCCTATGGTGATTTTTGAGATAGACTTGCTGATACTATTTAGTTGTGGTTTTATTGGGATTTAAATAAAACTATGTAATTCAATTATGAAATTTTTTAAGGATTTTTTCCATATGATCTTTCAGATTCAGTTTATTTATTATTGGTTCATGTTTAATGTTTCTAAACTCAGCTAAATCATTCCCAAACCATTGTCTGTTATACCCAGGCACTTATGATATCCCATGGGGATAAGGAAATCCCTTCATGCCTTTCCATGGACTGGGTCGTGTGCCATGTTTGGTGGAAACCCATCTTGGTTCATGACATCCATTTTGGAAGAAAGCCATCCAAGGAAGCCTTTTAGCACAGACCAAAAGGAGTTACCTGATTAAGTGGCAATGTCTTCTCTAGAGCTCTATAGTTTCATTTCCATATTCCACACCCTAAAATATACCTATTATATAATTATATAAAAACAATAGTATACTAAATATTCTAGAATTTTTTATTGATATTTATACCAACACTTACACAGACCTCCTTCTAATGGGTAATGAACATAATGTTTCTTTGTACGAAGAACTACTGCCTCACGAAATGATGATTGTTCATATTTTATTTACCACCTCTCATGGAGGAAATTATGATGTAAAATATATTTATATTTGATTTATTTCATAATTATAATTTTCTTTTCATTATTTAATTTTTATTTTGAAGATACTTTTATGATTTCCTTCTTGTGTAAATATAGTAATTTCGTTCTAGGATTTGTGGACTACTGACCACTCCATGAGATATGAGTCACTCATACCATACCTAGAACATATAAAGGGGTTTTTAAATAAAACTATGTAAAATATATAACATATATATGATATAGGATTTATAATATATTTATATGTATCATTTATTTTTCATTCTTTTAATTCATAAAATAAATGAAAGTAGCATTCATGCATTCATACGACCTACCGTCTTCATGAACAACACACTTCATTTATAATATGTAAATATAATTGACTAATATAAATATATATATATATATAATGATTATATATGATAATTAATCCATGTGTTACATTATAAATATGATTAAAAATGATCTAATTAATGATAAAAACAAAAAAAAGTGAGAACTTACTCGAGAAAACTATGAATCTAACCCCTAAAAAGTGAAATTTTAAAAAGATGTAAAGAAATAAAAAATGAGATTTTATAAAAAGGTAATATATGGTATTATAAACATGAATATGGTTTTGTTATAAGTTACTAACTAATTTTAAACCACTATAAATGAGGATAGGGAAGACCTAACAAAAGGAAGGTTAAGATAAGGGGATTTCGTCTCAATTTACTTTCCATTGAGACTTATTCTTTTTATGCACCAATTAACTTTAATTTCTTGTTTTACTACCTTTTTACAAGTTATATATTAAATATAACTAATTTCATTATTATATACGCTTCATTTAATTCAAGTGAAATTGTGATTTAAATGGTTCAATGTGGTATGGGACACATTAGAATGTTTAAATATAATTTTTCATCGAGAATGTTTTAATGTCAACAAACCTTATTGCTACATATTCTACAATGAGGTGTCATTGATAAATATGTATTATTTAGTAAAAATAAATCTTTTACAGTCCGCATTATTAATTGGATATATTATGAATTATTTGGACATTAAATACATAGTTTTTGGACCATTTATGGTAAAACCTATGAATTTGGGATGGGATAACTAAAGCCCCTTGATGCTTATATATTCTCATGAGAACAAATAGTTAAAAACAATATATGGGGTTATACCAGGTAAACAAAACATCTTGTGAATGTTAATTATGATACTAGTTTCATATACTTAGGAAACATGGTACCAAATAATTTTTTATTTCCCACATTTATTTTCAGTTATTATTTATCCATGAGACTTTTCATCGACATATCTATAGAAACATTTCATTTAATTTCTTTGAATAAATGGAATGTGTTTCAGTTTAATAACTTTCTATTACTGTTTTTTATTATCTAGTTTTTTAAATGGACTGTCTCATCAGTTATTTACCATTCCATGTTAATTTATTATCATTGATTCACTATCTCTCCCACATTACATACCCTTTGTGTGAATTTGAGCTCAACCTTATTATGTTCATTTCTATAGGAATAGAAGAATAAATATATGATTATTATTTATAGTAAACATATTATTTCATTTTATTTTGTATAATATTTTTAATTTCTATTTCACAATATATTGTGTGTATCATGTATGTAATCAGGATTTCAAAAACAACTAAACCGATTGGTACTTATGGATTTGATTCAATATAATCATGCCAGTGTTATAAAATAATTAACTAGATATAGGCTTCCATGGTTAGGGAGCTAATATTGGTATCAAAGGATGTCTAGAGGAAACCTTGGAAACTATATTTAGAAAAAATAGATTAGGAATCACTATCCAAAGGTAGACATTGAGGATTAGTAAACAAGAACATCCTTGAATTTTAGTAATGTATTTATTATGAAGGTATTCCTATAAATGCATCATTGTATAGATACGATAAGTGGATGTGGGTCTGGAACATATGTACATAAGAGTAATAACTATGGAAAGGTGTTTCAGGCCAAAATCAGTGTAACTTTTTACATGAAAAGTGGCTATACTGTGAACCTAGATTGAAAATCTCAAGTGACATGCTTATGATAACTAAAATTTTCCTTGTAAACCATTTTGAAGAATTTAGAAGTTAATATTTCCCAAAGTAAGAATTTTTTTTGATTCTAGGATACATGATGCATAAATTTATGTGCTATGAAATATTTGGAATTATACATTGTGTTATGTTTTCATCCGGTTTATGCCATTATTTTTAAATGGAATATAGTAGTAAGAATGTGATCCTCGCCGATGCACATGATCTAATGAGTATGAAGAATCAAATATTTTATGGTCTTAAGACAATATTTCAGAGGGAAATAATATCCCAAACAGTATTTTATTATGAGTACGTAGAATCATGTGACAAATATATGGTTAAATAATAACCCATTCCTTATGTCTTTGAAGTAAACCAAGTGAAAAAGAGGTCGTTTGAGCACCATGAAAAACAAAATGAGTTGAGAAATATGAAGGGAAAGAAAGATATTCCCACATGTGATAATTTTGGAATGAAACACTTCGTTATATGCTTGATGGGAAGGGGAGTTTTTTATAAATGTGATGAAAAGGGACACCAATTTTGTGATTAAAAATTAATGAGAGAATATTCCAATGTATAATGCTTAAATGACAAGGAGATGGGACAATAAGATAATTAATATATCGAGGATCAAAGGAATATAACCCAATTGAAGATATTAGATATTGGTGTAGTTATGACACTTCTATATATAAATTAGGATGATTGAAATTCATATTCAAGAGTTATGTCATTTAAATATTTGATTAGAGATGTACTGGTTATAAAAATAATGGATTATATGAGGATTGTAATGTAATAATTTTTTATTAAGGATTTGAGAGCATATGATAAATTGTACCATAAAATGTGATTTAGTAGCAAGTTTTAATTTTATGAAAATATATGGTTGAGGGAAAGACAAACCTTACTCTGTTCATGATATTAAGATAATTAAGAAAAAATTATTTATTTAGATAAGTATTGATTACCTTGGAACTGATTAATGACTTGTCGATAAGTGTTATATTATACCAATAATATAGTTTAAAACACTTTTTGATTTAATTAACACTTTAAATAAATAGTGTCTTACTTAAGGAAAAAGGAATAATTCATGTTTCAAATATGGGTTTTTGGTAATTTTAGTCATTACCATATTTTAAGATGATATGTGATGAAGTTATTCACTTGATTGGAATTTGAAAATTAGGTGCTTATTAGTGTTGATTAATAGATAATGATATTTTCATTTCTGAAATTCAATGACTATATTTATAATTTATTAGATCATAATATTTTGGAATAGTTAACCATTTAGGAAATGGATGATCATTGGATGCTATTTTATAAGTTAATGAATTAATTTACTATATAAAGATTCTTGTGTAATAATATGAAGTGGAAATGTTTGAAGACTCAACCAAAGGACAATATTCTGTATATAAAATAGAAATTCATATTTACATGGATTCATAAAGAGTGAATAGATTCAAAAACTCTAGGAAAAATGGTTTGGAATAATAAATGTTGTCCTAGTACCTTCATTTAAATGAATCAAATCGCCTATTAGATCAATTTTTGATTTATAGACTTCTGATTGTTTAGTTTCTCCATACAGTGTTCTCCGACACTCTCAATCATAACAAGATTGTTACATTTTTCGTATGTGTCGTTGTTTCCATTTCCCACCTATATTCTCCTATTAGGGAACATAGTTACATCACCATTGTACTGTGATTTCTCTTTGATTATGAAGATGTGTTATGAACCCTATTTATGATGTGCGTTTGTCAAAAATGGTTTATCTTTGAATATCAATCACCTGATTACAAACATCATGTTTAAATTATGAGAACAAAATTGAATTATAGTAGGGAGAATTTAACACCCCACCACATTACGATATTTTCATTTTAGAATAAATATTATTTTTTCTATTTTTATTTGAAACAACATTTTAATCTTACACTATGCACAACACTGAGTTAGTCTATGATAAAAACAATAACATGTTTCTTGAATTGCGTGTGTTACACTGAAAACTAAATTGTACAGCCTTTTAATGGTGAACCTATTTTAAAACTAAATTTTGAAAAATTTAAACTTTTTTTCAAAATAAACTACATTTTTTTAATTTAAATTTTAAAATTTTCATGGGGTGAATTTTTAGGATTTTTTTGAGAAACTTCATTTCATGATGAATAATAAAAATTACAGAAATTTATTTTAAAACAAACTTTTTTAAATAATGAATAATGTTAAATTATATTTTATTTTTTGGATGTCACAATATATTTATTATTTATATATTAATCTTATTTAGGTAATTAAACAAGTTTTTATTTTTAACTTAGATTTCAATACTTATTGATGTTTTGAACGTTGTTACTTCAAAAGCCCTCATTCTCGCCACAATAATGGATTGGCGTTAATCATAATTTTCCCACTTATGTGATTTGAATTTTAAAAAATATACATACATAGTTATAATTAGTACAAAATTTGTGGTCTAATAAAATACACTTAATTTTTTTCATAAATGATTGGTTAAAGTAATTAAAATTTATTACAATGATAAAAATTAATTATGGCGATTGAGGTAAGATAAAGATTAATAACAGACTAAACCTTAATATTAAGGAACAAAATGACAATGATACTGGTCCTAAGGCCGTTGGATTACAATAATTATAAAATATCTCAAATTGGTATTACTTTTATGGGATAATATTAAATGAATTTATGCTATATAAAAGGTTATGTAACGAAAAAGACAAAAAATGACTTTCGTTACCTTTATAATTTATAAAAAATTGAAATATGTAAAATCGAACATATTTTAGGTTATAAATATCATTTTGAAATATAAATATGTTATTGTTATCATAATAATTTATCAATTTTTGAGATTATGTAGTTATTTAATATGATTGTGAAATGCCAATGTAGTGATTAATTAGATATTAATTAACTAAAGAAAATGTTACAATAAAAATTAAATGCGAAGTTAATTAATTGAATTATTATTTTTGATTATTTTTTAAATGATTTTATTATGTTACATAGCTTCCCAATTATTATATTTAAATTCAAATATTGTATTGAAATATTAAAATTTATGTTAAAAAAATAATGTCAAAATTGACATTGATGTTATTTTACAATAAGTGATATTTTATTAAATGATTTAAAATTAATAAAAATACTATATATTTCAAGTTATTTTTAAGTGTTAATAAATATTAAATATGGTATATCAGTGGACATAATTATCTTTTATTATTGACATATTGACCTATATACTTTAAAATCATTTATAACACGGTCCATGTTTAAGGAGTGTCATAACACATCAGAAACACTTGTTTTAAAATTAATTTTAAAAGACATGTGATTTTTATTTTATAAATTATATATAATATTCATAATTATTTTTTTATATTTTCTAATAAATCTCACTTTATTTTTTTCTTAATATTTATATTAATAAGATTAGAAAAAAAGATGCTTTAATAAAAGCTAAAATGATAAAATTTGGGAATCTTAGATGTCATAGAACCAAATTATTTAAATTTATATATTTGAGTGTTGTGGAGGAATAAATGAACAAATATTCCACTTTAATCCATTATTTTTCCATTTTTAGGAACTTTGGGTAATGTAAACCTCCCATTAATGAATACCTTTTAGAATTTATTATATTACCACTCCCCCTCCACTATAAAAAGAAAGAACTATACCCCTTCCTCAAACCTCTCATGTTACATCGGATCATCCAACATCTTCACAAATTATCTCCAAATATCCCCGAAGTAGACCTTGAAGACTCAATATGGGTATAAATCTATCCATGGAAGCCATTGGGTTCAAACCAAACGTTGTTACGAAATAAAAAGGCAACATTTTCTCTCAAACTCTTTAGTTTCATTTCAATTCTCCACCCCTCAAATATCATTATTATATTAATATATGACAAAAAAATGTATCCTAAAAATAATTGGATGTTTTTATGTTAATATTTATACCTAAACTAACAGACACTTCCATTTAATGGGCAATGAACATATTGTTCCTTTGTACATCGAACTATTGCTACACAAAAAAATGATAGATCATATTTACATTACCACTTCTCTTTATGTCCATTAAAATGTAATGTTTGATTATTAATGATAATTATTATTTATAATGTATTTATAATTATAAATATTTATTTAAAACACACCTTTTTTCTTTCCATCTTGTGGAAATATGATTACTTCTTTCGAGGAAGTATGGACTACCACCCTGTCAGAGCGATCTGACTCGTTCATACCATACATAGAAAATATAAAGGGTTGTTTTAATAAAGACATGTAAAATATATAAAATTTATATGATGTTGGAATTATTATATACATATTTATCATTTGTTTTTCAATATTTTAATATAATAATTAAATGACTATAGCATTTATGTCTATGTACGACCAACCATCTCCATGAAGAGTGCACTTCATTTCTAATCTCAGAATATAAGGGATTAATATAAATACATATATAATAATTATATATAATAATTAATCTATGATTACAATTCTTGAGAATATTAAACAATTATATAATTAGTGATGAGGAAAAATAATAAGTGAAAATATAGTTGATCGAACTAGGCAATTAAAGCCTGAAATAGTGAAATTAATGGAAGGTGTTAACAGACATGTAATGATATATTATATAAATTTAATATATGGTATTATAAACAATTTTATGGTTATGGTATAAGTTAGTAACATATTTTAAACCACTATGCATGAGGATATAGACCACACAACAAAAGGAATGTTAACGTAAGGGGATTTAATATCAATTTATATTCTATTAAGACTTTTTTTCCCACCAATTCGAATTTATTTTGTAAATATAATTACATTTGTCATTTTACAATATAAATATACTTATTATCATGATATAATAAGTTTCTTTTAATTAAATTTTAATTATGAATTAAATGATTCAATGTGGTATGGTACACATTGTAATGTTAAAATATAATTTATAATCAAGAATGTTTTAATGTCAACAACCCTTATTGTTACTTATCCTACTTTAAGATATTATTGATACATTTATATTATTTATTCAATATAGTTATTTGATAATTTGTTTTATTTATTTGATATATTAGGAATTCGTTTTACATGCAATACATGGGTTGGGGACTATTTAAGGTAAGCCCTATAGTTTGGGGAACGGTTTAAGAAAGCCCATTGATGCATTGGTAGTCTCATGAGATGAAGTAGATGGTCAAAATTGATGGGTTTTTAACCGATAGCCAAACCTTCTTATGAATGGTATTTATAGTAATGGATCTTTATTCACAAGGAAGATAAATTCAAATAATTATGAATTTACCTCTTTTAGTTTCGATTTTTATTCAACATTGAGATTTTTCTTCGATATATTTATGGGTAAATTTCATTTTAGTTCATTGAATAAATTGAATGTGTTTTAGTTTCGTACCTTTCTATTTTAATTTTTCCTTATCTAGTTATTTTAATTGAATGCGTCATAATTTATTTTCCATTACATGTTAATTTATTCTCCCTGATTCATTATTACTTTTGATTTACTAACCCTTACTGAGTAGCTGATCTCACCCTTATTATGTTTAATCTCTCTAGGTAATGGAGAATAAATATATGAATAAGAATTCAAGGAAGTATTTTATTTCATTTTATTATTTATTAGGTTTATAATTTATATTTCCTAATGTGTTATGGTTATCATGTTTATAATATGGCTTTTCCAAGACAGGTAAACTAATTGCTTCATCAATATTTCATTCCTTGTAATTATATCAATGTAATAAAATAGTGCACAAGATTCACACTTTTGGGGTCAGGGAGTTATAAATTTACCATTAGGAATAGAAGGATTTATTATATATATTGATGACTTGAATAAAGGGATAAGGTGTATCCTTTGGAAAAATAATATAGTTGTTCCTCAAGAATTAGGATAATTAAAAACCCATGAGAATAACTATATAACTCATGATCTTGGGCTAGATGGCATGATATTCTATATTATGATATATAAATAATATTTCCATGGATAAATATTTTTAATATATATCTTTTAAAAAAACTAATTATATATTCACATAGAAAGAGATTAACATGAATAAAATGATATTTACAAAATTACATAATGACTATGATTTATCAATACACTACAACCCCCATTAAGGAAAATAATGTGGAAGATACATTGAATAAAGATGATAAAGTGGACCAATCCATGATGAGGATGGAGAATAAATATATATTCAAGGAGTAGATATTGTTTGATATTGAAATTATTAGGGAAGTGGAAACAACTTTCTTTTTCGAGTAATTTACTAACCACATTTACTATAGCTGATTAAGAAGTCTCATAAAAATTAAAATGGTATTCTGAAAAAAAATAAAATCCATAAGTGATGAGAAATTGGAGAAGTTTATATGTAAATATGGTGAGTTGAAATTTGAAATGTGATTTTGTTTAAATTTAAAACATTATTTAGAAGTGTGTTACTATATTATGTTTATAGCTCAAACTTCTATATACACCCGGATAGTACCATAAAGTATTTGGACTTAAAAAACCTCAACTATTGGGATAATATGGACATTGAAATTTTTTATTTTATGTTAAGAAGCATGGAATGTAAATAGGATAAGTATGATAATAAACATAAAAGAGGAACAAGACAAAATTCCTCAAGAAATTGTGGTGGGGAAATTACAAGTTAGATAAGACATCATTGGAACCTCAAGAAGGGGAAGTCATGTCCACTATATATTGAATATAATTTGTCTTTTAAATTGGATCCTATATTTATTATTTAAAAAAGAGATAAAATATTGTTGAATAATAAAAAATTACTCATGAATGTGTTGTGGATAATTTACATGTCAGAAAAGACAACATGTGAGCCTGAAGTCGTAATGAAGTAAAAGTACCATCTTTTGTTTTTCCCATAATGTATGAAATTTAAATTTGAGGAAAAAATTTAATAAGGGGTTGAATGTAACAAACCAAAAATTAATTTTTCTAAAATATATATTTTATTTTCATTCATAGTAATTTAGTATAATATAATTCACATTATACAAAAAGCATTTTATTCCATTATTTTAGATTGCTATAATGATATAAAATAAAATTCCCACTATTAAAATTGGTAGACACAAAAAAAGTCTATTAAATTTCATAAGAAAATTACACATTAGGAATTAATTTATACTTATATAATAAGGAATAGTGTATGGATATACACATGGAATATATTTATATTCACTAGTTTAAACTCTATACGTTAAAATTCCCTCAAAAAATTCACCCCTACCATAAAAATAGTTAAAGAAAGGGAAGTGTTATTAAAATTATAGATTTTTTTATTAAAAGTGTTTAAGTAATATATTTATAATTAAATATGGTAATTTTATTTTAATACTATAGAAAACTATAGTTTAAGGAAACTATGAGCATTAGTCCAGAAGATAGTCAGTCACTATTATTATTGGTTATCTAGTCACAATTATGTGACCGTTGAGAATATTTATTATTATAACAGAAATTATACTATTAGAGAATATTATTATATTATATTAAGAACTTTATTTATGATAAATTATTATGTTTTAAATAATAATTAATTTAATCAAATAATAATAAAATATTTTTTTTGGATAATATATTTTTGTTATGTCCAATGTAATTTTTAATACAACTACATTGCTAATTATGTTATAAAAATTATTAACATTCAATAAAAAATACATCTTTTAAAAGTTAAAATTATCATATTTAAGGAATATGTTATATAAAATAATATTTATTTTCGGGCTTCAAACAAAAAATAGTTTATGAGGAATTTTTATTAATTTGTTGACAATGTTTTTTTGGTGAAAAAATGAAAATTACTTTTTTATGAGAACTATGATTTCATGACATCATTTTTATGTGAGAATGATAGAATAATTTTATGAAACATTTTAATCAATCAATAATTCATTTAATAAGTGTAAAAATTAATTTAAATATATAATTGTTAATTTATAAATTTACTCTTTATATTTTGAAAGAAACAATTGGATTATTTAGAAAAATAAATATTATTGTATTTTGTATAATAAATGGGTTGGTTTGAAGGTGATTTTAAAACTTTGCATGATTTATAAATTCACCAACCATTACTGAATCATTAATATTCGAAAAAAAATTTATAATTCATTACACTGCATGTGGTTGGATTTTATAATAGAAAACCCAATATTTTATCTCTTAAAATGACACCTCCTCAGGTATAAATTCCAACATAATCTTCAAATTCTCCCCAAAAACCATAACTTTCAATCACCATATACCAGCCAATGGATCTATTACATTTCTCTTTATTCAATTTTTAATATTTTTGTTTGTTTGAAGGGTCGACTCTAATATTATAATCACAAGAGAGTTATGGGTTTCCCAAATCATATTCTTAAATTTTATAATGAAATATACTTTTTGTATTGTATATTAATATCCCATTTAATATACTAAAAAAAATTTAATTACATTTTATTCTAATCCATTTCAATTACTTTTAACGATAGATTACTTAATGCCACTCAATATATCCTTTTTTGAAAATTTAATAATGCTCAAACTATCCTTAAACTATAATACTATCCTAAAATTGTCATGAAGTAATGAATGTGTTGTTTTCAATGTAAATAAATCACAGTATAGACACTAAATGTTGAAATAGTTTTTTTAGATGAATATACATTTTATCACCATAAAAATATTTGGTCGTGTATATTTCAATCATTATCCTATTGCATGGTGAATGCGTCCATAATCTGTACTTGGATTGACACTCTTGAATGATATTCATGGATGATCTATATTATCATTAAAACCCATTATGAATGATTCATAGATCGTAATAATACTTTACTAACACTGAAAGTGCATATAAATGGATAACTGGACACCTTGAAATTGTATTCCTTATAAACACCCAATGATTACAATATTGTATCATCCACATATTAAGGGTGTTTATTTGTAAATATTGAAACCCCTTGTTATTATTTAATGGAATTTAACCTATAAATATTTATTGATTAATTTATTTGGGAAGATATTTACATACAATACAATTCTCACTTTTATATGGGAAAATATTTAAAGATATTCCGTATATAAACATTGTGAAAATTAGTTATGTTGTTCATTTCGTAAAAATTATTTGAAAACTATGATAGGGTAATAAGAGTAACCTTACCATTTATATATGATGTATTGTCCCATGTCAATGATGGTATGTTTTATATGTAGGAAATTCTTAAAACTCGTCACTATATGACGAGTTCTTGTTATTGAAGAATTTATTCTTTGTTATGTTTTCTATGAAATTATATTTGATATGAGTTCTATTTATTATGAAAAAAATAGTCTATTTATCTATTTAATAATTGTTTATATATAATTTCCTCAAATTTATTCTACATCCATATTTCTTTTCTGATCACAACCATTTATATTATTTTCCTTTACCTAGGAAACCAAAAAGAGATCTATGCATTAAAAATTGATATTGTGGATAATAATTCTAGTTTTCATGTTTTTAGATGATTTAGTTTTTTCTACTGTATTTAAAAATAGTTATGTATTTTTAGTTTCTATAGGTAATTAAATTGTTGGATCCCCTATATTGGGATCTGTGTAACATTGTAATAAAAGACATTCTATAAGGTTCTAGAGTTATGGTTATTACATTTTTTGTACATTCTATATGATAATGAATTTTAATCTTCTAAAAGAAGATATATGTTATAAAACTGTATACATTTTTATGAATTTTATAATCATAACATATTAGTTAAGATAAAAGTTAAAGAGTTTGATTTTTAATCATTTTTACATATATCATTAGAGGCTCTGGATGTAGAAGAAAACTTTCATTTAGTTCATGAAGATCATTTCCCTCATTTGTTGGTCATGGTCACCCTAGTGGGGTTTGATGTTGTATAGGAATGAAAATTAACCAAAAAATATATTATAAAACATTAATTAGTAGTATTTCCTAGAGTTAATTTTCTATAAATTATTGCATGATTATTAAAAAAAGATACAGTATATGTGAAATAGTTTGTGTATTAGATTATTGATTATGTTCTATTCAATTATAAGAGAAATGTTATCATAGTAAAGTGCTTGTATGGAAACTATTTAGATATCATTTGTTCCTTTTAGTTTTCATTATTCTACTAATCCTTCTTATTTTAATGATGTTGGTAAGGACACTCGAGATGAGGATGGTGGCAGTAGAGGTGGTGAAGGTGATGACGATGATGATGGTGGTGTTTGTGGTTGTTTTGGTGGTGGTAGTGATGATGATATTGGTGATGTTCATGGTAGTGGTGGTTATAAAAATAAAGGATAATACTTCTTGTTAGGAACTAACTTTCAACACCCTTGAACATGGAACCTAACCCCACCAATTGCATCTTCCAGGGACATTACTAATTCTATGAGGTGGAAGAAATTTCCAGGTGCATCAGATATGATATAGATGGATATATTTCACAAAAAAACAATAATAAATGGGAAATACCCTAATAATTCTAGTATAGTCACTCTATATATCATAGTATATTCATGAAAGCTTGAGAGGATACACAAAACTAAAAGTGGCATAACCAGAAAAAATTAAAATATCTCCAAATAAACAAATGAAGAGAGATATATATCCAAATATAAATTGATGAAATATTTGTATTAGAGAACTATCAAAAGAATAAAAAACATACACCGACATAATCTCTATTTGCCTTCATAAGTGACTATCTAATAAAAAATACAATTTATCTATGAGTGATCTGAACTGAAGATTGACATGAAACAGAAATTATAACGTATTTCTGAGTGTGAATATTATTAGGCATACCAAATAAAAAACACCCAAATAAAATTCCTTTATATTGAATATTTATTTACAATTTTTTTGAATTATAATGTGTAATACCTTGTATTTTTTAATTTTAGTTTAAAATAAAATCATAGTGTATTTATCATTTCCCTATAAATCCTTAGTTTTAAAATGTATAGATTGTAATATATAAATGAGGTGTTTCCAAAAAGATTTAACATAAATATAATATTTTCAATGAAATTTCTTAAAAAAATAAACACACTTTATCCTTTAGTGGTAAAAGAATTATAATCAAAATGGAAATAAAAAACCAAAATTGCAGTTGTATTAGTACATGTGAAATGAGAAAAATAAAATAACAATTCATCATAATACTAATAAATTTTAACTAATACAATTTAATTAAAAACTAGTGATCATGGGAATCATTAGAGCTCATGGTACAATCTAGGACACTTCTATAAATTCGAAATAACTAAATACTAGTGCTAGATAACAATAAACTTTCCCAAACACTCGTAATTTTCTTAACAGGTCTTATCAAGGGGTACAATCACGTAAGAAACAAAATTGTATCTTAGTAACACTAGTCAGAGTGAGATACAAAACTAGTTCAACATGTGTACCTATAGTTTTCAACTAACTACTCAAGGATTCTTATGACATCTAAATGAATGTGAGAATAATACAAATTCCAATCTTTTATATAAAGAAGTCATTTAATAATTAAACTAAAGTCTCATTTTCATACTGATGAACACCATTTAATTAATAACTTTATTCGATAATCATGACCTATAAACTATATATAACTCCTTCTTGGAATAGTCCACATTTCCTATTTTAATAAGAATTCTCCATCCATAATTGAAGGGGAATCCCTAAAAATGGGTTTATACATTCTAATGAACTATTTAAAGGGGTCCACTAATCCTTTCAAATTGGGTTTTAAAATAACAATAAAATTCCCCATTCTCAATTTATTTTAGAAACATAAAAAAACATCAATCATAAACTAAAATTATTAACTTTCTTATTAAACTTATATACACTAATAAGAATATATATATATATGAATTTTCATGGACTTGTTCACATAATTAGAAATCAATTTATACACACAACCATATATATATACCCATGTATATGTGTATCACTGAAAAATATATGATAATTATTTTTGGGCATTTTAATGAATGCTCTGTGCCTGAGGTTGAGTGAAACCAATTTAAACCATATTTCTAAATAGATATACCCACATTATCAAAATAAAGATCATGGAAAAATTATTTTCATTACTAAAAATCTATAAATGTTATTAAAATATAATTTAATAAATATAAAACTTATTAAACACATGGGAAGTTATTTATTTTAAATATAAAAGCTAATTAATTAGGTTCCTAACTCAAATGAAGGGAACTAGGATGATTTAATCAATCTTGGAGAAAATAATGCAAAGAGGTCAAAATGAGCTCTAAAAAAGAAATAGTCGATTAAAAATTGATCTAAATGTTTTTATAGGTCATTAAGACCATGGCAAGGGATGAAAAAAGAGAAAAAAAAATGAGGGAAGGAAGAAAGGATACGAAATGGGATACTTTTTCATAAGATTATAGATATAAAATATGATGAAATTATTTTCAATTACCATATGTGGAACATAGATTAATGTGAGAGAAAATTTTGAGTCGTGTGAGATGAATGGGATATTAAATAAGGGTTTAGTGGTAAAAATATAAGATGGTTAGAAATAAAAATTATAACTTATTAAAAATTGTGCTTATTATGTGGGTTGGCCTCATGATTTCAGATACCATGCACCAACCATTATAGGATTTATGGAATAACCTATATCCTCCAATGGGTTTTCCACTCAGTTTAGGAAATAATTCTCTAACCATGAAAATTTATTTCATTAAAAAAATTATACATATACATAGGTGTCACATGACTAATACTAACCATTCAACCTAACCATAAACCTTGAATCAAAACCCCAAAACTAAACATTTCACATTATATATACCAAAAACTAAAAAGGAGACATGAAATAAATAATTAGATAATATTTAATGGGATGTGTGGGACGTACTATGATAAATCTTTCCATATTAACACCTTTGGCCCCCAAAAAATCACTGAGTTTTAGAATAATAAAAAATTAGTTAATGGATTTAACCAATAAGAATGAAATCACCTCTAACTTAGACTCTAATCTATAAAACATACAAAATGAAACTAATTTAATCCAAAAAAAACATTTAGCTGATCTAAAATAAATTCTAAGAAGGATACCCAATATGGGTGTCTCCACATTTTAGAAACACACTATCATTTTGGATGAATGAGATAAGGGAAACATCAAGATACTATTATAATGCATGACCCTTGCTTATAACTAAAGGGATCATAAATAGAAATCCAAAAAATATGTATCAACTATATCGTGAAAATATCCAATAGTTCTCTATAGAATACACAAAAAATCATACATTATTATTCTACAAGATATAGATCGATGACTAACAAAAATGTTATGGAAGGGAACAAAAGAGGACAATAAAAAAGGAGGAGAGTAAAGATAATTTCAAATAAAATTTCAAACTACCCTCAAATGAAAAAAACCATGAGGAAATAAAAAATGAATGAAAGAAATGAGCTTTAAGTCATCCAATGACATCATTTAACCTATTAATAAGAACGAAATTAAAAAATTGGCACACCACATTATAATAACATTGGCTTTAACCAACGAATAGAAAAAGGATAAGGTAACCTAGTACTATTTGAATAAAACACCCCTTATGGTGATCTTTGAATATATTCTAGTATGAGCATAAATACATCCAGTTCATCATTAGTCTTTATCACCCAAATCAAATTTCAAAGGTAGTCCCATATCCCACGATCATTGACTGAAACTCCTTTGGGCCCCAATATTAGAAACGTCTATGAAAGACCTACCTAAATCAAAGGGGAATGAGGGAAAACCCATTAGAGACACATTAATGGTCCAAAGCCAAAATGAATCCTAAAAACACTATAAGAGCCCAAAATAGACCATGATTGGAAGAATGTGGATATTCTAAATGATTATATATAATGAATCACTAGACTAACAGATAAAAATGGAAATATTTGAAACCTGATAGACTATAGTTTCCGTAAAAACCCACAATAGATTGTGTTTACCAACGCATGAGGAAAAATAAGAAGAAGGGATAAAAAATAAAGAGGGAACAACAAACACTGTGATTTGACCTTCCAATACACTTATACTATGGGTAGAATAATAATTATAAATTGAAAGAATGAGTCCTAGGAAACAATAAAATGAAGGAATATTTAAGGAAATGACAATTATACTCCTTGGATATACTCTTAGATGTATACTTCAAATAAAAAAAATAGAAAATTTATAAAAGATATAAAAAATGTAAATCACATATATAAAAAATAACCCACAATATGGAAAAAAACTTATGGAATAAATCAATTTCACCAAAAAATTATAATCTCTCATTAAATCAATAAAATATTTTCTAATCGCAACTTTCAATTGTAATTTCCTAAAAAAGAAAAATTAATTTCAAATCCTCTAACTCTATTTTAAAACAAATTAATATTTAGTGACTTAGTTTTTAATATTATATTTAGTATTGAAAAAAAATTTAAAACTCTACAATCCATTTACCTGAAATATTCTCATGGCTCCCACACATACACAATATAATTTATTAAACATGATATAAAAAATTTCTTTTTTAGTTTTATTACATAACATAAAAATAAACAGATACTATCTCAAGTGCCCCATATAAATCTTTTTTTTTTGAATTCTAAGACATCACCATTATTTCAAAAGATTTTAGAAGTAATATTTATTAATGTGAAAATATTCCATTCATTTTTAAAACCACATTATCATTTTAAAACACAACAATTTAATTTCAAAAAACACCATAACATTATCAAAAATACAGTTCATTAGCTATAAAAAAAATTCACTCTTTTAAATTCGTATCACTGTATAATTAAAAACCATATTATTAAAATTAATTTTTTCAAAATCAAGTATCATTAAATATAATCCATAAAAATAAAATTTTATCTCATCAACTCAAATTTATGATATATTTAAAATTATATTAAATTAAATCCACCGATAGCCCAATGAAAATCTAGGTCAAAAAAATAAAACATAATAGGGTGAGAAAGTGGTTGGACATGGTTTTATGGAATGGTTTGGAATACCATACCACATCCTTTAAAAAACAACATAATTGGAAGAAAAACCAATCACAAACACACTACATGATGTTCTTGGAGGTTAAATTAATTTTGTTTTCATTTTATATCCATACCTTTCCTCTCCCAAAATATAGAAATCTTTTTTATTCCCTATAAAGCACAAAATAATCTCCAATACCACCAATATAAACAGAAAAACTAATGATATGTATAATTAACATTAATATAGGTCCTAAACCCATGAATTCCATGGAATTTATATGTTAATAGTGAGTATGATTTATCTAGACACTACCCTCTACTACATGTCGAGTACAACGTCACATAGAAGATCAAGGTTCAGATGGAATAAGAGTTTATGGGGATCTTACTTATCAAACCTATCTTGTTAATAAAAATGAAAAAACCAAATAATAAATGGAATCTCATGATCTGAAGCCCTATCAATGACCAAGTCATATGATACCATTTTACCATAAAGTAGTTCTGACATCCCCAAAAATGATTACCAAATCCAGCCTTTGATATCCCAGAGGGGAATTCCCAATTTCTATTGGGTGGAAAAATTTTCGAAGGGAATCAAGTATGATCTATAGTAAATTATATCACCAAAAAAATAAAATAAAAATATATAATCCCCTAATTTTTCTATCATGTTCACTCTATATATAAAATTACATACACAAATTTATAAGACAATAAAAAAAGAGGCATAACTAGAAAAAGAATCCAAATTACTTGAAACAAATACTTTTAGATAAAAAAATATAAAACTATAACTATGTTGGATGATAAAAATAAAAATGAAACAAAATAGACCAAAAAAGAACTCACCCATTCTTCATGAAACTCTATATCTCACCATTCATCCTCAACTAAATATACTATGTGATGAATTAGAAGGAAAGTAGAACTGGAAACTAAAATTATTACATTGGCATGATAACAAATATCAATGGGAATTCCAATAAAATAACACCCAATGAATTAACACTTTATTGAAGAATCAATTCATTTTGATTTGGAGATATAGTAGAATGGAAATAGTTTTTTTAATTTTAGTTTTATGGCCAATCGTGGTATACTGACCTATTTATTTTAAAACATTCCTTTTAAAAGTCGAGGTTGCAACATTTGGAATGAGGTGTTTATCCAATTTTTTTCATAAAAAAATCGTTCTAAAAGAGATTTAAAAAAATTAACACAATTATTTAATTTATAAAGAAAATAATTTAAATAATCATAGATAAACTGAAATAATAACATTAGAATAAATAGTAGTATATGGGAAATGTGAAAATTAAAGAACTAATTGTCATAATTATAACCAAATTTAACCACTAGAGTTTAATTAAAAAAAATTATCATGGGAAACCATAGAGCTTAATAGAGAGTCTATAAAACTGTATATAGTGATCCAAACAATTAATAAATAGATATAAAATTATAATAGATGAATATTAATTAAATAACATAATGATCCATGCAATAATAATATAGGTTTAGTGTCATTCTATAAATGGATACATAAACAATCAGTTCATTAGTGAATTATAAATTCCCCAAATAAGTTCTTCATATCTATCGCCCTTCATAGAGCTGTTATATATAAAAAATATATTCATAACATAGGGAACAAATAATAATAAATGGTTAGATTAGATTCTCAATAAGTGTAAATGAGGGATATTTCTATTATCACATAAGAAAAACATTATCAAAAGTAAATATGAAAAAAGGCTTAACATTTTTAAACCATACCCTACATATCAAAGATTGAAAGAATAATTCATAGAATATATCTAGGAATTTGATAATACATGAATCAAAAATGATAAAAATACATAATCCCCGAGGGCATAAACTTGGAATGATTAATAGATTTATGGCACACAAATTTGTTTTAATCATTTTTAAATTGTATAAATAGAAATTGGATCACTCATTTCTTTATGGACATAAAATGAATCCCCCAACAATTTCAATAGACATTAATAAAGATCCACACATAACCGTGTGAATGTTAAATCTAGTTAAAATATATCATATCATTGTCCAATTCATTATAGGGATATATATTGGTCCCACACATCCTTGGTTATAATGTGACCACCTTCTATAGTTATAATGTAACAACCATCCCTATTTACAATGTACCAACTATCACATAATGTAAACTAAAAAAATGTGTGATAGAAGATCTTAAAAATTTCATAATATCAGAAACCATGAAAATACATCGGTTTTATAAAAATTTCAGCATGTCCTATCCCATGGAAATGAAATGGCTTTAAAAAAAATTCAATAATTCATCATTTCGTAATAGACCGAAAAGAAATTAGTATCATATACGTCCATTAATTAGAATTATTAATGATATTTAGAAAGAATAATGATGATACAATAGGATTATATCCATATTAAAACATAAAAAATAATAAAATTTTTGTTGTTATTGAATATAAATTCCATAAAAGGTCATTAATAATTTTTTGATGAAAATATACATTATTTGAAGATCAACATTTTAAAACTATAAAGTCAATGATATAATATGAAAAAAAATCATCTAAAATAATATTTTTAACTTATATATGAATCTTTGAAAAATTATTATTCATGACAGCGGCAAATTTCATTTTTTTCATATATATGAAAACAATTATTCCTTTCACAATTTCACTGAAAGAAAAATATACCTTATTTGGAAAATGAAATGAACATTCCTTTTAAACCATGTTATAAAAAATATAACATGGGTCATAATTTCATAAATAAATCATAAAGGATGACTAAAAAAAATTTTGAAAATTTTTTAGAGATTGAAGAAAAATGGTTTTCTACTTAAGAGAGAAATAACGTCACTTTTCTGGAAAAAATATTCTTTCTTCCTTTTGAGTAATAAAATAGGAAAACAAATGGAAAAAATATATTCTTCATAAATAACAATATAATAAAAAAATAACTGAGTTTCTTGATAGATATATATAAATATTTCATCATTTGAATCATAATCATATACAATTCCACTAAATGATTAGATTAGAAGACAAAATATTTTACAGTTTGGAAACATTTTAACCATAAGCCCCATGATAAAAATAATTTTATTTGGTATTTAAAATCCCCAGAAATTAATAAATAAGTATAATAAATTAAATCATGTGTATTATATACACCACATCAAAAAGAAAACTATTGAATATGGAACATGTATCCCATAAATAAAAGTGGGAATACAAATACTGTAAATGCGTTGGTAACTTTTGAATCATAATATAAATTAATGAATAAATATAAATGGAACATTAATCCAATTGATAATAAATAAATTTATGATATAACATGGAATATGGTATATATATATACACCACATAATATAATGTAGGTGCATAATCAAACATGTATCCCAATGTAGACTATTTGAGACAAAATCTATTACCATAAGCCTCGATTTCCATCAAATGTGAGAGAAAATAATATATATTAAATATTAGTTTATTTGAAATATATTCCATAAGACTAATACTATATATAATTCAATTTTTATTTACTTATTAACTTTTATTTCCCATTAATTAATTATTTCATGTTAAAATCATGATTTAGGTAATAACGATGATGTTTTTTCATGTTGGTATTTATTTTGTATTTTTAGTCCTTTTATTTTGATCATGGTAAAATCATATATAAAATTTTAAAAATAATATAATTATATTATATATATTTATGATACTTTTATCTAGATTAAACTATAAATGTTAGATATAGAAAATGAAATTCATCGTTTATGGAGACGGTTGGTCGTATATAAGCATGGAAGTTGTTTCCATTTTCACAATGGATTAAAATAAAAGAAGGTAAACAAAATATAAATTTTAAATAATCATTATGACTTCATATATAACACAAATATTCATAAAATGTATCATATTACTCTCAATTTAAATCATAAGTGAAAAAATGAATCACATCGCTTCATGAGGAGGTTGTCCAACCTACACACATGCGATGTTATTCTATTCCAACCGAATGGAAATTAAGAACATGTAGTTGATATTATTATTTAATAAGTAAAATAATATCATAAATATCTTATATATACATAAAATATATCATTATGTACATCTGTGAAAGGTTGTGATGAAAATTATTAACATCAGTTCACGAGATGGTAGTCCACCTTACTCACTATCAACAATATCATTTCCCCTATTATTGAAAATGAGATGGATATTAGAATAAAATTAACATTATAAAATATAATTATATGTTTTATAATTTATTTATTATATCAGAATTTTTTATAAGTATTTGAATGAGGTTGAGGAATAAATAAAATAAACACCATGTTAATAATTTTACCTCTTCTTTTCAAAACCTCTTTAGGTTTATACGTAAATCCTAATTTGGAGGGTATTATAGTCAAAATAATGGAAACAAGTTGTGATTACGTAATTAAATAAAGCATTTGGGTAGTTATTTGATGAAATAAAGAGTTTTGGAAGTGTGAAGAAGAGATGAGATGGGGTGGGATTTTATAATTGGGGGAGAGGGCAGAGATGAATGTTTTCAAAAGAAATAACTTTTCAATTTTTTAACATTTTAAAATGAAAAAAATGAACATATATAGAATTATAGTATATAGGGTTAAAATATGGGCCCAAATTTAGTGTTGACAAATTTATAGGTCATTTTACCCCTTATATTGTTAGTTTCAACTTTAGTAAACATATGTTAACCTTAAATGTGGTACTTGATTTTTACTATTTTAACTATTTATTTTGAACATAAATTAAATTAATAATACTATGTAATATTTATTACTATTATTAGAAATTTATAATTTTAAATTTTAAATTCCATTCAAATAAGATGAAAATTTTAAATTAATATTAATCCCTTAGATTTGATAAAAAGATTATTTCCAAAGAGAATATTTTCATAAGTAGATATTTTTTTAATATAATAATTCAACATGAAAAAGATTGAAATGAAATATATTGGATTAATAAATATTAAATTAAACTATTTTTACGTTATACCCCATATTAAAACAATTTTTATATTTTTTAGTGTGTTAAACTATATGAAAATTATTAATAAAAACCCATATTTTCACTATTCAATGAAAGTTTTATCTTTTCAGAAAATTCCCATGAATTAACTTTTTGATAATTTTAAAATTATTATCGAAACAATTACTATCATTTTATAAAAATAAATTTTCTAATAGTAAAAAATTTGATTTTAAAATATTTATTTCATAATGAGACAAATCTTTTTTTATAAAAAAGTCAATTTTGAGCATAAAATTAGATTTATTCTAATCATATACCTAGAAAAAACCTAAGATAAATGTTTTAAAATTTAATAAAATATATTATATATTAATTTTTTTTATTAAAATAACTCATTACGAATGATTTATTTAATTTATGGACATAAAACCTTTATGTCCACAAAAATACTCATTCAAAAAATGATTTCAATTATTTTTTAATAGTTATTATTTTTATTTTAAACTAATTGGAAACCAAATAGTTAATTATATATATGTGTGTGTATGAGTGTGTTTAAAACATATATTTTCATAATTTAGTTAATCTTATTCATATCATCCATTATAATGACTAGGTGATTTCTATCACATTAAATAATAATATTTTAATATTATGACATGCTTTTTCTAAACATAGTGTTGGGTGAAACACAATATTTTGAATAAATTAAATTTAGTTGACATAAAAATAATTTTAAAAAACCCACAGTGTTACATTATACCTCATAAAATGAATTTCTACCACATAATACTAACATTATTTTGGTAATCGAGGTTTTATATTTGAAACTTCCATTACGGAAAACCCACATCGTAATAGAGTTGATTGTATTTTATCTTAAAAATATGGAAATGGATGTTTTTTTCTTGGTTGAGTTCCCTTCTAAAGACACATATTAGTTTGGTGAGGGAGGAGGCTCCTATTCACTGTTATTATAGAGCAAATTAAAAATACTTTAGGGTGATACACATTTAATAATATAAAAGCTATACAATGGTTATAGTAGAAAACCAAAACGTTATCTTGAATGATATATAAGTAAGTTCCAAATAGGGTAAAAGATAATGGAATTAACAATATGGACATAAAAGATAATAGTAATTATTATAAATTATTATAATATGATAGATAACATGGTCATGATAAATTTAACCACTAAAAAACAATAAATATTTGATTAGTTAAAGGACTATTTTTTTAATATAAATGAATGAAATTGGACAACATTTTTTTCTAAAGATTTCTTTCATAAATTTTAGTTATTTTATTTTACCATCAAGATAGATTACATGGGAAAATATACAAACTGGATTTCTTTTCATTTTTTAAGAACAAAATCATTCATTGGTTTGTCTTTAATCCACTTCCACATCATATCACTTTACAAGAAATATTGATGATTTTCTTCTTGATTAAAGTGATAAAAAATCACAATATCCATAAAATAATGATAATTCATTCCATCTATATTTGTTTATCATCAATAAATGTTATAATAGGTTATCCAATATTCATAAATCTTCATATGGCGAAATAATACATTAATCATTGATACCTCATCCAATGTTCATCATAAACTATTTCATAAATGGTTATTCATCTGAATATCCAGAAATTAATTTTTTTTTAAAATGATCTCTAAATTTCAAAATATCATCTAACATTAGTCCCCATAATAAGTTAATGTATCTATTAAGTGGAATGTACAAAATATATGAATACATTAGTCATATTTTCATCTAAAACCTAGTAATAACAAGACTTTCCAATATATCTCAATGAAGGCATGATTTTTTATTATTCCTTAAATAAAGCCATTTTTTATTAAATATATTCCTTAAATCCAAAAATGTTGTAAACTCGATCAATGATAACATAAACCACTTTTCCATATTAATTAGTTCCATGGCCTTTAATATTATCCAATTTAAATTACCCATAACATTTATTTCTTTATGAATACTAAATATACTAATCTCAACATCTAGAAAATATTAAGGGTTATCCTTCCAATTATCTTGTTTTTCTATAAATTATCTCACTTCCATTAAATAAAAAGTATCGGTCATCACTGCCACTTTACATATTCATGAATTTTTTAAAGAAAAAAAATACTTATATATAAAAACATAAAAATATTTCCTTGTTTATATAACATAATTCTTGAATTTCAAAACATAAAAACTTCAATGACCCCATTTCATTCTAAAACCATTAACTAGGTTTCATCATCTTATTCTTTAATACCTCCTTCTTTTCAAATATCAGTTGTAGTCTATTCATCGTCAATGTAAATATATTAACTCACACCACCATTTTTATAATGTTATTTGGATTTCCCCATTATAAAACTATTTTCATAATTTAATATGGTTTTGAAATTTAAAACATCCAATAGTTAATGATTCCTATATGAATTTATTATTCTCATACACTTAATTTATGGAACATTTAATGTATCCTTATAAATTACTTACTCTATTCAATTTTTCTAAAAAACATATTCTTGGACCTTTGATACATTCCCTTTAATTCTTAGTCCCATATTCAAAAATATTAGTCATTTTCTTCTTTATTCTGTGTTCTCCACCACCCGATCTATCTCTGTGAACTGTATCCTTATCTTCTTTGGTAGTTACATGATTTGGTTGAGTTGAAATTTAATTATCGTATATAATTATAAGTGTGTATTCATAATCAAAATTTCCTTCACTCCATTCATCGCATAATTTGGTTTATCATAAAACCTTGGATATCATGTTCAACGTTAACTCGATTCCTTACATTTACTAAATCCAAAGGCATAGTAAAAGGAATACTAGTTATATTGTGAAATAACATAATCATGAAAAATATTTTATATGATTTATAAATCATGACACCTTATTTTCATATTTATGACACTGTAGGATTAGCCTAGGTTATCCTTGGTCATCATCAATAGAAATTATTTATGATAGTTAATAATGTGAATGTGAATTAACCAAAGAATATCCCATGGGAGTGTCACGCCAAGTATATAGTAAGACTATTTGTTGTGTACCAAGTAATTCTTTCTAAGGATCATTTTTTAGAGTTTTTACCCCAAGGAAAAACTATTATCAAACCATGTCTAATTTTAGTATCCATATATGGATTTATTGGTAGGTAAACCATATAATCTACTCCTTAAAAAATATTTAGTGTTTTTTTCTTATACATAGGCTCACCCAAGGGTTCTCACTAATGTTTACCAATCCTAGTTTCAAAAGATTAACTAAACCATAACCATATACAAATAGTAGTGAAACAAATTTTTCTTACATATATATCACATCTTAATAGATGAATTTCTACAACATAACATAATGATCCATGCCATAATTTTATAGGTCTACTACCTTTAGAAATATAGAAATATAAATAACTAGATCATAGGTGAACTAAATCTTCTCCCACTAAGTCCTTCATATCAAGAATACATCTATGAACTATCATACATAAAACCTCTAATCATATCCAAGAGATAAAACACAATAAATAGTGATATTAGATTCCCATTACAGGTAAAACAATGATATATAAATGATCATATAATAATTTCCTGAGTATAGTGGTATGGGAATATGATCTTAAAATTTTGAAACCATACACTTCATATCATAGTTTTTAAAATTGAGCCATGAAATAAATCATTTTAGTTTATATGAAATGAATCATACACTAATCTATGAACAAAATCCATGTTATTAGGACCCTGTCATAAGAAAAATAATTATGGCATACACTGAAGCTTATAACATTGTAAACGTGTCTAAATAGAACAAGTTCACTCATTTCATCAAGGAAATAAGATTAGGAATTACAAAATCCTATTAACATAAAAGAAGGTTCACACATAAAACATTGAATAATAAAGTAGGTTAATGCATAAAATATCATTTCCCAATGAATTAGAGGGATATATGGGTGCACAGATCATTTGATATAATTTAACCATCGTTATTTGTTATAATGTAACAATTGTACGGGGTTATAAGATAACCACCTTCAGATATATAAAACCATTCTTATGTATGCCACAAGATAAAAAATTATTCATTAGAAGAATAATAAATGGGTTTTATTAAAATTTCATCATAACATAACCCATGGAAAAGAAATGAGTTTCATATACATTTTATCAATTTATAATAGCATAACGTGTGGAATAGAAACACATATCCAAAAAACCTCTTCATAATAATCATAAAAACATACAAAGAGTGTAGGTATGTTTTGATTTTATCACACATACTGTAAAACATAAAAAATAACAATTTTTATTATCATTGATGAATATAAATTCCGTAAAAGATCATTAAAAATTTCCTTAGGAAAATGACCATTCATTAAAAATTACCTTTTGAAAACTCTAAATTAAATATTTTTTGAAAATAAACTCAGTTGAAAATAACTATTGAAATATATAAGTAATTTAATTTTTTTTGTTATTCTTCATTGTGTGATATTCTATTCATTCAATACACATTAAAAAAATATTTCCTTCACATTTTCTTTTAAAGAATCACAAGAATATTTTGGAAAACTACGTGAAGAATAACTGTAAAAAAAATTAAATATTAAATAAATGGGTAGAATGTCATTAAAAAATCATTATAGAATATTAAATCCATTTATTAAAGAGTTTTTAAAAAACAGAGACATCGAAGAAGTACAGTGTTTGAAAAAAAATATAAATAAATTTCATTTTTTATTAACTAATTTGTAACACCCCAAGTATTTACAAATAAATTTAATATTGAATGTAATGATTGAAACCTTGAGTCTCTTCGAAACAACATCTTCTTATTGTAACATAGCTGTTAAACATAATTTTTACACCTCTATGTTATGAATTTCAAAAAACAGACAAATATGGTTGTGATCAATAAGATATTTAGGGTCTGATAGGATCAACATGCATTTTTGGTGAATAATAACTTGTATTTAGGAATAGTAATATGAACCTTATTAATAGTAAATCAGCCTAATGAATAGTAACTTCACCCATAAATCTATAAATATTATTAAGTAACCTTATATAAAAAAAATATAATTATATGATGGTATAAGTAAGTGGATATTTAAAAATTAAAAATTAAGTGCTGGTATTTTGTGAGTAATAAATATTTAATTACAATAATATAACTAAAAGATTTATTTAAATTAAAAATCATTTTCATAAAATTTATTGATAAATCAATGTTTTTATCATAAAATTTTATTATAATTTAATAATACTTTAGATAATCTTTCCGGGTTTCATAAAATCAGTATTAATTTTAGAAACTATATTTGTCGAGTAAATGAAAAATTTAATTAAAAATTAAAATTCTTGTATTTATAAAATAATTTTCATAAAATTGAGTTTATTTTTTAATTCTATTCATCAAAAAATGTATAGAGTGAATTTATGGGATTTTTTTGAAATACATGAATTTTTATTAAATAGTGAAATACTGAATTTTTGAGTATAAATAAATTATAAGCTAAATATACGATTCCTTGAGTCATAGATTATATAATCACCTTTTTTTTAACTCACATGAACTTATTAATGTAAATAATCATATGAATCAACACTATTTGTTGTCTGGAGAAAAATAATAAAATAATGAATAACATAATGAGAAATTACCCCTATCGCCCACTATATAAAACCACACCTCACTCCCTCTTCCACTCACAACATTGAATACTTGATACTTGAATAATTTCTGACCAATACTCTTCTTAAGATCCCACCCAATTCCATAGTCTCTTTTTTCTCATCAAAGGTCCAAAATCAATCTCTTTTTGGAGATTCTCAGGGAGTATTGAAGAGGAAAAATACTCTTTTAATTCCATTTATTTTTCTTTTCATGTTCATTATTTTATTATTCTCTACTCACCTCCTCTTTCAAAATGATCATAATAAATATATTATCATTTATATACTATAATTATATCATGTTAATTTAATAACCATCATCAATTTCATTACTCCCTATCATTTATTTTAAAAACAAAATCATCATTTGGGAGGTACCGATTTACAAACTTCATGGACGATGGACTTTTGTTATTTAATTTCTCTTTCAAGGATTGAGATGAAACTATTTTTCTGGTTGAACCAGATTGTAAAATTTATATTATTTATAATGTAATTTACAATAACTAGTATATATACATAATACTAATTCATACGACAAAACTAGGTCGTGGTGATCAAAATAATGTCATAATAATCTAAACGATTATATCTAAATGTCTTATCTAATGATTCATAATCACACCATATGACCATATGATATATATAAAAATTTGAACATATGTATACTCATTAAAATATTTAATTCCAAATCTTTATAATTATAACAATTTACATGAACTTCATTACTTATAAAAAAGTTCACCATCCATGAAAACCAAGAAAACGAATGCTCCCAGATGATGAAATTAATATCTATAACTCATCTATAAGGACATTAATGAACTTAATAAAATTGTAATATATTAAATATATATAAAAAGTTTCTGAATTAATTAATTAATGGATTTATTTTTATTATCCTAAATATTAAGGTCAGGGGCATAACTCATTCGGACATAAGGTACTAGTTTTCCCCAACCATAATTTTCATTAGGGTTGTGCTTTATTACATTATAAACCTATGTAATGATTCATTTCATTTATAAAAAACGTAAAAATTTGTTTTATATGTATCAAAATCATTTATTCTGATTAGTTCATATTTTTTTCATGGAAAATACGTGTTTTAAAAAGGTTCTATTTTCAATTCTTCACTATAATCAAGCCCAATTAAAGGGAACATGCATATTTTTTACCTTATTTTCAAGTTCAATTTATAATCTATTTTAAAAAACCATTATATTTTTAAAACCACTCATTTCATCATGTTAAAAATACCTAATATAATTTCAATTTTATACAAATATATTTCTAAAACAACTCTTCTTTTCAAAGTAAATGTTTATTTCTGTAAAAAAAAATCATCGATGATTTTATTAGAGTATATTTGTCTATTTCAACAATTCTATTGTATTTTATGTGTTATTGAGGTTTATAACTTATTTTTATCATCCTATATATTTTATAAATGGTTTGTGATCAGTTTGAATATGGATTTTCTATCTTTTTACCATTCATAATACTAAATAAAATGGTTAGTAATTATGTTTACAGATTGGAGAAAGTTATATATATTGAATATGTATACGATGTTTATGTTTAAACCCTTTTAAATGAGGAATGAATTGGAAATAAAATGTAATGGGTGTGAATTTCTATATCCCCTTGATTCATCGGTAGGTCTCATGAGACAAACCCATATTGAGTTCTTGAAGAGGTCTTGCCCAAGTATTTTCAAAAGTCTCAGCCGTGTCCTCAACAACATGTTTCAGATGTTCGTAAATATTCATTCCCTTATTATAAAACATGTAATTGTTAAATAATGTGATTACTAAAATATTATAATATCCTTAATTAAATTTAATTATATTATGATGATTCATATGGCTTTATGTAATCAGCTTTCATTACAAAAATAATATTCTCATATTTATTTTTAAATTCATGTGTTTTTAGGTAGTCATATTGCCTACTCATTATGCTTTTGATAATGTTTATTGTATTACTTTCCCTTAATTGGAATCTTATCTACCCATTTATTATGTTTTATTTTTCCATAGGATGAGAAGATAAATATTATATATAATGGGTTTCATGAATAATCAAAGGGTTTTTTTGTGCTTCCAATAGAGTTTCAATATAGTTTTTTTACTTCCAACATGTAATATAAACCTTATATTTGTATTTGGTTTTCCAAAACAACCTAACTATTCAGTTATTTGGGATGTTTCATCTTAGTAAACTTACCAAATTAGTAATATATGGCCCTTACTCTAGGAAACTAGGATCAGGGTCCTTTCATTTTGTATCAAAGGAATTTTGGTAGAATATTTGGAAAATAGATTCCAAAAACATAGATTAGCGAAAAACCCTAAGTTATAATTTTAAGAGAATCATAAAAGAACTTCCACGAATTTCGTTAAGGAATAGATAATTTGGATATTTCTGGAAAATAGGTCACAAATCTCATGATTGGAAGGGAAATAAAGTTGATAACAATGTTAAATTATATAATTGTAAATATATGTGAATTTATGAAAATTATTTTACTATGTGTTAAGGAATCATTACCCAGATAATTTAAATGGAGAAATGCCAAGCTTATGTTATCACAACTACTAAGGTCAAAGTTTATTATTATGTGGTGGCATGTACTTTAATCATTTCCTCAAACTTATCCAATAATTTATCTGATTTTGGAAAATCACATTCTTTTATATAATCCATTTTCCAAGAAAATTAAACACTTCCAACATGATTTATTAAATGATTTTTCACTCAAAACTCATTAGGGAAATATCATTTTAAGAAATAGGTTTCATTCAGTCCCACATTTGACACATAAATATGCTTCTTTTTTCACCTTATCATCATACCCATGTTTTAATTGGATATAATTATTTGAATACATTTTATTACATTTAATGATGCATACATCTATTTGAAGAAGAATAAAATTATAATTTTTGGGAATAATGTATAATAAATTATTGTTAGAGAAGAAAATTGTTCATTTGATTCTTATCTAGATCAAACCATAATAGCTTTAATGAATTAATTTCTTATAGAGGAAAAAGAAAACAATACCTATGGACGGGGAATGAAATATTAAAAATGAGGATGTACCTATTGTGAAAGAATACATTAATTTATTTCCGAAGGATTTACCTTGACGTCATCTAGAGTGAGAATTATAGATTTATATTGAGTTAACTACTGGTGAAGGGCCTATATCAATGACTCCTTGAAGAATGGCCATATAAGAATTAGTATAACTGAAGAAATAGATTGAGAAATTTATTGATAATGGATTTATTCTCCCTATTGTTTCTCTCCAGAGAGGCCATGTTCTCTTTTTCGAGAAGTAATATGGATAATTGAGGGTTTGCATTGACAATAGTGAAATCAATCCTATTACAATAAATTACAAGTAAACCATGCCTCGAATTGGTGATTTATTTGATCAGATTCACGAAAACCTGTATTTTTTATGATTGACCTTCAAAAAGGATATCATCAGTTGTGTGTGAGGAAGGAAGGTATTACAATGAAAACATTATGAATTAGGTATGGGCATTTCAATTTTATAGAAATTCCTTTTTATTAACTAATGAACCCTCTATATTCATGGATTTAATGAATATAGTTTTCAAGGAATTTATTGATGTATTTATTGAGTAATTTATTGATGATATCATTCTATACTCTAAAATAAATAAAGATAATAAGAATCACTTACTCATTATTCCAATGACTCTTAAAAGAAACGAGTTATATGAGTATTTAAGAGAGTATGAATTCTTGAATCAAATAGATTCTTTTCATGGCCATATTTTCACTAAGGATATAATCTTAGTTGATCATGTAAATAAAAATGTAGTTTAGGAATGGCCAACTCCAATGAACATAACCAAGGTATGTAGTTTTATTGGTTTAGTTGGTTATTATCAACGTTCCATTCAGAACTTTTCACGATGAGCTAACCCATTAACCAAGCATTCCTGTAAAGGGGTAAAGTTCCTATCAAAAAAATAATGTGAAGAATATTTTCAAGAATTGAAGAAGATATTAGTGAATTCTCCAATATTGGCTTAACCATCATGAAATGGTGTATTAGTGATTTATAGTGACACATCAAAGAAATTACTTTGATGTGTCCTTATGTAGAATGATAAAGTTATTTACTATGAATCGAGGAACTTGAAAATTCATGAATCGAAATATCCAACTCATGATATTGAATTAAAAGCTATAATCCTTACGTTGATGATATTGTTAGATTATATATATGGTGAAAGATGTGAGATATATACTTAAAAAAGAGGTTAAAATATATCTTATCATAGAAATAAATCAACACGAGGAAAAGGTGATGAAATGAGAAACACAATAATTAAGATTTTTCAATACACTACCATCATGGGGATGAAAATAAGGTGGAATATACGTTGAGTGGGAAAGATCGTGGAGTCCTGAACCAAATTATGATTGACAAATACACTATGTACATAGTTCTAGAGAGGATGTATAGGGGAATTATCATAGAAGTTGAAACAAAATAACTCTATGAAATGGTTTCCCAACCATCTTTATTAGAAAGGATTAAATATTCTCATCGTCATGATGAGAATCGTCAAAATAAAATTAATTCTATGAATGATGGAAAGCTGGAATACTTCATATACGATGATGGAATTTTGAAATTTGGGAGGAGACATTGTGTTTCATCTATATTTGCTGTAAAAAATTGCGTTATTGGATCATGCCCAGATCTGAAATTTTACTATACACCATGGCAGCACAAAGATGTATATATATTTGAAAGAACATTTCTGGTGGGACCAAATGAAGCATGATATTTATGATTATGTATCAAGATGTTTATTATATCAACATGGAAATGATGAAAGAAAACATCACAGAGGATTCATGAGACCTCTATATATTCATAAAATGAAATTTGATGACATCAATATGTATTTTGTCACTAGATTACCAAAAAATTCAAGAAAGAATGATGAAATATGGGTAATTGCTGACTGACTTATGAAATCTACACATTTCTTTATAATAAGGGAGGATTTTACACTAGAGTTCCTTTCACTACTCTATATAAATGAAGCTATAAGAATTCATAGAGCACCTCTCTCAATTGGGTATGATAATGATCCATGGATTAAATCAAAATTTTATAGAAGTAAATGGAAAGAATTGTATACTAATCTTAATTTGAGTATTGATTATCACCCAAAAACTGACTAGCATTCAGAAAGGATGATCCAAACATTGGATGAAATGTTGAGATCATGCTAACTTTATTTCCATGATATGTCTGATCAGTATTTAACTTTGGTAGTATTTTTACAACAATTTTTTCCATTATTTTATTAAAATGGAACCATATAAAGCATTTTATGGAAAGTTATTTCATAGACCATCATGTTGGGATGTCTTTGGTGAAAGGAAGATTGTAAACCCAGAGCTTGTGGAGGAAACAACATTGAAGGTAAAGACTATTCAAACCCATATAAAGCAGCTCAATGTAGGAAAAAGATATATGCTGATAATCAAAGAAAGGATTTGTAATTTCAAGTGGGAGGTTAGGTTTTCTTGAAAGTATTTACATGGAAGGGTGTTATAATATTTGGGAAGAAAGGGAAATTGAGCCCCAGGTATATTGTTCCTTTCGAAATTATTGAGAGATTCAGAGCTGTGGCTTATCAGTTTTCGATGTCGCCAAGCCGTTATAAGGAACACAATGACTACCATGTCTCTTTTAAAAGGAATTACATGCCTGACCCAACAAATGTACTCACATATGATGGAATATAATTAGAACCATAATTCTCTTACTGTGAAGAGCCTATCCAAATTTTGTACACTATAGAACAGCTGTTTTGGAATCAAATGACTCGGTTAGACATGGTACTATTGAAAAATCATAAAATTGAAGAGGCCACATGAGATCATGAGGATATTATGACGAAGACCATCCCAAATCCTTTTATATGTTAACATTATGGAAATTTTTTGGATGAAAGTTTTATATGGGGGGAATAATGTATCACCTCAACGATTTAAAAATAAATTTTATATAGAATGTAATGCTTGCAACACTTAGTTTGTGGGAAACAAAACATTGTTATTATATCCTAGCCATTAACCATATTTTTTTTCACATCTGTGTTTTTAATTTCAAAAAACAATCATTCACAATTTTGATCTATAATATATTTAGGGTCTGATTGGTTCAAAATACATTTTTTATGAATAGAAACTTGACATTAGGAATGTTAATATGATATTTATGAAAAATAAATCGGCATAATGAATAGTAAACACACCCATTAAACTATAAATAAAATTTAGGGAATTTATAGATGAACCATTGACAAAATTATATCATGGAGTAATTAAGTGACTATTTAATAATTAATTATTATGTATTGGTATTTTTTATGAATAATAAATATTTAATTAAAATCTTATGATTAAAAAATATTTTTTTTATTTTTCTGAAATATAGTAAATTTTAGTGAATAGTAAAATGTTGTAATTTATAGTTTAAATACATTATAAGAAAAATAAACTATTCCTTAAGTCCTGGATGATGTAATAACCCTTGATTAGAACTCACACACACATACTACTCTATGTAGTCACAATAATCAACACTATTGGTTGCCTTGAGAGAAATAATGAAATAATAAATAAAATAATGTGAAATTACCCCATTCCTCTACTATAAAAACCACCCCCACTTCCCTCTTCACCTCACACATTCTCAATGAGGAGTATTCAAGATGTAAAATCATGTTCCATTTCCTTTTATTTTTCTTTTCATGTTTTTTATTTTATTATTTTATCCTCACCTCTTCTGTAGAAATGGTAATATTAAATCTAGTATCAGTTATATACTGAAATTTAATTATTTTAATTGATGAACCATCATCAATATCCTTACTCCCTCTCTTTTATTTATACAGTTAAATCATTCTCTTAGAGGTACCAATTTACAACCTTTATGGACTATAAAATTTCATTCATTAATTTTCCTTTCATGGATATTTATGATTCAATTTTTACTATTGATAATGTTTATAAAATATTTATTATGTTTTATTTAATGTATTTGAACCAATAAATGTACATACTACAAATTCATACAAAAAACTAGTTCATGGTGATCAAAATAATGTCATAATAATCTAAACGATTATAAATAAATGTCTTATCGAATGATTTATCCCTATATCATATAAAAATATTATATATGTATAATGATTTACATTTATGTATTCTCATTAACAAAATGTAATTAAAATATCTGGATTTATACCCATTTACATGAACTTAATTACTTATAAACAAGCGAACTAATCATGAAAACCAAGAAAATGAATGATCCCGAATGATGAAATTAAATTCTAAAACTCATAAATAAAGAATTAAATAAACATAATAAAATAATAAAAATTAAAATTAAAATAAAAAAATGTTCTTAATTAATTGATTAATTGATTTAATTTCATTATTATGGACATTAAAGTCAAGTGCAGAACTCCTTCGGACATAATGTAAGGGTTTCCTTCCCGAACCATCATTTTTATTCGGGTTGTTATTTATTCATATACAAACAAATGCAATTTTTCATTTATTTTATATAATATAATATATTTTGGTTATATTTTTCAAAATAAATTATTCTGATCATTTCATCTTTTTTTGTAAAATTCTTGTTTTAAAATGGTTCCCTTCTAAATGTTTCATGAAATTCAAGACCAATTAAAAGGAAGTTCCCAATTTCTTACCAATGATAAAGTTCACTCTATTATATTTCTTAATCCACCATTAGTATTATAGAAACAGTAATTTAATAATTTCCAAAATTCCCCAGTTCATTATTGGTTTTATGAAAATATTTTTCCAAAAAAAAACAATTCTTTTCAAAGTAAAATTGTAATCATCTCAAAAATTACTTAATGCGTTTATCAGAGTATATTTTTATATTTCAACACTTTATTTTAAATTTATTTCTTACAATAAGTCCTTGACTATAAACATTATATAATATTTAATTATGCTAATAATTTACATTGATGATCTTTTGAGGTCTTGAGTTTTAGAGAATTAGGCCATAACTATTACATTACATATCAAACATTTCAAAGTAGAAATTTCTACTCAGCATCTATTTTTTCCTAAAATAAAAAATCTTAAAAGAATAAAATAATTATTTTCTTGATATAAATCTTTTTGAATTATTCCTTTCTCTTACTCTACATTATATCCCGTGAAAAAACATTTCAACAACTTGGGATGTGCATAAAAAGTCATAGTAAGTGTTTTAAAATAAAGAAGGAATCCATTAGTATATCATTACATACACAACCTAAGTTATTTAAAATACCTCATGAAATCATAAGATTTCTGATTAACACAAAGTAATCAAAAATCACAAAGGTAAATTTTGGCATCTATAACATACTTATGTTTTAGCTTTCATAGCTTGGTAGGGAGTTACATTTGGAATACGCATCACAATATATTTAAGAAATATCTTATGAGAAACATTAACGTTTACCTCCGCCACATTAATCAATGAATTGGAGAGATATTCTAGGATCACCCACCCTAGTTTTATCATAGAACCTTCTGTATATGTAAACAATGGTCAAGAACCATAACATATTCATAACACATAAAACAAACACAAAGGAAAGACAACATTTTGACATATCAATCACAATATATAATTTAAATATATTAATGTAATCACTCCATTATCAAAACCATTTTAAATACTAAAATACTTAAAATACTATATGGTATTTATTTTCCTTTTAAAAACACTACGTCTTGTTAAGGAAACCAAATATCAAATAATGATCGCGGCAAAAGAGAGGTCGTTGTCACCACATACGTTAAAAAGAAACATTCTCTTTGTTATTTAGTAAAATGATACATATAAAATGATTACCTTTGAATGAAATGAAAATTAAAATGGGTTTAAACTCTATATTAAATAAAGTCGTGTATAAATCAAAATATGCCTCGTTGAATGGAGATAAACACGATGTACCTTACCTTAAGTCCGGGTTGACTCGTTCGTTCTTTAATTTCCTGAACAATAAACTAATGTTAATATATACTTGATTAAGAACCTTTTTCTAGTTTGTTATTCCTCTTTTTATGAATTATTACTTCATTATAAACATTACATAATCATTTATGTTAATAACGGTCGTTTTGTCGATATTTTCGTACTTGAGTCAAAAATTACCTTTTTATAATTACTAGTTGTCCATGTGGTCAAAATTATATTATCTCTAGAATTATATTCATGATTTAGATACCATATATATCATATATATCTAGTATATATATGTATTTATACCAGTACATAAAATCTGTATATAAGAAATGAAATGCACCATTCCTGGAGACGGTAATCCATATGTACGCATTAACACTACTTTAATTTCTATTTCGTATTTAATGGAATGAAAAAAATGAAACATAGGTATATTATAATTCCAATATAAAATATAATATAACTTCAGTAATTCCATCTTTTATACGTTCCACGTATGACATGAATGAGTCATATCACATTCAGGGTGCAGTAGTCCGTACTTCCTCAAATTAAATTGTCGTATTTACCTATAATAGAAACAATAATTCTATTATATAAATGAAAAATAAAGAAGAATAGAGAAAATATAAATATAATCTATATCAAATAAAAATATAGTTCCATATTAATGGCCACCATAAGAAGTGGTATGAGATAATTGAATAATCAGTGTTTCATGATGTAGTAGTTCATCGTCCACAGAAATAGTATGTTTGTATCTGTTAGATAGAATTGTAGTTAGAATACTTCTAATAACAACATAGTATTATATTTAAGATACTGTTTTTGTTATAAAATAATGGAATAAAGAGTGTTTAGGGGGTTAGATATGGAAAATAAAAGAAAAGAACTTGAAAGAAGACATTACATTTAAATTGTGTAACTCCCTTTGTTTGATCCAAAATATTTTCTTGAAGTGCCTTCGGCCTATGTTAAAACATCTATGTGTAAGAGAGGGATTTTGGGAGCTTATTTTCGCAAAGGATGGAAGATAAAAGGTGGCATGAGAGGTGTGAGATAGGGTTAGAGTTGATGACTTTTTATAAAGGGAAGTTGGGGCTCATTAAGAAAGTTTTAAAATATTATTTTATTATAAACATAATTTCGATTTCAAAAGGACACAAACTCATTTAATTATAAGATAAGGTGATTATTGTTGAAAATCCTTTCAGACAATGGGGTTTAGGGCATAAATGTAACATTATATATTATATTTAACCTTTACTTAACTAATTTAACTTTTACCTTGTCCTCTTATATATTCAAACTATATGGGATGTATATTAACATTTAAATACCAAGATTCCCAAAATGGATCATTAATGAAATTTTAAACATCGTACAAGTCATTTGGATGAATATTAGATTTTTTAGATTATTTTATAACGTAATAAAATATTATTCATTTTAAAAACTCATTTATGTCAATTAATAAACTATTCATATCAAGACTTATAAAAAAATCTATAACAACATGATTCATTAAATAACCTACATTAATTCAAATATAAAATGGTCTACTCATCCATAAATATTGTGGATGTAATAAAAAGTTTCGAAAAAAAATTATTTTAATATTTATAATATCATTTATTTAAAATATTCATTAATGATGTAATCTTTACATCATCATTGTGTCATAAATAAATTTATTTCTTTTCATGTCTAAAAATTATAAATAAAAAACGATGATGTAGGAAATATATTTAGATTTCAAATTACTATTTATAGTCCAAAATATCACTTATATAGCCCATTATAAATATTGTTCTACTAAGAGATATATGTTTAGGTTATATTTTCCATATTGTTAAATTAATTTTTATAAAGTTTCATTTTCACATACAAGTGGTTCCTTGGGGTCCCAAAATCGCCCAAGGATTCCTATGGTTGGACATGTATTATCCAATAGGATTAGGACCCATGTTAGGGTAATTTAATATTATTATAATATTATTTTTTACCCTTATTTACCAGATTTACCCTTTAACCATGTAAAATAAAATAATTATTGAAGTTAATATTCATAACATCCAAAAATAAAAGTTACCTATTTACACAATTTGTTCCTCCAAACTCAAAATATGGAATCCAATTTTTCAAATTCAAAACACATAAGGTGCTAGAATTAATTTAAAATTAATTCCTATTTTCAAAACCAAAAATCAAGTTATTAAGAAATAAAAACCATCAAAAGATTGACCCTTTTTTACGTTCAATTTCAATGTGAAATTACTTCCAATGACCAACATTGGATTAAATGGTAAAACTATAATCTAAATAAACTTTAAAACCAATTAAAAATACAATCTATATATATAAATAAAATATATTCAAAGAATGTTTTGAATTAAAATGCAATATTTTTCACTAATCATTAAAAAATGAACAATATCAGAAAAAATACCAATATTTCATCCAATGTAAATTTTGATGTACGAACTATAAAGAATCATTTTATTTTGTATAATATAATAGATAAAAGATATAAAAAAATATTTAAAAAGGGTTCTCCATCAAAAGTCGGCAAATCTACATTTTAATGAATATTAGAGTGTTTGTTCATAAAATTGGATTCATTCAAATTTTAATCCTCTATATTTTGAAGGATAAATGAAAAAACATTTTACAAACATGTATAATAATATTGTAGTTAGTTATATTCATTCCTTCCAAAAAATAGGATATGTTTGAACTACCAATTAAAATAATATAATATTTTTATTTTTTAAAATGACTCATCCTTTTGTACAACATGAGGTTTAGGAGAAACCCATTATTTATTTTCATGTACGCCATCAAACATTGCATCCCCTATAAAGTAAAATTAATATTCAATTCGAAATTATTATTAAATATGAAAGATCATATTCATTATTTACCTGGTATGTTACACTTCATGAGGTTAATATATATTGTTAATCATCCAAAATATTTTATTAAATGGTTTATAACTAGTTTGATTGTGGATGTGCTATCTTGAAATCAAACAATATACGACTCATGATGGTTAGAAATTTTTTTCACAGATTGGGGAATGTTATTTACATTCCATATGTATATGATGTTTTTGTTTAACCATATTCATATTAGGACTGAATTGGACATAGTAAGTGTTGGATGGGGCCCACTATAGCCCCTCGATGTATCATTAGGTCTTATGAGTCAAAATAAAATTTATTTTTGGAAAAAGACCTACCCTAGTATTTTTAGACATCTTGGATGAGGCGTTGGAAACATGGTTCAGATGTACTACATTATGAAGTCCCTCATTATGAAACTATTAATTGATAAACCATGTGATTATTTGACTAGTATAATATATCTAGTTATGTTTCATTATATTGTAATGATTTTCGCAACTTTATGTAATCATATTTAATTTCTACAATATTATGTTATAGATTATTTTTGAAGGCATGTGTTTTTATTTACTCACTATACCTATTGTTTATGTTTATGAAAACATTTAATGCATTACATACCATTATTGAGCATCTTATATCAACCATTTATTATGTTTTACTCTTCCCCAGGATGTAAAGATGAATTTTATTTTGAATGAATTATAGGAATAATCAAAGAGTTTATGGGTGTTTCCAATGGAGTGGCAATGTTGTTTGTAGTTTCAAGTCATATAATACATATTATGTACATATATTATTTTCAAAAACAACTAAACTATTCGGTTCTTTCAGATACATCATCCTTGTAACCATTCCAATATATTAATATAAGGCACTGGATCTAAGAACATGGGTCATGGTCTATACATAATTTATTATATATATTGAGAAATTAAAAGATGAAAAAGGAAGGTAAAAATTAATTCTATGGAATTATAATTATTAAAATAAAATGAATGAGTTCATTTAGGGAAATATCATTATATTTCATAAATGTTTTCATAATTATAAATAATCCCGATAAACTATCAGATTATAACATAAATATTTACCACATTGGTAACATGTGAATTTTATGACCCATGTTAGAAATAATATTATATGTATTTTTAAAACTACATAAAATTCATAATAATCATAATAAAATATATTCACTGTAATTATATACACGTCAAAAAACAAATTATTTGTGAATGTGTCATACATCTCGCAAAAATAAAAGTGGGACTATTAATCCATTACATGTTTGATAAATTAGTAATCGTAATCCCCATAAAGTGATAAATTTAAATCAAACAATAAATATAATTAGAATAAATAAATTCATGGAATTGTAACTCAAAGGGAATGTATATATACATCATAAAATAATATTGGTGTATAACATTACATATTTCCCAAAGAAGTCAATTTGAGGGAAAAACCATTACCTTAAGAAATGACTTCATTCATTCACAATCGAAATTCATTTATAAAAATTATAGACTTTTATATTTATATTTAGTATCCATAATTTTATATATCATAAAATATATGATTTTCCTATGTCTATTTATAACCAATTTATCAAAAATTCATCGTTACTATCAGGTTCTTGGTAATAAGTTATTTTTTTTCTTATATTTTTTTGATTTGATACTTTACAAACTTTTTTAGGTTATGGTTCCATAATATATACAATTTGACCATGATATAAATATCATATATATTCATTACATATTTGTTTAACATATCCCAAAATATATATATATATATATACTGAAATACATCATTCCTAATGATTATAGGCCATACATAGGCGTGAACGTTGTTTCTATTTTTTTGATGGATTGAATAAGAGTAATGTAAATAATATATAAATTTTAAATATTAGTTATGATTTTATATATATCACATATATTCATTAAATTAATACCTATTAACTTACATGTTAATCTTATGTGAAAAAAATGAATCACATCGCTTCATGAGGCGGTGGTCCACTATACACATGCCCATCAATATCATATTCCCATAGAGTGAAAATGAAAAATAAATTTTTGTCATTAAAAATTTAATAATTTTAATAACATCATAAATATTATATATATACATTAAATCTACCATTATAAAAAAATGTGGAAGGTGGTGATGGAAAAATAATATCTTTAGATTGTGAGGTGGTAGTTCACCGTAAACACGATCGAAAATTTTATTTCTTATTTTATTTAATAAGAGATTAATATATGTTATATAATTTTAAAAATAAATTCTCATTATATGTCATGTATTTTTATTATTATTTCATCCTAGATAAATAATATTGTGAGGATGCAGATGAAAAAAGAATACAAAATGCATGGTTAATAATTTTACCTATTCTTCAAAGAACCGTGTTAGGTTTATACCTAAATCATTACTAGGAGAGTTTACTAAAAAATAAATCCTCATGGATGTTGGGAGATAAAAAATAAGTAGTTTATTTTGGTATTGGAGAAAAAAAGGTTCATAAAGTATGAATATGAGAGGATAATGGGTGGTATTTTATAAGTGGGGGAGAGGGAAGACGTGTATTTTGGGAACACATTCAATTCTAAGCACAATTGTCAAATTTAAAAAGGATTAAAATTGGGTAATTATAAATATTTAGAGTTTATTGTATCAAAATATTTCCATAAAATGATATTTTTAAATGTTCTTAGGTCATTGTACTCATTATCTTAATCATTTAAAATAATGGTAAACCCATTTTAACATAAACCATATTAAATAATTTGTACAGTTTTAACTATTCAATTCAAACAATTTCTACATTATTATAAAATATTAATTAAAATTATTCCAAATATTTAATCTATATTTCCAAAATAAATTCACATAAGTGGAAATTTGTTTCTTAATATTAATCACACAAACCGGATGAAAGATAGTTTTCCAATGAGAATATTTTCAAGTTCATATAATGTTTTAATATAAAAAGTAAATATTAAAAATATAAAAATAATCTATATTTAAATAAAAAATATATAATTGAGAAAATATAACTTTTAAATATATTATAAAATAATTTGGATTTATTTACATTCTTAAATCATGCATTTTTTACAATTTACTAGAAATTTAATCATTTAAAACAATACTCAAAAATTCACTCTAAGATAATTGTTACATGACGATTTAAAATATTAATTTAATTTTTTCATATTAATTTTATACTCAAGGAAAAAAAATTTATAAAATATTCGTTCAAAATTCTACAAAATAGTTTGTTGGAAAAAATCTAGTTTCAAGTGTAAAATTGGATTATTTTTATCTCATACCAAGAAAACAAATTATATTGATGTTAATAAATTTAATTTAATATATAATAAATTATTTTTATTGAAATAATTCAACAATTTTGATTTATATAATTTATCAATATAAAACACATTTGAGCGCAAAAAAAATGCTTATAAAAAATTGGACTTTTTTCAAATTATTTTTATTTAATTTAAAATTAATTGGTAACAAAATAATTATTTATATATATATATATTTAAACAATATATTTTTAAAATTTAACTAATACAATTCATACCCACCATTCTAACAGCTAGGTGATAACTGTCATTTTAAATTGTAATATTAAAATTTTATGTCACATTTTGTTTAGACTCAGTGCTTCATGTAAGAAAGATATTCAAGAAATTATATTTATTTGAAAAAAAATTCATAAAATATTAGATTATTACACTTCTATAGATTCATTGTAATCAAATATTAGTTCTTGATAAAAATCAACATGCTTAGACACTCGATATTACCCACACTGGAATTAAAATGGTTTAAAATATCAAAAGTATAAAAAAGTCTATATTAGGTCCACTAGTGAGTTAATGATTCAAAAATAGTGAAGAATGTGTAACTAGAGTTTCCACTTATACAACATAGGATTCAAATTTCATATAAATGGAGGTGATAAATTTAAAACTAAAAATAATATAAAAGAAAAATATATTTTTTAAATAAACCAATATATCATTTTCTCACATTTTGACACCCTATAAATAAGCTAATATTTAAATAATCCAGGCATATAAACAATATACAACCATTCTAGGAATAGTACACAAGTAATATTTTAATAATCATTTACCTTCCATAATTCATGGGCATGCCCAATAATGAGTTTTCTTATTTCAAGTAAATTTTTAAAGGTTTTTAGTGATCCTTTCAAATATGTTTTAGAAATCACACTGTAATTTCACCTTTTAAATTAATTCTAGACACCAAAACAAGAATAAATATTATACTAAAATTGTCTAAAATATTTTTATAAGCAAAAAGTTTTATTTAAATATATACAATCTTTGTATTATAGAAATTCACAAAACCCCATGTGAATTTCATTGAAAAAAACACACAAACACACAAAAACTTATATAAATATATAAATTTGTATATATATAATAACAATGTATATCAAAATACATTTTGGGAATTTTAAAAAACACTTTTTGTTTGTGTTTGAGAGAAACAAATTTAAGCCATTATCTTAATTTAATATGCCGTCAACATTAAAATGAAAATAAAATTGAGAAGGATTGTAATTATAAATAATACTTAAAAATGCATAATACTATAATTTGATAATTAAATTATGACTTTAAACATAGAGTCACTATTGATTCTAGAATATAAATTCTAAAGAGAGGGGAACCTAACTCAATAGAAAGAAACCAACCCACTTCCATCAAGCGGGCTGGTAAACCAAGATTAGGAATAAGTAAATTTATAGAGATCCAAAAATGAACCCTAAAATCGGGAAATTACTAATAAAAGATAAATAAAATGGATAACCTGTGTATTTGAGGCAGTAATTTTGAATGAACAAGGGATAAAATAGAATAATTGAATAGATGAGATAAAAAAAGTATTTACCTTCAAAATCTACATTTAGAACTCATGGCATCCTTTGGAATCACCATGGGAGGAAGAAATAGCCAAGGTGTAGTTCCCTTTGAGTTGTGAATGGATTGTGGGATATTAAATTAGGGTATGGTTGTAAGAATTAGGGAAGGGTGGAATGATATGTTACCACTCATTAGAACTAAATTAGACCATATAGTTTAGAATCATCATTTTCAAACCTTGCACCAATCATATATGGATTACAAAACTCAAATGGATCCTCAAATGGTTTTTCTACACGGTTTGGGAAAATACCCACAAAAAAATTGAATTACTTATATTGAAAATTGTAGATGACCAAATTGTTTCTACTCAATTATTTTTATCCATGGGATCAAACAGTGTTCACTTCCCCCACTACACAAAATACAAAAACTTACAGCTCAGATCTACTTGAAACCTAAGAAAATACCAAAAATCAATATACAGGTAAAAAACAATGAATGAGAAGGTTATTTTATGACACAAATAAAATATTTTGAGTTACATACTATTTGGTTTAATTTTATTTTTTCTTAGTTCTAGTCCAATATTGTTGATTTTGGTTTATTATATTTAGTTTAATTATCATTTTTTTGTTAATGTAATTTTCTTTTATTTATAAAAAAATTATCTGGATCATGTAATTTTAGTTAATTTTAATATATATAATGTTAATTATTTCCAGATTAACCAATTTTTGGGTTTTTATGTTTTCTAATATTTCTTTAACTAAACGATATTTGGTTGGAATTGTACTTAGATGTTTTAGTTTATATTTTTCATGATGAAAATATTTTAATTTATTATAGTAATTTATTTATTTGTGTAGGGATAGGTAAAGTTACCATGATTTAATTTTGATTGATTTAATTATATTTAATTTTTCTGTGATCATATCTATAAAACTATGTTGTTTTTTGGTTCAAATATGGCCAGTTTAGTTTTGGTAAACAGTTATTTTGTTCATATAACTAATTTTTTTTTCAAATTATTTGTTTTTGGTTAGATTTATTTTACATGATATGGAATAATTATATTTTTATAATTTTTTTCATTTTTTTCATTCCTCTTTGTTATATTTATATCAGTTAGTTGTAATTCCATGCTTTTTATTTAAGATTGTTTTTATAGACATCGAGTTTCAGCTTTTCATGGGTCAATTTACATTATTAAGTTTATTTTTATTATTATTTTAATTTATATTTGTTTTGTTCAATTGAGTTAATTCAATCAATATTTTTTATGCTCAATTCTTAAAATCGTAAAATTGATAAGAGTATATTTATTTGGCTGGCATACAAGTTGTTGTTTGGATTGACACCTTTTTTTAAATCGGCCATTATAATCATGTCTTTTACAAACATGATTATTGATTTTCTATTGTTACAATTTTCTAAAATATCAAAATAAAACTTTTATAATGTTATCATTTTGAAACTATTTCTATAGGTTTTATTTAGATAATAATTTCAAAAAACCATAATTATCTTTAAACTATAGAAACAATATAAACAATTATTTGGATATACAAGTATTATGATGGATTGTCCATCCATGGTTATTAAAACTAGGAATATAGTGTATAGTCTAGGTTTCTTGAGCTATAGTCATGGTTTTGAACTGTGGCTAAAACTAGAAAATATTGAAGTTCTTATTGGAGAATTGTTATATACATCAAGGTAAAACATATATTTCAATTAGATAAAATTTAGAGTGGTACTGATAAAATCCATGTTACATCCACAATATATATCACACCCTCCATCTTTGAACTATTTATTTTTATTAATTTTCATTCTTTCAGGTAGTTCAGGTTGAAGACCGACAAAAATTTTTGGAGTAATTATTTAAAAAACTTGTGTTTTGGCCTTGACTTCATCCAGTGCATTACGGTCAAAGCCAAACGACCTCACCTGGGTTGACGCGCGACCTCTCCCGGATGACCGCCAACCTTTCTTTATGATAAATTAATTTAATAAAATGAATTAATAGAGAAAAAAATTAACAAGTGTAAAAGAAATTAATGGATTTTTTAATGATAATATTAATAATCATAATCATAATATTATTATTCTTTATGTTAATTTTTTATTAATCTATTATTAATATTATTAAAATTATTATTAGTGTTGGTATTTATTAATTTATCTTCATTTTTTACTATAATTATGATTAATTCTTATCATTTTTTATTATTAGGATTTACTTTATTGACTTATTTAGTTATTAAAATTATTTTTATTATTTCTTTCCTATCTTTGTGTTAGGGTTTTGGTTTATTCCCTTGATCTTTCTCCCACCTTGTGTTGCGCTTCACCCCCTCCTTGGTAAGTCGACGGACTCCCTACATATCCCTTGTTGCACCACCGATATCGAACCCTCTTCTCATCAGCTACAGTGACTGCTCAACTCCCCGCCTCCCCGTCGTGGCCCTTTCTCCCCCAACCACATGTTGCACCGCGCCCCTACCTCTTCCTTAGACACACCGCCGTCATGCGAGTTTTTTTTACGATTTTAAATAAAATATATTTTCCAGAAAATGGTTAGGGAAAAAAATTTCAAATTGTGGTACAAAGGTCGTATCTTAGATGCCGCCTTTCCACTAAAAAAATAAAAAAAATTCTAGAATTCATTTTTATTTTGTTTTGTTTTGTTTATATATATATATATATAATAAAAAATGAAAAATAGAATAAAATTTTCAGTAGTTTTTATCCGCTATTTAAAATCCAGTAGTATTGCCATTACAACAGTCTGGATTCTGACAGAAGCTCCCACCCAGAGCTCCTTTTTATAAGAGAGATTACCCTTGAAATCAATCTACATTTCCGATGTGGGATTCTGGTTCTCCATTTCCTGCACAGAAAATTATGCATTTCCAAGGTGAAATTCTATTTCAAGTATGTGACTTTGAAAGACTATAAAATATAAACTATAAGTCCAATATAAGTGAATCTTAAAACATGGATTAAACATATAAAAATTAACTGAAAACAAAAAAAAATCCTAAATAATGATGATAAAAAATAATTTATAATCTTTCAAAACCACTTACTTGACACTTATGAAGTTTCATGTAGGTGATTTTGAAAGATTATAAAATATAAATTATAAGGCTAATATAAATAAAACATAATACATGTATTAAACATAAAACAAATACTTGAAAATAAAATGAATTTCCTAAAAAATATTAATGGAAAATAATTTATAAGCTTTCAAAACGACCAACTTGAAACTTAAAAATGTTTCAAGCACGTGACTTTGAAAGCCTATAAAATATAAACTACATGAATGATATAAATGAAACATAAAACACAGATTAAACATATAAAAAATAGTCAGAAATAATAAAATAAAATCGTAAAAAATTTTCATGAAAAATAACTTATAAGATTTCAAAACCACCTACTTGAAACTTAAAAATGTTTCAATCATGTGACTTTGAAAGCCTATAAAATATAAACTATAAGACTGATATAATTTAACGTTAAAACTTGGATTAAACATATAATAATATATTAAAATATTAAATTAATTTTTTTAATAATTAATTATATAATAATTAATTAGTTAATTAGAAATTAATAATAATTAATTATATAATAATTAAGAAATTAATTAGTAATATAATTATTCAGTATATAATAGTTCATTAGGTAAATAGTAATATATTTATAAATTATATTTATCCATTATAATTAATAAGTAATAATTATTCAAAATTATGATATAATAATTAATTAGTTAATTGGTAATATAATTATTAATTATATAATAGATAATTAGTTAATTATTAAAATAATTATTAATTAAAATTATGCATTAAAATTATTAATTATAATTATTAATTATAATTACTAATTAAATTTATTCATTATTATTACTAATTATAATTATCAATTATTAATAATTAAATATCAATTTGTTAATTAATAATATAATTATTAATTATGAAACTATTAATTTTATAATAATTAGTTAGCTAATTAGTAATTATTAATAATAAACTATATAATAAATAATTACTTAATTACTTATATAATTAGTAAATTAGTAATATAATTATTAATTATTTAATAATTAATTAGTTACTTAGAAATATGATTATTAATTATATAATAATTAATTAGCTGATTAGTAATTTAATGATTAACTATATAATTTGAAATTTGTTAATTAGTGTTTATTAATCATTTATTATATAATAACGAATTAGTTAATTGGTAATATAATTATTAATTATATAAAAGTTAATTAGATAATTTTTTGAAAAAGAATGAGTCGAGGCCCTTTTAATAATTAGTTAAATTTTAATATAATTATAAATTATAATTATTCATTGTAATTATTAATTAGTATTTATTAAAAATTATTACAAAATATTTAATTAGTTAATTAGTAATTTAATTATTAATTATATAATATTTAATTAGTTAATTAGTAATATAATTATTCCTCATAATTATTAATTATTAATTATAAAAAATTATTATATAATAATTATGTAGTTAATTAGTAATATAATTATTCATTATAATTATTCATTATAACTATTAATTATTATTTATTAATTATATAACACTTAATTAGTAATATAATGATTAATTATATAATTATTAACTATATAATAAATTATTATTTAACTAGTAATATCATTATTAATTATATAATAATTAATTAGTTAATTATAAATATGATAATTGTTCGATCTTGAATATATAGATTATACACAAGAGGGGGGTGAATTGTGTCTTTTAGATTTTTTGATAACTCTTCGATTGAACGAGTTCAATCCTCTATGCTTTAACAGTTTTGATCATATAGAGAAATAATTAAATGTAGGGACAAATAGATGTATAGTGGTTCGGGGAACAGAATGCCCCTAGTCCACTCCACCAACGCTCAACTCTATGAGCTTGGTGCTTTCCACTATCTGGTCCTCATTTCAACAGACCGATTCACAACTAAGTACAGGCAGTTGAAACCATTACAATCCAAGGCAAAACAAAGCCTTCCGGTTCAAACACGAACCTACAAAGCTTAGTACGAGATGCTAGTCACCCAAGAATATAAAGAAAATATTTTTGTATTTTGAAAATACATTCCAGAAGTTCTTTACAATTGCAACAACATGCAATTGACAGCAGATGGATCGTTGTCTCTAGAAATATCTATTTTCAAGTCGAAGCAGTTCTAAGTCAATCTGGTTGTAGTAGATATAGAGATATAATTCAAAACATCATCAGTAGTAGATCCACAATAGATATTTCATGTAGAACTAGTGAATCTTTTATCGATTTCATTCTTCTTCTTAAAATAAACAGAGCTTTGACGATCCTTTTGAATCAGCAGAACGAAGATCTTTTTTGCAGTCTTTGTTTTCCATATTTTTTTTAATAATCGATTGATCAGAACACACACTTATGCCTAGTATTTTAGATAAAACATATATAATAAAGCATAGTATATTCACTGCACATTTAGATCCATAAAATTCGCCTTTTGATTCACGATATTCAAAAATTTGAATTTATAGAGTAGTCGTAACTTCCCTGAAGACTCGACATTAAAAGATCCTTTTAATTCGATCTTTAATCCATTGATAAAACAAATTTGAATCGGTCAAAGTTGTATTTTAAAATCAACTTTAAATCCGGCTTGAAATCCACCTGACATTCAGCTTGCTGATTGTTGCATAAAAATATCGTCTGCCAAAATTTTCGACGCCAAATGTAAGGTTGATGACGTGGCCTCCAATCATAGTTTTGATAACATAAGGTTGAACATAAACGTAGGGTTCATGTTACATTCTTCAAACGTAAGGTTCATCATCCATACTTTTTCTTCAACTTTCAAACGTACGGTAAAAGATCCATACTTTTACTTCAACTTTCATGCCTACGGTAAAAGATCTATACTTTTTCTTGATCCATACTTTTCCAATAACGTATTGTTGTTTAAAAAAGTATGGTTGATGAACCATACTTGGAGAAACAAACGTAATGTTTAGTATTTACGTACGGATCATTCTCCATACTTTTATAATAACCAAAACGTAAGGTTCCTTCCTAATGTAAGTTTCTTCTTCTATACTTCACCCATAACCCAAACGTAAGGTTGATTAACCATACTTCTCTCTTATCTCAAAAAGTATACATGCTTTTCATCCTTCCGCTACGTTTATCCATGTAGGGTATGAATAGTGATTCCAGAATACTCTAAAGTAGATTCCGACTAAGTAGCGCATGAACAGTGTTTCCAGAACAGGCTAAATATGAATACTTTAACAATAAATTTCCGTAATTTCAAGAGTAAAATATAATGGTAAATTCATACAAAATAATAAATAAAATCATTAGAAAATAATTAAGGGTATTTGTGAGCATCAAAATTATCATAAAGAGACGGATTATTATTTTCAATAATCTCCCCCTTTAAATAACATTATTAAGTAATGTTGAAAACAATACTTTGCTCAACAATCTCTCCCTTTTTGATGATCACAAAACCCGTAAAATAATAAGAATAATTAAATGAAATTAACTATAAAAAATAGTTACATAAATTTCTAGAATATTTAGTGGATAATACAATATTTAATTTTAACAAGATCATTTCAATAAATATAAATTTCTCCCCCTTATCCAAATTTCTCCCTCTGAATAAAAAGTAAAAAAAATTCCCTTTATAATATACTAATAATTATAACATAAAATAGTTTTCCATATAAATCCAAAACATTAAATATAGAGGATATAATTTAAATAATGTTTTAAAAAAAATTGTTGTGATTATCCAAATTTCTCCCCCTTTTGTGATATCAAAAAGAATGATAAACCAAGGATTTGAAAACATTTAATATTGCACTAACCTATAGGTAAATGCAATTATTAAATGTTTATCAATAATTAAATTTGGAGTACTGGCATATCAAAATAAAGATATTAAAACAAATAGAAAGAAACAAATAGACAATGGAGAAAATTTTCATTCAAAAACAGCAGTATTTACATGACAATGATATACACAAGAATCAAGGTTTCGATGAGTTAGGTAATTGGTTCTATCTTCACTGGATTGTAGACATGATTTCTGTGAACTATTCCCAGAGTCTCTTCATCATCCCATCTCCACGTTTGATTGGGATCTCTCTATTCTCATGAGTCATATGAATATTCTCGATTAAATTAACTCTAAAAAACTTATGCATCCTTTCTTCTTTTTTTATAAACACTGACTGCCTCTCTGACATATGATTTAACAATGTTCTGATTGGTGGCTAATTAGATGCCAGTTTATCCACTAAAAATTTCTGATTTGCCAGCAACACTGATAATAGAGCACTGTTATATTAAAGATCTTGTAACCTGTTATTCATGTTGCTCATCGCGCATGTGATAGCTTGAAATATTCTGATTAAATCAGGTGAAGTTCATGATCCACAAGAAGATATATTTACAACTGATGGAAATTGGTTCTCCATAAACAATTTTAGATCTGATAAATCTCTCTTCATAACCATTTCAGATTTCAACTTGTCAACTCCATTCAGCATATCCTCTTTAAACATTTCAACTTCTTTCCTTGAGACTGCACACTCCTTCAGCTTTTGAAATATCAATTGTTCTAAGTCTAAGGAATTTCTCGGAGTGACATTCTTAGATTCCAACTGGGACACCTTTTTGTATAGTTCATTAACTTCTTTCTTTCATAAATCAGAGGCACGCTATGCTTGATTCACTTTCTCCCGATCTGGATGATGCAGTAGTACCAAAGGTAATGATTCAGCATCCAATTTTTCTTTCTCATTGTCCTGAGTAGGTTGGTCCACATATTTTTCCTTAGAGTCCGTAAACTCATCCATAGAAATATCTTCATGAAGTACTTCTGTGTGAGCTTCAGAAGCATGCTCATCATGAACATCAGCATCTTTGTCTTCCACTAGAATTTTGAGAACAATATTTTCAGGATTTTCCTGAGGTCTGGCCACATCCTCACCAGGCTCTGCCTCTTTATCTTGTTCCTATTGAAGTGTAACTTCAACATCAACTACAATCTGTTCCTTATTCTACCTTTGAGCTTCTTCTTGAACTCCTGATCCCTCTACTGGTGTTGTCCTTTCACTAACATCTTCCATGGTCTTATTAATAGAATCTTCTCTTAAAAAGAATAAGAATATAATGCTTATATTGTTTCCAATGCAGGGGAAGTAATTTCCTCAGTAACAGGTCTAGTTCTTCGAGATTGATGTCACTCCTGAATTCTTTATTCCTCAGCATCTTCCACTTTATATCAGATCCTTCTTGCTACATTGTTGACTCCTGATTTAGCTTGTCCCTCCTTGGACATAGCAGGTTGATCTTGAGCACTCTCTGAGTCATCCCAAGCTCCTACTGGAAAAAGTTTTCCTTTAATGGTGCTCTAGAAATAGCCAATTTTTCTAAGACTTCTAGCATTAAATATATTATTGTGATGATAGTGTACTCGGGTAGCCACTAATCTCACCATGCCCGTCTTAAGCAACAACATGGAAATAAATTGACTGAAAGGGTAAAAGTTCATACGGGCGTCACTTTGAAATTAGTAATTTAGGTACCTAACCATGTACCTTGGGAAGTTTAATTTGATATGACTTAACAGAATATACATAATGTACATATCAGGGTACAAAATCATTTCCATTTCTGCCATTCTGGGAGCTATTTCAGTCTGATCAATTATAACCAGGATCGTCTGATCTTATTCTAAATCTTTCACCATCATTTTCTTAATAGTAGATGTTCTAAACACAAAGGACTTAATGTCCTTGGATTTATGCACATCATATCCTATGTTATTCAAACCAAATTAAAAAATCCCTCATGAGGGTAGTTGATAATCTGACCAATTTCTGCTGACATGATTGAGAAATCTCTATCCTCTATCTTAGCCATCATATTATCCTCAGTATCCCCCAGACTAAACTGTACATATTTGAAGAAGTATCTAAAATCTACCTCATACAGAAATTCTGTATTTTCACTGTTGAATGTATGTTCAAGGTTCTGAAATTAAAATGCTTGTTTCAACAGTAGATTTGTCTGAAATAACCTGTCAAGATTCATTACCTTGCCCTGTAATAATTTTTTCCTTAGAAGCGTTGTCTCTTTGCATTTCTTGGTACGACATCACTGGCTCTTTTAGTCCTTACCATCTCTGTGATAATCTCTGAAGTTTTGCTGGTTAGGGTTTCAAAGGTTCAAAAATTTGGGTTCATGAGTAGAGGTGGGGTTTGCAGATTCAAAAAGGTTTTGATAGAAATGAAACAGTTTAGAAGTCGAAATGGTTTCTTACAACCATGATTCCTATGTTTTTAATAATCATTACATATATTTAAAAATAAATAAAATAGATTACGCGGAAAAAATAAACTTATTCTATTTTAAAAAATAATATTTTTAAGCTAAATTAAAATAATGAACAAGCATTATAAAATAAAATTTTATTTTAAATAAAATAAACCTAGATCCCCCTTAAAAAATCAAACCTTTCTGTGGGAAGTGGTTTAGTAAAAATATCTTCTAATTAAATTTCTGTATTTATAAATTCTAAAAATATATCATTTTTAATAACATGATCTCTTAAATGGTGATTCCTTAAATCAATGTGCTTAGTTATAGAATAACTAATAGGATTATTTGAAATATTAATTGCACTTGTATTATCACATAAAATAGGTTTATTATTAAAATTTAATCTAAAGTCCGAAAAAGTGTTTTTCATCCACAACACTTGTATAGAGTAACTGCCAGAAAAAAACATATTCTATCTCAGTTGTTGATAGGGAAACTGAATGTTGTTTCTTACTAGACCATGACACCTAAGACTTTCCAAAAAAGTGACATGTTGCTGATGTGATTTTTCTACCTAATCTAAAACATCCAAATTCAGTATCTGAATATGAAATCAAATTAAAATCAGAAGTTTTAGGATAAAGTAGAGATTGAAAAATAGTTCCTTTTCAATATCTAAAAATTATTTTGACAGCAGTTAAATGAGATTCTTTAGGATTTGATTGAAATCTAGCACAAAGACATACTGGATACATTATATCTGGCCTGCTAGCAGTAAGATATAAAAAACTACAAATCATACCTCTATATTACTCATTGTCAACTGATTTCCCAGGTTCATCCAAATCATGTTTTATATTAGTACACATAGGAGTTGTATATGTCTTGCTGTTTTCAAGTCCAAATTTCTTAAGTAAATCATTAATGTATTTCCTTTGATTCAAAACATTTCCAAAATCTTTTTGAAAAAATTGAAGTCCTAAAAAGAAATTTTATTCTCCCATCTTACTAATTTCAAATTATTCTTGCATTAATTTTTAAAATTCATGACAAAGATTTTTATTAGTTGATCCAAAAATTACATCATAAACTTGAACCAATAAAACATTATTTTTCATAGTTTTCAAAAAGAGTGTTGGGTCAGCCATTCCAACAGTAAAATCATTTTTCAAAAGAAAAGAGCATAATCTTTCATACCAAGCTCTAGGTGCTTGTTTAAGGCCATAAAGAGCTTTAGTATGTTTAGAAATAGAATCAGGTTTTTGAGAGTTTTCAAAACCAGGAGGTTTCTCAATATAAACTTTCTCTATTAAAAAACCATTTAAAAAGGAAGATTTAACATCCATCTAAAATAATTTAAAATTCATATAAGTTGCATAGGCTAAAAGGATTCTAAAGGATTCTAAACTAGCTATAGGAGCAAAAGTCTCATCATAATCTATTCCTTATTTTTTATTATATCCTTTAGCTACTAATCATGCTTTATTTCTAGTTATTGTGCCTTTGTTATCCTATTTATTTCTAAAGACCCATTTGGTTCCTATTACTGGATAATTCTTAGGTATTTCCACTAATTCCCAAACTTCATTTCTTTTAAACTGGTTTAATTCATCTAGAATTGCTATTACCCAGCTTTAATCATCTAAAGCTTCTTCTATAGTCTTATGTTTTTGTTGGGATAGAAAGGAAGAGAATTCCACTAGGTTTTCAAAGTTTCTTCTGGTTTGAATTTCTGTATCTAAGTCACCTATCACAGTTTCTAAAGGGCGGTTATTTTGGGTTTTAGACTGTATAGGAAATACAGATATAGGTTCATCAGTTTCATGTTCTTCTAAAATGGACTGAATTTCTTTTATATCATTTTCAAAATAATTCTTTAAATTCTCATGTCTCATGTTATCATTAGAGTCAGGTTCATTCATTTGATCTGTACTTTTCTCAAAGGGATCAGATTCTTCAAATTTCACATGAACTGATTCTTTAAAAATCGTTGACTTTTTATTATAGACTCTATATGCTTTAGAGGTAGCAGAATATCCTATGAAAATACCTTCATCAGATTTTGGATCGAACTTACCAAGATTATCTTTGGTGTTCACGATATAGACCATGCATCCATGAACTTTAAAGTAATTTACTTTATGTTTCTATTATTCCATAGTTAATAGGGTATATTTTTCAAAATAGGTCTAATTAAAGCTCAATTAATTATATAGCATGCTTTATCTATAGCTTCTGCCTAAAAATATAAAGGTAGGATGTATTCATTTGACATAGTTCTATCCATTTCATTAATTGTTCTATTTCTTATTTCTACAATCCCATTTTGTTGAGGTGTTCTTTGGGCAGAGAAGGTATGTTTAATACCCATGTTTGAGCAAAAGGAATTAAATTCATGATTCTAAAATTCTCCACCATGATCACTTCTTAATGAGATTATATTAAAACCTTTTTCATTTTGAACAGATTTGTAGAAACTTTCAAATAAATTAAAAGCTTCATTTTTAAATTTAAAAAAGAAAATCCAAGTAAATATAGAATAGTCATCAACTAATACATAAACATATAATTTGCCAGCTAAGATTTCTACTCTTAACGGTTCAAAAAAATCCATATGGATATGTTCTAGAGGTTTAGTTGTAGCAACATTATTCACAGATTTGAATAATGATTTTTGTTGATTGCAAATTTGGCATGCATCACATAATTTGTCACATTCAAATTGGAGACTAGGCAAATCAGAAACTAGATGTTTCTTAGATAAAATATGTAAAACATATACATTTCAATGTCCAAGTCTCCTATGCTAGATCCGAGATTCACTTACTTTAGCAGTCAAGCAGTTTACATGTTGTTTACTCAAGGAATTTAAATCCAAGTTATAGTCATTATCAGTTCTTGGTGCCTTAAATTTAATCAGTTTATCTTTATAAATAGTACAATAATTGTTAGTAAAATAAACAGTATATCCATCATCACAAAGTTGAGAGATACTTATCAGGATGTGTTTTAATCCTTTTACATAAAGTACTTTGTTGATTGAGACTATTTTTGGATCTCCAACAGTTCCAATGCCAATGATTTTTCCTTTGGTATTGTCACCAAATGTGACAAGTCCTCCTTCCATTGGAGTGAGTAATGAAAAATTTAATGAGTTTCCACTCATATGTCTTGAGCAGCCACTGTCCATGTACCATATATCTTTTCTACTCTGATGACATGCTACCTACAAATACATTCAAACAAATTACTTTGGTACCAATATTCTGTTGGGTCCAGGGGTGTTAGGTAGTAATGATCTGGGTATCCAGATTTGCTTTGTTATTTTAAAATTAGTTGAATTATATATGTCTTTTGAAACATAGGCTTTCTTAATGCCAATGATTTGAGGTTTCCTTAAGAAATAGTTTTTAGCTATATGTCCCTTTATCCCACAAAAGTAACAATTAACCGTTTTAGAGCTAGGAACAAAATAATATTTATATAGCTTAGGTTTTTCTCCTTTACTGCCAATTCACAATATCTCATTTTTAATGATAGTTTTTCCAAGAATTTCATTTAATGAATTCTCTCCTTTTGTAAAAACCAATGCAGTATGTTTGTAAGATTCTACTTCATCCTGCAATGTTTTTATTCTTGATTCTAAATTGATATAGTTAGTGTTAATAGAATTGTATTTATCATTTAATTCCTTATGTTGTTTCAGCATTGTATATATTTCATCTGTAATAGCTTTATGTATGTTCTTTAGTGACTTATGTTTCTTAAATAGTGAGTATTATCTTTCTTCAAACATATTGTAGTTGGCTGCAAGTTTGTCATTTGTGTAGCTTGATTCAGAACATGATTCAATATTTGAGTCATAGGAGTAATATGATTGTACCTCATCGGTTTCTTCTATTAAACACATGTTTTCTTTAAGATTGACTTCTTCTTTCTCTGAGCTTGATTCAGGAGAGCTACTAGAGTCTTCAGATACACTCCAAAGGGATTTCATAGATTTCATGTCTTTCTAATCATAGTCTTTTATTTTGAAGAATTTATTCTTCTTTGCATCTTTTAATTGTGGGAAATCTGGTCTGATATGCCCCATATTCTTACATTCATATCATCTTACTTCCTTATCATCCCTATTAAATGATTTTTTGAAGTCTCTTATCTTGTTGTAGAATTTTCTAAATTTTCTGGCTCGTTGTGCCAATTCTTCAACTATGTTTGATCAGTCAGAGCTCTCTGATTTAGCTTTGACTTCTCTACTTTTCATCTTTCTGCTTCTTCTATATGATGATGATTTCAGGGCAGTATCTTCTCTTTTGATAAGAACTTTATGTTCATTAGATTCATCTTCCATCTCAACTTCATACATCATTAGTGTTCAAATCAGTTATCTCATGGTTAAATCGTTGATAGGTGTCGACTGTCTGATTATTGCAAAGATTACATTCCATTTTGTAGGTAGTACTCTAAATACTTTTAAGGGTTGATCATCTTGCTTAATGGGATCTCCCAAGCTAGTTATTTTATTCACAATCTCTGTCAATCTTCCATTAATTTGAGTAATACATTCACCTTCAACCATTCTGAATGTATCAAATTTCCATTTGGAAGTTGCATATCTCATTTTTCTCACATTGTATATTCTTTCATACACCACAGATATTGATTTCCACATCTCATATGTTGTAGGGAACTGAGATAATCTATTAAATTCATCAGGTCCTAGACCATATATAATTGTATTCATTGCCTTTGAATTCATATCATATTATGCTTCAGTAGCTATACTCCATGTTTCAGGCTTTTCTGGTATTTCATATGGAGTTAGAATCTTACAATAGACTCTATGACCAAGATTTTTCAGATAGATAATCATTCGAGACTTCCCACATCCATAATTTTATCCATTTAAGTATGGTGCTCTGACCGTAGACATTCACTCTCTTGTATCAGTCATGATGCTCAATTTTATAATCTTTAAATGATTCTAGCTTGCTAAGGCTCTATTAGAAGCTCCACCTCTGATTCCAATTGTTGGATCGTGAATATACAGATTATACAGAAGAGGGCGTGAATTGTGTCTTTCAGATTTTGCTTTAAATCTTCGATTGAACGAGTTCTATCCTCTATGCTTTATCAGTTTTGATCATGCAGCGGAATAAGTAAAATCAGGGACACATAGATGTAAAGTGGTTTAGGGAAAAGAATGCCCCTAGTCCACTCCACCAACACTCAACTCCACGAGCTTGGTGATTTTCACTATCTGGTCCTCGTTTCAACAGACTGGTTCACAATTGAGTACAGGCAGTTGACACCTTTACAATCCAAGGAAAAACAAACCCTTCTAGTTCAAACATGAGCCTACATGGCTTAGTACGAGAAGCTTATCACTCAGGAATAGAAATAAAATATTTTTGTATTTTGAAAATACTTTCCAGATGTTCTTCACAATTTCAATAGCATGCAATTGACAATAGATGAATCGCCATCTCTAGAAATATCAATTTTCAAGTTGAAGTAGGTCTGACTCAATCCGGTTGTAGTAGATATAGAGATATAATTCACAACTCCAAAAATATTAGACCCATAGTAGATATTTGATGTAGAACTAGTGAATCTTCTATCGAGTTCCTTCTTCTTCTTAAAATAAACAGAGATTTGATGCTCCTTTTGAATCAACAGAACAGAGTGCTTTTTTGCAGTCTCTGTTTTACACATTTTTTTAATAATTGATTGATCACCACACAAACTTGTCCTTGTGTTTTAGAGAAAACACATATAATAAAGATGAGTATATTCCCTACACATTTAGATCCATAAAAGTTGCTTTTTGATTCGCGATATACAAAAATTTGAATTTATAGAGTAGTTGTAACTTCCCAGGAGACTCGGCATAAAAATCTCATTTTAATTCGAACATTAATCCATTGAATAAACAGCTTTGAATCGGTCAAAGTAGTATTTTAAAATCAACTTTAAATCTGGCTTGAAATCCGCCTAACAATCAGCTTGCTGACCGTTGCATAAAAATATCTTCGGTCAAACTTTCCGACGCCAAACGTAAGGTTGATGATGTGTCCTCCAAATGTAGAGTTGACAACGTAAGGTTGAACATAAATGTAGGGTTCATGTTACATTCTTCAAACGTAAGGTTGATCATCCATACATTTTCTTCAACATTCAAACGTATGGTAAAAGATCTATACTTTTACATCAATTTTAAAACGTAAGGTAAAAGATCCATAATTTTAATTGATCCATACTTTTCCAAGAATGTATGGTTGTTTACAAAAGTAAGGTTGATGAACCATACTTTTGAGAAACAAATGTAACATTTAATATTTACGTACGGTTCTCCTTCCATACTTTTCTGATAACCCAAACGTAAGGTTCCTTCCTAACGTAATGTTCTTCTTCCATACTTCGCTGACAACCCAAATGTAAGGTTGATTAACCATACTTTTCTCTTATCTCAAAAAGTATGCACGCTTTTCATCCTTACGCTATGTTTATCCACGTAGGGTATGAACAGTGATTCCAGAATACGCTAAAGCAGATTCTGACTAAGTATAGCATGAACAGTGTTTCCAGAACACGCTAAATACGAATACTTTAGCAATAAATTCCAGTAATTTCAAGAGTAAAATAAAGTGTTAAATTCCTGCAAAATACTAAATAAAATCATTAGAAAATAATAAAGGGTATTTGTAAGCATCAAAAATATCATAAAGAGATAGAGTATTATTTTCAATAATCTCCCCCTTTAAATAACATTATTATGTATTGTTGAAAACAATACTTTGCTCAACAACAATTAATTATAAAAAGTAATTATAATTATTATTTAGTAATTATTAATAATTAATTATGTAAAAATTAATTAGTTAATTAGTATTATTATTTTTAATTATACAATAATTAATTACTAAATTTGTAATATGATTTTTAATTATAATTATTCATTATAATTATTAATAAGTAATAAGTAATATAATTATTAATTATAATTATTCATTATAATTATTAATTAGTAATTATTAATAATTAATTATATAAAAATTAGTTAGTTAATTTATAATATTATTATTAATTATATAATAATTAATTACTAAAATAATAATATAATTTTTAATTACATTTATTCATTATAATTATTAATAATTAATTACTAATTAATAATTAGTAATTATTAATTATTAATTAGTTAATTAGTAATATAAATATTAATTATAATTATTCTTTATAATTTTTAGTTAGTAATTATTAATAATTAATTATATAATAGTTAGTTAGATTATTAGTTATATAATTATTAATTATATAAAAATTAATTAGTAAATTAGTAATATAATTTTTAATTACATTTATTCATTATAATTATTAATTAGTAATTAGTAATTAGTAATTAGTAATTATTAATTAGTAATATAAATATTAATTATAATTATTAATTATTCAGTATTAATTATTAATTATTAATTATTAATTATTACATATACAGTAATCTTTTAGTTAATTACTAATATAACTATTAATTATATAATAATTAATTGGTTAATTAGTTATATAATTATTAATTATATAATAGTTAATTAGTTAATTAGTAATATAATTAGTAAATATAATTATTATAATTTTTAATTAGTAATTTTTAGTAATTAAATATGTAATAATTAATTAGTTAATTAGTAATATTATCATTAACTATATAATAATTAATTAGTAATATATTTATTATATATATAATAATTATTTAGTTAAATAGAAATATAATTAATAATTATAACTAATTAATTATTAATTATTAATTATTAATTATTAATTAGTTAATTTGTAAAATAAATATTAATTATAAATATTCATTATAATTAGTAATTAGTAATTACTAATTATTATTAAGTAATTAGTAATTATTAATTAGTTAATTAGTAATATAAATATTAATTATAACTATTCATTAAATTATTAATTATTAATTAATAATAATTAATTATTAATCACTAATTATTAATTATATAATAATAATTTAGCTAATTATTAATATAACTATTAATTATATAATAATTAATTAGTTAATTAGTAATATAATTAAAAAATTTCAAAGTTACGTACTAGAAACATTTTTATGTTTCATGTAGGCGGTTTTAAAATCATATAAATTATTTTTCATTAACATTTTTTTTAAAATATTTTTGATTTAAACTAATTCATATATTTTTAATCAATGTTTAACGTTTCATTTATTTTGGTCTTCTATTTTATGTTTTATTGTCTTTCCAATTCACGTACTTGAAAAATTTTATGTTCCAAATAGGCCATTTTGAAAGCTTATAAATTACCTTTCATCAACATTTTTTTGGAAATTTATTTTGTTTTCAACTGTTTATTATATTCTTAATCAATCATTAAAGTTTCAATTCTATTCGTTTTATAGTTTATATTTTATAGTCTTTCAAATTCACGTACTTGAAACATTTTTATGTTTAAAGTAAGCGGTTTTGAAAGGTTATAGATTATTTTTCATACACCTTTTTTAGGAAATTCTATTTGTTTTCAAATAATTATTATATATTTAATCATTGTTTAAAATTTCATTCATATCTGTCTTATAGTTTATATTTTATTGGATTTCAAAGTCACGTACTTGAAACATTTTTTAGTTTCAAGTAAGTGGTTTTGAAAGATTATAAATTATTTTCTATCATCATTTATTATGAAATTATATTAATTTTTAACTATTTGTTATATGTTTAGTCCATGTATTATGTTTCATTTATATTGGTCCTGTAGTTTATATTATATAGGCTTCAAAATTCACGTACATGAAACTTTTTATGTTTCAAGTAGGTGGTTTTGAAAGCTTATAAATTATTTTTTGTCATCATTTTTTATTATTTTTATATTTTCAACTATTTTTTAGATTTTAAATACATGTTTTATGTTTCATTTATATTGGTCTTATAGTTTATATTTTATAGTATTTTAAAGTCGAGTACTTGAAACAGAATCCCACATCGGAAATGCAGAATGTTTTGTGGAGGAAATGGAGAACCAGAATCCCACTTCGGAAATGGAGAATGATTTTCAGGGTAAGCACTCTTATAAAAGGGAACACTGGGTGAGAGGTTCTATCAGAATCCAGACTACTGTAATGGTAGTACTGCTGGATTTTAAATAGTGGATAAATTCTGCTGAATTTTTTTGTTATATATATATATATATATAAACAAAAAAATCAATTTTTTTAGGGAAAGGGGGCATCACAGATTCCGCCTTTCACCCGCAGTGCAAAGGTGGCATCGAGGATGATGCCTTGCACCCGAAATGCAAAGGCGGCATCGCGGATGCCGCATTTGTGCATCATTTTAAAAAAATATTCTCCCCTACCCGTTTTCTAATTTTTTTTTAAACGTAAAAAAAAACTCCCATCATGCCCTGCTTATTTATAAGACACCTAAAGTCATGACCTTCTCCCCCTTCTACACACCAATCCCATCACTCCCCCCATACAGTGGGCGCTGTTCAGCCTCTTGCCCACCACCAGTCGGCTCAATGCCCTCCGGTGCGAAACCCTTTTGGGCCGGTGTGTTTCCCCCTCCCAATGAAACCCCTTTCTGATCTATTACCTTGCTGGAACGTTGCTGGCTGATCTTCCTCTTCCCTACTAGGGTTTTTTTGACTGGCCTCCTACCACCTCTGATGACCACTACCCATTTCGGCACCCTTTTCTCCATTAGTGAGCATGGGTTCCATCTAGTTAAACCTTCTCCCTTCTAATAGGGGTTTTCTTTAAGTTTTATTTTGTGTCGGTTTATGTTTTAGGATGTTTTGTGGATGTTTTGGTTAAAACTTGTTTTTGTTAGGATATTTCCGCAATGTATTTACAATGAAGAATAGGTTTTCAACACTTTTAGATGGAATATACATGCGAGGTTGGAGGTTCAATGTCTAATTATTATTTGTTGAATTAATTTGAATGTTTAATTTTTTTAACATATTATTTAATTATTTGTGTCATGCTATGTATATTTTCATTGTAGTTTGATATTCATTTGAAGTGTTTTGTAGTATTTCTATTTTATGTGTGTGCTTTCTACTAAAAGCTTGAATCTAGTTAGTTGCTAGTGATTTTTAAATATGGTGGTTATCTCAATAATATGTGTAAGTGGTGCAAATTATATTATTGAAATGGCGTCCTCTACGTTTGGGAGTCAAAGATATCTTTCTGTGTGTTTAGAGGGTAACACCATTTAATATCTTTTCAATATTTTGTATAATTTTTTATGCTTATTAAACTATTTGATTTTTACAATGGTGTTTTATATATGGTATAATGATTTCCATCAAACTGTTTGTGTGGTGAAGGTTACACATTAAAATTGTATTTTAGTGCATGTGATGTTGGAATGTGTTTTGAATGTATAAATGGGTACTTTAGTGTTTGTAATGCCATTTGACATTCGTTTCCTATTGTTTTATAAAATTTTAAATGGTTTATTAAATTATTTTAATATATTGAAATATGTTTGATAAATTTTTTAGTGTGCATCATATTTTGAAATGGTATTTCTGGGCATAAGTTCTAGTTTGTTCAATTATAATTGTCTTCTTAAACAATGCTGATGGTTTAATTGAGTGTGTAAACTTTGCAGATTAAGTTTTGAAAAGACTTTTTGGTGTCTGTATAGTTTTAAAAGAGGGTTTGAGTGTGAAAATGGTGATTCTATCTTGGTAAGTACCATGTATGGATTTAATCCATAAATTTGACGTTTTTCATTAATTTGGATTTTAAAACTAAAATTGATGGTGTAAATGGTATCTTGGAATGCATGGTGTTATATCTTGGCTTATTTATGTGATATGCACCGTTTATGTACTTGAAACTTGTTTGAGCACAAAGAGAGAAGCCCGGTTAGCTAGAAGGGTGGACTAGACTAGTGGGATAATGATCTGGTGGTGTTTTTTGCCATATTTCAAATATCAGGATTGATGATTGCAACCCAACCTAAACATATGAATAAATAAGGGTCGTGGTTTCTAAGCAACATTTGCTGAGTGTCTTGGTTTCAAATCCATGCTTGCTGAGGTTTGTGGTTTCTAATCTATGTTTAACCAAGCCATGAAGATCTAGGGACCCACACTATCTAATACCCATGAGGCCTCTCCCATTTCTAGACCTCCTTGGTATCATTATGCTCGTCAGTGTGACACTTTGGTTATTTTAAAAGTAATAGTGTGTTTGCTTTAATTTAAGTTATTCCCTTGAAACTATCTTCATTAAACCATTTTTCTTAAAAACTATTCAAGAATTTTATTCTTTTCTTTAATTAAAATTGAAAATGTATTTTCTATTTATTAATTATAGATGGAACCTTTTTTTGGTGGTATCATATCAGGATCTTCTCTCACACCCTATATACACATTTTGGTTTATGTAGAACATGGTCTTTGTCCATCCCAGGTTGAGGCATCATGATTAGCGATGGTGGTTCAGGTTGTTGATGGTCTTCACGCGCAGGTTGGTGTTGGTAGGTTGGGGATGTGGCTTCTTGTGTTTCTTGGAGGATGGTATTGGAGTTTTAGTTTTCAATCTTGTTATAGTCCCCTTTGGGATTTTTTTTTGAATTGTAGACATTAAATTTGATTTTGGTTTAAAGGCATGTTTGGTTGTCTATTTCGAGTTTTAGTTTATTTATCTTGTTAGTGGTTTTGTGTTTATTGTTATAGTTAAATCATTCCCTTGTATGGATTTGAAACCAAATCCCTTGTTCCAGAAAATGTGGATTAGAAGCGCCCTTCGTGCCTTGCCACGGACAGGGTCATTCCCTGAGTCAGATGGAGACCCGACCTAGTATGTGAAAAAATGTTATCCGGGGGGGTTTTATCTATTGGGCCATTTTCCTATGGGATAGAGTCAGGGTAGAAAAATGTTAAGGTTGTCAAGACTTAATGTCCTAGATATGAGTAAGGTGTATGTCTAGCAGAATTCGTGGTAGAACACGAGTTACAAGGGTATGTTGAGGTTTGTCTGAGTCTTTATTCCTTATGTTAAATCTTGTTTAGGGTAAATGAAAACGGAGTTGGGTCAATGGTCACAGTGATCTCATAGGGCCCAGAAAGCCATGTGGAGTCGGGGACATAATCCAAGAATACCCTCTCTTGTGGTAGTGTGATTGTCATATGGCTGCCTACCATATGTCCCACTCACCCGTTGACACCAGTCTCCTCTTTCATCATTCCTCATCTCTTTGTTTTAAATTTGTGGAAATACAGTTTTTACATAAAAATGATTTGGTCATGGAAAATGCCTCGAAATTAATCCCCTTAAAAAGAAAATGATGTTTTAGGTTTTAAAAGTTTGGGTTGAATGTTTTCGTTTTAAAAAATGGAAAGGTCTGGTTTTCATCTTTCGTGTTCTTATGGGAAACCACATGCCTGAGTATATATTACAAGAGGAATTGTTAACCATATGAGCAGATGAGAGCCTCGACAGACATGGGCTGTGTGCTGGTGCGGAATGAGATCAAGCATATGTGCGGCCCATGAGAGACCATTAGTTTTTGTGCAACCCACCAGCATTGTTTATTTAAAAAAAAATTGTTCAATGAAAATTTCATGTTTTAAAAATTGATATGATTGTGTGTTGTGTCCATGTATTTTGTAAATGATATATGTGGGGAATTTCAAACCGAGAATACTTATTGGATGATTTGTGTCTTGAGTTTTAATTTTTGTTTGTAAGTTGGTGTATAAGCTAGTGGTTAGTGGATTATATTAAAATGTGCTATGAGAATCCCTTTTAGTGGTTCCCCTTGTACGTTTAGTATTCTATTGTGGTATTTCTTAGTTAGTATACAAGTTTGATTGGGTCCATGGTTTTCTTTCTTGACTAGTGCATGCCCCAATAAAGCGTTAACATGAAATTGAGGCGTGTCCATAGGGAATTCACCCCTGTCAAGACCTCTAGATGATTAATGTAAAGACCCTCCCTTTTTTAGTGACAGTGTATTGTCTATCCCTTTTCTTTTTTAGTTAAGTGAATACTCTCATAGTGGGATGACATACGCGAGGGGATTTGAATGGTTTTTTGGTCTCTTTGAGTTATCTAATACATCTTGTATGATGTTTAACACAGTTGCATTTAAAGATCCCCATGCAAGTGGTGAAAGGAATTCCATTAGGGAAGGTTGAAGGTAGTTCGAAGTTATAAGTGTTGACCGATGTCTTTAAAGGATTTTAATACTTTTATCTAAATGAAGATTCATGTTTGGTGACATCTTGCTGTGTGAGTTCACTTTGATGTGAAAAGGAGGATTTCATGGAACCCTATGAGAACCCTTGTTTTAAAAGGAGTGTATCCTCCTCTTAGGGATTTCTAATAATTCTGTTCAAATGAGAGTATTTTTCGTGCATCTTTCCTTCTTGGGTTTAATGGTTATAGTGAGAGGGTGATGTATGTTCATCATCTAAACCCCTATTTTGGTGGATGTGCCATGAGCGAGTAGTTAGATGTCGTAGTTTGTTGTGTTTGTTGGTTTTGTCTCAGTTGCGGTGTGGTTGTGAGTCACAAAAAAAGGAGAAGCTCTATTTGGGTGTTTTCAATGCCTAACTGCAAGAAAGGATATGCTTCAAATAGTAGGGCTCCAATAGTAGGCCTCAGAGTGAATTTGTCACATGGTCAGGATCCCTAGGAGTGTATGAGACCCCATATTTATTTTTACCATCGGTATTGAAGGTGAAGGCAGTTTAAATTGTTATATATTGTTGTTCTATTCTGAAAGACCTGTTTGAGTGCCAAGTGTTTTCCTGTGGCTATTTGGAGGGGTGGTCATCTTGTTTTCTTACATTCCTAAGGTTTGTGTCCCACTGAAGGTAATTTTTTTAGTTCACTACTGGAAATAAGCCCATTTTTGATGGGTCAGTTGCAACGGGATCCCGTTGTAAAAGCCTATTTGCAACGGGGGTCCTTCGCAAATGACATTTTGCGGTAAATGGCTTCGCAACTAACACTATTTGTGACGGGTCCGTCGCGAAAAATATTATTTGCGATGGCAATACGACCCTTCACAAATACTAATTGATATATATATTAAAAACTTTAAATAACGCTTTTACGATGGGCTCGTCGCAAATGTATTTTGATAATCCACGAATACCGTCGCGAAAGAGTTAATTTTTTTAAAAAAGAAATAAGTAATTGCGACGGGGCCGTCACAATTTACTTTTGTGACGGGCCCGTGGAAATTTCCTTTTTTGACGGGCAAATATTCTCTTCGTAATAGGAAATTAAAAAAATTTAAAAAAAAATTTCATTGCGACGGGATATCGTCCCGTCGCAATTACCTATTGTGACGGGATGATTATCCCGTCGTAAATATGTTTAAAAAAATCAAAAAAAATAAATTATTAATAAAATTTTTTAATTAATATTATAATTGTGATAATAAAATTATAATTCATTCAAATATTATTACAAAAAATCATTTAAATATTTAAAAAATTATTATTAAATTAAAAAATTAAAAAATTAAAATATATAAAAAAAATTAATATTATAAAATATGAATATTATTATTAATCATATTAATATTGTAATATAAATAATATTATATTATATAATAATAATAACATACCGAATTCATATTATTATAAATAATTAAAAAATATTAATTCTAATTAAAATTTTTGAAACTTTTTGTGTATTAAAAATACTGAATATAATATTATTCAAATAATTAGAAAATAAAAATATGAAAATTATCAACATTTTCAAAAAGAAATATAAAAAAATAATAAAATACTAACAGTAATATTATTATTAATAAAATAAACAAACATTAAAATAAATAAATAAATAAATAATAAAGTATTAAAAATAAATAGAAATTAAATAATACAATATTGACACCAGTATAAGAGAGACAAAAACTCTGAATAGAAAAAATGTCATATTTTAAATTTACAAACATTATAACATCTAAACAATAACTAATCTGAAGTAGGAGGGGGAGGGGGGATCTATTGCTGGAGGAAACTCCATCCCTAAGGCCTGAGTGAGTCGGTGAATGTAATCCATCTGCCCCTACTAGTGCGGCTACCACCGACTCATTTGCTCCTCGTACACCTGCTGCTGTCGTCGGCGCTCCTCCTCATGCTACTGCTGCTACTGACGCATCTCCTCCTGCTCTTTTTGGAGACTCTCTATCATCTCAGTCTGAGATCGCAACTGATCCTCATACTGTGTAGCAGAAGAAGATGCATGAGCTCCTCTCGAGCTGGACACCGACATCACAACACTGCCATAATAATCTCTTGGAGTCAATCGAGAGCCAATACCAACTACCCGGCCCTTCTCGAAGGCAGATTGGGTTTCCTGCATCCATGCCGCCTCATCAAACTGATGGCCACTAGTCTGATCTGATGCCTCGGCCTGACCCTCAGGCCGGGTCTGTGATGCTGCGGTCTCATATGACTCCCGTAGTTTTAATTTAAAATTAAAATTGTGAATATATTATATGCAGTTAATTTTTAAACTTGAAAACAAATAATACTCACCACGATGTGATGCTGGCGATCACCTCGGAGCTCCCCAGTAGCTGGATCACTGTACATCCTCCGATATGAGTCGTACTCCGTAATATCGGGGTTCTCTACAGCCTATAATAATATAAAATAAATTGTTAATATTTAATGTTATATAAAATATTTAAAAAAAATGTACGTACCAAATGCTGTCTATGAGTACTGAAAGTACGACTCCCAGCTCGATGAGTCACCTCCGGTCTCCCCCGATTCTGCCTCCCCACTGATGATCTCCTCTGAAAGCCACCACTCAACCAGTGTGCACATAATCCATCCCATACGTGGGATGAAATTTACTCTGGTTGGTGTGCTTTACAAGACTCATCAAAATCTGACACTCCTGCTTTCTTTATTGAAGCTCTTCTTAAATTGTGCAAAAACTGACGAAAGTGATCACACATGGCCACCTCCCTTGCCTCATGGATGGCGTCACGCATGGTATCCTGGATCGGATACCATAAACCCAACAAATAATTCAAAATATCAAGTTATAAATGAAAAAAAATTCAAAATAAAAATTATTTATTTACGTACGTAATAACCAATGGAACAACATGGCCTGCTGCTCATCAACAGGAATATGCACTCATGTCATCCATGGCTGAGAAAAATAGTTGCGCAAAATAGCGCTGCCCTGTTCGACTGATATATGTGGAAAACTGTAAAAACAATAATCAAACATTTATTATGTAAATAGATTAATGAAATCTTAGTAAAATGCACAAGTTATCACACCTCCGGGTGCGTGGATCGAACCAAAGACGTGGACGTCGCTCGGGGATGGGGTCAGGAATCATCAGTCGTGCAAGACCGTGCCCCCTCTGCGTACTCCCTGAAGCGCCTTCAGGCTGAGGGTTAGGTTCCAGCAACTCATCCCCATCGAAAGACAGGTCAGCATCCGTCAACTCACGAAATGTGTCCTCGTCCATCTGAAACAGAAAATGAATGTTGTTAGCAAATAATTGATAATTATTATTATATATACATATATATTAGTTATGATTATATATAACTACCATTGAATTGTATCAATGTTCAGCTTCATCATCATCTTCATATCTATCATTGTCATCTTCATATTCCTCCTCAATATCATCGATATCCATTTGAGTTCCAGTTTCTTCATCTCTTACCATTTCAAATTCATTTGTGACGTCATTACAATCATCATCATCATCATCATCAAAGACTCTTAATTGAGGGATTTCATCACCGATACTCATGTCTCTTTGTAACAAAGATTGATTTTGAGTACCCTCTTGAAAAACTTCAATTCCTTGCACTTCAGTGAAAGCACATTCACTTTGACTAAACTGATTGTCTCGAATTTTCATTTTTATTATTCTCCACCAATCAGTCAATTCTCTTGTCGTAGCATAGTACTTTGCAAAATTAACTTGATGTGCCTGTTGAGCCAGTAAGAACGGTTCATTTAATGCAAGAACACTTTTACATTTAATATCGATGATTCCATGATTCTGATGAACACACACGCCTCTCTTAGTATCCAACCACCAACATTTGAACATCGTTATGTAATGGTGTCCTAGATAACAGAGTTCAATGATTTCATCAATTATGCCATAAAAGTCAACATCATTTCCTCTATGATGAGATCCTCTCAAGAAAACTCCACTTTTCATTGTTTTTTTATTCCCCATATGCATGTGTATGAAATCAAAAACCTTTCACCCCAAATGAATTATAAGATTTCACCATTTTGGATGGTGGGTTGATCAATATACAAAGTCGTTTGTCAATTTTATCAGCATGTCAAGACACCTGAAAATTTGTGAAATAATTATCAATATAGAAAACTATAAATTGAAGGAGATGTTAAAGTATGAAAAATTAATGTTACCAGTATTTGAAACCTCTGAGAAATTTTTTTTTGTCTGCGTTCTTCGAAAGTAGCTGTTGTAATTTGTGGAAGTTTTTTCTTGATATGATTATCATACAATCTATAGGAAAAAAGATATTTATTGTAACATAAATATTAGAATAAGTAATAGAAGAACTTATAGTACAAATGATGTTATCTCTTCACAGTTGAGTAGAACATACGTATGAGCTCTGTGATGTTCATCATCTGAAATCCATCATTCATGAACTCCACCAAAACCAAGCTCTCACTGGTTAAAAATAGAAAATTGATTGTCGATTTCATCAATATTCCCCTCGTTACGCTCATGCGGTTGTGTTTTGAAGGATACTAAGATTCAAAATAGTGGTAGCAGAAAAAAAGATATCACCTCTTGCAAATAAGTATTAGCAATAGATCATTCAACAGATGCTTTGTTACGTACTTTTTTTTTATTTCTGCATGCATCTTTCGAATGGGAACATCCATCGAAACTGTATCAGACCTCCACATTTTTCTTCATATGGAAAATGTAATATCAAATGTTCCATTGAGTCTAAGAAAGAGGACGGGAATATTTTTTCCAGTTTACATATAATTACAACAATATCTTCTTCAATTTTTCATAGAGCATCGTAATCTGTTGTTGCCGCACAAATGTCCCGAAAAAAATATTTTACGTCTGTTATGGAATCCCATATCACAGAATTCAACTGACCTATTAATCCAATGGGTAGAATTCTTTCCATAATAACATGAAAATCATGACTTTTTAATCCGGTAATATGACCATTATTTACACATCTACCCAAATTGGAAGCACATCCATCTAGAAGTCTCAAATCTGTAATCCATTGACAAAATAATAAGTGGATTTCTATGGACAATATATAAGATGATTTTGGATTCATTAACCTCTCTGTTTTGACATTCTCAAATAGTTCGAGTTCTGGACGCCTGCAAATTTGAGCAAGATCTGATCGTGAATTTTCACTATCTTCTCTCTTTCCTGATGTATCCAAAAATGTATAAAACAAATTATCAAAACAGTTCTTCTTATTTTTCTCGACATCCAACATGCGGTGGACCAACAAATCAGATCAATATGGTAAATCCCAAAATATGCTATGTTTTAGCCAATTGTGTTCTTTCCCAAAACCAGAAATTTTCTGTTGGTTTATTTTGGGTCTAAATGTAATGGGAGGTAATGAATATACAACTGATTTTAACTCCATACCTGATAGCATTTTTGGAGGTCCATCCCTTTCAGCTGTGCCATTTCTAAAATGAGATCTGTTTCTGTGAAAAGGATGATCAACTGGAAGAAATCTACGATGGTAGTCAAAATAGCAAGGTTTTTTCCATGGATGAGCATAAATGCCTTGTTCTCTCCCATACAGTAAGGACATGATTTCGGCCCATGTGTACTCCATCCAGATAACATGCCATAATCCAGGAAGTCACTACTTGTCCACATCAATGCTGCTCTTAGTATAAAATTCTGTTTCGCAGAAACATCATAAGTACTGACACCAATACTCCACGGTATATTTAATTCATTAATCAATGGTTTCAAATAAACATCAATATTATTCTTCGGATGTCCTGGGATTAGTAAGGTCAAAAACCTATAGGGATCCTTCATCAACTTCCATGGAGTTAAATTGTACTGAGTTAAAAAGATAGGCCAATATGAGAACTGACTACCATAAGACCCGAATGGACAGAAACCATCAGTGGAAAGACCCAGTCGCACATTTCAGGCTTCTAAAGCAAATGATTGATGCACTCTATCCAAATTTTTCCATGAATCACCATCGGCTGGATGATTCAAGCTTTTACCGGTAGAAATATTAGTTTTGTTCCATGATATCATTGTCGCTGTATTCTTAGATATGAATAAACGCTGATGTCTGGATGTAAGAGGAAAATATCTCAACTGTTTTATAGGATTCAATCCAGACTTCCCATGTTGAGCTTCTTTACACCTTGATTGCCCACAAGTGGGACAACTATCCAACGACTCATTTTCCCCAAAATATTAAAAACAATAATTTGAACATGCATGAATCTTCTGACAACTAATTCCTAAATTCTGAACCAGCCTCTTACTCGCATAGTAATTTGCAGGCAAAACAATTCCTTTGGGTAACAGTGTTTTAAACAAAGAAAATATTTGATCAAAACACGTGTTTGACATTACATTATCTGATTTGATATCCATAAATTTTTCAACTGCTTCTAATTTGCTTATCTTGCAACCAGGATATAACGCATCCTTAGAAGACCTCAACAACTCATAAAATTCAGAGTGTGCCAACTCAGGAGTTGAATCAATATCATCTTGAGTTTCTGTATGTTGAATAGATGGACCGACAACATCATGTAATAAATTTTGAAACCCGGATGGATCCGGAATCAAGTTAGTATCACCTTCTGTAAAACTGTGTTCACCAGTTGATACCAAAAAACATAATCCAGTTGAAAACCAAAACGCAAGAGATGTCCCCCAACTTTGTCAAACGTGTCAAATGTTCTCAGTGCACATTTTTTACAAGGGAATTTTATTGTTCCTTATGAAAAAAATTCTGGATTTGATGCCGCAAATGCTAAAAAAGTCTCTACACCATCTACATATACTAGATTTAAACCAGAACCATTTGGATTTCTACATTGATTTATCCATATGCTGTCATCTAATAATGAATGTTGACGACCTCATTGTTCCATATTTTTCTATAAAATTTAAATGCATTAATGTTTTTCAATAATTTGTTAGAAAAAAAACTCAAGCAAGGATAATTATAGATTTTACATCAGACACGACTCACACAAACCTTTTATTGGGATATACCTAAAAATTGACCCTTTAAGAATTGAACATGTTAAGAATAAAGCAAAACCTGTTTCAAATATTGATAATTTTAATATTTTATAAATTTTTTATTATTTTAATAATACTAATATTAGTTTTCCATAAATATTAATTATATAATAATAACATTATTACATTATTAGTAATTTTTTATTATTAATATTAAAATAATATAATTTTCTATATTATGTTACAATTCTCCTTTCATCCGTGTGTTTAACATTCTGTCTCCACATGTAATATTTGCATTCACTTTCACCTCTATATTGGTGAGTAGGTTGATAATTTTGAAAAAGAATGCAAATATTACATGTGGAGACCGAAGTTTTCTTAAAACCAATACAGAGATGAAAAGATAATTGAGAAAGATAACGATCACACTAGTTTTTTCTAATTAGCTAATTATTACTAATTATTCCTAATTATTGGTAATTATTCTTAATTATTACTAATTATTAGTAATTATTACTAATTATTGGTAGTTATTACTAATTGTTGGTAATTATTCCTAATTATTGGTAATTATTCCTAATTATTGGTAATTATTCCTAATTATTGGTAATTATTCCTAATTATTTGTAATTATTCCTAATTATTGGTAATTATTCCTATTTATTGGTAATTATTCCTAATTATTGGTAATTATTCCTAATTATTGGAAATTATTGGTAAATATTGACAACTATTGGCAATTATTGGTAAATAGTGGTAAATATTGGTAATTATTACTAATTATTACTAATTATTGTTAATTATTGCTAAATATTGGTAATTATTGTTAATTATTACTAATTATTTGTAATTATTGGAAATTTTTGGTAATAATTACTAATTATTTGTAATTATTCCTAATTATTGGTAATTATTCCTAATTAATGGTAATTATTCCTAATTATTGGTAATTATTCCTAATTATTGATAATTATTCTTAATTATTGGAAATTATTCCTAATTATTGGTAATTATTTCTAATTATTGGTATATATTGATAATTATTGGCAATTATTGGTAAAGATTGGTAAATATTGGTAATTATTGGTAATTATTACTAATTATTGGTAATTATTGGTAATTATTATAAGGCCCCAGCCTTAAACCTTACTTAATCTTGAGTTATTAAAAGATTACACATTGAGGATCTTTTCAAGTTTAGAGTTTTAGAGAACTAGATCATAAAACATGCATTACATTCCACATTTAAACAAAGTGGTAACATAAGAGATAATATTCACTCTTCCCATTAATGGAAACATATTTAAAATAAAACATGGATTCTTTCTTGACACTTCCTTGACATTATCATCACATCATGTACCTTTCCCTTGACCTGTGAAAATCATTTCAAAAACTTGGGATGAGCATAAAAAGCTCAGTAAGGGATATAAAAATATGGAAAGGAAACATGAGTACATATATACATAAGAATGAAATCATAATTTACCCATAAAACATAATAACTTTAACATACCTCATCAAATCATGAATAAATCATAGAAATCATAAGACATAAAGGTAACTTGAGGCATTCATAACATTCTTGCGTAGGGAGTGACCCTCTTGGTTACATTTGGAATACCCATCACATTATATTCCCCAAATCTCTTCAGAGAAACCTCAAATTTTAACTCCTTCGCGTTACCCAATGCATTGGAGAGCTATATTGGGCTCACCCACCCTTAGTTTATCATGGAACCACCCGTCTTCATAATAATTCTCAAGAACCACAACATAATCTTATCACATAAAACATGCATAAAGGAAACATAAAATTTCCACCTTTCAATCACAAGATATCAATACAACACATTGATATAAAAAAATTATGAAAACTATTTTCAATACAAAAATGAATGAAAAGTAAAACATTGTATTTATTTTTCTTTTAAAAAGAAGGTATGGCTTGTAGAGGAAGCTGAAACTCAAATAATGGTCACAGCGGCGGAGAAGTCGTTGTCGCCGCATACGTATGACAAAAACATTCCCTTTTGTCATTTAGTAAAATTCTTGTATAAAAAAGATTCCTTTTGGATAAACGTAAAAGTCAAAGGGTTTTATACAACGTATAAAAGAAGGTTGTGTATAAAACAAAATATGCCTCAATGAATGGAGATTGAGACAAAGTCCATTACCTTGGGTCTGACATGACTCGATCGTTCATTAATCTCATGAATAATAATCTTGATTTAATTTATACTTGCTTAAAAACCTTTTTAAGGTTCATTATTCCTATTATATCACTTGTTACCATGTCATGAACAATATGTTATTATTTAAGATAATAACGGTCGTTTTAATGATCATTGGCACTTGAGTCAAAAATAAACACTTTATAATTACAAGTTATTCATGTGGAAAAATATTTATTATATCCATAATTTTATTCATGATGTAGATATCATATATATCATATATATCTATTATATGCATGCATTTATAATATTACATAACATTTAGAGGTAAGAAATGAAATGCACCGTTCATAGAGATGGTAAGCCATACATACGCATGATCGCAACTCCCATTTCTATTTCATATTTAATTGAATTAAAACATAATGATACATAATATTATTCTAATTCTAGTATGGTATAATATTTAATATCATTAAATATATCCTTTATATGTACCACATATGGTATTAACAAATCAAATCACTTTGAAGGGCGGTAGTCTGCACTTCCTAAAATGAAGATACCGTGTATACCGATAATGGAAGACATAAAGGAATGCCATAAATGAAAAATACAGAAGCTTAAAAAAATATAAACATATTATATATCATATACAAATATAGTGACATCTTAATGGCCACCTTTAAAGTTGTTAGAAGAATATTGAACAATCATCATTTCGTGAGGCAGAAATTCGCCATCCACGGAAATAGTATGTTCTTTAACCATTAGATGTAGGTGTATATAAGTGTAGCTCGAATCCTTATTATAAAAACATCCTAGTATATTTAAGATACTAGAGTTGTTACAAATGAAATTAATAAAAAGAGTTTAGGGGGTCGGAGAAGCAAAATAAAACAAAAGGACTCAAGTGAAGACATTACCTTAAAATCAGGTAACTCCCTTTGGTTTGAGATCAAAGGCATCCTTGGGAAGACTTCTGCCCAAAGTGAGGCTTCTAAGAGATAGAGAGGGATGTGGAGAGACATAATGGGCAGGTTTTGGACGATCCAAAGGCTTTGGAAGTGTGTGTAAGGAGGTAGAGGTGGGGGCCTTTTATAAGCGGAGAAGAGGGGCACTCTTGGAAATTAAAGAAATGTTACTTTATTTTAAAAAGAGTTTCGGATTTAAAATGTCCAAATTGATATAATTCTAGGATAAGGTGATAAGGGTTCGAAATCCACCCATCCAATAGGTTTTTGACATGTGTAGGTATTAGAGTTTACATTATCTTTTCATTTTATTTAAATAGTTAAATAATGCGGTCATCGCTGCATCATCATGGTGTCATAAATAATTTAATTTATTTAATGTCTAGAAAATATATAAAAAATACTTTGATTCAGAAAATCTGGATAGATTTCCAATGAATATTTATAGTAAAACATCTGACTTGTATAACCCCATGAAAAATTGTTTTAGTAAAACAATACATGTTTGTGACATTTTTATTTTAACATTAAATAAAAAGATATTAATGTCATTTTCCTACCAAAGTGGCTCCATGGGGTCCCCAAGTTGACCCATGGATTTTCATGGATGGCCATGACATATCAAATAAGGGTAGTACATGTGTCTGGGTATTTTCATTTTATTATAATATCATTTTTGCCTTAAATTTCACTAATTGCCTCTAATCACGATTAAAAACGTAAAAGTTACTATTCACCAAAAAATTATTTTAATCCCATTGAACCAAATATTAAATCTTAATTTCAACCATGTATGTCGGATTTTTTAAATTAAAAACACAGAAGTGGTAAAATTTTATTTAAACGGAAAATCAGTTTTTATAAGTACCACTTTGTGGTTTCACTATTCATCAAAAATTGAAGTTTTTCAGAAAAATACCAAAACTTCACCCAAAGCTATTTTTGATATTCCGAATTCAAAAATGATGTCCATTTTAAAAAATTCAAAACATATAAGTTACATTAATTAATTTAATAATTATTTCCTGCTGCCAGAGCAAATAGCATGTTTTTATGAGACAATAAGTATCAAAAGATTGGCACTAGTTTAAGTCCAATTTCAAAGTGAAATTAATTCCAACGACCACAATTGGATTAAATGGTAAAAATATATTCTAATTGAACTTTATGTCTAATTCAAAAGATAACCTAATCATATAAATAAATTATATTAAAAACAGGTTTTGAATTAAAATACAACAGTTTTCACTATTCATTAAAAATGAACTTTATCGGAAAAATACCAAAACGTTTCATAAAGTAAAACTTGATGTCCCAATTCTAAAGAAGAATTTTATTTGGTCCAATATAATGTATAAGAGTGACCAAAACTATATTTATGGATGGTTTTTCATCAAAATGCGATAAGTCGACCTTTAGTGAATGTTAGAGTATATATGCCTAAAATTTAATTCTTTTCATATTTTAAGCCTTTATCCTTTATTGGATAAATGTAAAAACATTTAACAAACATATATAATCATATTTTAGTTATTTCCATTCCTTCCTGCCAATACAACGGCTACGTGTTAACTACCATTTAAAATAATATTATTTAATTACTAGTGTGCAAGGTAAGATTTCAAAGAAACTCTTTGTTGCTTATCGGGTACGCTATCGAACATAGAAACACCTTTAATGTAAAATTAATATTTAATTCATAAATATTAGTAAAAATGATAATGCTTTATTCTTTATTTACCTGGGATGTTACATCCTTCCCCCCTTTTGGGAATTGCATCCTCGCAATTTTATTCGCTCATCAAAATAAGTGGGGGTTTTTATCACTCATAGCATTTTCAGATTCCCATGTTGCCTCTTCAACCATATGGTTTTTTCACAAAACCTTTACCTGGTGAATCACCATATTCTCAACACTTTCTCCCTATGGTCAAGAATTTGGACCGGTTGTTCCTCATAAGATAGGTTCTCTTCTAGCTGAACTACCTCTGGACTCAAAACATGAGATGGATCTGGCATGTACTTCATTAACATTGAAACATGAAAAAAATTGTGTACCTGAGATAAACTCGGAGGTAAAGCCACTCGGTAAGAAACTGATCCAACTCCCTCCAGAATTTCATATGGTCCAATGAACCTTGGACTCAGCTTTCCTTTCATACCAAATCGCATCACAAATTTCAATGGTGAGACTTTGAGAAAAACATGATCACCTACCTTGAAAGATAGATCCTTCCTCTTGTTGTCTGCATAACTGTTCTGCCACCTCTGAGCTGTTCTCATACATTTCTGTATCAACTTAACTTTTTCTGGCAACTCTTCCACCAATTCTGGTCCCATCATCTTCCTTTCACCCACTTCATCCTAGAAATCTGGAGTTCGACACCGCTTCTCATATAACGCCTCAAATGGTGCCATCTGTATACTGGAATGAAAACTGTTATTATAAGAAAAATCAACCAAAGAAAGATGTTGGTCCCATCTTCCTTGATAATCCATCGAAAAAGCACATATAATATCCTCAAAAGTCTGAATTGTTTGTTCTGACTGCTCATCTGATTGAGGATGAAAAGCTATACTAAAATTTAATTCAGTACCTAACGACATCTGAAGGCCTTTAAAAGAGTAATAAGTAAACATGAGATCACGATCAGATACAATGGATAGAGGAAATCCATGTAGCCTGACTATCCCTTTAAGATAAAAACAGGAAAGTTGATCTAGGGAAAACGTATCTGGTATAGCAAGGAAATGAGCAGATTTAGTCAAGAGATAAAAAATAACCCAGATTACATTATTATCTCAAGATGTCTTTGGTAATCCCACAACAAAGTCCATGGATATATTCTCCCATTTCTACTCTGGCACTGGTAAAGGCTGAAGCATCCCTTTCTGTAACTGCCACACTTCTTTAACCTGCTGACAAGTCAAATACTTCATAGTAAAATAAGCAATATCTCTTTTCATTCCATCCCACCAGTAATACTCCCACAGATCTCAGTACATCTTAGTACTGACAGGATGAACTGAAAATGGAGAACTATGAGCTTCACATAACAACTCTCTCTTCAACTGTGAATCACAAGGCACACACAATCTCTTCCCAAATCTCAAAACACAATCATTATCAATGTTGAATTCAGGAAACTTACCCTTCTGAACCAGCTCTACCTTTTTCTGAAACTCGTTGTCTTGCTTCTGTGCTTGCCTGATTCTGTCTGATAGAGAAGATTTCACTAATACCTGAAATAAAACAGAAGAACATCCTGCACCAAAAACATCTATGCCAAAGTTAATCAAATCCTTAACCAAAGGATCACGTTCCAAACACAACATTGTTAATGAAGCATTAATTTTTCGACTCAAAGAATCAGCCACTTTATTTTCTTTTCTCAGATGGTAAAGAATTGTACAATCATAATCCTTGATTAAATCAATCCCTCTCCTCCATCTCATTTTCAATTATTTTTGAGTGAACATATACATTAAACTTTTGTGATCAGTATATATTTCACATTTTACTCTATACAAATGATGCCTCCAAATTTTTAAAGCAAAAACAACAGAAGCTAATTCCAAATCATGTGTAGGGTAATTTACCTCATGAGTATTCAAATGACGTGAAGCATAAGCAATTACCTGATCATTTTTCATTAGGACGCAACCAAGTCCTTTCAATGAAGAATAACTGTAGATAACAAACTCACCATTCCGGGAAGGTAGTTCCAAAATAGGAGCATTCACCAATCTTCTTTTCAGTTCCTGAAAACAATCATCACATTCTTTTTTCCAGATAAACCTAACACCCTTCCGAGTTAGCTTCGTCATTGGACTAGATAACCATGAAAAATTTCTAACAATCCTTCGGGAATAGCCTGCCAAACCAAGGAAGCTACGAATCTCAGTTACATTTGTGGGTCTTGGCCATTCTTCAACAACCTTTGTTTTTGTTGGATCAACAGTTATCCCATCTTTAGAAACAATATGACAAAGGAAAGAAATTTGTTGCAACCAAAACTCACACTTTCTGAATTTCCCATACAATTTCTTTTCTTTTAAGGTTTGAAAATAACCCTTAAATGTATTTCATGCTCCTCTTTACATTTAGAAAACACCAAAATATCATCAATGAAAACCACCACAAACATATCCAAGAACTCATGGAAAATTCTACTCATTGAGTCCATGAATACAACAACTACATTGGTTAGCCCAAAAGGCATTACTACAAAATCATAATGGCCATATCTTGTACGAAATGCGGTCTTCAGAATATCTTCTTCCTTTACCTTCAATTGATGGTACCCTGATCTCAGGTCAATCTTCGAAAAATACGGAGCTCCCTAGAGATGATCAAACAAATCATCGATATGAGGCAAAGGATATTTGTTCTTAACAGTGATGTTATTCAAGGCTCTGTAATCAATGCAAAGTCTCATAGAACCATCTTTCTTTTTAACAAATAAAACAGGAGCACCCCATGGTGATGTGCTAGGTCAAATGAAACCTTTCCCTAATAAATCTTGCAATTGCTCCGTCAATTCTAAAAGTTAAATTTGAGCCCTTCGATAAGGGGGTTTTGAAATTGGCTTTGCATCTTGAACTAAGTATACAGTAAACTCAACTTCCCAATCTGGTATTATTCCAGGAAACTCATTAGGAAAAACATCAGGATACTCATTTACCACCTGCACATCATTAATCTGAACAGTTCCTATGTTTTCAACAATATGTGCCAGGTAACATTCATTTCTATCTTTTACAAGTTTCTCGGCCTCTTGGTATGTTATCAATAGCAAGGGTTCATTCTTGTACACAAACTGAAAGTCTTTCTGAAAAGAAACTTCCTTAGCTCTACATTCAATCTTAGCATGGTAAATAGAGAGCCAATCTATACCCAGGATAACATCAAACTCTACTAGAGGTAAAACAATAAGGTTCTCAAGTAGGTTCTTTCCACGTATAAGGATAGGAAGATTCTTATAAATTAGTTTTGCCTCAACATTTCCCCCAGGTGTTTTTACCAAAAGTTCAGGAGTCATATCTTGAGATGGTATTCCCATTTTACTAGAAACGTTTTCAGAGATGAAAGAATGTGTAGACCCCGAATCAAACAAAACACTGGAATAATCTAAAAAAACAAAAAAACTACCTGATAAAACATCATTTGATGGCCCGACATCTGCTGAAGTAGTCGCAAAAGATTTCACCACCCCTTTTTGCTTGTAGTCTAACTGCATTCCATCACTCGAGCTATTTGTCAGACACTTGTTTTCATAGTGACCCATCTCATTGCACTTAAAACATTTCACTAATTGTAAATAAAATTTGGTCTTACCATCACCATGATCTTTTTCAGTGCAATCATGAGCCTTTTGTCCCATATTACCGCATCAGTAGAACTTTCTAGAATTCAAAAGACAATCCCCATCAGGCCTTTTACGACATTTATCACAAACTGGAAACTTAGTTTTCTTACAGTTAGACCTTTTTGAAGAATTCTTTCCTTTATCCTGCCACCTCGGTCTATTCTTCTACTGGTTGTTATAGAACACATGATCATCGGAAAACTCCAATTCCACCATCTCAGCACATCAAACAAGCCTTTCATAACTCTTAAACTCACGAGAAGACAATGCCCTTCGATATTTTGGCTTCAATCCTGAGTAAAAACGATTGATTTTACTATCAAGGTCTCGGATAAAATTTGGAGCATACATTGCCAATTGAGTGAACCTCTCTTCATAGGTATCCACTGAGTCTTCCTCTTTCCTCAAATCCAAGAATTGTTTTTCCATCCTAAGTCGAATAGATTTAGGAAAATACTTCTCAAGAAACATACCTTTGAATTCATCCCAGTCGAGAGCATCAATCTCATCAGCGTCCCTGATATTTTTAACCATCGACCACCACTGATCTGCTTCACCCTCCAAACGGTAAATAGCAGGACTAACCTTTTGATTGTCTGAATACCCCATGACATAAAAAATCTTCTGCAGTTCTTTAATCCACCCTTCAGCTATCACAAGGTCAGATGATACTCTGAATTATGTGGGATGTTTCCTCATGAAATGTTCCACCACTGACATGTTCCTCTGCGGTTGATCTGGCTGATCTCGTGCATGGATACCACCACCATTTATCGCTTGAGTCAAATGCGCCATTACTGCATCAAACTGTTCAGTTCCAATTCTGACCATCTCAGGATGCTGATTCGGAAGGTCATTTCCTTCTGTATGCCTTCCTAGCACTGCTTCCATGTTTCCTCTGCGGAAAACCATTCTGAACAAACATGTCTTACATGAAGAAACATTGTAATCTTCAAATGCTCTATCATTTCAGTCATACGATAAAAAAATATTTTTGGGTAATCATTTAATAGAATTCTAACTCTGAAAGTTATCTAAACTGACCTCTGATACCAACTATAAAGCCCCAGCCTTAAACCTTACTTAATCTTGAGTTATTACAAGATTACACATTGAGGATCTTTTCAGGTTTAGAGTTTTAGAGAATTAGATCATAAAACATGCATTTCATTCCACATTTAAACAAAGTGGTTACATAAAAGATAGTATTCATTTTTCCCATCAATGGAAACATATTTAAAAAAACATGGATTCTTTTTTGACACTTCTTTGACACTATCATCACATCATGTACCATTCCCTTGACCTGTGAAAATCATTTCAAAAACATGGGATGATAATAAAAAGCTCAGTAAGGGATATAAAAATATGGAAAGGAAACATGAGTACATATATACATAAGAATGAAATCATAATTTACCCATAAAACATAAGCACTTTAAAATACCTCATAAAATCATGAATAAATCATAAGAATCATAAGACATAAAGGTAACATGAGGCATTTATATCATTCCTACATAGGTAGTAACCCTCTTAGTAATGTTTGGAATACCCATCACAGTATATTCCCTAAATCTCTTCGGAGAAACCTCAACGTTTAACTCCATCATGTTACCCAATGCATTGGAGAGCTATATCAGGCTCAACCGCCCTTAGTTTATCCTGGAACCACCCGTCTTTATAATAATTCCCAAGAACCACAACATAATCTTATCACAAAAACATGCATAAAGAAAAAATAACATTTCCACCTTTCAATCACAAGATATCAATACAACACATTGATATAAAAACATTATGAAAACCATTTTCAATACCAAAAAAAAATAAAAGTAAAACATGGTATTTATTTTTCTTTTAAAAAGAAGGTATCACCTGTAGAGGAAGCCGAAAAACAAAATAATGGTCACGATGGTGGAGAAGTTGTTTTCGCCGCATACGTACGACAAAAACATTCCCTTTTTCCGTTTAGTAAAACGCTTCGTATAAAAAATATTCCGTTTGGATAAACGTAAAATTCAAAGGGGTTTATACACCGTATAAAAGAAGTTTTTTGTATAAAACAAAACATGCCTCAATGAATGGAGATTGAGACGAAGTCCCTTACCTCGGGTCCGACTTGACTCGATCATTCTTTAATCTCCTGAATAATAAACTTGATTTAATTACTACTTTCTTAAGAACCTTTTTCAAGTTCATTATTCCTTTTATATCACTTATTACCTTGTCATGAGAACTATGTTATTATTTAAGTTAATAACGATCGTTTTAAAGATCATTGGCACTTGAGTCAAAAATAAAATATTTATAATTACAAGTTGTTCATGTGGTGAAATATACATTATATCTAGAAGTTTATTCATGATTTAGATATCATATATATCCATATATATCCAGTATATTCATGAATTTATAATATTACATAACATTTGGAGGTAAGAAATGAAATGCACTGTTCATAGAGACGGTAATCCGTACGTACGCATGAATGCTACTCCATTTTAAATATCATATTTAATGGAATTAAAACATAATGATACATAATAGTATTTTAATTCCAGTATGGTATAATATATAATATCATTAAATATATCCTTTATACGTACCACATATGGTATTAACGAATCAATTCACTTTGAGGGGGTGGTAGTCTGCACTTCCTAAAATGAAGATATCGCGTATACCCATAATGTAAGACATAAAGGTATGCCATAAATGAAAAATAAAGAATATTAAAGAAAAAATAAACATATTATACATCATATATAAATATAGTTACATCTTAATGGCCACCTTTGAAGGTGTTAGAAGATTATTGAATAATCATCGTTTCGTGAGGCAGAAATTCGCCATCCACAGAAACAGTATGTTATTTAACCATTAGATGTAGGTGTGTGTATGTATAGCTCGAATCCGTCTTATAACAACATCCTAGTATATTTAAGATATTGTATTTTTTACTAAAGAAATGAATAAAACAATTTTAGGGAGGTGGAGAATCAAAATAAAACAAAAGGACTCAAGCGAAGACATTGCCTTAAAATCGGGTAACTCCCTTTGGTTTGAGCTCAAAGGCTTCCTTGGGAAGACTTATGCCCAAAGTGAGGCTTCTAAGAGTTATATTGGGATGTGGAATGACAAAATGGGAAGGGTTTGGCCGAGACAAAGGCTTTGGAAGTGTGGGTATGGAGGTTGAGGTGGGGGCCTTTTATAAGAGGAGAGGAGGGGCACTCTTGGAAAGTAAAGAAATGTTACTTTATTTTAGAATTTTATTAGGATTTAAAAGGTCCCACATTGATATAATTATATGGTAAGGTGATAAGGGTTCTTAAATATTCCCATTCAATAGGTTTTTGACATGTGTAGGTCTAAGATTTTACATTATCGTTTCATTTTATTTAAACTATTAAATAATGAGGTCATCGCTGCATCATCATGGTGTCATAAATAATATAATTTATCTAATGTCTAAAATTTATAAAACAAATACTATGATGTAGGAAATCCTTTTATCTTTCCAATGACTATTTATAGTAAAAACTCTGACTTGTATAACCCCATGTAAAAATTGTTTTAGTAAAACAATACATGTTTGTGACATTTTTATTTTCACATTAAATAAAAAGATATTAATGTCATTTTCCTACCAAAGTGGCTCCATGGGGTCCCCAAGTTGACCCATGGATTGTATTGGTCGTCTATGACACATCCAATAAGTGTAGGACATGTGTCTAGGTATTTTCATATTATTATAATATCATTTTTGCCTTAAATTGCACTAATTACCTCTAATCGCGATTAAAAACATAAAAGTTACTATTCACCAACAAATTATTTTAATCCCATTGAACCAAATATTACTTCTTAATGAAAACCATGTATGTCGGATTTTTTAAGTTCAAAACACAGAGGTGATATAATTTTATTTAAACGGAAAATCAGTTTTTATAAGTACCACTTAGTGGTTTCACTATTCATCAAAAATTGATGTTTTTCAGAAAAATACCAATACTTCACCCTAAGATATATTTGATATTCCAAATTCAAAAATTATGTCTATTTTACAAAATTCAAAACATATTAGTCACATTAATTAATTTAATAATTAATTCCCGCTGTCAGAGCAGATAGCGTGTTTTTATTAAATAATAAGTATCAAAAGATTGACACTAGTTTAAGTCCAATTTCAATGTGAAATTAATTCCAACGACCACTATTGAATTAAATGGTAAAAATATATTCTAATTGCACTTTAATTCCAATTCAAAAGATAATCTAATCATATTAGTAAGTTAGATTAAAAAGTGGGTTTGAATTAAAATACAACAGTTTTTCACCTATTCATTAAAAATGAACTTTATCGGAAAAATACCAAAAATTTACACAAATTAAAATTTGATGTCCGGATTCTAAAGAAGAATTTCATTTGGTCCAATAGAATGTATAAGAGTGACCAAACTATATTTATGGACGGTTCACCATCAAAAGGCGATAAGTTGACCTTTAGTGAATGTTAGAGTATATATGCCTAAAATTGAATTATTTTCATATTTTAAGCCTTTATCATTTATTAGATAGATGTAAAAACATTTAATAATCATATATAATCATATTTTAGTTATTTCCATTCCTTCCCGCCAATACAACAGCTACGTGTTAACTACCATTTAAAATAATGTTATTTTATTACTAGTGTGCAAGATAAGATTTCAAAGAAACTCTTTGTTGTGTATCGGGTACGCTATCAAACATAGAAACCCCTTTAAAGTAAAATTAATATTTAATTTATAAATATTAATAAAAATGAAAATGCTTTATTCTTTATTTACCTTGGATGTAACAATTATTGCTAATTATTACTATTTATTACTAATTATTCTTAATTATAGGTAATTATTCCTAATTATAGGTAATTATTCCTAATTATTAGTAATTATTGGTAATTATTTCTAATTAATGGTAATTATTATTAATTATAACTAATTATTCCTAATTATTGGTAACTATTCCTAATTATTGGTAATTATTGGTAATTATTTTTAATTATTCCTAATTATTCCTAATTATAGGTAATTATTCCTAATTATTGGTAATTATTCATAATTATTGGTAATTATTCCTAATTATTGATAATATTCATAATAATTGGTAATTATTGCTAATTATTGGTAATTATTGCAAATTATTACTAATTATTCCTAATTATTGGTAATTATTCCTAATTATTGGTAAATATTGACAATTATTGGCAATTATTGGTAAATATTGGAAAATATTGGTAATTATAACTAATTATTGGTAATTATTGTTAATTATTACTAATTATTGGTAATTATTGGTAATTATTACTAATTATTGGTAATTATTGGTAATTATTCCTAATTATTGATAATTATTCCTAATTATTGGTAATTATTGGTAATTATTACTAATTATTGGTAATTATTGGTAATTATTGGTAATTATTGGAAATTATTACTAATTATTCCTAATTATTGGTAATTATTCCTAATTATTGGTAATTATTGGTAATTATTATTAATTATTACTAATTATTACTAATTATTGGTAATTATTCCTAATTATTGGTAATTATTCCTAATTATTGGAAATTATTCCTAATTATTGGGAATTATTACTAATTATTGGTAATTATTGGTAATTATTGGTAATTATTGGTATTTATTACTAATTATTCCTAATTATTGGTAATTATTGGTAATTATTATTAATTATTGGTAATTATTCCTAATTATTGGTAATTATTCCGAATTATTGGTAATTATTCCTAATTATTGGTAATTATTCCTAATTTTTGGTAATTATTCCTAATTATTTTTAATTATTACTAATTATTGGCAATTATTTGTAAATATTGGTAAATATTGTTAATTATTTGTAAATATTGACAATTATTGGCAATTATTGGTAAATATTGGTAAATATTTGTAATTATTGGTAATTATTACTAATTATTACTAAATATTGATAATTATTTTTAATTATTACTAATTATTGGTAATTATTGGTAATTATTATTAATTATTACTAATTATTACTAATTAATGTTACTTATTACTAATAATTGTGAATTTTTTCTAATTATTACTATTTTTTTATTATTCCAATTATTACAAATTATATTCATTAATTACTAATTACATTCATTAACTATAAATTACATTCATTAACTACTAATTACATTCATTAACTACTAATTACATTCATTAATAACTAATTACTATCTTTAATTAAAATTAAAGTTATTAATTACTAATTAGAGTCACTTAATTCTTAAATATTGTTAATTACTAATAATTAAATCTAACAAATCAAATTTAATACCTTAATACAACATAATTATATATAATAAGAAATAATAAAAACTAATGTAAAAATATAAAACAAAAACATTAAATAAATATTAAATTAAAATTCAGAAAAAAACTTTAAACTGGTTTTTGAGCTTTCGATTTGTTGTACTTGTAGGATGATCCCTGCAACCTCCTTGAAATCGACTTGCAAAACAAAATTCACTCAACTCATATAAACTAGTAAAAAGTAGTTCAGATTTAGGAAACTTGTCAAGGCTGGCTGTATTTATAGGTTACATTATTTGCGACGGGGATTATTGCGACGGTATTCCCGTCGCAATTGGTATTATTTGTGACTGGACCGTCGCAAAAATGGGCGGCAATAAAAGGGATTATTTGCGACGGGCCCCGTCACAAATAACCCCTGCCACCAGGTTATTTGCGACGGGAACCCCTTCCCGTCGTAAATAACCTGTTACCGCTGCCGGTTATTTGCGACAGGAAGGGGATCCCGTCGCAAATATATTTTGTGCGATTTGGCCCTCATTCGTGCCAATCCATTTTCGACGGGGATTATTCCCGTCGAAAATACCCCGATTTCAGGGGTTATTTGCGACATGAATATGTCCCGTCCCAAATAACCCATCACTAATACCACTTTTCCCCATAGTGGTGGTCCTTAGGGGATATATTGGGTAAATCAGTCTCAATGTTGAATGTTGCTCATACAAGAATGTGGTGGAGTTGGTTTTTATTCAACTGTGGTTTTGATGCCCCAGTAGTTGGGCCCCTCACCCCCGCCCCTTGTGGTGCGGTTTTTGGTCACTGTTGGTGACTTTTTTATGTTTCTATATCTTCTGTCAATTCTAATGGTGGGGAGTTTGCTCAGACCACCACTTGGCGATTTTCCAGTCTCGTCTCAGGCATTGGTAGATTTCCAATTATGGGGAGCCCTTTCGATATTTCTCATGTTTTATTTTTGTTCTATTCTAAGAGATGGCATGGTGTATGTGATAAAAGTGTTGCTTGGATGTGGTTGGTCTTGTTTGACCGTTCCAGTCAAACACTGTTGTGTTTTTTTAATGGAGTTTGGGGGTGTTTTGTGTTGTGAAATTGGTTTCTGTGGCTGTGAGAGTTCATTTCCTTGATTAATCAACTAAGGGTTTGCTAGATCTCTAGGGTGGGTGACAGATAGAAGAAACCCTTTTTATGGGTTTCTTGAGTTTTTCATTTATGGCACTTTCTCTAAGCACAATGTGTTTCCCCTTTTCTCTTGTTGATTGTGGGGATCCTCTTTGAACCATAAGGGGGTGTCATTTTCAATTTTGTGGTTCAATCATAGTTGAGGCTTTCTAGGGGTGGAAATCATTATGGTGGGGAGAATTGACACACTCATCATCTTTAGACTATTTATTTTTATTAATTTTCTACACATCTGGGAGTTTAGGTTGAAGCCCAACATAAATTTTTTGAGTACTAATTTAAAAAACAAATGTATTGGCCTGGACTATGTACATCACACCATCGTCGAAGCCGCGTGGCTTCACCTAGGTCACCACGCAGCCTCACCCAAATCACCGCACACCTTTCCGATGTTCAATAAATTAAATAAAATGAAGTTATTTAGAAACAGTATAAAAATAAGAAGTGAATAAAAAAAATCAATATATTGTTTTAATGATAACAATAAAAAGAATATTATTATTATCATTTTCGTTAATGTTTTAATTATGTTATTAGTAATATTATTAAAATTTTTATTATAGTTGGAATTTATTATGTTATCATCAATTTTACTATAATTATTATTAATTATTGTCATTTTCTATTATTAGGATTTATTTTATTTATTTGTTTTTACTTTTTATTTCCTTTCATTTTGTTAGGGTTTCAGTTTCGCCCCCTGATATTACAACCACCATGTGTCACACCTCACCCAGGATTTTTTTTACCTTTTAAAAAAATTACCGAAAACGCTTAGGGAAAAAATATTTTTATAAATTCACCTCAAACGCGGCATCCCGGATGCCGCCTTTGCATTTCGGGGGCAAGGCGGCATCCGCGATGCCGCATTTGCGCTACGGGTGAAATGCGGCATCCGTGATGCCGCCTTTCTCCAAAAAAAATATTTTCTTTCAAAATTTTTATTTTTGTTTTTTGTTTTGATTTATATATATATATATATAAACAAAACAAAAAATTTCAGCAGAATTTCTCTGCTATTGAAGATCCAGCACTACAACCATTACAGCAGTCTAGATTCTGACAGAAACTTTTACCCAGGCCTCCCTTTTATAAGAGGACTTGGCATGAAAATCATTCTGCATTTTCGATGTCGGATTCAGGTTATACCTTTACTGCACAGTACATTCTACATTTCTGATATGGGATTCTGTTTCAAGTACGTGACTTTGAAATACAATAAAATATAAAATATAAGGAAAATATAAATGAAATCATAAACATTGATTAAACATATAATAAATAGTTGAAAATAAAAATAATTTCCTCAAAAATGTCGATGAAAACTAATCTATATCCTTTCAAAACCACCTACTTGATACATAAAAATGATTCAAGTACGTGAATTTGAAAGACTGTAAAATATATATTATAAAACAAATATAATTGAAACATTAAACATTGATTAAATATATAATAAATAGTTGGAAACAAAAGAAATTTCTAAAAAATGTCAATGAAAAGTAATTTATAAGCTTTCAAAACCACCCACTTGAAGCTTAAAAATTTTCAAGTGTGTGAATTGGAAAGACCATAAAACATAAAATAAAAGACCAATATAAATGAAACGTTAAACATTGATTAAACATATAGGAAATAGTTGAAAACAAAAGCAATTTCCAAAGAATGTTAATGAAAAATAATTTATAAACTTTCAAAACTACCTACTTGAAACTTAAAAATGTTTCAAGTACGTGACTTTGAAAGATTATAAGTATATTACTAATTAACTAATTAATTATTATATAATTAATAGTTATATTAATAATTAACTAATTAATTATTATATAAGTAATAATTAATGATTAATAAATAATAATTAATAATTTAATGAATAATTATAATTAATATTTATATTACTAATTAAATAATTAATAACTACTTATTACTTATTAATAATTATTAATTAGTAATTACTAATTATAATGAATAATTATAATAAATATTTATATTACTAATTAACTAATTAATAATTACTAATTACTAATTACTAATTAATTATTTATAATTATTAATTGTATTTCCAATTAACTAAATATTTATTATATATGTAATAATTAAATGACTAATTAATTATTATATAATTAATGATAATATTACTAATTAACTAATTAAGATTGACATATTGAATTATTAATAATTATTAATTAAAAATTATAATAATTATATTTAAAATAATATTACTAATTATCTAATTAACTATTATATAATTAATAATTATATTACTAATTAACTAATTAACTATTATATAATAAATAGTTATATTAATAATTAACTAAATAATTACTGTATAAGTAATAATTAATAAGTAATAATTAATAATTAATAAGTAATATGTATAATTAATATTTATAATTAATATTTATATTACTAATTAATAATTAATAACTACTAATTACTAATTACTAATTAATAATTAATAATTAAAAATTATAATGAATAAATGTAATTAAAAATTATATTACTAATTTACTAATTACTTGTTATATAATTAATAATTATATAACTAATGAACTAACTAACTATTATATAATTACTAATTAATAATTAATAATTAATAATTATAATGACTAATTATAATTAATATTTATATTAGTAATAAACTTATTAATAATTAATAATTACTAATTACTAATTACTAATTAAAAATTAAAAATTAAAAATTATAATGAATAAATGTAATTAAAAATTATATTACTATTTTAGTAATTTATTATTATATAATTAATAATAATATAACAAATTAACTAACTAATTTTTATATAATTAATTATTACTAATTTCTAATTAATAATTATAAAGAATAATTGTAATTAGAAATCATATTACAAATTTACTAATTAATTATTATAATGAATAATTATAATTAAAAATCATATTACAAATTTACTAGTTAATTATTATATAATTAATAATAATATTACTAATTAACTAATTAATTTTTACATAATTATTTATTAATAATAACTAATTAATAACTATAATTACTTATTATAATTAATTATCCTATTTATAAATAACTAATTAATTATTATATAATTAATAATGCTATTACTAATTAAATAATTATTTATTATATAAATAATGATTATATATTTAAACATTCTATTAGTAATTAAGTATTATATAAATATTAAATAATAATTAATAGTTGTAATGAATAATTATAATGAATAATTATATTACTAATTAACTACTTATTTATTATATAATAATTTTTAACAATTACTAATGAATAATTATATTACTAATTAACTATTATATAATTAATTATTAATAATATTAATTTAATAATTAAATAAATTATTATATGTTTAATCCATGTTTTAACATTAAATTATATCTGTCTTATAGTTTATATTTTAGAATTTCAAAACCACATACTTTAATCATTTTAAGTTTCAAGTAGGTGGTTGTGAATGCTTATAAATTATTTTTCATGAACATTTTTTAGAAAATTATTTTTATTTTCAAATATTTTTTATATGTTTAATCTATGATTTATGTTTCATTTATGTCGATCTTATAGTTTATATTTTATAGGCATTCAATGTCACGTGCTTAAAACATTTTTATGTTTCATGTTGGTCGTTTTGAAAGCTTATAAATTATATTTCATCAATATTTTTTATGAAATTCTTTTTATTTTCAAATATTTGTTTTATGTTTCATTCATGTGTTATGTTTCATTTATATTGGTCATATAATTTATATTTTATAAGCTTTCAAAATCACGTATTTGAAACATCTTATTTTTGAAGTAATTGGTTTTGAAAGCTTATAAATTAATTTTTATCATCATTTTTTATGATTTTTTTTTCAACTATATTTTATATGTTCAATCCATGTTTTAAGTTTCATTTATATTGGCCTTATATTTTATATTTTATATTCTTTTAAAGTCACGTACTTGAAATAGAATTCCACATCAGAAATGCAGGATGTTCTGTACAGGAAATGGAGAACTGGAATCCCACATCAGAAATGCAGAATGATTTCCAGGGTAAGCTCTCTTATAAAAAGGATCCTTGGGTGAGAGCTTCTGTCAGAATGATGCTGCCTTTGTGGCATATTTTCGAATTTTTTTTAACCTAGCCTGTTTTAAAAAAATATTTTTTAAAAAAATATTAAAAAAAAACTCCTCCTCACCCCCTCCGTTCACAGTCGCCAAACGCCGTACTTCTTCCTTGTTGCGCCACCCATATCGCACCCAATTCTAGTCAGCTCCGGAGAATGTCTGGCACCCCGCCTACCAATCATGAAACATACTCCCCCTACTACCTATTACGCTATGCCCATACCTCTTCCCTCGACACACTACGGTCGTTCCCCTCTTCTTTCTAGGACAGCTTCTGCCACTCCCTTTTCCCCCATGTGCGCACCAAGCCCATCGTGACCCCCTTGTAGTTGGAACTATCCGACCTACGACCCTCCACCACATAGGGAAAAGCCCTCCGTAGTTTCCCCCTATTAGCCCTTGCAAAGCTCTCCAACACATTTACCCCTCCCAAAAAAACCCCTTTCTGACGTGTTTCTTTTCTGGTGTGTTTCTAAACTGTCATCCTCTTCCCTACCGGTGTGTTTCTGACCGACAACCTTCCTCCTCCATTGATCTAATCCCCTATCGGCGCCCATACCGCCTTCCGTCCACATGGGTTCCCTTTGGGTAAACCCCCTTCGTTGTTTTAGGAGTTTTTACATAAGTTTTTTTGGTGTCAGATTAGGTTTTATTTTGTGTTGCGGTTGTTTTGGGTAAAAAATATATTGTTAGGGTTTGTCCGTGGTTCTGTTACGGAGTGGTTTTTGTTTTCCCCCACATTCTGAAGGAATATCTATCTGAGGTAGGTGGTTCCTTGTCTAATTATTATTTGATTAATTATTTTTCATGTGTAATTTTTTATAATATTATTTAATTAATTAGTGTAGTGTGTTGTTCGTTTTCAATGATGTTTGATATGCATTGGAATTGTTCAGTAGCATGTCTATATTATGTGTGTGATTTCTGCTGAAAAAAACATATCTAGTTAGATAATAGTGATTTTTAGATTTTTTGGTAAGCTCATTAATCTATGAAAGTGGTGTGAATTATATTTTTGACTAGGCATTGTGTGTGTTTGTTCATCAAAGAAGGTTTTGTTTGGGTTTAGTGGGTAACACCAAGAAATTTCATTTAAATTGTTTTTATGATTTTATTTTGGTCTTATTAAATAATTGGATTTGTGCAATGGTGTTTTACATAATTTGTATGGTGTTCCATCAAACTATTGGTGTGGTGCATGTCACACTTTAAAATTGTATTTGACTGTGTGTGATTATGGAATGTGTTTTGGATGTATAAATGGTTACTTTAGTGGGTGTAAAGCCATGTGACAGTATTTTTCTATTGTTTTAGATACTTTTTAAATGGTATATTAAATTATGTTAATGGTGTGAAACGTTTTTGAAGAATTTTTTAGTGTGCGTGTAATTTTAAAATGGAATTTTTGTGCCTCATTTGTGGTTTGTTCAATTATAAATATATTCTTAAACTATGCATATGGTATAATTGAGTGTGTAACCTATGCAGATTAAGTTTTGACTAGGACTTTGGTGTGCGTATGGTTTTAAAAGAGGGGTTGTGTGTGAAAATAGTGATTATTTTCATGTAAGTACCATATTTTCCTTTCATGCATAAATGTGACGAGTGGCATGAATTTGGATTTTAAAAGTAAAATTGATGGTGTAAATCATATCTTGGCATTAATGGTGTTTTATCTTGTCCAGTTTATGTGATCTACTCCCTTTATGTACCTGAAACTTGTTTGAGCACAAAGCAGGAAGCCCAGGTAGCTAGTAGGGTGGACTAGACTATTGGGATAGTGATCCAGGGGTGTTTTCGGCCCAGTTTCATATACCGGGATTAACGACTACAACACAGACTAAATATATGAACAATTGAGGGTCATGATTTCTAAACCACATTTCACCGAGAGATAAAGATCTAGGGTCCCGTGCTAGCTAACACCTACAAGACCTCTCACATTTGTGGTGCTCCATGGTTATGTTATGCTAATCAGTGTGTAACATTGGTTATTTTAAAAGTAATATTGTGTGTGTGTTTTAATTAAATTTATTCCCATGAAATGGTATTCTTTAAACTTGTTTTCTTAAAAACTATTCAATAAGTTAATTGTTTTCTTTAATTTAAATTTCAAATGTATTTTCCATTTAATAATAAATTTTGGAACCCTTTTTATAGTGGCATCTAACTAGGCTCTGGGATCACACCCTGCATACACCTTTGGTTGTATATAGACCTTGTTATTTGTGTATCTTAGGTTGAGGTATCGTGCTTAGGGATGGTGGTTCGGGATGTGGATGGTCTTAAGGAGAAGGTTAGTGTTGGAAGCTCGAGGATGTGTCTTCTCATGTTTCTTAGAGGTTGGTATTAGAGTTTTAGTTTTCTATATTTTTATTGTCCACTTTGGGGTTTTAGTTTAATTATAGACTTTAAATCTAATTATGGTTTAAAGGAAAGTTTGGTTTTCTAGTTAATGTTTAGTTTATTCAACTTGTTAGTGGATTTGTGTTTAATGTTTCAGTTAAATCATTCCTATGTATTGTTTTGATACCCAGGCACTTGTGCCAGTGCATGGGGATTATGAATTTCCTTCAGGACTTGCTGTGGACTGGGTCTGGTTCCAGGTCGGCTGGCGACCTAGTTTGGTTCGTGATAATATATATCCTTTAATGTCGATTCATTTTTTAAACTTCTTGGATATAAATAAAACATACTGATTTTATAAGTATATTGAATATAAAAAAATGTTATATCATATCATTTAGATGTTTTGGGGAGTACTAAATTTAATTCCATGGTGATTTTGTCTTATTTCAATAAAGCGATGTGTAATAAATTTCACAATTTCCATAGAAATATTAAATTCAACCTTAACTTTCAAACATAATAGTCATTAATATTCACACTTTATAATTTATATTATCATGTTGTCCCATAAAATATAGGCATGGAGTTCTCTTTGTATCATTGTGATTCTAGTATGGATATATAATAATGATATATGTCATTCATCCATGTCTTCTTTATTTAATTACGGTATTGATGTGACAAATATTTGGTTCCTGAACCATATCATTCCATCTTAGTTAAGGTTGAATTCAAGAATATTTCACACATTAATTTGTAGTTTCAAATCATCAATTTTGGCTATTTATTCACCACATAGTTGGATTATAGAATATTTGTTAGGGAAAGATAGCATTTCACCCCTTCCCCCATAATTTCATGGTCGACCCTATTAAAATCCATAAGTATTGGATCACCTTAAGTCCTGATCATATCCAAGCTTACATGATCCTTTTAGTTCAGAGAATGAACCAACTTGTTCTCCTTCCTAGAGTGGAAATGTATTGATTAGTCACAAATTTTATGAAAATCCAACCATCTCATTTGGTGGCCATTCGAATATTTCTATATGAATGCATAATTCAATATTTTATGTTGTAAATACAGATAATACATTTCACTATAAAGACTATTCATCCATTCATTCCAAAAAAATTATTATTGTTAAAACCAAATAATGTTTCAAGTAATTTATATTATGAAACATCAATTAGTGTTTGGAATATGTTACTACCATGCCATTTTTAGAAGAACACATCCTAATACCTTCTTTAATGAATCACTATGTACAAAAAACATTTCTCTACTATAGAGTTTTGTATAAAATGATACACTAACTAATTATCTCTTCAACTATTTGAAATTTATCTCACATTCATCTATTAAAAGAAAAATTTCTCCTTTCTTTGTCAGCATGGTTAGTGGATTTTATTTTCCAAATAAATTTCCTAAAATTAGTCGATATTAACTCTACATCCCAAAGAAACGCCGATATATTTAACCAAGGTAGGTCTGGGGTATTTTTTAGTAACCTACATCTTTGAATGATCTATACACACACACACACACACACACACGTGTAATTAGATGACCACATAATGATAATTTATGTAGATATAATTTTCACTCTCTAAATTTGAAATAAATATTTTACTTCTATAAGTTATGAAACACATTCCTCAAATTATTTTCATTATTTTCCATATTCATTATATATATAAGTATATAATCTAAAAATTCTTCCACAAACAGATCTGGGTAATCCCAAAAGAATATGATCCATAGATACATGAATATAGATGTGAAATTGTTGTGTTATAATTTTATCATAATGAACTCATTGTGTCCATATCTCATATGGAATGCCGTCTTGGTTATATATTACATGGTAAGTTGAATCAATTTTTATATTACATAATTAATGGATTCCTTTTCTCATTAGAACATGCCTCACGTGGAACCATCAGATCAAATATTTTCAACCATTATGATGCTGGCATACAGTCCCCCTTAGGTGGCGACCGCCGCTCCATAAATATTTGAACCTGACACTTTAGCAGATGTCACTAAGATCCTATCAAGTTTTGATGGTTCCATGCCTTTGTCCACATCTATAGGGTCTGGAGTCTCAATCAAGAAGTACCTTCTTGTATTTTCATAGGTTTCCCTCCTCAATATCATCCTTGAGTAGCCTATGGATTCTTTAGTGGTGGGGAGGTGTAGAAAATTACTATCCCTAGAAATCTCTACCTCTTGTTTATTAAATTTAAGTGTGTCTGAAATGCACTCTTATGAAAAGGATAGTTGTAGAGAGGCCACCACTTTCACTCTTTCGTATCTTTGTGGATTATTAGGGGATCAAGGCTTCAGCTCGGGACTAATCTCAAAATTATAGGTCCTTTTGTGTTGTATTGAAGTCATATGAGAATTTTATTCATTCTTGGTGCATGTCTCCCTAGTCGATGGGCCTCTGTAGGTTTAACCTCACTCGATGGGTGATGAAGGTTAATAAGGGTAGTCATCCCTAATTTGCAGCTGTGTGGATCAACTTATTGGTTATTCCTACAACCTTTCTGAACGGGACATTCATGAGTGCAATTGGAAATTCCATAGGATAATTTCCTTTTTGATGACAAGTGCACTCTATGTCTGGAGAAATTCTCAATATCCATGATCACTGTGGAAATTGAAATCTACCTCCCCCTCCCGGATCAGATCTACCTTCACGTGAATGAATCCATTGACAAGAGCAACTACATTTGAAATCCATGAATTACTAGGTTTTTACCAACTTGTAATATAGAGTTTCATTTACTTCTGATCTACAGGATGTTGTGCCAGTTTTATTCGGATGTTCATCAGAAGGTTTCTAATAGTAGTTTTTTAGAGCCCTATCCACCTGATCTCTCCACCTCTTCCCAAGCCTAGGTGCTGATTTGTCATGCTAAATTACTTTTTTATTTTTCATCTTATACTTATTCAGTGTAAAAAAGGTTGTGTATATGTGTGACAACCAATTCTATTGGTTCTAATGTATCTATCATGTCCTTGGGGACTTATCGGGCACAAAGATCCTTCCCCATCTTTGTGAGGGAACTATTTATCAATATATATCCTCCCAGGTCTACAAAATGTAAGGTGGTGTTTGAATGTACCTCAGTGAGTATCTCTTAATTATTTGATCTAGGACTTTCTGGTATGTATTATTTTAAACAAGTTGTTCTAGATTGTGTATTATATAAAGAAATGGAGTTTTTTGACCTCTTTAATCTTTTTCTGAGAAAACCCATGCTGGCTATGCTTTTTCACAAAAGCTCTCCCTCATCCTCCCACCATATATGTCACGACCCGCCCTCGGGGTCCGTGCCGTGACTACCCCAAGCCCGCCTTCCATAGGGTAGGGGCTGGCGACTAGCACCAAGGCGTAAATCCCGGTAAAAAGGGAAGGCATTGCCTTTGTAAAGTAAACAAACACCACAGAGTAAGCAAGCGGAAAGTAAACACTAAGCAAAAGCAGAGTACAACTGAAAGTGCAGAAAAGTAAATGCGCCAGTATACAAACCCAAACTGAAAGTAAAGTACAACTCGAAAGGGAAAACAACAACTGAAAAGTAAAAGCCGCTACACCGAGCTGTCCACTGGAAATCCCACCAGAAGGGTTGGTACATATAGCTCCACTGCTCCACGGGTCCCGCTGTCCGCTCCGAGCACGTCCCGCCCAGTGGTCCACCTCCAGGTACCGTCCTGCTCTGCAAGCCTCAGCTAAGATCAACGCTGTCCGTCGTCTGCAACCAACACAACGTAGTGCGGGCAAAGCCCTACTCAGTAGGGACCCCGAGACCCCTGAAGGTCTCTCAAATCCACAAAGGATAAACCACGAAGAAAGGTACAATCACGAAGTAACAACCGACACTGCTTAGGTATAAGCCCATACATATACCTAAGTCATAAACTTCAAATACGCTCCAAACTCCGAGCCCAAGTACAACTCAGTCCACACAGGAAAGTAAACGTATTCCACACAGGAAAGCAAAACGTAATCCACACAGGATAGCACAACACAATCCACACAGGAAAGAAACAGGATACAGCTCACACAGGTATACTTCTTCGAAAGACGATAAAGATGATCTCTGATCCATCTAAGTCGTCGGACCCATGAAGGATCGATAGGTAACTAACCCCCGCAAAAGACCCACACAGGATCGGGCCCACATAGGACCTGTAGGCGCTGGTTCACACAGGACCGCTGAGCGCAAGGACCCACACAGGATCAGACCCACATAGGATCGGGCCCACACAGGACCTGTAGCACTGATCCACGTAGGATCGCTGAGTGCTGTAGTCGTCGTCGTCGAATCCACACAGGATCTCTGTACTGTCATCGTCGCAGTCACAGTAGCAGTAGTAGCAGTAGCAGTAGTAGTCACAGTCGCAGCCAGCACTAGGGTTTCCGCACACAGCAAGGTCGTTTGGAGGGTCCGCTCCACGAGCCGAGAGGCTGATACATCAACTGTCAAAAAGTCCAGAGTTGATGCATCCAAAAGTTCCGTATCGTCAACAGGAACTCAACGCCACAGACGGCACGTCGATCGGACGCCCGGTCTGAGAGTTATTGGCATTTTCGTCCCCGGGGCCCGGTTGGTTTTTAAGGAAAAACCAACCCGACCGTACTCCACCTGCGTCCAAACCTCGGGCGGAGTATGCCAAAAGATCTGTCTCACTAAGAGAAACACAACAAAGCTGACGACACGTCAATCAGACATCCGTAGCTCAAGATATGAGCGTTTCCGCTCCGAAGGCCCGGTTGGTTTCGTGAACGAACCAACCCGGCCGAACTCAAAGTATTCCGAATCTTTGAGTGCGATATACCGAAACGACCGTCTCGATCCAAGGATCGTGTTGCCGCAGACGGTTCGTCAATCGGAGGTCCGTGGCTCACGTTATGGCCAAAAGACCGAATCCGTCTCGAAGATGGGGGGTCCGGGTCCGGGCCGACGCGGCCCGAACCCCCCTTGGGTCGGCCCGAACCGGGTCGACCCGACCCGGCCGGCCGGCGGCGCGGCGGCCTGGCGGCGCGGCGGCCTGGCGCCGCACGGAGGCAGCGCGTGGGGGGGGGGGGGGGGGGGCAAAGCCCTCCGCTTCTTCAAATTGGCGGCGCGGCATAGCCGCGCCTTTTTGCCAATCAACGGCCCCGCTCCTGGGGGCCCGCTTTGAGGAGGAACCGGGGGGCCGCCTGCCCCCTCTCAAGGAAACCCCCCCCCCCCTCAATTAAATGGGGGGGGGGGGGGGTTTAGGGCTGGCTGGGGGAATTAATTTCCCCCGGCCTTTGACCTTCCGGCCGGCCATCTGCCGGCCGGTTTTTCTTCAACGGGACCGGAATACCGGTCCCCTTTCCGGCTTCCGACACCGGCGGCCCGGCCGCCGGTCTTCTCGTCCCGCCGCGGCCCGGAACCGGCCGCGGTGTTCGTCGTCCGGCACGGTGCGACGACACCGCGCCCCTCCGCCGCGCTTTTGATTCCCTTCGATGCGGCGCGACGGCGTCGCTTTCTTGATGATTCTTCCATGGCACGGCGCGACGGTGCCGCGCAATAAAATCGGCCGAATAACCGCGTGGTGCGACTTCACCACGCCACCTTGTTTCATCCGCAATATAAAAACATCAAGAACGAAGGAGGGGGTTCGGCCGTGTTCATGCGGTCCGGCCCCCTCACGTTAAACAATAACACATATTTAAAATCCTCACGTTAGTCATGCTAGTACCACGAACAAGGATAAATAAATAAACAAATAACAACAACCCCTACCTTGGGTATAGGTTCGAAGATTTGTCAACGTCCCGCGGAAGACAACGTCGCGGAGGTCGGGCGTCGCGGTAATCGTTCGTCAAATCCGATGATGAAGAGGTACGTCCGAAGAGGTACGTCGTTGGCGAATCTTCGTATGCCGACGAAGGAAGTCCGAGGAGGAAGCGGCGTTCCCTTTCGTTGACACGGAAGACGAAGAAGAGAGGAGCGGCGTTCTTCGTCGGAGCTTGAGCATTCTTCGTCAAAGCTTGAGCGTTCTTCGTCAAAGTTTGAAGAAGAAAGAAAAGCTCTCAAACCTCTCAAGATGGCTAAACAAAACTAACCAAATAAAATAAGATCGAGACTTATTTTTATTCACAAACTTAACAAAATGAATTTCAAAGGTTTGAAATTCAAAAAGGATAACTCCAAAATTAAATAACAATTTGTCATGTCATTTAAAGAGGGGTTAAGGGAGTTTGAGAGTAGATGAAAAGTTTAGTGTTCGTGTGGGTCCCACCACACTTAATCCTCTCAAGGGAGGTTAAGTGGGTGTGGGTCCCACTCCTAACTTCATTTGATAGAAGTTAACCAACAAGTTTAAATAAAAATTTGTAATCCACAATTTTTATTTAACTTATACTAAACTCCCAAAAACTAACTCTCATCACGAAATAAACGCAACTTCGGAAAAGGTCTCCTTAAGTGAATATCGGCGTTGCGAGTTCATCGGTGTCCTCAGATTTCAATTCCGAGCACCAGATCAAAAGATAGAAATTCCCGCTCATTCGTTCACTGAACGTACCCGAGCCAAACTTCAGAAATTGATTCCGGGCACTCCGTGCCTCAGAATCAGGTGCCGTCTGAAACCGCGCTCTTGTAAAATTCAAAGAAAATTAAGAAAAAATTTCCCTTGAATTTTAAGGGTCTTTACAATATAGTATGTGATAAGACATCAATGGAAATGAAACATGTATTTATTCATCCTGCTTCATCCTGCTTTTCTAGTGACAATTCACGCAATGCCTAGGAATTTTCAGCTCCTACTACATAAGGATCTTATCCACAACATATTTCTTTGTAAACTAGATCTCCAGTCTAAACTCCATCATAAACAATAATCATCTCAGAAAAAAGGGCAAATTCATACCCATCCCATGATAAAGTGATACAATATTTAATGTATCCTATCCATATCTGAATGCCTAGGGCCTGGGTTCCTATGAAAAAAACCGATTTAATTTCAAATGAGGTGAATAACAATAAGATCTCTCTTGTGGTATTTTTGGTGACCGAGAAACAATCTTCTAAAATACGTGAGTATGCGTGAAGAATAAGGATGCATGAATTTTTACATGAAAACCATCCTAACCATCCCATATGGATTTTATAGTGCTGAGATATTTTATTTGAATTAATCCATGCATAAGAGGAATGCATCTCCACTAATGTCACAATTTGTAATCATGTATTTTTATTTTTCATTGTTTACGGAAGTTGTGGTGCATATGTTAGGGAACACTTGTCGTATGAGCTCGAAGAGTTCAACCAGAGGATTTACCACGGAATATCAAAGGATATTTTAGAATATTTGTGGATCAAGATGAGAAGAATGGTACATGCAACCTCCCTAGAATGGGAGGTAATGATGTTTACCAATTTATGGGCCACAGAGGTCCCATAGATATGGGTTACACTAGAGATCATTACACATGGTTAAATAGTAAGAGAGGAGCCGCTCACACATGGTGCTAACTTCATTAGTGCATTACCGTTGGATATTAAATATCAGTCTATGCTAATGATTAGGTAACACACCTAGTTATCAATATTTTTATTAGTCCGCCATTTTGGTGTCTTTTTCATCAAGAAAGGAAAGGAAAGTGTGTTGTAGATATTCCTAGTTTTTTATAAACAAACAAATTTATCATCTAAGATTTAAGTGAGTTATAGAATACAAACATGCATAGAAGATTATGGAAAAGATTTTTTATCAAGTCGATTCTCCTCAATGGTGATCTACATGCATATATTAATAAGTATCCATTGAGTTCTAATGATATCTAGGTTATAAAAAGGGAGATACAGAGTCCAGATTACAACATATAATCCACCAAGAATGATGATCTATTAAGAATGTTGGCCATTAAGAAGGAAAAAATGGCAGAGATGATTTTCTGGAAATAATGGAAAGCACATAAACATTTAAGAACAAAATTGCTGTGATAGGGATACTGAAACACTGCATATTTTCATGTGTTCATTAATGAAAATTAGAATAAAATCATTTCTGACATCCAACTTGAGAATAGATAATATATTAATGACAATGAAATGATCATGGGAATGGATGAATCATTTTTTAAAGGTTTTTATTTAGCTCCAATCCCACACATGCATGAGGGTTATCTGAGGGGTCATGAAGAGAGCATAGCGATTTTAACAAAATTTATCCCTAATCAAGATAATTCTATCATAGAGGTTGTTTTAGATGAAGTAGAAATCCAAAAGACATTGTTGAGTCTCATGTCAGAGAGAGATCAGGGTCCAGATCAATTCCTTTGACCATTTCATAGGGGGTCATGAAAAATTATCAATAGTTATCTAGTCGAGTCCATACACATTTTAATTCAAAGAGGTTGTATCCCACAAGTTACAAGTTCCACCATATTGTCCCTTATTCCTAAAATCCTGGATCTATCTTCCATGCAGTGTTTTTGGCCATTTAGTATGTGTAATTTCCCATATAAGGTGTTATCTTCTATTATTAATAGAAGATTATCTTCATTTCTTCCCTGGCGGATCTATGATGTTCAACATGATTTTGTGAAGGGAAGGAAATATCAAGGGGCTATTACCTTGGATCATGAAGAGTTTAGGGATCTTAATCACATGGTTTATGACTCCATCATTTCCATAAAGCTATATATGGATTTGGAATATTATAGGATAGTTTGGAGATTCATCATCAATTTGTTGAAAGTTTTGGTATTCTCTAATTGGGATTCATACTTAATTTTCAGGATATTTAGAACCTCATGGCTAGATGTTCGCTTTATGGGATAAAATTATGGCTTCTTGAAGGAAATTTGTGGGTTGAGAGAAGGGGGTCCCATATCCCCTAGATTATTTATTATTTGTAAAGGTGTGTTAATCCACCTTATCAACAGGATCATGGAGAGGGGAAACACACTACCTTACCGTTGAAGGATACAAAATAATTACATATCTCACATTATGTTTAAGGAAAATATGATAATTTTCATTAATTGTAGTATGATATAAATTTGTGGAATTGAAAAGGTCATTGAAGACTATTGTTATTGGGGAGTCAAATAATCAACCGAGTCAAAATTAACATTCCAACATAAAACAAATACAAGGAAAGGAGGGAGGTCTCATGAATAACAATATGGATATGAAATGTGGGAGCTTACACAAGAAATAATTTGGTGATATAATGTCTTCACTGAGATTTCACATCCACTATTTTGATCATATTGTTGGAAGCATTACTCATTATGTGTTGAACTGGAAAAATATGTTTTTATCATTTGGAGGAAGGATAGCCTTGGTTAAAAATGTTTTTAAATACATCCCAATACATTATTTATTGGGCATAAAGGTCCCAAAAGTAGTGATATAAAAAAATAATGACATACTAGCCTCCTTCATAAGGAATGATCACTCAGATGGGGAGTGGTACTGGGCCTCTTGGGAAAGGATGGAAACACCTATCATGAATGGTGGAATTGATGTTAGAAGTCTCTTGGAAACACTTTACTGCATGCATGAAAATATATTTTGGGATGCCATTGAATATTGTAATCTCTATGGAATATTAATGGAGATTAAAATCTAAGGTAATATGTATAAGACATGCTAGATATATTCCTTATCATGGGCTATGATTCAACAACATGCCATGTCCCTTAAACCATACACCATATGGATTATTGGAAGATGGGATATTTTTTTCGAGCACCACATTTAGGTAGGCACCACATGTCATTTTCCAAGTTTACCTATTAATGATATTACCATTTAGTAGGAAATACAGCATCCGACCTTCATCATATCCAACCTAGATGAAGATCAGTGTATTTTTTTTTTTGATCTTACGGACATTTATAATGAACCTAACATGTTCTTCTACACTACTTCTAATTCAAGTGATTTTTCTATGAAATACTACAATTGGGGAATGGACGACAACAACCATGGTGATATCTTGGGTGAGGTTATATTGTGTAATGAGATTCCTATGATATAAACATTTCTTGCACGGATAATTCTAAACGATGAAATACCTAAATAAGAAAATGTAAATAATATGGAAATTCACATAGCTTTCATGTGTTATGTTTCATGTAGAGTTTGGAATAGAGTTCAAAGCACTTATAAATGAAAGGAGAAGTGGTAGATTCTATAGGGACCATATTCAGCTATTTCTTTTATATACATCTCCAAGAGTTGTTGGAATCCCCATTTATGGTGCACTAGTTTTTTTGACATGGGAGTTGTTAGCCCGGAGAAAGAGGAATATGCTGGTGGGATGGCCGATATATGATGGTGCATTTCAAAAGCTCAGAATACAACATGTCTTGGGGGAAATTGCTACTCAATGAAGATGTTGATTCCAAGAACCATGATCCTTCTTTCAAATTTAGCTCAAATCAATAAGATTTTTTGAGATGCTCTGTCCCTTAATCCGTTTCATGTAGCTAACTCACATAGTCCTTTGACCCTTGTTGTTAGGCCGAGTAATTGGGTGTGATGGAACTCTATTCCCTTCTGACCCAAATTGAATATAGATGGATAATGTTATATGAGGACATGGAAGGAGGAAAAGTGGTTTGTTAAACAAAGGGTTAATCCATCCTTTCGGTCATTTCCATTTTTGGAGGTGGAAATTAAATTCCAGTAAAAGAAATGGAAATTCATATTGGCATCCAATTTTTCAATCCAATGGAAACTGATTTGAGGATGTTGAAATAGATTCAATAATTATAAGAAATGTGCTTCCATGCAAAGGTACCTTTACCTATTCAATATCCTATGTTATGAGAAGATGAAATAGTTATCTAAGAGACAATATAGAGATACTCTACACCTGGAGAGATGGTAACAATTTTTCTTACCACTTAGTATCTATTTAGGGTAAATGGAATATTTTTTCCTACTTTTTTAGATGTGACTCTTTAACCCCTGAGGAGAAGAACCTTATGATAGTGTATTCCCTCAGGTTTCGTTACTTCAAACATCCACATTGTTTTTCTCCATGTTTTCTTATTTCATTAGAAATCGATTTTTTAATTAATTAAATGACAATGATGTGATGGTTTTTATATCCTCACTTTCCTATCCTAATAATTGGTACCTAGATCAAATTTCAATATTTTAAAACTATCAATATTCATGAATTTGATAAAATATTTATAAATATGGGGATATTAAACATGATCTTGATTTGGTCCCTATTAATCTCTCTATAATAAATTAAAATATGAATGGACTGATCTTTATTCTTTATAGAAATAAATTGGGGAACCATATGGTGATACACTAGGGAATATGAAACCCTTTTCTATAATAAATTGATGTGTATTTGTTAATACATCCATACAATGAGGACCATTTTAAATGGTGTCTTTGAAATAAGACTATCACTTGGATTGAGGTCTTTTGAAAAACCAACTTAATGGCTCTGGGGCATGATATGAAACCCTTCATGAAATACATTTGTATATTTCTAAAAAGTATGCTTATATTCAATGTTGATTTTCTCCCTAACCATTTCCGTTAAATACAAAACATGAATATGTATTAACGACCAAATTATGGATGTAATCTCTAATGGAAGCTCATGTTTTTCCTCACACTAATAGAGGAATATATATTTATTCAAGATATCAAATGTGACATTTATTGCTAAGATGTTAATATTTGATCTATATATGGAATCGAGTCCGTGCCAAAAAATAAAATCAAATTCAACTATTTGGAGATTAATTAGACTTTCAAGAGGCACAATACCTCCAATTTATGTTATATTGGAGTTGTAGACTTGTGACATAAGAATCAACCATTAAGAGACTTCACTAACAGATCAATATGTAATCCTAGAGATGTTCATACAACACACTAACTTATGAACTTCTAGGGTTCAATATATGTTTTCAATTTTCTTTTAATACTATAATTTCTTGATTATATGAATTAAAACCCATCATACTAGTTCATTAATAGAATTTTAAATAACCAACCCATATCGCATTAGTGTATCAAACCACGTGTGATGTTAGGCCTATTTCTTGAGAACATAGTTGTTGACACTCTGTTTTATCACATAGTCTAAAGAATAATGAAAAAGGGAAATACTATAGAAAAAATAGCGTAAAATAGGAATAAAAGAAAAATTTACAAAGGCACGGGCTTTAGGTCTTCCTAGTCAAGCCAAGAGGTTGTTGGCATGCATCATACTTGCACGAACCCATCTGACGGTAGTCTACTTGCGCACCCAATTTCAGGATTCCTAGGGTCCTATTTTTTCCTATTAATAAACTCTTGGGGAATTCATTTGTACAGATGAATTTCCCTGAAGCACAATTGATGCTCTATTCTCCCTAGTTCCTCTCCCAATTCTTCCAAAACATTCAAGGTAGTTTCTTAACAACTAAAGACGTGGAATTAAAGGAGGATCATATGACATAAATCCTTTTAGTGTTTCAAATCCATAACACCTGTGCGCCAAAATAACCGAACCTACCTGAATTAGAAACCATTGTGTGCTGCTAATTCCCCTCATAGGAACTTGAGTGCACCACTTCTGGAATTACCAGTGAATACTCCTGATGTTTTGTGTTAGATCTTGCCCAAGTATTATCATCTAGGTTGTTCTTCTGTTAATTGAACTTCATGTCATCCAAGTCAGAATTCTCAGTAATACCTATGACCCCTTATCAACATGGGAGATCCTATTTGATTAACCTATTCTCTTCAGATTAAAATCCATCATGCCCTCTTCAAATACATCAATGTAAAGGCTTAATTTTCATTGTCTCCCTTGTTTGATATGGATTATGTTGAGACCTCTACCAAAACCTCTTGACTTACCTAACCTTTTTGAAAGGAACATCAGTGTGTCCCCTATTTGGGATTGTATATCCTTAGTCATAGATTTACCAAATTTGATTCAAAATGGGGTTAGGATTCATGAAGTGTCTATAGGTTTGTATATTCATAGTCACATGGAACATTCTCCATGAAATGTGATTGGAAGTTCTTGGTTTGGAAGATTAAGGATTGGATCCTAACCTCTCCCATCTAAAAGACCTAGAAACTTAGGTCTCTAGTAGGGAATGTACAGTTCACAAATACATTTAATTTTGAACAAAGATTAATTCTCCCTCCCCTACCAAGATCAATTTTACGGTAGACATCCTAGTGTAAGTCACTAAACATCATCCCTTCTTCCTTTCATTAGTTCCTTGTCCCATGTAGAGAGAACATAGGGAAGTCTTGTTTCCTCACCTTCTTCTTTGGTTAACGCGACCTCATCAACCCTGTCCATCATAGGAAATCCCTCTTCCAACAGCAGAGGAGGAAAAAGTGTGGGTGACTTTGATGAATCTTTGGAATCCTCTTGTTTCTCACTCCTAGCATGACCCACATGGGCTTTGAAAATTTTCAAGGTCACAAAATTTTTCATTACCAATGAACTACAAGAAATCTGATTCCAATAAGAATTGGGATACTTATGAAGCCTTCTCTGGGCTCGAGCATACTTGATATCCTCTTTAGGAATCCAACCATAATTCTTTTAATCAGGGAATCATCCTTAGGTATAAGCCCCAAATTAAACCCCCAAATCATCAAGGCATCATTTTCAGGATATCAACCCAAACTCATTTCTCTCAAAAGACTATACTCTCCTAAGAGACTCATTTCACTACATGGGATTTGATTTCCATCCACATGGGATACATAAGAATCCTCCTTGAGGTCCAAACCCGACACTTTAAGTCAAAAATATTCTCCTTGGTCCATGTTCCCAACAAGGTCTAAAATTACATGGAAACCCACATCCATTCCATGTTCCTTGGGTTTCTTCTGCATAAGTCCCACACCGAAAAATGAGTAGGCACTTTTCTCTTAGAATTCTATACCATATGACATTAAGCTGTATAGTTAGGTCATTATGACATGACCATAAAAGGTATGATGTGTCGAATTAATCGTAACCAAACTACGAGGGTTCTAATCCCTTTCACAAGGATATGCATGTAGTCCATTTTATTCGTAAGACCCCATTATCAAAACAATCCTTCATATACCTTGTTGGAAATAAATTCTAGATTTCCAGACTATGTTTTTTCAAATCTAGTATCATTATAATGATGATTAAAAGAATTTATAAATATTATATTATGGGATACCATTGATGGGGAACCTCGAATACATACAGATATCTCCATTAATGAAGAACCTTGAACATGTACCCATGATTCATAATTTTACACATGTTAATAAGTGATTGAAAATTCCAAGGGAAACTTATGTTATACTTTGTGAATTTCTAAAAATTCATGAAAGTATTTTAAATTTATAAAGAGAGAATATGATTAGACAATAATTCCCCTAGGAATGGTGTGATGAGTCCAACATCCCATCCTCTCGACCAAATATTGTTATTAAGTATCATAAAGTTGAAACATAACAAACAACTACCATTTAAAAGGGGGTCCCTTTTGGAAAAATAGATTTTGGGTGTTTCTAGTTCCACAAATAAATCAAATGGAAACCTCTAACAAGCAGTGATTATTGAAACTATAACACATGTTCCAAGGAAATATGAAACAAAAATGGTGAACCCGACATGAATCCTCAACCCACGTTAATAATGATACCCACCTATCAATCCCCTATCAATTGATAAAGGAAGGCCAGAAAAACGAATCAATCATGCATGTATCTATCTCAAAGATGTCACTTAAATGATGTCTATTTTTGTTTTCATGTATTTTCTTAGAACTCCCTTATGTCCAAATAATATTTATTCATGACGGAATCTGTGAACTTCTCGACCGCTGTTCTAGCTGGATCCCCATCCATAGGAAGGACACCATCTCCCACCCAGATTCTTCAATGTTGGGTCTCCGATGCGATGGTAAATGAGTACCATGAGCATGGTAAAATACCAACCTTAGAGGCTGCCCGACAGGCTCTCTAGGTCAATAACAATCCCCGATCGTTTGGACAACGACGACCAATGATCAAGAACCAGATGCTGCCAACCACTATTTTCAACAGTTTCATGTACTTTTCCCCAAAATGCAACAAATAGTCTCTATCATACTATAGGGACGTAGATCAAGAGGTCACTCAGGGTGTCAATTGAAGGATACATGAGTCCTTCCTAAGTAATCCCACCAACAATCACTGCCAGCATAATCATGTGGTAGTGAACACCCATAATGATAGGGGTGTATCCTTTGGATGTTCATCCCAGGTCCCTCATACCCAATAACACATGATGACCCCACTGGGAAAACGTCCGGTCAATAGGGAGAATGTTATTTCCTCTTCCCCATATGGAGATGTCCATCAACCTAACATGATGGAAGAAAACAAGTAGGAACATACACCTTTCCATCCTAATTCTACTGCCCAACAGACATATCTGGTAGAATCCTACCAATCCCAACATGAAAATCAGGTGGAGTACCATGAATATACACATACACCTATTTAAAATTTATCATTCAGTTATCAGTATTGTCTGATAGCATTCAAAGAATCCCAACAATCAAATGTGGTGGCCACTGGTAAATAGGAACATACACCTCCTTAAAATCAACAATTCTACAAGCAGTCTTATCTGTCAGTATTGAGGGAAATTATTCAAAATTTCCTGATGGAAAACAATCAGCAGGAACATACACCCACCATCGTTCATCAATCCTACCAACCGTCTTGTTTTTAAGTACTCATAAAATTCATTCATAACACTCCGAAAACAAATTTGGGACATCCTCAACACTCTTCCCCATACATTAGTAGTTTCTATACCCATTAATTGGAAAAAGAGGGAAGGAAAACGCACATACACTTACAACATATACAGAATTGACATATATACCCGTTCTGGCTTCTAAAGTCACCCAACGTATCTTATCAATGGTGAAAGGGAAGACAAAAATTCCTTCCCATATTCTGGAAGCATGTCAGGATATCATAATAACAACTTCAGTAGTACCAGGGGAACATAAACATAAATATATCCCAAAACCTGTGATGAAACATTAACATGCCATCCAAGAGAAAATACACACCTCGGTTCCTATCCAAGAGGGTCATAGGGTATACTCCCCCATATCATACCAACAACAGGGTCGAGAACATACACCCATTCTGATTGGACGTAATCGGTTCATTCTAGTGATCACTCCATCATAGGCACATACACCTTCCCATGATATCCACTTCTCCCAACAACTATCCCCATCTATGTGTAAGAGATCATCCAAGAAGAAGTTTCACCTAACATAGTTAGAAAATCAATATTCAATCTAAAATTTGGATCCTCATAATGCTAATTGTTTTTAATCCCTTAAACATTTATCTGTTGCATCTAAAGATCCAACCCTCTCATTACTAAATTATGGGAGTAGTAATAGTAATTATAAAGTTATCCATTGGAAACATCATCATGAAAGCTTTCTTAATGAAAATTTGGTCAATCCAGAGGGCGTATCTATGGATGAGATCCACAAAAACCCTCTATGTGTCCAGAATACCATGGAGAAAGAGGATTAATCCCTTGCTGTAATCCACCATAGGGGTCCTCCTCATGATGTATTTCCCGGAGAATGTCCTCTCTATAGTAGTATTTTACATTTTCAAGATAATTATATAACTGAAAATGTAGTGATGATAAATCTATCTTATCTCAAGGAAATTTCCAATAAAATTCAACTATTGTCTTATGCCTTGTCATTAACAGGTGAAATTCTTTCTCAACCATAAGACAAATTAATGGAATCATCATTTTTTGAAACTCCCTTGGGGCATTTGTCTTCTAATATAGAGTTTCCACTTTGGTTAGACCAGGTGAAGAATCCTCCGGTAAAAGACATTAATGAAATGTTAAATATGAGAAAATAATTGGATAAAGGAGAAATACCAGTCTTGTTATGGCATTTGGAAAAATATCAATATAAAATTCTAGAATTGATGGTAGAAGATTGAATTCACGATGTCCGCCTCAAATATTGGAATACTCTTCATCATTTTGAAATCAATATATTACCATATGAAGAATATAAAAATCATATGAAGGTAATAGTAGGGTTGAGATGCCAAATTTACATGACATCTTTCTTAGTTTCCCAACATCCAAAAGAATAAAATTTGTACAGAACCCTTCAATGTAAATGCCTCAATGATTTAATATGGTAGTTCTAATTAATTTTTGATTCCCCATCTAGTGTTCGTATCAAAGGAAGGAGTGCACATGAAGCATTGAATTTCACTACAATACAGAATCAGAAAAGACTACCAAAAGTTGTCTCATGCAATGATTTTTCCCAAATCCTTCTATAAAAAACATGTTTTGTATGTAATCGAATGTATGCTCCATAAGAAGTATCACCTAGCTCTCATCAGAGTCAGGCCCAAAGAAAACCAGTTGTTGAGTTACATTTGCATCAAGAATATGAGAATCTAGAGCAGGCCACCCAGTTAGAGGATATCAGCCATCAGATAATGCAAATGCCTGAAATAGAATAGAGATCTTTCGAAATAGGTGATTTGAGTTGTTTTCAGATAATGCACTCAGCTAATATCCAAACCAAAATCCATAAAATCCAAAGATTAGCTACACAAATCTCAGCCATAGTAGTTCAAGAGCCACCCCATCTTATAGGGATGGGGGAATGATTAATTAAACATTCAAATTATTTTAAATAAAATTCAGTGGTTTGATGAAGAAGAACAGGATCAGCCCCAACCGGCTAAGCTGGGGGCCTTTTCACATCTAAAATCACATCCTCAACGAATGTCAATTATCACCCAATTAGGGAGGAATCCACAAAGATATCATACAAATGAAAAATCCAGGGATTCTCTTTTGGTAACTATCCACCAGAAAATTTCCAGGAGTTCAAAATTTATGAGAATGGAGTCTCGTCAAGGATACAAAGGGAGACGATATAACAAAGATGCTGATAGAATTCCATTAATGCATTATGCGTTAATAAATGTCATTAACACCATTACAGAAAATATTCTAGAAAATTACATCAGTTCAATGGAAGTATAAGATGAGGTTCTTATCCATAATACAGTACACACAAAAGTAAATAAAGAAGGTCTACCTACTCGAAAACAAGGATTACTCAAAATCTAGGTATAACCTCAAATAACCAACTCCCACACCTCTAAAAATAATCAAACAAGGGGAATCCTATAATTAAAATTTCATCTCACATTTTACTAGATAAATTAAATATTTTTCACTTGAAGATAGATTTTTATAGAAATAAGTTGAAATGAAAGACTCACAAGAACTCAATATAGAGTTATTTCGAAGTAGTATTTCTTCTAGACATACTCCCTATGAAGATCCTCAATTTGAAATTCTTGTAGGAGCTCTACATAAATGAGGACTTTTTGTAACTACATATGTGGATATTGAGTTTCCTTCATTGGGTAAACAACTAAGGTAGGATCAAACACATCCTTATTGGAATGTTCCTATTCAATGTCCAAGGAAAATACCACCACCACCACCCATGGTTTTGCCGATCATTGCACCACCTAAAGCTCCAGATGTTGTACCTATACATGTACCATCTCATCCCGATATTCTCCATGTTGTTATGATCACAATTAAGGCATTAACTACTCGGTTCGAACCTATGGGTGGATCAGATTCCTCCCCCTCCAAATTTTTTGAATACTGAATTCCTAATCATTAATGGTTCGGGAGATTATGAAAACACATAACACATTTCTTTTCTCATTGGGATCCCATTATGGGGACTCCTCAACAATAAGATGCAGTAAAGATTAGGTGTTTTATGCATTCATTACAGGGACCCTCTTTTTATGGTATACATGTTTGAAAACATGATCAATTATTGGATGGGGAGATCTCTTTCAGAGAATATTTCTTCAATTCAGCTCAATGCTACCGAACACACTAGTTTTTTATATTACAAATTACAAACAAAGGTAAAATAAAAGTGTTTCATAATTCATTGCTCGATGGAAAGGATTAACATATCAACTAAGTCTGTCACTCCCTCAAGAAGAGATGCTGCCAATTTGTGTGTAAAATATGCATTATGAGTTACACACACCACTAATCCCTATGAAATACACAAGTGGATTTCAAGACCTTTCATAAATTACTCAAAAGATTTAAGATTCCACTATGGAATCTAAGGCTAAAATTCATGTAATTCCATCACCTCTGGGAAGGAGAAAAAGTAAAGCAGTGGCAGCTACAATTTCTCTTAAGCAAGAACTTGTACCTACTTTAACTTCAAAACCTTCATAATATTGAAGGACTCCACCTCCAAAGCATCAAAAATAATGAACACTTCATCAATATAATCAATGAGGTCAAAGGAAGAAACAATTTTGGGAGTTAAAGAACAATGTTTATTCTTTCCAGAATGAATAGGATCGTAGTTACCTAATATTAAATTTGGAAAATAATTTTTTTTAATTGCCATGGCCGAAGAAACTAAATCAATGTGATGATGGTCATCAGAATTATTCTTTCTTTCACCAGATGTTAGTGGATTATATTCTTGAGTGTTTAGTTTTCAAAGATCTCCCGTAAAAAAGGGTAGACTTTGGATATATAAAACTGAAAATATCCTCATCCCATGTAGCATGTGTTACTGCTTCTGATCCAGTGGAGGAAGGCAAATGGAATGAAATCAAAAGTTAAAATACATATAAATATGATGATTGTATGATTGAGAAAATGATCAACTGAACTCATTCCATTCTATGAACATAGTTGAATCAACTGATTGTGTCTCCTACTACTCATGACAATGTAAAATCAGAATTATCAAAAGATCAGTCCTAGAAAGGTCAATCCTCAAAGAATTGACATGATCATCAGGTTAATGTGTAGTCAGAAGAAGATGAGATCATGTCATGGATAATGTTTTCTTTGACTCTAGAATATTTGATTCCATTTTCTTTAATAGCATGGGCACCACCCCCCTAAATTGAACAACCAGATGAGACATGTCAAGAAGAATCATCTTCAGATGAATAATTGATCTTTGGTTCACATAATGGATCCTTATACCAATGGTGATTATGATTATAATGAGCTGGAGTTCCCTGTACCTAATTGGGGAACCATAGGAAGAGGCCAATGTCGAGGATATAGGAGAAGACATGGGTATTATAGAAGCCAATATTTTATCTATACCCCTTACTGAACTGTATATGCAGTGGATCTCATGAAAGATCCTTTCATCGAGCTCAATAAGAAAAAGGAGATTCTTCCATGCATGACAAGTTTAGCTAGGACATGATTTTTTTGGAGGACTGATTAAAGTTAACTCAATATTTCTATCAGAAAATAGATAGACCTATTCAGTCTAATCATCCAAAGCCAATAGTATTTCCCATTTTTTCTCCGACACATGGAACATCCACATTAGGAGCATCAACATCCATGGAACATACAAAACCACATCTCCATGCTGGGAAACGAAGAACACTAGACCAAAAGTATGATGTTTTGGAACAGATGACCCATGTAGTGGCCAATGTTTCAATTTTGGATGCATTGAATCTGTCAAAATATCATCGAGAAGCACTTATTGAGTATTTTTAAAGTCCTCAAGAGTTTCAAACTGAAGTTTCTACTACTGAGTCTTATCGTATTGAGAATTATCCTACATAATGTCATGTAGTTATATCTTTTATAGATGGAGATGAAGATGATGTTGTACATGGACACATCATACACTTATTTATATCTGGAAAGGTGAATCACACAGACATCTGATGATACTTCATTGATAATGGTTCATGATTCATCCACATTCCTATTCGTACACTTTGTCGATTGGGCCTCACTGAATCTGAGTTATATTCTTCTAGCTTAATGATTCAATGTTATGATAAGAATGAACAAGAACCTATGGAAAATATTACACTAAGAACTCCGTTGGGAGATCTTGTGTCTAATTCTGATTTCATGGTTCTTCGTCAGGACACATCCTTCAACATTCTTCTGGGAAGTCCTTGTCTAAATCAACATGTGACCATACCTTCGTCATTTCAACCATGTCTCAATTATTGTTTCAATGGTAAAATCAGGACATTGTATGGTGAAAAGGCACCATTAAAAACATGTGAATATCAATACAATGGGTCATAATTTTATCACAAAAAGGGAATGAGGTCTATGACAATGGAGGAAACTAGAATCAATCCTCTAAATGGCGTGGAAAAGATACCAGAAAAACATTCATACAAATGACTAAAGATTATGTGTAACATATAAATCAAATTTAAAGGGTAAACCCAAATCCAATAAATCATACAGTATCTTGCATAATGTCAATTGCAGTAATCGAGCCTAACAGCATTAGAGAAATTACTGATTCACCATGCAGTGGTGAAAGCTTAAATGGACATGTCTTCTTTTCATCCACTGAACTTCAAAAAGACTCTACTTTTCCATTCCAATTAGAAGAAGTTGTAGAAATGCTAGAGGAAGACATGGATGTTGACTGCCAATCCATCATCTCATCTTTATTACCCTAGGAAGACCCACCATCATCAATAGGGTCAGAAATGGTGGCCTCTTCATCAAGGTATTCAAATACTGATTCCTCCCCTATCTCAAGAAGTTTTGATTCATCATATACTATGAAATTTGAAATAGAAGAAGTGATTCATAAGGTAGAGGGATGAGAAGAAGAAGATCTCTGGGATGCTCCTCTAGTATTTGAGGATGGTGTATCCACCAATGTGGATAAGTTCAAGGAAATAAATCTGGGTACAAAAGAAGATCCACGCCCCACCTTAATTAGTGAAATAATGAATTCATAAGATAAAGAGATGTATACATCATTTTTAAAGCAACATCGATATAAATTGTCTTGGAATAATACAGAAATGACATGACTTAATCCTGATGTAGCCACACTTCACTTGGAATAATGTGACACACCTTTAAAGGATGATCACTACTCGATGGATGGATTACAGTAGCTCGCACCTCAACATGAACTTTTTTATCAATCATATATATGGTGAAGCTAATACGGTTGCTGATGGCCTTTATTACAAAAGAGTTAAAAAATATAATTCATGGCTTGACGATCTTCCTGCGGATCTTCACCATATTCATGATAAATATTGTACTATGATACCATCCTTTAGAGTAATGTAATATTTTTCATTTATTAAAATTGTTATGGACTTTTTAAAAAAAATGGGTTTTCCAGATGAACATCGAGGATTCAAGCAGGCAGCAAGAAGAACACACCCAACTCATGCCTCAAAAATTGAAGCTGATGTTGATAAGATTATAAAGGATAACATTTTTAGGGAGGTTCAATATCCCAAATTACTGGCCAGCATTGTACTAGTAAAAAAGAAGTATGTGAAAATTATTTTATTTTATGATTTGAGAGATCTTAACCATTATTGACCTAAATATGAGATTCCAATTCTGATCATAGAGATTTTATTCAACACAACAGCTGGTAATTTGGATATTTCTTTTATGGATGAAAAATTTGGGTATAATCAAATCTATATGGCCCTAGAGGATGAACAATCGAAATCATTTAGAGCCCCTCAAGGCGTGTTTTGATATAGTGGAATTCCCTTTTTCTTGATGAATGAAGGTGCAACTTATCAATATGCGATGCACCATAACTTCAAACCCTTCTTAGGGAAATTTGTTAAATGTTATATGGATGACTTTCTGGTCAAATATTGAAAACCTTCCAATAACATGGCTGATCTAGAGACCATATTCAATGAACATTTCCAATACAGTTTGACGATGAACCCCTTGAAATGTTATTTCATTGTAACTTTAGCAATGTTCCATGACTTCATTTTACGCCATCGTGGTATCAAAGTTGATCCTGAGAAAAAACAATCAATTCTTGGAATGAAACCTCCTAAAAAATTAAATGAATTAAGAGGAATCCAAGGACACTTGGCCTATATATGACACTTTATCACCAATTTAGAAGGAAATTATTTTCCCTTCACCAGATTAATGAAGAAGGGATTCACCTATCAATGGACTAATGACTTCCATGAGGCCTTTGATACCCTTATTAAATATATCCTGAGTCCGTCGGTAGTAATTCCACCTATTGAAGGAATACCACTTATTCTATATGTGACAACTTTAAAGAGATCACATGGTGCCTTATTTTCCCAAAATAATGGTGTTGGGAATGAAAACAATGTTTACTATCTTAGTCAAACTATGCTCGATGCAGAAACATTGTATTCAAGTATTGAAAAGTACTTCCTGACATTAATGTTTGAAGTTATGAAATTGAGGCACTACCTACAACATCATGATGTCCAATTAGTGTCTCACGATTACCACACTCAAATCTATCCCCAGTCATCCTATGCATATAGGCCATCTGGCATGGTGGGAAACTATTTTTCAACAATTTGATATCCAGTTTGTACCTTAGAAGGAAACAAAGGGAAAATATCTACCCAAATTCCTCGATGAACATCGATCTATGGAAGATATATCATTGAATTCTAAAATTGATGATGAAGAGGTATTTTCTATTAAAAAAATTCCCAAACAAGGGAAATGTTCTTTTATGTTTCCTCTAGAAGTACAACAGGGAAGAGAAAAGAAAACCCTAAACTCAACAAAGTTTGGTTAATATTTTTTATATCTCCCTAGAAAAAGTAGTGTTGACATATTCCTTCATGTTGTAAGAAGGAAGAACCAACAATGAGGTACAGTGTCACGCTCTTGTCACAATCTTGGAATTGGAACTTCAGGTACAAATGAATCACTTGAAAGGGAAAGATGAATCAGTGTTGGTGGTAAAACAAATCAATGTGGAATATTACATCAAAAAAGAAGAATTATTCCCTTTATGTGATTACGTCTAAGGATTAATGGATGAATTTACCTCAGAGTCGACATTTTATTATGTAATGCGATCACAAAATCCCAAAGCTGATTCACTGGCTAATGGAGCCACATCCTCGGCAGATCCAAAAAGGGATGATACAGTCATTTGTATAGCCTATCATCATGTGGTATCACTGTTTGTTAAAACTATAATGGAGGAATCTAATGAAATTATCCTTTTTCTGGGCCATATGTTCATACAATAAGTTGGAGAACATCCATCTTGGAATAACTTCAAAATAGGGTACTTCCACAAGATAGGGCTGGAAATGAATAGATCTGGCAACGAGCAGCCAATTTTTCTCTTTATGATAGTCTAGATCATCAAAAGATCCTCTAAAAACAAGGATTTAATGGAATCCTCTTTAGGTGTAATGATGGAGAAGAAACTACAGCTGTCACGAAGGAAGTGCATTTAGAAGCTTTGCATGATCACCAGTCTGTGCATAAGCTTTCTGATCAAATCTAAAGGCATAATACTTTTGCCTTCAATGACGCAGGATTGTAAAGATTTTACCAAAAAATTTCATCTCTACCATTTTCATGAAAAGTTCACTCATCAACCCCCAGAGTTTTTACATATAGCTAAATACTCTTTTCCATTTTACACATGGGGAATGGATGTAGTAGGGCCTTATCCTGCATCTATATCTAAAAAGATCAAGTATATTATTACTACTACTGACTTCTTCTCTAAATAGGATAAGGAAATACCTCTCAAAGAAGTTGGAGACAAATTCATAGTTAGTTCTATCAAAACTAACAACATCACTAGATTTTGTGTCCCACATACTATATTGATGTAAAATGGCAACAATTTTTGTTCTGTTGAGGTAAAGAAGTTATATATGGATCACAATATCAAATCCAACCATTCATCTCGATATCGTACCGCGACCAATGGACATATAGAGGCCTTCAATAAGACAGTCCCAAATATACTCTAGAAGATGGTGGATAATTATACAAATCTTTGCATGATAAAAATTTTCAGGCTTTATGGGCTAATCAGACTACTACACGTACTGCCACTCAGGAAACCCCATATTTAATGGTGTTTAAAAGAGAAGTAGAATTTCTAATTGAAATTCAATTGCCTTCACTCCAAGATGAAATTTGTGATCAGTTGTCTATAGATGAGGAGTCTCAGAAATATTTTGATGAGATGGAGTGAATAGACAAAAAATATATTATATAAATTTCATCATTTAGTATTCTATCCGAATAGAATAGCACGAGCCTTTAACAAGAAAGTTCACCTCGTTTCATTTCTTTAAGGAGAATTGGTATTAGTCCTCTGAACTTAAATGATTCCAGGAAACAAACCTCTAAATCTTGAGACAAAGTGGGAAGGACCTTATTCCATACATAAGGTCTACTCAAATAGAGCTTATTCATTAATTTCAATGGATGGAGATCTTATTACCACTCCCACCAATGCAAGATTCTTGAAGAAATACTCTGTGTAATTACAAAGATATGTCCTCCCTACAAGACATTAAACTGAACAACCCCATGTCCTCACTGTAATACTCTAAACTACACATCTCAAGGTCCCATTTTCAAGATGATAAACTACATAACAACCATAAGAGTTCATGATACACATTTACAAAATGTGTAGCATTATTTTCCTTGTCGCATGATGTTAAACTGCATGACATCAGTTGTTCTCGTTACATGACATTAAACTATATGGATAATATCTTCTATATCCGACATTAAGAGCTTCTATATTCAAGAATAATTGACATCATTTCCACCCCTTAGTGGCACATGAGTCCCAATATTCCCAATATCTGAGTCAAATCTGCATAGGGACCTCATTTCAAGAACTATGTGTGTATTGATTCTCAATCATATGAGATACATAGTGATGCCTGGATTTCAAATCATGGGACCAGTCTCAAGCAACAAATATTTTTATTTTCCTTATCTCCTATATATGAACTAGATCTAAATAGAGTGCTCTTTTAAGATATAAGGTTTTATTTTCATACCATCTTGTGTCTTAAATTGAATCATTCTTCTAAAATGTGTTAAAATCCCACGTCTCCGATGTCAAACTCAATTTGTGTGGTAAATAAATGATTCAATAACTATGTATGTCTTGATTCTCATCAATATGATATACATAGTTATGCCCAAATCTCCAATCTTGGTCCCAAACAAGATAAAAATACCCCTTTTATTCCTTATAAAAGAATCAAAACATGCATAGTGAAATTAAAAAAAACAACATATGGCTTGATTCTTTTCCCCAGTAAGACACATAATGACACTAGGGTTTTGTCCCTTAGTCTAGCTACAATATGTAATTCTTTTTAAATTGGTTCATATTCATCTTTACCACATAATGATATGTTGCATGGAAATTCATGAACTACATTTTCCTTGATTCTTACACCAATGAGATACTTAGTAAGCCTAGATCCTATGCCCTAGCTCATCCATCACTTAACCCCTATTCATTACATGTTTCATCGTGTTGTTACATAAGAAGTATTTAATACTCCTTGTTTCTCACACCGAGCATAGCTCTTGGGGGTTTATGAATTGTATAAAGGATTTTTTATGTAAATAAGGTGTCTCAATTTCTTATGGTGTTATCAATGGTCTTCACTACATGAATTAAAACTATACAGTAAAATGACCTCAATGCATGAATCTAAAATACATAGCAGAATATTGATTGAAAAAAGGCCGCCTCCATTATACATGTGAGATACATCTATGTAAATGACTTCAAACTCATGGGCAATAATGATTCAAATATTTCTCATGTGCATTGAAATTGAACCCTTCCATATGTCACACAATTAATCATTAAAATTTCCTCATCTTCATAATCTTTCTTATAGATTCATGTGACATAATGTCTAATATCTGAGAAAACATTTTCCGAACTATGCAGTATGTGCCCTTAGGTGGCCTTTCATAATTTCCCAACATAACGAGCCTTTCAGTAAAAAGAAGAAACTATTTGGCTAGGTAGAATATGCCCCGAGTTGTCCTTGTATAATATATCCCCATAATTGGATAGTCAAATGATATTATGTTTGTTCTTGAATATAGTTTCATTGTCCCCTTCAAACATTGATGAAAATATACAAGAATCTATATTTTTAAAAAATATCCATTCATGTATATTTATCCCATTATATTTCTCTTGATCTGAAAGTCTTAAAGACCATGGTTTACACATCTATCTCTCTTTGTATCCATGTGTTCAAAGAAATATGAAATGATCTCGGATCACTTGACCCCATATCATATCGTGTTTCCATATCTAGTCCTAGTTGTATGACCTAACACTAAAAACACCAAACAACCAACATTTTGGTCAGACCTTCTTCGAGATACTATTCCACCAATTCTTAGGAAATCATGATTGGAAATACTCTCTCCATATCCAGGTACATTTCATCATAAACCAAACTCTATTCTTCAAAAAATATGAAACTCCATAAATATTCATCAGATTTTTACAATAGAATGTCAAACTTCTGAGACCACCTTTTCTTGACTATACAGTATGTTCCCTTAGGTGGCATTGCATAAGTCTCCAACATAACAGGAAAATCTGTCGAAAGACACCAATGTTTGGCTATGCAGCATATGCCCAAGTTTTCCCCGAATAATACATCCCCCATAATGGGTTTGTTAAATAATGGTAACTTTGTTCTTGTAAAATATTTCTTCTAATGCCTATATCCTTTTTTCCAAGTCATTTATCAGATCTAGAAATTCCAAAATCAAAATTTACAATTTTCCCTTCCATACCTGAATATGGTAATATGTTTCAAACTAATTACCCAGAAATTTGAAGAGTCTCATACATTTGGTCAATGCTAAAGACCTTGAAATAAAACCACATAATGTCCTCACTTGATGACATAAAACTGCACAACATAATGTCCTCACTACATGACTTAGAAATGCACAATCCAATATCCAAACTACATGACTTAAAACTGCATAGTACAATATTCTCACTGCATGACTTAATACTACACAATACAATGACCTCACTGCATGAATTAAAACATCAATGTACTGTGTCCTCACATCATGTCTTAAAACTACTCTGTAAAATGCCTTCACTTCCTGAGATAAAACTATACATTACAATTTCCTCACTGCATGACATAAAATTACACAAATTAATGTCCTCACTGCATGACTTAAAAATGCACAAATAACAATTTATCCTAGAATTCTCATTCCTTGAAAAAACCACCCTATATGGTCTTGAGTCACCCAAATAATATTATCCATTGTCTATCAATATTAAAAGTTCAAACATCTAAGAGATATTTTTTTGACTATGCAGTATGTTACCTTAGGCGTCCTTTCATATGTTGCCTACATAACAGACCTGTCAGTCAAAAGATGCCACTATTCGGCTATGCAGCATATTCCCTAGTTTTCCCTACATAATTCACCCCCATAACTTCTTTTTAAAATAATGGTAACTTAATTCTTGTAGGATAATCCCCATATATAGATATTTGTTTTAAATTTGGTGACCATAAAATAATGGCTCATGGTTCCCCTTAGAAATATTTAAAGAATATTAATGAAATTCTTAGCCACTAAGTCTTTCATGGGATCTAACTTCAAAATTTAACTTCAAATATATTCTACCTTAATAATTATCCCTTTATTGTCTAATATTCATGACACTAAACTGAAAACAACAAGAGACGTGGTACTCACCAGATTGATAACCCACAAAGGGCACTCTGAACAAAATTCAAGTCCCAGCTCACTAAACATAAATTTTGTATGATTTGGATTATATTGAAAAAAAGGTCAAAAGATAAAAGGTTTGTGGGGTTTTCCTTATAAACCTTGGAAAAATAAAACTATACATTCTAGGCCCAATGGCTTATGTAAAACAAAAGAAACTAGTGAGAATGAAAACATAGATGATCGAAGGAAAAAATACTTTTCATTTATGAAATTTTTTTAGAGAGGACCATCCAAAAATTGGAATCTCTCTCTAATAAAAAAACCCAAAAGGTTATCTGTATATTTCCTCATTTTCTTAATAGCCTCTTGAGCCCAATCAACAACCAATTAATGCTCATTTAGTTGACTATCTCTTCTATCTTTAGCACGATGAAGTGCTTCTTTAGAATCTGAAATTGAATTTGTACCATCCTTATAGACTTATCTTAAGGATATATTAAGCTGGTGAAGCTCCTTGGGGCTGATATATAATTCTTGTTGAGGACGTAGCTGCTGAATAGTATTTTCTTTGATCATCTGCTTTAGTTCCATCAAATTTACAGTATGATTAGCCTCAGCTCGGGACAAATTTTCTTGGAATTATTTAGTGTTCGTCAACAGTGTAGCTTTTATCATGTTTTTACAAAGCTTTTACTCTTGCTCTATAATAAAAATAATCTCTTTCATCGCAGTATAAATATAACAGTATTGAAAACGTCCAAATCCTATCATGATAAACATTGATGAGAGTCGTAGATTTCTTGAAGGTAGTTCTCCCAAGGGAATCCCATATATTATCTTCTATATAATCCTACATTCCTTGGGAAGTGTTAAATAAAGATCCTTTTATAGTTTTGAGTCTTATTCAGAGTCACTTTCATAAGGATGGATGCATTCTGGGATTAATTCACTCACAAATGTGCCATGTTCTTCTTCTTCCTGAGCAATGGTTGCTTCACCTTCTAGTACTATTTGTGATGATGCAGAGGCATCACAGCATGACCTATCCATTGAAGTTAATATACCTCTATCGTAAATCAAATATTATGGTTATGTTTAGCTTCAAGGGATAACAAATGTGAGTACAATCACAATATCAGTATTTCTAACCTAGTAGTCGTTCAACGACCTGAGAAGACTCCTCCCCAATATTCTCAGTTTCAAAAGTTTTATTTGATCTCTCTGGGTGGGGAGTGAAATCATTAATTGGATCAAGATCCTTATAATGAATCTCATGATGTTTTCCCATATCATGATAAACCTAATCCAATGTCTCCGCAATGATTGGAATAACATTAATATCAACACTTCCTTCATGTATCGTTGCAACAATAGTTCCTTAGATGAAATTTCTTTTTTCATCAAACATGTTTAAGAATTTAATCATAATAATATTAATAGGAAGAAAAATGAAAAATCACATCCAGTTGATTCTATATAAGGAACATCAAAATCTTCTAATGAGTTTGGTATATTAACATGTTTTTATACTTCTTCCAAAGACATGCCATAGTTCATCATTACAGGAAATGATATCCTTGATCCCAGGTTAGTCCAACCCGTGGGAGCACTCATCGTGTTTTCTTCACATCCTTCCTACGATAAACTTTGACCCCGAATAGATTCCCCAACAACAGTTGTGGTGTCAGTGTCAATTTTTACCAAATGTTCTGGTTCATGCGACACCCTAAAATATCATAAAATGGAAATCAGTTATTATTACATTTGATGTCTTATAAAAAATTGTTGATTTACAAGAAGCCTAATCTCCTCTGATATCAGGAACATGGACAGTGATGAGGACGTACATAAGTTTCTTTTCCCTCAATTCCTCTTCAGGAACTACCAGATTAGAAGGAATTGGTTCCTATTTAGTATAATCTTCCATGGTTCCTTGATTTTTATTAGTATTTTCTTTCAAAGAAGAAACAGAAGAAGCCCCTGTAATTCCATGAAGTTTAAACATTTTTTAATGATTAATTTTAAAATTATTGATTATCAGGAAGTCTTACCACCACTGAGAATGTGTTTATCTATGGATTTAATTCTTCGACAATTTTTTAATTTTCCTTATTAGGAGGATGTGAATAATCATCTCCAAAGACACGTAATGGAAATGGAAATACACTTTCCAACTCATACCACATGGCTTATTGGCCTAGATATATTTATCCCGATTCATGGGGTGATCTGGTAGCTCACAAAGTAGTACCTCTAGGTCTATACCATGTAGGGGGACCTTCTGTTGATTTTCCTTTTACCATCTCCAAGTTAAGATGACATTTCCCCTAAGTTACAATGATTTGACTAAATTAAAATTTTAAAGAAGAAGAGAATGTGAGCAAAAAAAGGAAACCTACATATTCAGGATCCTCAAAAACATGCCATTATTCATATGATGATGGACCAATCCATTCATCTGTACCATGATCTACCATTTCCTCCACCCTCATCGTGCTGGGAGTTCATTCATCAGATTTGTATATGAGCATTTCCAAATCTCAGATGTAAGTCCTCACTTCATTTGGATTGTCCTTATATAGAATGTCAGAGTACGGCAGTAGATCCCATACTCTCAGAATATGCGTCCCTTCACATAGATCCATTAACTTGTTTTCAACAAAAAAGTATTAACTTTTCCATGTTTGAACAGACTGTGGTTGTATATATTCAGAGTATATATTAGAGGGTTGTTAAGAGGATTCTGAAACCTTGGATTTGAGTTTCTTTCTATCTCCCATAGTCACAGATGAGGGATAAGAGAATGAGTCTTATCACTCTTCATAATGATGGTGACTAGATCACCTCAGTACAATATCAATAGGGATTGATGTGGTGGATCTCTTAACTATGGTAGGTGGATTATATATTGCATGTGGTTTCCTCGGAGAATTTGGAGCCTCATTACCTCCACCCTCTAACTCTAATGAGTCAAGACCTCATGATGAAGAGTTACCTTCCAAAAAAAGGGGTCCCCTCCTACTTCTTCTCTTTATCCCCAATAGAGGGAAAACATGGTTTAATACCCATTCATTGTAAGACACAACCTAGTTTTCAACACACCAGATAGTAAATCTACTTATTTCATCAGTAGAAGGTAAATTAAATACTTCCCCAGAGTTCTCCATAGAGGTCAGCAGCCCTAATTTTCGGGCAACCATAATATGTTTAACTAATCTAACATGTACTAGGGGGATGCAGTATTTTGTTGTAGGCATTTAAATTGACATGAAAATCTATAAGGACCATAGGCCTCACATATGACTTCTCTGTCGATCGTGGTGGCCAATATACCATCTCTGCAAGCTAGCATGTATTCCCTCAACTCTAATATTTTCATCCCATCATCAATGAATCTCCACATAGGCGGGTTCCCATAAAGAATGAAATGAAATTCCTTATGGATACTAGACCAAACCTTGATATAGTAAGCATATAGAGATATGGGTAAAATACCGAAGAAATCCTGAATAGATGGTTAGAAGGAACTTACAAATACATAAACCACACATTGTACAACATAAGTTTTGAAATAAGTTTTGATCCATATACATAATACCTAGAATAGCCCCACTATTCTAAAAGGAGGCTTCCCTCTTTAAATATGAGGCAAGATCCTAGGGATTTTAGCAAAAACATGAGTGGCCAGCCCTACGATCCTTTTCACAGCCAGCTTGGCCAAGATAAAAAACGTTCCTGGCCTCACACCTCCTTTGGAATCAATGACTGGTTATAAGTACACAATTTTCCACATGTCTAGGAATCCTTCCATATGTGTCATTGAAGCAATATTTGAATTGATTTCATATCCCCACTTATCTAACTCTCCTTTCGCCAATATTGGCCAAAATTTGTTAGGGGCACCTCTCTTCTATGAATTTTTGGAACATGTTAGATGGGTATAGGTGGGAACCTTTTCCTTCTTCTTTACTAGCAATATTTCCATCCATTCCTCTAGATGAATATCCCTTCTTGAATAGGACTTCATTATGGTCGCATTCTTGAGTCTCTTAAATATTTTCATCAACTAACCAACCAAACATGGTGTCTTCTCTAGTTCATTCCATGTAAACATGGGAGGAATAAACTCATTATACATATCTGCTAGGATTAGAGATTTGGAAATGTTGTTGACGTCCCACAAGCTAATTCCCACCTTTCTATGTGCTAAATGGAAGGAGTTAGTTTCTGGGCTCCGTCGTCTTAGTAACTCTTGTACAAAATCATCATTCACGTATAAATCAGTTTTCCCAACGAAGATAGCCTCATAAATCCCAACAACATTTAAGTCAAATTTAAAATTTTCAGACCTCTTGCACACCAAATATTCTAACATCCATGCAGGCTTTACACCTCCTCCTTAGTAGAAATCCCAACATTTCTATCATCATTTGGATTGATCTATATGAGAATTTCGAATGATGGATGAATAACTGTGTGGCTACAACTCGGGTGTCTTTTGTTTCAAATCTGAAGCACATGGGATGTGATGCATGATATGAGCTTTTGTTTCATTACCAACATTAAAAAATGAGTCTGTAATAGAAACATTTGCAGATGATAAGTTGGAAAAATCTTGGAACCTAGAATGTGGGACATAGTTCTTCAGGTCTAGGACATTTCCTTCTTGCTGGTGGACATAGATATTTAGAGTAAAATAAGTTCTTTGTGTAATTTTGATGTGTTATTTCTTTATATATTTTGATATGTCTTTAATTGTTGTGTAACAGACATTAAAGTAGTCTTGACCAATGAAATTTATCATTTCATCAATCCGCTTACATTCTAGTTCATTAGTAGTTTCAATTTTTTTGGGAGCCATTTAAACTTTATAATGATAAAAAAAATCATCTTTTATGGAAATTTATTTTAAATTTTTGACAAAAGAACTAATAAAATTTTTAAATTCATTATGGGGCACAAGTATAACACATGGATCCAAATGTAAGCCGATGCGGAAGTGTGGAACCCTAGTTGTATCATAAAACTTATAACATAGAGAATATGTGAGGTGATAATAGATGTGTCCATGCGAAGAAGGAATTTCACATTGAGAAATAAAATTCCTGAAGTCAGATAATTTTCCTTGAAGTGGAGCCGCAATATATAAGCGATGAAAGTCACCTTGTATGCCCGAACCCTATATGTTACCAGCTTACATGACCATTTTCCCTGCGTGCTTAAAACATGAGTGCCCCAGTACCTACTTCTTTATCCTTCATTACTTCACCTCAGTATATGATCCTTTTTTTTATTCTGGATCCATTTATGAAGGGTGGGTTTTGTTGGAAATCAATTCTATCGTAGAGTTGAATGAAAAATCAAAAAGGGAAATAACATAGAAAAAATATGGGAAAACATAGGAATAAAATCAATATTTGAAAAGGCATGAGCTTTAGGTCTCCCTAATCAATCCAAGAGGTGGTCAGTTTGTATCCTACTTGTTCATCCAGTCTATCGCGTAGCCTACCTGCGTGCCCAATTTAATTTCACCCAGGGTACTGTTTTTTCCTATAAATAGATACTTGGGGCCTTTATTTGTACAAACGAATTTACCTGAAGCCCAATTGCTACTCTAGTAACACTAGTGCTTCATCCATGTCTTCCAAAACATTCAAGGGTTTTCGTTAACCCCTAAGTGGACGAATTAAAGGAGGATCATTGGGCATGAGTCCTTTTAGTGTTTAAAATTTATAACACTTCCGTGCGTAAATCGCTCAACCTCCCTAAATCAAAAACACTTGTGTGCCACCTATTCCTCTAACAGAAACTTGCGCTCCCATCTTCTGTAAATACTTATGAATACTTCTGAAGGCTGGATTCAGCTCTCGCCCAAGTATTAATATCCAGGTAGATCATCCCTTAAGTAAACATAAGGTCACCAAGTTTACTTGCATGCCAATACTTTCTTACCCTTATCTACATGGGCACTCTACATTGATTCAACTATTCTATTATTTTTACAAGCCATTAATCCTTCCTCAAATTCATTCATGGAAATGATTCTTCATTATTTCCTCCCTTGGTTGAATGTGATTCTGTTGGGATCCCCACTAAAACCTCCCCAATTACAGAACCATTAAAAAGGTATATTTCTGTGTCTTTTATTTGGGTTTGTATATCCACAGTCCGATGTTTCCCACATTATATTCATAATTGGGTTAGGATTCAGGATGTTTCTATAGGTTTTTATATTGGTATTCACATGGACAATTCTCCCAAAAATAGTGTTAAGAAGTTCCTAATACGGATGATTATGGTTTAGGTCTTAACCTCTCCCATCTCGAAGACCCGGATCCTCAGGTATCTGGTTGGGATGGTATATTTAAAAACTACATTCCCTTTTTAATAATGTAGAAGTCTCCCACCCCTACCAGGATCAATTTTAGTGCAGCCATCCTGGTGTAAGCCCATAACCTTCATCCCTTCTATCTTTCATTGGACCCTTGCCCAATGTAAAGAGAACATAGGGAAGGCTCTTTGCCTCCCCCTCATCTCTGGTCGACTCAATCTCATCCGCCCTGGCTGCCATAGGCGTACCCTCTTCCACCAACAAAGGAGGAAAAATTGTGGGTAACTTATTGAATCTTTTACATCCTCTAGCTTCTCACACCAAGAATGAATCACATGGGCATAGTGATTTGTCATGGTCAAAAAATTTTAACGACCAATAGACTATGTGAACTCTGATTCTCATCATAATTGGGATACATATGAAGACTTCCTAGGGCATAATATCACTGGATATCCTCTTCATGAATTCAACCATAATTCCCTTTATATAGGAATCCTCCATAGGAATAAGTCCCAAATTAACACCCCCCCCCAAATCATCAAGGCATCCTATTCAAGAAGTAAGCCCAAAATAATTTCTCTTAAAGGACCATAATCTCTTAGGGAACTAATTTATCTACATTGGATTTGATTCCCATCCACATTGGATATGTAGTAATCCTCCTTGAGGTTCAAACCCAACACTTAAAATCAACATTGTTCTCCTTGGGCCATATTCCAAACAAGGTCCAATCATAATTGGAAACCCTTACCCATTCCATGTTCCATGGGATGCTTCAACATAATTCCAACACCAAACATTGAATATAAAACTTTTCCATTCGATATCCTTAAAAGATGACATTAAACTATACGCTTAGGTCCTTATCACATGAACTTAAAAGGTATGATGTGCCTCATTTAGAGGCAGCGAACTACTGGGGTTTTGATTCCTTTCACACGGATACCTAGGTAGCCAATTTTATGAGTATGATCCCAATATAAAAACACACCTTCATCTCCCTAGAAGAAAATAAATCCTGAAGTGCCCCACTAATTGGATTAAAAACTAGTACAATCAGAAAGATGCCTAAATGAATCTCTAAATAGTATATGCGAGTATACAATTGATGGAGAACCTCGAATACATACAGATATCTCAATTAATGATGATCCTTAAAAACATATTGAAGATTATAAATTTTACAAATATTAATTATTTAATGAAAATTCCAATTGGAAAATAATGTTATAATGGGAGAATTAATAAGGAATTAGGAGAATATCTTAAATTTATAAAGAGATTCTTAATATAGGCAACAGTTCCCCTCAAGAGGGTGTGATGAGTCCGACATCCCATCCTCTCAACCAATCCAGGTTCATAAGTATCGTAATGTTTAAACTTAATTAACACCTACATTTGGAAAGTAGGTCCCTTTTGGATAAAGTATTGTTGGGTGTTTATAGTTCAGTGACTAAATCTAATGGAAACTGCCGAGAAGTAGTGATTCATAAAACTAGAACACATATTACAAGGAACTACGAAATAATAAAAAAGATTGAGTTAATACCTAAATATCCTTTTTCAATGTTATTTTTCCTAGATTAATCTATAAAAGAGCATACATCCCCATTTTTTGTATTTGGAAAATGATATCATTACTAGAAAACCACACACTATATACATTATAAAATATAAATTAAATTTCATATATTTAATATTATCCACAAGTTCATAAATAATTTGTTTAATCATAATCTCAAAAAATTATGAACCTTACTATTATTCAAATTGAGGTTACCCAATAATCACATACATACACATTTCATCATTAAAGAGGAATATTTACCACATCTCGCAATATTACACAACTTGAAACTGAAAAAGGTTTGTTCCTTTTGAGAAAATATATATATAGTAAGAATATTTCTTGAAACAATATCCAATAAACCAAACAAAGATCCTCTCATATTGTACCATAATAATATTAACACGATTAATAATATTTTTTATAACCTGTGTAAATTGAAACATATAAAATGGTGATCACATATGCGTAGTAAGGGTAAACATGGGTAATAATTAAAGAAGATCATAAATGAGTATAACATAATTATAAGGGTATGAGAACATAATCATAAGATAATTAAACATGTATAATATGTAGTAAACCATAAATAATTATCCATTGAATGAGGTCTTCCCCAAAAAATGCATGAGTTATAAAAGTTTGGTATCATTAATTTGAGATCATGATCCATGAAAAATATCATAATCATAAGAAATATGTTTCTGAAATAAAAATAACCATATAAAATCTTTTCCTTAGTCAAGGATAACTGAAAACGCATACATAACATTTTGTAAAAATAGACTAACATTTGAAAATTTAAATTAATCACAAGAAACATAAGCATGAAGTTATAAATAGTCAATGGGGGGTGAAAGTTATTGTGTCCAAGGGAATTTCTCCAGGAAAATTATACAATGAAAACTAGACAGGAATAAATACATTAATACACCACCAACCTATCATCCTCAATACCTATATATGAAATATGATCTGCCTCTATGTTTCCCTCTTATAATGAGTTAACAAAATGTACCTCTAGAGGTCGATTTGATTTGTTGTATCTGATGTAATAATTTTACTTCCATGGATATTTCAATTTCCCTTTCAATAAATTCATCACAATGGAAGGATCAAATTCCAATAAAAATAAGGATATGCTATGTGAATTTAATAGTTAGATCCCCTGTAGAATCGCAATGGACTCAAAATCTATTTAATCTACCTACCTAAAGAATGTATAGAATGCTAGATTGATTGATCCATAGGTGGCTCAGATGGTACCACCACCTCTAATAATCCTTTAGTCCAAGGATAATTTTGTTTCATGTTTCCAAACATTAAGGGGATTCTTCCATTTAAAACAATATTCATCTCTCCTCTTATCTGATAAAGATCACAGAATGGGAAATGGATGGATAGAAGGTGAATTTTAATTGGTTAAATAAAAAGCTCTTATCAAAATTTGAAAAATAAACATTTTTAAGGCTCCAAATGTTTGTTATGGATGAAATAGAGGTATTATGTGATCTCCTTTTGTAAGAACCTAGGTTTTGATTTAGGTATGGATTCTTTGAATTTTGGTATAATTATTTATTTTGGAACTAATGTGGATGTATAATTAGTTAGATAACGTCCCAAGGGTGTTTGAGTGTTATTAATATCCTAATGCCCTTATTTTGGGGAAAATTGAGGCAATCTCATGGTTAGAGGAAACCATGTGGGTTGGCCACATAGTTTGATCTAATCATGGCGATGATGTGCATTTTAATGAAGAGCTATCACACAAGGTTGGAGCATTGTTTCCTTAACAATGTGGAATAACCATGTGATACACACCTTTTTATAGATGCCCATTCATGGATAGCACATGGTTTGTCATACCATGTAGCCAAATCGTGCAAAGGCTAAATGTGCCATAATTTTAAATTTTTACCTTTAATGATTTAATTAATCCTTCCTTCTTACATAATCTTATTTCTAATGGACTAAACCTCTGTTTCACGCATTTGGATATTTTTGAGGGTTTATTCTATGGATCAAGTGATATTCATCATTAGAGATCTATTGAATATTTTGTTCGTCGTGATGGATGGACAATGGTAAATACACAAATTCTTTTTGAAACGTTCTCCGTCTCTCTTGCTCTTGACCAAGTTATCCAAGTGTAAGCATTTTTACTATTTTCTCAGATCTACTCCATTCCATGAAAATTAGAGGCTAATACTAGATGATGATTATAATACAAGCCTGAGGTGGGAAGTATATAAATCATCAATAAAGTTCATTTATTTATGAATTTTCATGTGAGACCCGCCAAATTCATAATGTACCATTTACTTAATTATATTCCATTCTTATAATCATTAGAATCGTTTGGTTATTCTATTATGAAATATGTTATTAGTTGTTAGTGTTTACACCCAGAAATCTATCCATATCATGTTATATGTTCTTTCATAATTTTCTTTTTAATGTTTTGACAGTTTTGAGCCATCGTTCAGAAGTTACTTGGACTAACCAATGGGTAATATTTAATATACTATATGGCTTGTTTTATATTCTAAATTAAATATTAAAAATTTATATGTATAATCCCCACTTGACCCACCAATGGAAATTGGTTAAATTTTCTAATTAATTGTGAGTTTGAAATTGGAAAGTATACTAACTATATGAACGGGGATTTTTAAATGTAATTCAATAATATGTTTCATGTGCAAATCACCCCTTTCCTTGTTAATGGAAGGTAGAAGAGTGAACCTTGAATATTTATAATTCTTTAAAATGAATATATGATTTTTTTCATCTACATTGCCTTGTCACACTAATGAAAGGAAAGTCTTGAACCATATAGAAGTATTGATTAATTTAGACATTATTAAATGGTTTCAAGTTCAATTAGCATTGTGACAAAAATGAAATGTAATGGATTGAACCTTATGAAATATTATATGACTTAATTATCATAGTAGGTGTGGATTGACTCAATATCGGCGTGGATTATATATGATATTCTTTGAGGACTCTATAACCCCATTCCAATTCAAGGATGTAGCTTGGTTTGGGTGAGACCCACCTGGAACACAATATTTGTCTAACTTTGGTTGATGAGTATGATACTATAGGATTCCTTCAATATTATTACTGGTTTCCTGGGATACACTCCTAGGATACAACATTTCCATATAGGTTCCATGGTTAAATCCCTTCTCACCCATTCATTGTTTATCCCCATTTTACATTGGTTGACCTCCTTGGTATTCTTAGGCATGTTATTGTAGAATTACTTAGACTAGTATCCTTGTATTACACACTTACCCATAGGCAGGATACAGTCATTACTGAGTTGGCTACACTTGAGGTCTAATTATCCTTAGTTATTAATTTGTAACTTCATTATTAAATTTCATTATAGGTTTCCCTAATACATATTAGATCCTTCACCATTGTTAACATGTGACATATTTATAATGTGGTAACAATCAAAAAATGAATTGGTTACATGCTTAGACACTAGAAAAGGGAAAAAGAAGGTACTTCGGTATTTATGTTATTGTAATAGTTAAATTTATATATTTATTATTTCACACTATTACATTTATATTACATGGGCCATATATTATACACACTACTAGTGGTGGTCCACTGAAATTTACCTAACACCCTATCCAGGTGCCTTTGGTACCTGGGCAGTCATCATGAATGTAGGTGTTGATATATAGAAGCATAAAACATCGAAGACTTGATTGCTTGTTGTATTAGTATGGAGTCAGCAGAAAATGAATGAGATTGAACTTAGGATTCTTGGGAAAGTTTATGCAATTCCCTTTCGGCTACCTCAGTTTATATTTTATGTCTAGTACGTTGTAACGATTACATCTAACATTATAGTGACATGAAATATATTTTCATATATTTTATTATGTTATTCCAGTTGATTTATTTGTTTTTAATTTGTTTTATCTATTTTATATTTTTCATTATGTTTACTTATATTTCATCCAATATTTACCTATGTTTATATTTATCAGTTTTGGTAAACTCAAGAAATGAGGTCATAGTCACCCCACTCACACACCATAGACTCTCACTATTAGTGGGTAGCCTCTGATACATGGGGACAAATGTTTGAGGCCTTGTGTCCCATCCGTCTTGGTGCACCTATCATGTGGAAACTGAGAACGAGACATCACACCTTTTTCTAGATGACATTGTGAGTGTCCCGTAGGGACCAGAAACTAGTGGAAATGAATATGTTCAAGCCCCCAACTTATACATGTGTGTCAACCTAGAAATACCCGATCCATTCGGGGAAGTCATAAACAATGCTAACATCTTCATGGGATCTTAGAATGCCTTTAACCATATTCCACATGTAGAGAACTCAGTTGATATAAAATAAAAGGTGAAATATGTATCCAAGTCTTTCATTAGTTCTATATTTCCATTTCAGGAATAGGGAATAATGATTTTTTGGAGTTTGTAATCAGTTGTAATGGATAGGTTATTAATCCTAAAAAAGTAAATTGAATCTCGGAGAAACATCGTAGTCCTAGAGTCTGAGTTCCATCATATATAGATTTTTTGGGGAATAATTAGTTTGGGAAACCCTATAAAATTCATATTTTTTAAAAGGGACACATTGATGAAGCATTGGTGTGTGTCCTAAAAAATGATTTTTTTTGTAATACTGTCTTTTGTTACTCATTACAGACAACATTATTGAATTGAGGATAAGAGAATGCATGTTTTTAACTAATATTTGGAGCACAAAAACCTAGAAAATATAGGTGTTGTATATCCCAATTACGATTCCAAAAAGATATATCACCACACCCTATCATCCATTAATAATGAGAAATGACCAAAACCTATAACAATATAGACAGAGTCCCAAAATGGATTGGGTTCGCTCCCCATTCCTATAAACATAGTCGACCATGTCCCATAATGGATTAGTCTCACTCCACATTCCTTTTAATAATATATCACAAGATATCAAAATTCAACCAATTTATTTGAGGTTGATATGATTTAAAGACCACCCATTACTTTATTAAAACAATTTATCAGTTTGAAATTATATCACAATAACATTTATAATTTCATGATAAATTAATTGGGAAATGATAAAGATATATTTTTCTTAAATTCATCTTTAGAACATTATCATCACAATTCATCCAGTGAGTGACAATGAATGGTATCATAAGGTAATATTTCCAATAAATAATATGAATCCTAAAGAGAAGTTTACAAATATGAAAAATAAATTTTTAAAAAATTTTAAACAAATTATTCGAAAAATGAGATGAAATATATCCTTGTTGTGAAATCATTTAAAAAAGAACATTAAGAATACTTAGAGTAATTGGAATGTGTTTTTATTTTAAAAACCATAGATATTTGAAAATCATGCCTCATGATGAATAAAGGTAATGATTGAAGGGAAATATATTCATGATCAAAATGTTCAAATAACATTATTTTTAATATATTTCAAAGAAAGTAAAATATGTGTCATTCAGATAAGACCAAAAGATATATTCAGAAAAATTTACATAATGTCAGGGATATTATAAAATATATATTATGGAATGATTTAAATGTTTTTCAAAAATTCGATTAAATAACATTCAGGAAAATGGAAATTGAGAAAAAATATTACAGGACAACAATGATAAATATTGATGGGATTTATTAAAAAAATATTTCGTATTTTTGAGTTTTAAAGAGGGGGGAAATGGAATGTGAATGACCTCTCCATTCTTGAGACGTACAGATAAATTTTATATATTTCTGTAGCCATTAATTGTTTTTTAAAGTGTATATAAGGGATTTGGAGGTTTCTTGTGGAGTGATTATGGTATGATCTAGGTATATTAGTTTTCAGAGAAGTGAAATAGGGCGCAAGGTCATTACATTGTTTTAAATAACTGTCCCCACAACCATGTCTATTTTAATGGAGAGTAGCATGATTGTTATAATAATTTTTATGAGTATGGTAAACCATTTGAAACATAAAATTTATTGCAAATGACTTTTATGTTCTCTTCTCTAGGATTATAAAATCATGTGACAAACAATAAAGTGATATGGGTCTTCCGATAGTGGAGGCCACTTGTTTGGAGAATGATATTTCGAACCATGTAGCTAAACTGTGTGCCTTTATAAATAGTGGAAAAAATGAAACTTTCTTCCATTAATACACTATTCCCTTCTTACCTGATTTTTCTCCTCTTTGTTTACAAAAGACACTTCATCACAAACCCCTATATCCTCACCGTATTCCTAGAGAAACATCAATTTTTTTGGACCTTCTTGTTTTAGTCATATACGTTCAAGTATGTATGGTAAGTCTACGACTCCTTCCCACTCTCTATAGTTTTTATTAACTGATGGGTTGCATTATCTTTCTTCTAAATATTTTCACTTGTTTTTTGGGAATCCTAGGCTAAAGAGTGTTCTCTAATTATAAGAAAAATGATGGATAAATATGTGGAATGTGGCTCCTTAATAAAATATGCTACGTGTTATGTATATTTCTCCCATAGATTTGATTTTTTCCTTTGCTGTTGTGTTGTATAAAATTCTAGTTTTTTAGGAATGACTGAAAAAATAAAATGACAGTTCAAAATGATTTTTCACCTTAAAAACTTTGTTCGTATGATTGTTAAAATCCATGGGTGAGGTGATTTCGATGGAACACCTTACACACATAAAATTCAATGAAACTACTTTGAAATTTGAAATTAAATTGGTTATATTGTATATAATTTGAGATAACCAGAATAAAAAAATAGTGGGTTTTTATAACTGTGGTTACAACTAATGTGGTGGTTTTTGATATTTGTAATAAACCTAGTTGGTGAATTTTGATACAGAGAATACAACCAATAGTTAATTTTTTGGACAACCAACAATACACCCAAAATGTGGTGGTTGGTGTCAAATGAGAATACACTGGGTATGTTGTGGATTATGATGACTGAAAATACACCAAATTTGTGGTGAATTTTAATAAATGAGAATACACTCAATATGTTGTGGATTGTGATTTTGATTATACAACCAATATTTTTTGGGTTGTGATATCGATAATAAACCTGATATATTGTGTTTTATAAAAACTATGAATAAATTTGATATGTGGTGGTTTTTGATATAATGTAGGAACTTATGTTGGAATGGTCTTCACAACATGATATAAGACATCAATCACAAGATAAGGAATGTAGGTAAACAATTGTGTGTCACTGTAGAGTCTTAGAAATATTTCTTATTTATTTTTTCATTTTAATGTATATAATTTATTTAACTACTAAAATTTCACACTCACCAATTATTGGATGGATTTATTTATAGAATCTACTCTTAGTTGTATATTGAGTCATAGTCACACGTTACTTGGGCCGACGTTTAGTGAGAGTGTAGACTTTATGATATCATGATTGAATATGGGAATGTTATATATGATAGATGGATGTCTTATTGTAGAGTGGAGATATGATATGGTAGTTGAGATAGGTCCTGGGTCCTAAGGCATCATTTTATCTCTCTTTCAGGTTATTTTTATTTTCCATTTGTACATAAAGTATACCCTATACCAACAACATGAATATAGGCCTGTAATTTATAACATTATTTTAATATTTGTATTTTATGTGTAGTGATAGGATCATGGATATTGTTCACTTCTTCCATTAAGTGATGTTTTTTTTGGTTTCTTATATTTTATGCATGCCCTCTGAAACTAATGGTATAATGTCTCATGGTGTTATATAGACTCACAGTTTGTTTGATGTCTCTCACATATGGAGGGGAATGATTGAGGCATGTGAAGACCTTTGGTATGAGAACTATATTGCGTAAAGGGTTTGTGGGACATTATCAATTGGTATCTATGGTTTCATTTTTTTATTAGTACTTGTATAATAAGATATGTGAATATAAACATATGAGGGCTTAGTGATGGGATCATTCTTATGAGTATATAACAGATATTTGGGTACTGTGAAAACCCTCTTGGGATGATATTTAATATATTGTCTATGTTATTACTATTTTTAGGTTTTCAACCATTAAGGGTATAAATTATTTCATTGGTAATGATTCAAAAGGGTGTTATCTATTTGGGGAGTAAGACAAGAGAGTGTGGGTTTAGGTTCATTCATCATGTTGGAAATAATTTTCTTCTTAATATTACACATTGTCGATGATTTATTTGTATATATGAATATGAAATTATTTATTTATAATAAGGGGTTGATTATATAGTGTTCCATACTCCAATTATTTGTCATTATTCCCCATAAAAGTATGGCTTCATATTACTTATCCAACTCCATTAATATAATATTATAAATCTATTCTTGGATAAATTTATTTTCCATGATTAAATTCTTAAAATGATGTTCCATTATGCAACATATAACGTACTTTCCATCATAACATTTGAATGGAACTCTATCTAAACAATTCCCATTTTTTTAAAAAAATTAAATTTTTTGAAATAGGTGAAAAAAAAGTGATAGAAATTTTGGTTTTAATGAATAATGTGAATATTCAAATTCTAATTTTTTTTGAAAAAATATATGATATATGATATTTTGTAGTAGATAGGGATCTAGGGAGTTCCTAGTTTATGGGTTATATGAATTTATTACGTTAGGTTTTGAGATTTTGTGCCTACCCTGTATTATTTATTCATTATGTAGTTTCCCATCCATTTTAGTCTACGATGTGTTTTCTTTATCGTGAAATTTTCTCCATAGAGTGCCAGGATCCCAAATATTGAGGGAGAGGGTGAAAATTCCCCCAATTTTATATCTTATAAGCTACCACTTATTGGGGATATAGTAGTGGATGTCCTATTTCTTGAGTGGTTTAGTAAATTAGAATGGATTCCCATTGGATTGCATCTTATGAAGGGATAAGATCCCAAAAAGACTACAGTTGTTGCCAACTACCATTACATTGTCATAAGATACAACTAAATCTCATCTGAAAGTACCAAAAAATTTAATAGATATGGTAAACCTGATACATGCATGAGTCCTGTATTATAAATTAATACACAAATTGTAACATATTTTTATTTCTTTCGGGGATAATAACAAAATTCCATCTACCACATCCATGTATATTTTTAATAGAAGACTTTAAGGAATGCTGAAGAAATAAAAAATAACATGGGTGAGCTAAAATGATCAGAATGGGTATGTAAATAAGAAACAAAATATTGAATCAATAATAATAATGAATATGGGAAGGTAAATATTTGGACAGACATGGAATGTATTCAATTAACTCTAAAAGAAGTGTGTAAACATATGGGCGGTAATATAAATAAAAAACCATTTCAATAAATAGAAAAGGTTTCATGAATATAGAAGGGAAATAAACTGAAAAAACATGCCATTTAGGAAAAAATTATAATTAAATGAATCCATATAATTTTACATAGTGAAAATCTCATGGATAATAAATATAGAATCGAAATAAAGGAAATTCTAAATTATTATCCATCGACTTTGAGGAACAGAAAAACTGACACCATCAATAACTTTCAAAATATGGTTTACGACTATAGGTAAAAACCTATTTAATTTTCACCAATAAATTTTATCATAAGAACCTTTTAATGCATCGATGGTCAATATAATGTTCGGGCCTCACCCATCACTACTTTTCGAAAGCATTCCTTATATCTAATAATTGAATCAAAATATATATAAGAAGACTTATCAAATAGATGTATTCAGTAAAGGATATAGATTTATCAATATTAACCTATAAAATAATATAAACATTGAAGTAAACACTTTATTTAAAAATTATATAGAGTTTAGGAAATAAACCTATCAGTGATAAGTTATATAGACAATTAAGGGAAATTCAATGTCTACTGATCATCATAAATTAAATATTTCAAGTGGATTAATAAAGGATTCAAGGAAATGAGTATCTATACTGTCCAATGAAAAATACATCATAAAACACTCATAGTAAGAATAATTATTTTTTAAAAATGACATATCCCATGTGGTGTAAAAATAAAGGGTGTTGTCCTTTTTATTTGAAATACTATAAAAAATTTAAAATAGTCTCGAGGAAAGTATCCTTTTATTTTGAAATATGTTTTGAAAAAAATATTCTTTAAAAATAATAATTAAAAATCATCAAATAATATGTAAATTTTTAAATTTCCAGTAATAAATAATTTTTAAACTGCTTAAAACACATTTTAAAACCTATTTTTGAAATGTGGTTTTTACAAAAAATAGGTTCTAACACTAAAGAGGAAAATGAAGTCGTTTTTTCATAAAAAATCTAAAACTTTTTACATACCCTGGATTTGAAAAATGGATCTATTACACGAAAAGTTCATGAATATACACTGGGCAATAAAGTGAAATTATTTGAAAGACAATGATCCAATAATTTCCTCTAATGGTAATTCAACTGTAAACAATCTCGAATCAAATGAGTTAGTTAGGAGAACTATTAGAAAGACCATAATTTATATTTGAGAATAAATAAATGAATATATTATGTGTGTGAAAAATAAATCCGAATTTAAAAATTTAAATATGAAAATATATATTCAAAATATTTTAGGCACATAATCTTAAAAGATTAACAATAATTAGAAAGTAATATGACCCAATGAAAAGAAATCGAGTTATGAATTTATTTTCCACATAGTTAAATACCCTTAGATGAAATAATTCAATTTGAAAAAATAAAATAAAAATAATAATTAGATATTAATGATATTAAATATCAATTTTGAAATATGTAGAACATTTATAAGAAATAATTTTCACAATAATAATGTATGCCTAAAATAATTGGAATTGATATGAAGTCCATTACCATATAACAAATTTTGAATTATAAAACCCATAAAATAAATAACTTCAAATGAAAATATAAATACCATTATGATAAATTTTTCAATGATAAAATTTATAATAGGGGCATTTTATACAACAAAAAATAAATTAGTGGTGTAAATAGAGTGTGACTCATGGATTGAAAAGGGATACACGAATCCCTTACCTTTCATTTCCATTCAGGTGAACTTCCATAACATCCTGAATAAAGGTTGTCAAAATATTAATACCTTATAATATATAAAGAACCATATTTATAAATTTATATATTATCTTCCTATAATATCATATTTACCGTTTTTTATCATTCCTTCATTATTTTCACTATTTTTTGTGTATATTGCTCAGTTTCTTGAGTTTGTTTTGACTTGTTATTTATTATTCCTATTATATATATCATTATATAATCATATATATAATGTAAAAAATTATTTAATTTTCATATATATTCATTATACATGTATTTATAATAATCCACAAAATTTGGATAAAATAAATGTAATGCATCATTCATGGCGACGGTAGGTCGTACGTACAGGTGAACACTAGTTCCATTTATTTTTTCATATTTAAAAGAATTAAAATTAAATGATATATATGTCTATCGTAATTATATTATAATATTTATATCACATATTTCATATATTATTATTAAAACAATCATTGATGCATTCCATTTATAGAGTGAACAAATCACAACACTTTGAGATGGCGGTAGTCCACACGACCACAAATGATGTTATTGTATTTAAAAAAAATGGAATGTATGATGGTATTTGTTAAAAAAAATATTAAATAAATAATTATTCCACATAAATATCATTTAAAAAAAACTTCAATCATAATTTCAAAAAATGATATGTGGTAAAGGAAAAACTAACTACCTCATTTCATGAGGCAGTAGTTCACCGTACACAAATAGTAAGTTTATTACCCATTTTATAAAAGTGTGTGTAGGTGTAGGTAGAAACCTCATGATAATAAAATATAATTATATTTTTTATATTTATGTTATTATATGATCACGTATTAATTGTAAATGAATGGATGGTGAAATAAATTGAACATAAATGCACATTGGAGAATGTTACATTGTTTTAGGGTAACTCATTTTAGTTTATACCAAAACACATAAATGGATAGATATAATCCCAAAGTGAGTATAATAGGTTTATGGAATGGATTTTGGGAGATTATATTGTAAGATTTATTTCATGATTAATTTCATTAGAGGTTTGAATAACTAGTATGGGTGATTACCTTTTTAGAGTGGGGTTGGTGTGTCATTCTTGTAAATTTTTAAAAAAGGGAATTCCACATCTGTTCTTACCATGTAATTTGGATCCAATAATGATCATTATTAGATAAATTTTTTTATAGGGTATAAATATGTACATTAAAATGATTTTTGAACGGTTTCAAGGTCATTTTTCCCTCAAGATTAATGTTTAGTCCCTTATTAATCGAAATTTTACCTGAATCATTATAATAAATTTTAATCCATTTATTCATATTAAACATAAAATAAATATGTTGAGAAAATTATAAATTATATTTTATGATTCTACCAAATAAGTAATTATTTATTACAAATTAAAATAATATAATTGTAATAAATTAATTTAAAATTAATCATGCAAATAGGACGGTAAAGCGGGTTTCTAATGTAAAATGTTAAACAAATTGCAATGTTTTTTTATCCAATTTCAATGTTAAAATGATTAAAATGGAAAAAAATGGATAAATTTATATTAAATAGATCTAATTAATATTTAAAAACAATAATATATTTTTTTATCCTTATTAACAAATTAGATAAAAAAGAAGTTTTGAATTAAAATTCATTTACCACGATTCCTTAAAAAACGAATCTTCTAAAAAAAATTTCACAATAAGATAATTTTATTATGTTTTAAAAAAATAATTTAATTTTGAAATATAAAATTTACAATTTTTTAAAAAATTATATTTAAAATAAGTCTTCCATTAAATTGTTAAAAATTGGCTTTTTAGAAAATTCAATTTTAAGCATCAAACTGGTTTTACTCTTATGTTATGATTATCAAATCTATTTTATGAATATCAAAAAAAAATTATTGAGCAAAGAATATATTTATTTAATTATTATCAATCAATAATATTAATTAATTTAATTTATTAGGGTAAAATACCTTTGTAAGCATAAAAACCTTTCCTTTGTATTGAATTGATTTTTATATTAATTTCTAATTAATTGGGAAGCTATTAATTAATTAAATATTTTCATAAAACAGATATTTTCATTATAAATATAATAATATTCCTATACTCCAATTTAATACCATGGTTATGTCTTATTATATTAAATGATATTATTTTAATAATACATTATTATTCAATAAAATACAATCTTTTGTTTAACACAAGCTAACGAAGAAAATCATTGTTGTGTGTAATGAAAGATAACTCTTTACTAAATGTATTTAATGATATATCATATATTTAATTTAATTTATCTATTAATTATATTGTAAAGTATCATGATATTATATTCCGTTAGGTGCTTGGTGATGCTTTTCATACATTTTATCAAATACAATTTTCTTATTTTAGAATTTTGGGGTGTTACATTCTCCCTATCTTAATTAAGTAGAATCTTTGAAGTTTAAACACAACCTTGGTAATAAATGGGCTTAAATTTCCTATTTTTAAATCCTAAATCATTATAAGGATTTGTGAAACAATTTCTAGAGCACTGAGAATGTGAACTGTAAAGGTCACATGTAAAAACATATAACTAGGTCCCTTAGTATGTGAACATTTTTGGAAAGGGTAAATACATACATGGAGGGAAAGTGTAAAACATTATTGGGGTTTATTGAGGTAATAAATCATTATATTGTGAATGATATGTGGAATTTTGAAGGACTAAAATCCATTAAACTGTGATTATTTAAAAGGTCATCATTTAATAAATAATTAAGAAGTTTGGAAAACATTTATTTTTGACACTTTCCTAATTCTGAGTAATTATTTTACTTTCTAAGAATATTGGGATTCATAAATAGTTGATATATTTCTATTTTGTATGAAACATTTGATCACTTGGCTATGCTTCGATCAATTTAATATATTATCCAATTACTCCCAGTAATAGATATCATAAAATGAACCACTTTTTATTCCTAAAGTATTAATATTTAATTTTTACATATCATAAGATCCACAATATAAGTAATTAATATTTCCTATAATTAAATTTACAAACTAAAATGGTTAATACATGAATCTATAAATATCCTACCACTGGTTTATCATTAACATTTATTTATCAAAACATTTAGCTAAAAAAATTTCATATTAACCAGGTCATTTTGTAGATCTATGGCTTGAATGAAACCATTATCATCCTTGACTCATGGATCAAGTCTCGTGTACTTTTTGGAATTGATGGGGTGTCATCCGACATATAATTTGTCCTTTTCAAAAACCATATTGACATAATTTCCAAAATAAATATGATGTGAATATTTGAAATTTAATCATTTATTAACCTTTTTTCAATGGTTTTCAATACAACATATTTTTTTTGCAAAACCTAAGAATCTGATTTTTCTATTATTATGATGTCAATAATTATAATAATAGAACAATAGATTACCAATACCAATAAAATCATGTATATATAATATGACGGTAATATTACTCAAATTGGGTTTCTTCTAGAACATATAATGTTGGTAAATTTTTTCAAAATTCCATTAATTTTGGTAGAATATCCATATATAAAACATAAAAGATATTTTTTGTTTTTAGAACTTATGATCAACCTCGATCTCAAAATACCATGATGGAATCCATCACTCATATGTTAATGATGGAAAATGCGGTTCTATCATTTAAAAAAAATCAATTGATGGTTCATGATTCTTATAAACAAAATACTACAAGTAAACATTATTCTACATTTTAATTATAAAATCCGATTAAATACTTCACACATTTTATTTCAACAGAAGACATTACCTAGTTTATGGTTTTACCTAAGTAATTAGTTTCATTATCTATTCATATCCATCATAATGGTTTGTAATGAAATTTTGAATTATCCTAAATATATCCCCCATGAGTGTAAAAACAGGTGCATACTAAGCCATGTTTTCATATAACAGGTTACACTTGAGTTAGGCATGATACACTATTAAATAGTATTTACCCTAGGTACATATGTTAAATAACAACTTCCACATGTAGTATCAATAAAAGAATGTATTTATAGTAAAATAACATAATATTTATATAACTAGAACATTATGAAATATTTCTATAATTATCCTTAACTTATATCATAGGGGTACATTCTATAATCAATGTTTTCAAAAATACAGTTCCTATGGTTTCTACTAAACCTTCTATGATACCAACTTTAACAACCTGACCCTAAAAATCTCGAACAATGTTCATGGTACCTTTATATTGGCATATGATACATGTAAATAATGCAATAAAGGGCCAAAAAATTATTGTACTCTTGGAAAACTAGTTACATACATGAGTCTAAAATTACAAATGAATACAGAAATTTCAACATAATTTTTTTCATTCATTTGAGTATAAGAACCTTATTTACTAAACATATCCTTGTATATATATCTTGGCACACTTCAGGATATCTTTGAGATAGGAAACAAAATAAGGGTGCATAAAAATTCTCAGTAAGGGCATATACAATGAAGAAAATAATGAATCAACGAGTTTATTCAATATGGCAATGTAAATATCTGAACACACATTCCATGTAATCAATAATATGAGAATCAAGTGTGTAACCAATATATAAAGGTAAATAAAAAAACAAATGCCATTTATATAACTAGAAAATGAATAATATATATAAAGGTAAGAAAATGGAAACAAATTCTATTTAATCAAAAAACTAAAAATCAAATGCCTCCATAGACTTTATCATATTGAAAATATGATGGCTAAAAAATAATGAATCAAAATGATAGAAATGATTATTTATTTAATGTCAGGTCTGAGTCACATGAAAATAAATATAGTCAATGAATTTCACAATATGGTTTAAAACTACTGTTATAAACCTATTTAATTCTTGAATCTAATTTTCCTCCTTATAATCTGTTGATGAATCTTGGGGAAATATAAATTCTGATCCCCAACCTTCACTTTCTATCCAAATTATTTCCCATATTAGATAATTTATTAAATTAATAAAAAATACACATTATTAAATATATATAGTAACTAAAGCATGATTATTTATCAATATTTCCTCATAAAATCATGTAACTATCAATGTAAAAACTATAGGTAAAAATGATATATGGTTTATGTAATAAACATTTCCATGATAAATGATATGGATAATTAAGGAAAATTCAATGGATAATGATCATAATAAATTTAGTATTTCAAGGGGACTGACAAAGGAACCAAGGAATTGATTTTCATAACTATAATTTTCCAAATAAATAAAAAAATACATATGGTATGAATAAGGATAATTTAAATATGACATGTCTCATATAGAGTAAAATTAAAGGGATACTGTCATTGATGAATTCAAACACTATAAAATATATTTTGAAAACATCCTTGAGGAAAATATACCATTGAATTGAAAAATATTTCATTGAAATAAAGTTTTAAAAGATCATATAACATTAGGTAAATAGTGATAATATCTTTGATAAAATATTTTTAAAAGGTTAAAATCACCATTGATGATATTATTATATAATAGGGTTTTTAGAGGGAAACATGTTCACTGACTAAAGAGGGAAATGAAGTTGTGTTTTCATAAAAGGATTTCAATTAACATTTCAAGTTAAAATGGTTGGAAAATTGGTATAATTACTTGATAAAGGACAAGAATTACTAGATTATAAGAAAATAAAATGATTTATTATAAAATGATCCAATAATTTTTCCTAATGTAAATTCATGTTCTATTACCCTGAACAAAATCATATTATGATGTAAACCCTTTAAAAGAATGTAACTGTCTCCAATTCTTTTTTCGGGGCGCACACATCCTTCTGCGGAGGACGTGCTACTTTGTTGCCCCGTATTCCCACTTTCCAAAGGCGGGCGACATTTGTTCCTTATTCAGGGACGTCTTCTCCTTGATTGAAACAGGATGATGGGATGTCGGTTCTTCCTTCTGTGGATTCCTCCACAGAACTCGTCACCTAGTCCTGGTCTCCCTCATAGATTTAATACATTGTTCGTGAATCACATTCCCGGTGCCATATCTTCATGGACGCCGGTTAATTACAATACTTCCGTCAAGGCATTCCATTGGGTCTTGAAATGGTAGCGACCTTCGGTCGGAGTAGACAGCAACATCAGGCATGTCAGGGCATCTATGGGTGCATGGACATTGGGGAACCTGTATTCTTCCTCATGAGAGGGCATCTCAAGGGTGCATATCTTGAGGCATCCCACGTCGAATGCGTGGAGTCATATGCCATAGGCATGTACCTGAGGTTTTCCTTAGCTTCCCATGTTTAACACAGGGTATGCAGCATGTTTAACGTCTTGCGAAGACGGTTACGCCAAAGGTGTTCCATTTGAGGTTTCCCTCAGGCATCTCATGTTTATCACAAGGTAGGTTGCGAGTTTAACGTCTTGCGGAGATGAAATAAGGGTGATCAAAACGTCCCATAGAGACGGATCAATGGTGGTGTGCCCCATAGAGGGGAGATGTCACACCGTAATGGATGATCTGAACACCACTGAGGGCGGATCAGGGGAAGTGCACCCCAAGATGGGGTACATTACCATTGGTTGGGATTGAACCTCTTGGGGGTTTCCTAGGTACCCTGTGTAGAGGACAGGGATCAAAACACACGTAGTTCGAAGGGGTGATGAATCGGGGTGTACACAGAGGACAACCACCCGGAAATATGGTGGGGCTTACACGTGGAAAGCTGCCCATGCGCCGCTTGGAGTAACGAGGAGGTGGATGGCATGATCCCAATGGAATGTGGTGGCCCGGGTGAGAATCAGGATGCGTGATGGATGGATGAACGAAGTGGAGGGGGAATGAAATGGGACCATGGTAGTGGAGACAGTGAAGTTGGGCTTGAGCCTTGAAGTGGCTTCCTACGTATCCCCGTGGCAGGGAATCAATGTCCGCGTAGTTCGGGATGGTTCCGGTGAACCGGAATGAGGGTGGACCTTGGTCTGATGGGCACCGTCAGTGAATCGACGTGAAGGTGGGCCTTGGTCCGATGAGAGATGGGATTGAACCTCGGGGAGGCTTCATACGTACCATGCCTGGACATGGATCAAAGACCTCGTAGTTCAAAGGGTGTCATCGGTGAACCGACGTGAAAGTAGACCCGTGGGTCCACTAGTGGTGGGCATGAACCTTGGGAAGGATTCCTACGTACCATGCCTTGACATGGATCAAAGTCCTCGTAGTTCGGAGAGGATGAGTCACAACGACTTGCCGTCGGACCGGAATGCAGTTTAACGTCATGCTGGACGGAGATGGGACCCGACGAGAATAAATGAAGGGTGGGCTTGAACCTCAGGGAGGCTTCCTACGTACCATGCCTTGACATGGATCAAAGACCTCATAGTTCAAATGGGTGTGCAGTTTAATGTCATGCGGGACAAGGGTCATACAGTTTAAGGTCATGTTGGACGAGGGTTTGTAGTTTAAAGTCATGCTGGACGGAGACATGCAGTTTATCGTCATGCTGGATAGGGGCAAAACTCGACGTGAATGAACGACTAATTAATGTGGCTTGAACCACATATAGGCTTCCTACGTACCATTCCTTGACATGGATCAATGTCCCTATAGTTCGCTGGGTGGGGGTCGGGGTTGGTGCTCACTCTAAGCCCTCGTGAGTCGTGCTCGGTGTGAGAAACAAGAGGTTGTAAGGCCCTGGCGATCACGTCGCGAAGGATGCGTCTGTGAGAAGCGGAAAGGGTCTTAAGCGTGGAGTGCCCCATGGTGTCTTCCTCATGTCTGGCCATGAGGGAATCCCAACTCACTAGCGGGTTGAGGTAATCACCTATGCGCTAGTGCACAAGCGGGATAATGCCTATGGCATTGGAATCAATCCCAACAAAGGGAGATGAAAAATGTGAATCACATGCCCAATATTCAGAACGTCGTGAGATTGGCATGGTGATGGAGGATAACTGTTGACCATGGAGGAAACGCAATGTCCATATCACGTTAGCTAGAAATGAGGACAACAAATGAGGGCTGACCGCTGACCATGTTCGCAACACGGGGCCTAACTCAAATATCGTCGATCAGTCTTCCAGAATGTTGGCCCAGGACAGCAAGTGGACCATAGGTCGATCATCCATACTGTTAGGGAGTCCCTCCAGACGTGATCGGTCTTCCGGGGCGTTGGCCCAGGACAGCAGGCGGACCAAAGGTCGAGCATCCATACTGTTAGGGAGTCCCTCCAGACTTGGAAATGAGTGAAGATCTGAACGAAGGACACACAAAGAGTGAGGTGGAGTGATGGAATGTTTTAATGGATTCCAACGCTCTTGAAACTACGCAACTATAATCTTGGAATTAGGCATCTTACGCTTGGCGCACAAGGCATATATTATTTGGAACAAGAGGAATCCTATGTTTGGAGAACATGGTTTACTACAGTTTATAGTCATGTAGATAGTTCTACTGCCATAAGGCGCCTAGAAAGGCTGGTGGTGGTTCTTACGCAAGGGCGGCCCATGGTGCTGGGACTTACTCCAGGATGGAGGTTAGAGGAAAAGGATGATGATGGTTTCAGGCTTGAGCCTTGAAGAGGCTTCCTACGTACCATGCCTTGACATGGATCAAAGACCACATAGTTCTTCTGAAGACGGATTATCACCGATTGGGGGTTTCAACGGCTTACCGTTGGATAAGATCACAACGTCTTACCGCTGGATAGGGTCACAACAGCTTACCGCTGGATTTGGTCACAACGACTTACCGCTGGACTGGGTGTGAATGGCTTACCACTAGATGGGGTCACAATAGTGGATGGGGCTTAGGCTAGGAAGCTGCCGGGGTGCCACTTTGGAGTGGTAATGGTGATTGGGGATAATGCTAGGAAGCCGCCCGGGTGCTGCTATGGAGTAGCAATGGTGAAAGGGGCTTAAGCTAGGAAGCTGCCCGGATGCTGCTATGGAGCGGAAATGGTGAATGGGGCTTACGCAGAGAAGCTGCCCGAGTGCCGCTAAAAAGCGGCACTGGTGAATGGGGCTTATGTAAGAAGCTTCCCGAGTGCCGCTAAGGAGCGGCACTAGTGAATGGCACTTATGCAAGAAGCTTCCCGTAATGTCTTCCTCATGTCAGTCCATGAGGGCATCCCAACTCACTGGTGGGTTGAGGCCTTCACCAATGCGCTAGTGCACAAGCGGGATAGCAGCAAGGGGCATTGGAATCATGCCACTATAGTCATGGGATTAGGTGTCTTATGCTTGGAGCATAAGGCATCTCTTGTTTAATGGAAGAGGCATCCTATGTTTGGAACATAGGGATTACTACAGTTTAAAGTCATGTAGATAGGACTGTTGGCATCTCATGATTGGAGCACAAGGCATCCTATCATTTGTTAGACAGGGGGAACTACAGTTTAGAGTCATGTAGATAGGACTGTTGGCATCTCATGCTTGGAGCATAAGGCATCTCTCGTATAGGGCAAGAGGCATCCTATGTGTGGATCATAGGGAGAATACTACAGTTTAGAGTCATTAGGTAGGACTGTTGGAATTTCATGCTTGGAGCATGAGGCATATCTTCTTTGGAGAAAGTGGCATCCTATGTTAGGAACATAGAGAGTACTATAGTTTATATTCATGTAGATAGGAATGTTGGCATCTTATGCTAGGAGCATAAGGCATCTCTCATATAGGGCAAGAGGCATCCTATGTTTGGCACATAAGGGTTACTACAGTTTATAGTCATGTAGAAAGTACTATTAGGCAGAAGGTGCCTAGAAATGGTTGGTGTTGGGATTTATGCAAGGGTGGCCCTTTCTGGTTCAACCTGGCATAAGAGCCAACTGATAGGGTTTGGAGGAGTTTCCTGAGGAATGGTTCGTGTAGAGACCCGTATCCTGACGTACATGGACATTACATTACTTTTGCGGAATACTTAGTACATAACGAAAACACACACACAAGGATCGTAATAGTTTAGTGTCTTTGGAAACTCGGAACGTAATCTTCTAAACGTGGTGAAAGATCTTCAATATCTCCCATAAAGATCTTCCCCTTTTTTTTACCTAAAACCTTTCTTTATATCCTGGGGAAATAAAAACAAAAAAGGGTGAGCTCAAATGCTCAGTAAGGGTAAACAAAAGAAATATCAATCACATCATATACATAAGAACGTAGCTTTTGGAAATCTTGACCTGCAAAAGAGCTCATAATATCATAACATGGGATAAATCATAGAATTGAAAATGAGATCCCCATAATCATAACATAAGACTTGAAACTTTGTGGCATGCACACATAATCATGGAAAATCATTTCTTGTTAGTCATGACTCATTGCCAAGACTATCTTAGTGGACAAAGTCCCTTTCTGAACCGAGTTCACTCCTCGTTTCAGTCCTGTATCACTGAACCGAAATAACCTTCCGTTCCAGCCATGTCTATCTCATGAGATATAAAATCATTACCCAATGCATTGGAGGGAGATATAGGTCCCACCCATCTTATAATGAATCCTTTCTTATGTGTGCCACATAATCATAAAACATACATCATCGCATAACACATATAACAAAAATGGGATTCTTGAAACATCATGACATCATAAATCAATTCATATAAGATAAAGGCATTCATAAACATTATTCCATCACAACATAGTCAAACCAATGTAAAAATATGGATAGAAACAGAACCCTTTATTATCTTAGATGGAAAATAATTTTGATAAAACACTTGAATTGAATTCTTGAGGAAAATATCCTTTCTTCTTCAAAAACATTTTTCCTTTCATAACATGTCATACAACTTTAAAATAAAAGAAGTTGATTAAAAATAAACTTGAAAACTTGTAAAGGAAGCTTCTTTGAAGTAATGTTTTAAAAATCCATTCATGCCGTATAAGTTAAAAAAAAATCTTTGTACTTTTGTCGGAAAAGTCAAAAAGTACCTCGTACGGAAAAACGACAAAAGATTCCTTTCATATTCTTTACTAAAAACTCACCTAAGGGTAAAATTGGATTTAAACTATTTCAAGTGGATGGAAACAATATTACATATTGAGGGAACATGGATGTGGATGATAAAATACACCCCAGTAAATACTTACGAATAAACAATCTCGGATAAAAATGAGATTGTGATATTTCCCTTACCTTAGGTCCGACTTGCTTTGTAAGTGTCCGAACCTCCTGTATAATGATTTAAATCATGTTATTGACTTATTACAGAATCATATTCATTGTTATGATATCATATATGGTTCACTTATGACATTATATTACCCGTTCTTTTGTAAATTCCATGTTAAAGAAGCGTTTTGGGTAAAATCGTTTCATTTATCGTAGGTGTTTTGACTTGTTGTTCTTGACATCATTATTACTTATATCATGATTTACTTACTTCCAGAATATAAAATATGATTTATATATCATATATATTCAGTATATATATATATATATAATAGGTAGATAAATAAAATGAAAAACACCGTTCATGGAGACGGTAGTCCGTACGTACGCATGAACGCTGTTTTCCTTTCCTTATTGTCTTGAAATGGAAGTAAGTAGATGACATAAATATGTATATATATACATAAATCCAGTAGCTTTATAATGTCATATATTTCATTATTATTTCTTATATATACATTATAATCATTCTTAAATGGTTAACATGTAGAATGAATCTCATCGCGTCGTGGAGACGGTATTCCGTACGTACGCACGAGCGATGATATCATTTCTATAAATATTGAATTGAATTGGAGTGGATTATACAATATATCAGAATCAATATGATGTTGTAATAACTATGTATAGTTATTCTTTACACCATTATACCCATCCATGTAAGGTGGTGGTGGAAAATAGATTACACCACGGCGTGGAGACGGTATTCCGTACGTACGCACGCGCGGTGATTTCTTTTTCCGTAGGATGGATAGATGGTGAAATAGGTTTGTTTCATACTTATAATAACATATCAGTATATGAGTGATACTGATGTTATTACTTCATAATGAAACAACCTAAGAAGAAGAAGTGGAAGAAGAAATAAAGATGAAAGAATTGGTAACGGTAATTACCTCTTCTTTGAAGTGCCTTTTTGAGACCTCCTCTTAGGGCACTAAAATTGGTCTTTGAGGAAGACCAGAACCTCTAGGATGTTGCTAGGGAAGTGGAAAAGAGATTTTGGCAGGGGTTGGCCGAGCTTGAGTGCTCAAATTGGTGTGAGGAGGAGGGGGAGGAGGTGCCCTTTTATAAGGGAGGAGAGGGGCACCTTAGGAATTCTTAAAAATATTAATTTATAATAAATCTAACCCCACTTAAAAACCTCCAAAAATGACTCATATTCGAAGCTTAGATGAGATAGGGTTGTAATCTCATCAAACAATCAAATTTAGACATGTTAGGATCTTATTTTAAACCTTATCAATTAGATTTAACTCTAAGTTAAATAATTTAACTTTTACCGTGTTTTTTTTCTTTCACTATATGGTTAATACACTTACTATAGCATGCCAAACGAACCCCAAATTGTTTATTATTAATATATATATCCTTATCTAAGTCATTTGGCCGAACCTTAGATTTTTAGGAATAAAATAACAATTAATAATATAATATTTGATTTAAAAACTATTTTGTGTCAATTTTGACACTATTTGATATATGATTTTTGTGAGAGTCATAACAGAATTAAATGTTCGAACCAAGTTAATTAAATCAACATTAATATATCATAGTAACCTATAAAATTAGTGGAATTCATAAAAAGTCTCAAATTACATTTATTTTGGTGTTTATAACATCAATTATTTCAATATTTCATTAATAAGATAATTACTGCATCATCATTGTGTCATAAATAAATTTAATTATTTGATGTCTAAAAATTACAAATAAAATACCATCATGTAGGAAATCTTTTTAGCTTTCTAATGAATATTTACAATCGAATTTATCTTATGTATAACCCCATATTAAAAATTATTTACTTATTAAACTTTGATTTTAACTATTTTAACCTTTCTTTAAATAAATTAATAATAAATGTCCTAATCTAATCCAAGTGGGCCTAAATGGTCATATTTTATTCCTAAGTTTGTTTTTGGTCGAATTACACTTGTCCAATAGAATTAGGACATGTGTTAGGGTAATAGTAATATCATATTTACCCTTAGTTACCCTATTTACTATTAACCGCGGTAAAAAAAGTAAAAAGTTACTATTCACCAAAAATTATTTTCATCTCATTGAACCACATTTTAGTCCTTGATATTAACCGTGTCTCTCGGATTTTCAAAATTCCATTCACAGAAGCGGTAAAATTAAGTTTTATGCAAAATTCAGTTTTTAACCTACCACTTAGTGGTTTCACTATTCATCAAAAATTGAAAGTTTTCAGAAAAATACCAAAATTTCATCCTAAGCTATATTTCATATTCCGAATTCAAAAATGAAATCTATTTTACCAAATTCATAACATAGAAGTTGCATTTTATAATTAAATCATGCTGTTAAAATAAATAGCGTGTTTTTAGGAAACAATATATATCAAAAGATTGACACTTGATTATGTCTGGTTTAAATGTGAAATTACAACCAATGACCAACATTGTATTAAATTGTAAAAATATATTCTAAATATACTTTAAAACCACTCAAATTAATGATTTATCACTATTAATTATTTCGATTAAAAAAATTGTTTTTAATTATAATTTAGTAATTTTCACTATTCATCAGAATATGAAAGTTATCCGAAAAGTACCAAAATTTCACCTTAGGCTAAATTCGATACTCCGAATCCAAAAATAAAGTTCATTTTGAAAAATAAGATTTACTGGATTTCAAAAAGTGGTTATTACTATTCATAACGGCTAGTTTTAATAATATTTTTATAGCATATCGTTGTTTAGTGAAACTCGGTATTGCGTACTACACACGCTATCGAGGAAGGTCGCGATTGCGTGTAATGCAAGTCAAGTCAAGGATGTGTGTTGTGCAAGCTCCTTTTGGTGTAGCATACAACACAAAACATTAATAAAATTAAAAAGAATATTTTTTTATAAAATCTTGGGCTGTTACATTCTACCCCCCTTAAAATGAATTTCGCCCTCGAAATTCGTCGGGGTTATAAATGGTTTACTATTCGAAAGTTTCTTTAATAGAAACCCACATCGTAAAAAGGAATATCAAAACCAATCTTTAAAAACAAAAGTATGAAACGTAACGGTTACCCAAATAAACTAATCATTGGGTTTCCACATAGGTGAAAATATGGATATGGAAGAGAAATCTAACCATCATGTTCTGATGGAGAGTGGTAGAGAAAATGGCTATGGAAAAGCCAGTAATCACAAATCCATAGATATGTGATGATATAAGGTACCATCTGATTCATCAGGTATAAGATCACTAGGACAACATTTTTGGTTTTCAAGATCATTTCCCCTAAAGTTGAAAATTTTGTATTAGAAGAAATACTTACTTGATTTTGGTACAATCTAACTGTTGTTCGTGAATTTAACAATTTCGACTTCATCCCTTAAAGAAATGAAGTTGAATTTGTTATTCGTGATGTGTTAGTAGATCATGTGATAGAATGATGGGTTATTCCATCTCTTTCAAACAAAATGTTAGCAAAAGTTATAAGTCCATCTTGTGATTAGATTAATCGTATATGGTTCCAAAAATGAACTTATACTTCATATATCATACCGCTTAATAAAATAAAACTAGTTTATACTAACCAGGGACTTCCTGTAGGCCAGTGGTAGGCGATAAATGCCAGTCGCACTTCGGTTGTGAGTTCGATTCCCACAGCCTTGTCCGACGCGATGGGCTGTCGCCCGTCCTGCAGGTTGTCCTTTTTCTAAAACTAAATTACTATAACATCCCATCAATAACATCGAAAAAAAACTTATATCCTTAAACAATACTCACTTATGTCCAACATAATCCATTTCAATCTTTAGGATTATCCATAATACTGCAGTCCACTCTCATAACATAGTGAAAACGATTACCAGAGATTTAATACCATCGTTGATCCCCATATATCATAAGATATGTTTTGTTGGTCACATTCCAAACATTCAAAGTCCTTAATCATGTATTCTCTTGAAAACCTTAGTGAAAACATGAATGCAGTTAAAATTTAATAGTTTCCACATACCAAAATCCTCAAATTTCTATATACTCAAACAATGATATCACTTATTCCTTATATCAATCATGAGCTCATGAATACAATCAAACATCTCATTATATTCTTATCCTTTCATTATGCACTTATCATCTACTTTCCAAATGTATCTGAATAACCTTTCATGGTTACTGGTACTTTCAAAACTCAAGGAAAGACAACAGTGTAACAATCCTTAGATGTCTCTTTATTCCATAGTACCATGAGATTTCTTATACAACATTACACATGATAAACATGTAATCATTCCACTACATTCTTAAACCATTGACCGAGCTTCAACAATTCTTTCATCTCACATATCATTTGTAGTCTCTTCATCATCATCAACATAAATACTTCCCATACGACCATACTGATTATCTTCATGAGACTTTCCCTTAGGGCATTGGTTTGCATAATGACCGTACATTCCACATTTAAAGCATTTAACCATTGTTGATGTCGTAGCAATACCATTATCCTCATCCATGATGTTAACTGAACCTTTTCCTTTGCACTTACTTGCTTTGTGTCCTTATTTTCCACACCCAAAGCATCTTCCAGTTCCTTTGAAACATTCTCCTTGATGCCTCTTTCCACATGATTTACATATGGGAAATTGAACTTTCTTTCCTCTATGATCATCATGAAACTCCATCTTTCTCTTATTAGCCGAGTCAGGAAACTTACCAAATTTTACTTTATTGATCATATTATGAGATTGCTGATTCGGCATAATAATGATGTTTGGACATCCAAATCCCATTTCATTTGGTTGCTCATGAAAAATATCATTCCATTGTCCAGCATATCCTCCATTATCGTGAATCACCTTGTTTCCAGCCATTTTCTAAAACCCAAAAAGAATAGTGTGAGAGGAAAAAATCATGCTAGGGAAAACAACATAATAAAGGGGGAGTACCTTCAATATCCAACATCTTAGGTTTAATTCTATGATCGTTAGCGTAATTCTATTACTATAACCTATACGTATACTTATCCCTAGGGACATCCCTAGACATACCTTAGAAATATCTCTAGGGATCTCACTAACGTTTTCGCATCCTAGTTTCCAAAGGTTGACTAAACCTTTCCTCTGATACCAACTGTAGAGACCCGTATCCTGACGTACATGGACATTACATTACTTTTGCGGAATACTTAGTACATAACGAAAACACACACACAAGGATCGTAATAGTTTAGTGTCTTTGGAAACTCGGAACGTAATCTTCTAAACGTGGTGAAAGATCTTCAATATCTCCCATAAAGATCTTCCCCTTTTTTTTTACCTAAAACCTTTCTTTATATCCTGGGGAAATAAAAACAAAAAAGGGTGAGCTCAAATGCTCAGTAAGGGTAAACAAAAGAAATATCAATCACATCATATACATAAGAACGTAGCTTTTGGAAATCTTGACCTGCAAAAGAGCTCATAATATCATAACATGGGATAAATCAGAGAATTGAAAATGAGATCCCCATAATCATAACATAAGACTTGAAACTTTGTGGCATGCACACATAATCATGGAAAATCATTTCTTGTTAGTCATGACTCATTGCCAAGACTATCTTAGTGGACAAAGTCCCTTTCTGAACCGAGTTCACTCCTCGTTTCAGTCCTGTATCACTGAACCGAAATTACCTTCCGTTCCAGCCATGTCTATCTCATGAGATATAAAATCATTACCCAATGCATTGGAGGGAGATATAGGTCCCACCCATCTTATAATGAATCCTTTCTTATGTGTGCCACATAATCATAAAACATACATCATCGCATAACACATATAACAAAAATGGGATTCTTGAAACATCATGACATCATAAATCAATTCATATAAGATAAAGGCATTCATAAACATAATTCCATCACAACATAGTCAAACCAATGTAAAAATATGGATAGAAACAGAACCCTTTATTATCTTAGATGGAAAATAATTTTGATAAAACACTTGAATTGAATTCTTGAGGAAAATATCCTTTCTTCTTCAAAAACATTTTTCCTTTCATAACATGTCATACAACTTTAAAATAAAAGAAGTTGATTAAAAATAAACTTGAAAACTTGTAAAGGAAGCTTCTTTGAAGTAATGTTTTAAAAATCCATTCATGCCGTATAACTTAAAAAAAAATTCTTTGTACTTTTGTCGGAAATGTCAAAAAGTACCTCGTACGGAAAAACGACAAAAGATTCCTTTCATATTCTTTACTAAAAACTCACCTAAGGGTAAAATTGGATTTAAACTATTTCAAGTGGATGGAAACAATATTACATATTGAGGGAACATGGATGTGGATGATAAAATACACCCCAGTAAATACTTACGAATAAACAATCTCGGATAAAAATGAGATTGTGATATTTCCCTTACCTTAGGTCCGACTTGCTTTGTAAGTGTCCGAACCTCCTGTATAATGATTTAAATCATGTTATTGACTTATTACAGAATCATATTCATTGTTATGATATCATATATGGTTCACTTATGACATTATATTACCCGTTCTTTTGTAAATTCCATGTTAAAGAAGCGTTTTGGGTAAAATCGTTTCATTTATCGTAGGTGTTTTGACTTGTTGTTCTTGACATCATTATTACTTATATCATGATTTACTTACTTCCAGAATATAAAATATGATTTATATATCATATATATTCAGTATATATATATATATATAATAGGTAGATAAATAAAATGAAAAACACCGTTCATGGAGACGGTAGTCCGTACGTACGCATGAACGCTGTTTTCCTTTCCTTATTGTCTTGAAATGGAAGTAAGTAGATGACATACATATGTATATATATACATAAATCCAGTAGCTTTATAATGTCATATATTTCATTATTATTTCTTATATATACATTATAATCATTCTTAAATGGTTAACATGTAGAATGAATCTCATCGCGTCGTGGAGACGGTATTCCGTACGTACACACGAGCGATGATATCATTTCTATAAATATTGAATTGAATTGGAGTGGATTATACAATATATCAGAATCAATATGATGTTGTAATAACTATGTATAGTTATTCTTTACACCATTATACCCATCCATGTAAGGTGGTGGTGGAAAATAGATTACACCACGGCGTGGAGACGGTATTCCGTACGTACGCACGCGCGGTGATTTCTTTTTCCGTAGGATGGATAGATGGTGAAATAGGTTTGTTTCATACTTATAATAACATATCAGTATATGAGTGATACTGATGTTATTACTTCATAATGAAACAACCTAAGAAGAAGAAGTGGAAGAAGAAATAAAGATGAAAGAATTGGTAACGGTAATTACCTCTTCTTTGAAGTGCCTCTTTGAGACCTCCTCTTAGGGCACTAAAATTGGTCTTTGAGGAAGACCAGAACCTCTAGGATGTTGCTAGGGAAGTGGAAAAGTGATTTTGGCAGGGGTTGGCCGAGCTTGAGTGCTCAAATTGGTGTGAGGAGGAGGGGGAGGAGGTTCCCTTTTATAAGGGAGGAGAGGGGCACCTAAGGAATTCTTAAAAATATTAATTTATAATAAATCTAACCCCACTTAAAAACCTCCAAAAATGACTCATATTCGAAGCTTAGATGATATAGGGTTGTAATCTCATCAAACAATCAAATTTAGACATGTTAGGATCTTATTTTAAACCTTATCAATTAGATTTAACTCTAAGTTAAATAATTTAACTTTTACCGTGTTTTTTTTTCTTTCACTATATGGTTAATACACTTACTATAACATGCCAAACGAACCCCAAATTGTTTATTATTAATATATATATCCTTATCTAAGTCATTTGGCCGAACCTTAGATTTTTAGGAATAAAATAACAATTAATAATATAATATTTGATTTAAAAACTATTTTGTGTCAATTTTGACACTATTTGATATATGATTTTTGTGAGAGTCATAACAGAATTAAATGTTCGAAACAAGTTAATTAAATCCACATTAATATATCATAGTAACCTATAAAATTAGTGGAATTCATAAAAAGTCTCAAATTACATTTATTTTGGTGTTTATAACATCAATTATGTCAATATTTCATTAATAAGATAATTACTGCATCATCATTGTGTCATAAATAAATTTAATTATTTGATGTCTAAAAATTACAAATAAAATACCATCATGTAGGAAATCTTTTTAGCTTTCTAATGAATATTTACAATCGAATTTATCTTATGTATAACCCCATATTAAAAATTATTTACTTATTAAACTTTGATTTTAACTATTTTAACCTTTCTTTAAATAAATTAATAATAAATGTCCTAATCTAATCCAAGTGGGCCTAAATGGTCATATTTTATTCCTAAGTTTGTTTTTGGTCGAATTACACTTGTCCAATAGAATTAGGACATGTGTTAGGGTAATAGTAATATCATATTTACCCTTAGTTACCCTATTTACTATTAACCGCGGTAAAAAAAGTAAAAAGTTACTATTCACCAAAAATTATTTTCATCTCATTGAACCACATTTTAGTCCTTGATATTAACCGTGTCTCTCGGATTTTCAAAATTCCATTCACAGAAGCGGTAAAATTAAGTTTTATGCAAAATTCAGTTTTTAACCTACCACTTAGTGGTTTCACTATTCATCAAAAATTGAAAGTTTTCAGAAAAATACCAAAATTTCATCCTAAGCTATATTTCATATTCCGAATTCAAAAATGAAATCTATTTTACCAAATTCATAACATAGAAGTTGCATTTTATAATTAAATCCTGCTGTTAAAATAAATAGCGTGTTTTTAGGAAACAATATATATCAAAAGATTGACACTTGATTATGTCTGGTTTAAATGTGAAATTACAACCAATGACCAACATTGTATTAAATTGTAAAAATATATTCTAAATATACTTTAAAACCACTCAAATTAATGATTTATCACTATTAATTATTTCGATTAAAAAAATTGTTTTTAATTATAATTTAGTAATTTTCACTATTCATCAGAATATGAAAGTTATCCGAAAAGTACCAAAATTTCACCTTAGGCTAAATTCGATACTCCGAATCCAAAAATAAAGTTCATTTTGAAAAATAAGATTTACTGGATTTCAAAAAGTGGTTATTACTATTCATAACGGCTAGTTTTAATAATATTTTTATAGCATATCGTTGTTTAGTGAAACTCGGTATTGCGTACTACACACGCTATCGAGGAAGGTCGCGATTGCGTGTAATGCAAGTCAAGTCAAGGATGTGTGTTGTGCAAGCTCCTTTTGGTGTAGCGTACAACACAAAACATTAATAAAATTAAAAAGAATATTTTTTTATAAAATCTTGGGCTGTTACAGTTCGACTCAAGGTACTCGGGGGATTGATGATGAGAATCTCAACTCATGACATCGAATGAAACCCAGAGGAATACATCAACTCAAGGTGTTTCATGGTGTGTGGAGGAGTATCTATAATCATGGTATTCCATAGGTGGAAGGTGGGAGAGCATAAGTGCGCAATGGAAAATCCCGACATCCTGGCCCGAAAAGGGGTCTCACGGAGCAAAAGGGTCTCTCGCGGAGCAAAGGGGTCTCACGGAGCAAAGGGGTCTCGCGGAGCATGCTCTCGCGGAGCACCATCGCGGAGCATAAGGCTCTCTCACAGAAAAGGGGTCTCATGGAGCTTGGTCTCGCGGAGCAGCATCGTGGAGCATCAGGCTCTCGTAGAGCATGGCCTCGTGGAGCCTCGGCTCGCGGAGCAGCAACACGAAGGAAGCTACTAGCAGAGCATGGCCTTGCAGAGCCGCAATGCGAAGCTCCGCTCGGCCGCCCAAGGGGCGAAGTAGCGGTGGCCATCCATCCGGAGAAGTGGGGTGAGTTGGGTATTTATAGGCAAGGGGTGCCACGAAGCAGAACTCCCGCGCCGCCTCAGGTGCTTCGCGGCGCGCTCGGGAACGTCAAATTCGTTAGCGGAGAGGTACCGCCTCCGGAGCTTCGCGGCGGGCTCGCGAACGTCAAATACATTCGCGGAGAATTACTGCCTCAGGAGCTTCGCGGCGGGTCTTCGTGGCGGATCGCGAACTTCAAACGGGTTCGTGGAGCCTCTCGCCTCATTACTTCGTGGCGGCGCTCCGCGATCACGGAGGGGGCTTCGCGAATGGGCTTCACGAACCAGATTTCAATCCCAAATTTAAATGTCCATAACTCCTATTCCGTAGCTCCGTTCGGGCCCTGCGACCTACCAAATCGAAGCTTGCGAAATGAACTACGATCTTGGATCATGTATGGAAGAATTTGGAAAATTTTGGGGACGCGTTTTCCGGGGTCTACAGTAACTTTATTGTGAGAATTAAAAAATGATTATATTATGTGTGTAAAATGTAAATAAACAAAAAACAATTAGAAATACAATAATATATATATCAAAAAATTATTACACACATAATATTATAATATTAATGATAGAGAGGATGTAATAAAACACAATGAAAAAGAACCGGGTTATGAAATTGTTTACCACTTGGTAAGTTTTTATTAAAATAACTTTAGAATAAATAATTTAACATGAATTTTTTTTATTAATAATTATTTATTTATAATATTACATTTCAAATTGTAAATATGTACACCATATATAGAAAATTAGGTGAATGATAATATAGTTTTCCTCAAATAATTGGAATTGAGATGATGTCACTTACCAATTAGTAACTTTATAATTAAAATCTCCATGAAAGACATAAGTAAAAATTAAACTCTAAATATCATTAAGATAAATTTATTCATGATATAAAAATAAATTTATATAGCATGTACACAACACATAATAAATAAGTGGTGAAAATTTTCTATGCCACAAGGAAAGAAAAGTGACACATGAATCCATTACTATGCATTTCCTTTTGAGAGAACATCCACTAACATCATTTATAATGTTTATAAAAAAGTAAAAAGATTATAAAATACTATACCCACTTTTAAAATTTCATATATTATATTATTATTAAATCATATTACCTTTTTTCAACAATATTTCATTATTTCCACTGTATCTGGTTTCAATTGCTTATTTTTTCGAGTATGTTTTGGATTGTTGTTAATTTTTCCTACTATAGAGAAAATGATTTAAAAACACCATATTTTTAAACAATTATTTAATAATATTTTATATTCATTATATATTAATTTATAAGATCCCATTAAAATTGAAGATAATAAATGAAATGCAACATTTATGAAGAAAATAGGCCATATATAGGTGTGAAAGTTACTTCCATTTTTTTTTATCAAAATTAAAATAATGAGAAATAGATAATATATAAATATATAATAACCCTATTATAATAATTATGTCATATATTTAATACATTTTTATTAATATACTCTTTTATACATTCTATGTATATAGCAAACGAATCATAACGCTTCGAGGAGGCGGTAGCCTGACATCCCCAGATGATGTTATAGTATTTATAAAAAATGTAATTTGTGAAGTTATGTGTTATATAAATATTATATAAGTATTAATACAGTCTTAATATAAAATATATCATATAAAATCAATTTTTCCATCATAATTCCCTACCATGGATGGTGTTAATTTAAAAACGAATGACATCATTTTATGAGGTCGTAGTTCTCCAAACATGAACAATAAGTTCATTACCCTTTTATTTTAAGTGTATATAGGTGTATTTATAACCCATACCATTAACAAATATCAGTATATTTTTGATAATTATGTTTTATATGATCATGGAATAATATGAAATGATGGGGTTGAGAAACATATAGAACATAAATGCACATTGATGAATGTTACCTCGTTTTCGGGTAACTCTTTTTGGTCTATGAAAAAGTAATACTTTGTTGGATTTTGAAACAAGTTGAGGATTTTTGGTTGAAGGATGATACTTTTGGAGATTATTTCATCATATTTCGGTTGAAAAATGTTTATTTTTATGTGTGAATAAGGGGGATTATTGGGTCACTTTTTTACATAGGAGGAGGAGTGATATTCTTGTAAATTTTTGAAGAAGGGAATTATATCCTTGTTTTTTCCATGTTATATGGATCCAATAATGGTTAAAACTATTTCTAATAGAGTAAATGTTCTAAATATTAATATAAAATGGAGTTTTTACACGTTTCTACGTAATTTTTTACATTATGTTTATGGTTCAATACCTTGTTATGCTTAATTGTACTTTAATATCTATAATTAATTTTAATCACTTTCACTAATATTTGTTTAAAAAAACATAGTTTAAATTTTGAGACATTATAAATTATTATTATTCAAAATATTGAATACATTTTTTCAAATTATAATCACATAAGTGGAAGAAATTAATGTAAAATTAATCCTACAGTGAGGATGAAAAAATATGTTTTTATTATAAAATATTCAATGGTTAGCCAAATTTTTATATACAATTTAAATGTAAAGTTGATTACAATAACACAAATTGTATTAGTTGATATAAAATATAAATAATTAAAATTTAAAATGAATAATAAATATAATCTAACCTTATAAATTAAGTATAAGAAAAAGAAATTTTGAATTAGAATTCACTATTTTTCATTATTCATCAAAAAATGAAACTACTTTCAAAAATATAAAATTCCCCCGAATATATTTTTTATTATTTAATTTTGATAAATAATTTTATTATCACATAAAAAAATTATTAAATTTCAAAAAATTGGATTTTAAATAGGTTGTCAATTAAGAGGAGGAAAATGTTTTATTTTTACAAAAATACAATTTTAAGCATAAAAATAGATGTATTGTTATATCATGATTATAAAATCTATTAGAAGAATAAAATATTTTTTATATGAATATAATATATATATATATATATATTAAACTAATATAAATCCCTAGTAGTAATTAATTTTGTTTTTTAGGATAAAACACATTTTTTATCATAAAAACATTTCTAATATATTCAATTGGATTTTACAATCATTTCTAATTAATTGATAACCATTGAAATATTTTATATTTATAAAAACATTATATTTTAATTAGATATTTAAAAATATTCAAAACCTAATAGTTATAAACTAGGTTAGATCATATTATATAAATTATAATGCTTTATTAATATATTGTTGTTCTGTAAAACTCTGTCTTGCTTGTAATGCATTCAATCAAAGAATCTATTTATTGAATGTATCACAAGATACCAAAGTATTGAAATCATTACAAGAAATATCATATGATTAATTTATTTACATGATAATTATATTGTAATGTCTTGGGATATTATAATATCTTTCATTATTGGGGTTGTGTTACATACACTCTATCAAATATAATGTCCTTATTTTGGAATTTTGGGGAACTACACTTTCCTTGTTAGATCATAAGTAGAAGTTTTAGTTTTAGTACCCAAAATTATTTATGTTTTAGGGTGGTCCATAGGTATTAGATCTATGAATGGAATATAATAAAACAATTATTGATAATTTGGAGTCCCCAATGGACAATAGAGTGAAGATGGTAGTGAATTTGATTGTGAGGGGAACCCCCGAATTGATGGGATATCATTTTCTAGGTATATATTAATGTTGAAATTTATTGGATTCATTCCCTATTGGGTTTCTTTATCCACATATTTCATATGAAATTCATTTCGATAGGTCTCTGGAGTTCCTATATTTAACACATGGGGTTATAAATATAATGGATTATGTCTATAAGGTTATATAAGTAGAGGAATTTTATTCTTTATTTGGACAGTGATGGGAATAAAGGACAAAAATCTACAATGAGGTCCTTTATGATAAAATTACGGAACAATTTAATGTGTTTCACAAAACCTTTCATTTTGATATATGGGAAGAAAATCTAATTATGTAGAGAAAAATATTTATGGGCCATAATTTGGGGAGATTTTCCCATATAGATGGTTGTGGTAGTAGATATTGTTGTATTTGGAATTTTATTTCTGATGATGCACACCAGGAGAGATATATTTAGGTGAGGTATAATGGTTATTCTACCCTTCCCCCACGGAGAAGTAGTGAGGTATTGTGTCTTTAGTGTGGAGCTCTTGAGAATATGAAATGCATGGTACCTGATCTCGTAGGGAGTAACATAATTCTGGGACGATGGGGAACATTATTCATCTTTATAAATTGTACAACATGCAACCAATGTATGGGGATTTGGATTGGTTCGTAGGTCTAGGAATATGACTGATGTATCTCAACAGACTAGTATATTTGCTTCCACTATCTGTATATGTCTTGGAAGTGGATGAGGAACCCAAGGTTTGGGATATTAGATGTAATAGGATATTGTGACACTATATATTTATATATAATAATAGGGTTATGGTATGTGGAATATTCATGATTTGGAGCCTACCCTGATAGATCCAGATAAGGGGCTATCATGGATTTGAGGAAATATTTCCATATAATTAATCCTTACCATGGTTAATTTGATACAGATTCTTCACATTCATTCATCTCCTGTAAATTTAAAGGAGGACTGGGTATTTCTTTATAGTACCTTTATATATTCTTTTTTATCAGATCACCTTTAATCTATACATTCAACGGAATCTACACGTGTTCTTAGAGTTCTTGGTGATTTACAGATTTCTATTCATTTTTGAAATTTTTATTCTAAAGATGGGTGGTTTTGATGTTATTAATTGGATGTATTGAAGAGTTATCTCTCATGTTCATGAGGAATACTACATCTAGAATTTATCATTCATATCTCATAGGTGTGAAAACATCAAGTATTTATGTGAGTGTGATTTCTGATCAAGTTGTATGTTGGTGGAAATATATTGAATTCATGGGATTGTCACTTTGTGGCTAGTTTTTTTCTCAATAAAGGATATACATGATATCATATCATCCATCTAGTGGTTTATTTATTCATTTATTTATTCCTTGATTAATTCTTGGTGATTTAACTCGATTAAGGTATTCAATTTACATTTGATCTTTTTCTGGGAGAAGTGGGAATTTCCATCCCATACTATCGTATATCTCCTACCGAGATTTGTAATATCACTAATCACATGGAAGAAATATACAAAAATTGATTAATTAGACCAATCATGTACCCTTGGGATGATTTAGTTCATTTTTACAATATATTCAATGGGTCCCTATGATTATGCATAGACTATATGATTATTAACCAGGAGATAATTAAGAATTGGTAGTTGCTCCGACACATTAGTGACCAATTTGATCACATTAAGGGTTCTTATATCTTATATAAGATGAAAATCTATTTTTTGTTCCACTATTTTAGTGTAAGACCTTCTAATATTCATCTTATGGATTTGAGGAGAGGATTTTTAATTTATGAGTATCATTTGATGTTGTTTGGATTGAAATAAGTTTGACATTAATGATTCCCTTTTTGAATAGAGTCTTCCACTCATATTTCAATTCATTTGTTCTCATGTAATTAATGAAATATTGGTTCACTCCATATCACAATAAGAATATGCTCAATATATTTAGATTTAATTGAGTACCGTAAGTGGGAAGATACTTTATGAAAAATTAATCAAATTTTAAATTTTCATTTAACAATGTTTAATTTATAGGCCATTTCATATTTGAGGATATAGATTCTATGGATCCATATATGTTTAATTTCATTCTTTTTTAGGAGATTCCCAAAAATTATATAGATATTTATCGCTTCCAACTATTAGTGGGTTATTATTGATGTAATATTCTTATTTTATTTCACATGGAAGAACCATTGATGATCCTGACCAAGAATGGAGTGAAATTCATTTGGCCTTATGATTATGTTTTATAATTCAGGGGGATGACAGAGTGATTTTATTATGCACTGATCATGACCATAACAAACCTTGGTAAGGATTAAGCTTTGTTTAGTCAAGCCACATAGGTCCTCTTTGGTCCTATAATGATGTAGGATGGGCGGGTTGTCGATTATGGGTCTAGGAAGTTGAGGCCACTTGAGTGTAACAACCCAACTCAGTATTTGGATCCAGTCACTATGGTTCATTCCGTGAGGTGCTTGTAGAACTACCAGGGGGGAGAGTGTTTTTTCGTTTATACATATTAAAAAATACTAAAATAAATTTTCTACAAGCATAATATAAATCCGAGGTATAGAAAGTTGGTTGATTATATAGAATTATTTGATTTTTTTGTTTTCTTTCCATCCTAGGAATATTAATGTAATGTTATATTTGGTGAGTGGGAAGACATTGAACAAGGAGGATTATTAAGTTGGATAGTGAGTGGAGGATAATGGAATTATTTTATGAGTTACATATTCATGTCCCTGATGAATAAGGAAGTATAACCTTAAATTACTTCTCTATCACTTATTCACTTCTTGACCAGGCAAGAGAGCACCAATTATTATATTGTGACTTATTAGTAATGAATTATACTATATATGGTATTGATACCCCTCACGATTGTTCATTTTTTTTGATTATGATATTCTATATGTTTTTAGAGGAGTGTTTATCCCTACAAGCATACACAAGGAATTGATGTGGAAATTTCACTCTTCACGGTATGCCATGCATGATGGGTTGGCCAATATTTTTCATGATGTGAAAATGAAATATTGTTGTCATGGAATAAATAATTATATATCTAATTTGGTTTCCCAAATCTCTCATAACAAATAGGTGAAGATAGATAGTTGTTTCCAAAATGATCTACTCAAGTAATTGTGAATTCTAGAGGGGAAATGGGATGATTCCACAGTGGATTTTGTAATGGGATTACTAAGGCCTCAACATTGATATGATGTGTATTGGGTTATCATCAATAATTTGAAGGAGGTATATCTATTAATCCACATTAATAATTCTTTAATACTCAATGAGTTCGGAAGGTTGTATGTGTGACCAGTATTACACCCACATAGAGTGTTATAGAAAATCATATTAAATAGAGATACAAATTTCAATTCAAAGATCAATGAAGTCCTTTAGAATATATTGGGCACACAATTCCATAGAAGTATACCCTACCTTACAAAAATGGATGCCTATTTAGAGTGTGCCATATATTATCTTGAATAAATGACCCTAGAAAGATACCTTGGATTTTTAGGTTCATTGATAATTTACTCTGACTTCAAATAAGTATGTTATAATAAAATATATTATGCATCTATATAGATGGATCCCTTAGAGGGATTGTATGGTAGGCTATTCCAATCACCATTATTCTTAACAGAGGCTACCATGTTTGTGATTCTTTGTATGATCATATTTTAGGACACATATGAGATGATTAATATGAATATGATATTATTTAAACCCACCCATATTAGGTAAAATAATTATCTATACAAATAAATATCCCCCTAGAGTTTTTGGTTAGTTAATGAGTCTTCTTATACATATCTCCAACATCAAGGAGGTGTCACATTCAAAGGTAGATAAATATAGAACCTATGTATTTTGTTCCATTAACAATTATTGAGAGATTCATCCCTATAAGATATTTTTTATCTCATCTATATAGGTATGCTATTATGTATGATGTTTTTTTACATATCATAACATCAATTTTAGCTCCCATAAAAATACCATATTATCAATGTTGTTGATGTCGAGATGGAGGCCGATGATTTTTTTGAGATGTTTCCAATGTTGATAGTGGAAATAAATGATAATAAACTTTATGGGAGACCATTACACTTATACATTTTCAAAGGAATCATGGTTGAAAACAAGTGGAACCCTACTAATGAGAGGCAGAGTTTACGCATAGCTGTCAAGGATTTATAATGAGGCTGTTGGATGTTCTCATTTACATTTTTAGGGATGGTTTGATATTTTGTGGGTGGGTGGGTGGGGTGGAGTTGTAAGACACCATAATTATAGAGAGTTATAAATAATTTTAATATATTAAATACCCACTTAATGTTTTTGTTAACTATTATTAGAGGGAGTAAATGATGCCTCATGAATTCATGGGGAATTTTGGGCATGGATATATATTTTTTATAAATTTAATATAGGAACCACCATTAGAATATAGATATCACGGACTGTTCTCCCCAAACATGTGGGGTTGATTGGGTAGGAAAACATTTATTAAAACATTGCTAAGGAAGTTGGGATGCCATGTGAAATTAGAAATTTATTACAGAGGTTTAGAACATGGTTTTTGAATGGCTTGTCAGACTGTGTAATTAACCATCTATATGGGTGGGATTTGATCTACAGAAGCCACATGACTCACAATAGTGTAGAAAATATGTGGCCAAATAATTCAACCTACAAAAAGTGGATAAAATGATATTACCTTTATAATCAAAGACCTTCTTACCTAATTTCCACATTAATTTTACCTTGAGACACCTCCTTCATGTGCCCCTTGTTCCCAAACTCCTTTTGGTGAAGCTTCATTAATTTATAGTGATTTTGGTTTCAATATAATAAAATCCGTGTTTTTTGATACATCTAAAACTCCTCTTATCTCTATATTCTATTCATGTGTTTTTGGGTGTTCTTTCAATTATTCTACAAAATATATTAATTTTTGGGTTTTCCTTGGGACACTATATTTTATGTCATTTTAATATGTCTCAATGATCTATATTTGATTTACAGATACTTCTATGACTAAATTAGGTGGTCACTATGTTTCTCCGAAAGACACACACTTCTTCCTTGGTACCTTTATTATGTGGAAATCCAATTTTTCATGCATGACCTCTAAATTAGAAACAATGTTTTAAAATTTGTTTTCCATGATAAATTAATTCTTTAATATTACTAAAAACTATAGGTGGGATTATTTCCATAGAACACCATACCCACATTAATTACTATGAAAATATATTGAAATTGGAACTTGAATGATTTATATTGGGTAGAAATTTTAATTTTCATAATACACTGGATGTGGTGGTTTGTTTTAATTGAGGACACACTTGATGTGGTGTTTTTTCATACCCTAAATACTATTGATATAGTGGTTTGTGATACTGTAAATAAAATTGATATGTGGTGGTTTTTTGATGATGTTTAATATACCAAATATGATATGGTTTGTGATAAATATTAACACACCCGATATGTAGTGATTGGTGATAACCGAGAATACACCAGATATATGGGGGTATGTGATAATGGAGAATAAAACTAATATGTGGTAATTTTGTCTAATAAGAATACAATTGATTTTTTTTAATTTTTAGATAATATGAAAAAAAGAAATACATTTTTATTTTTCATATATAATAATACACTTGATATGTGGTGATTTTTTATATGATGTGGGTACTTAAGATGAATGGTTCATTACATCATGATTAAATGCATCCAATAGTAGATGAAGCAAGAGGCTTAGAACATTGTTGTTATTGTATCACCCATGCTCATGTCATTATATATTTACTTTCTCACCTTCTATCATATAAAATATTTATTTATTCCACTTACCAAGTACTTGTTATATTGAAAATATTATTTAGGGACATTGTTGGTTGTGGAAAACTTAGTGATAGTTAAACCCTATACAATAAAATTGTTGGATTCATAGTAGGATTTATGAATACAGGGACAATGGTTATTGACCTATGATAGATGCATGGATTTTTTATAAATGAAGCTCAAAGATAGTAATAGGGTAAGAGGACATGGCCGATGTTGTGATCTCTTATTTATTTTGGGTATTTAGTTTTGAACTATGTTTATACATGATTTATTCCATCTATCTGATGTATGACGTTGAAATTTTATTTTGTATCATCCTAGGTATTTCATGGGTTTTGGTTTATTTTTTATCTTATTTATTATTGTGCACTTATTTCATTATGTTATGTAAAGTATCTTTCTTATTAATTTCCGGTTTACTATGACATCATGTGTATATTATCCTATGGAATTACATAGACACTCACTACAGTTTGGAATCATATGGCATACTAGGTGGAACACTTGATGTATGTAAATATTGTTCATCCGGGAACTATATATTGGACTGAGGTGGAGTGATGTTACAAAGGGAATACTTGTAAAACATAGAAATTATTGTATAAGAATAAAATAATTGATCTTTAAATATAAAAAACATAAAAGTTACCTAATGTAAATTGAAACATAAAAAATCCAAACAAAATGTATGCATTTAATAAAAAACTTCCCTTAAGTACTAAATTTCATTGTACCTTGCATAAACTCCTTAATAATAAATATTATATTTATATTAAATATGTAAAAAATTATATTCAAATTTATCTTAATATATAACAATAAAATATAATTTTTAGTCTCAAATTATTAACAATTCTTTGTTAATAACAATTTTTGGGACTAAATGGTTCAATTTTATAAGCATGTTTCGCTTTAATGTTTTTTATAAATGATCCGGATTCATGGAATTTTAATATTAATAATATCATATATATGATATTTATTTATTATATACATTTTTATAACTATCCAGGGAAGGAAACAATAAAAATTGAGTTACTTCATTTAAGTAAGTCGATAGTCCTAATATACACATGTGCGATGTTTTAACATTCCATTAGATAAAAATGTGGTTGATAATTACTTTTATAATAACATATTAAATTTTATCCTTATAATGATACATAATTAATTATTTTTAGGTTGTTAAATATGACATAGAGGATGTGTAAGAAATGAAATTTTGATTGTTCAAGGTTGTCATGATAACCTATACATTGGATATCATCCTTTGGTTCTCTCCTTAAGAATTCATGAGTTCAAATTTTGGTGGAACCAAAACATATAAGACATGGATAATGGAAGTGGGATGTTATTTTCAATGTCATTTCTAATGATAATGTTCTATATCTGCGTGATTAAGTGAGGGGTGAGGTTTCCCCATTAAAAGTTAGAGGAGTGGAACCCTTGTAAATACACTATACATTAAAATAAAAAAAGTCATTTTCATAGTAAAGTGGAACCATGTAAGATCAATTTAAATGGAAAGGTTATATAGGTCAAAATATAATCATCCCAGAAAATTAATTATATGTTTTATAGATACTATATATCTTTATCCATTTATTTTCACCCTTTTAAACTATTTTATCATTTTCTATTGTGCTAATCTTTTTACCATGGAAACATTTTTTATGACTAAAAACTCCACATATTCAAAATTATAATATTTTTATTCCAAATATATAATCCATTCTAAATGATTCAATCTATCTATATGGTAGTAATTACTTTTAATATAAGTTTGTAAAATGTAATGAAAAATTGTTTTTCAAAAATTATATTTTATGCATAAAAATAAATTTACAACAAAACAAACTATAATTTTAATCCTCATGTCATTAATTAGATAAGATTTAGAAAAAGATGTTTTTTTTGAATTTAAAATAAATATAAATCTTTATTGATCAATAATAATTCTTAATTAATGAAAAATGGCTGAAATAATTTTTTTTATAAAAAATAAATTTATGGTTCCAAAAATAAATGTATGAGTTTTTAAAGTCAACATAATTGTTTTAATGAATTATTTTACTCATAAAATAAATATTTGGTTGATCCAAGGGTTTTATAAATTTTTTACTTATTCATATATCAAAATTGTGTCATAAAATCTATTGTATTTGTAAAATGATTTTTTTCACAATTTGTTTAAAAATAAACCACTGCAAAAATATAAAGAAAATTTACCATAATAAAATTGGATAATTAAGAATAAAAAAATTATGTTCATATTTATCAAAATAGTATTCTTATATATATAATTCTAACTCTCAAATAAATAAATAATAATTCAATACAAAACATGGATTTAACAAGTAATTTTTGTTTAATTGTGATTTTTTAATATAAAAGTCATTATATGTTATTTATCATTATATGAATATTATTAATTTATTTTAATAATAATTTTCTTATTTCATAAATAAATTTTATTAATAATTTTTTTTAAAATTAATTAACTAATCAAAAATAGGTAATTTATTAAAACTGTATCTCTAAAATAAATGGTGTTTTCTATAGTAGAAATTTTTTTGTTAATTTTTAAATGTAATTTATTTAAAACATTATGTTTTATTTGATGTTCATGAAATGTATTTAATTTTATATTTAAATAAATATTTCTTCACATATTTATGATCGTTTATGCAAGAGAATCTATTGAACTAATTAAATTTACTTTGAAGGAAACTTTTTTATAAAATATCAATGATTCTCAAAAATCAAATGATGAGTATTGGAAAAATAATAAGGTATTATTCAGGAATATATTTTTTTATGATATATTGTTGTCACAATATTTTCCATTTCATGTGAACTAATTACAAGGGAGTTGATAATTAAAATCTTTTTGATTTAAATATTGCTTAAATTAGTTATCATTAATGAAGTATTCCATAATTAAAAACAAGGGAGTTTTTTCATCCATGATGTTAAAAAGTGTTTTTAATCACGCACATAACTCATATGTTCCATAATGTTTGAATTATGAAGGCATTACACATGACTATATCATGAGGATATAAGAGTATCCTACAACTAAAAAATAGGGTTATATGAGCCTTCACATTCCTTGAATAGGCCTTTCCACCCTAGAACCATCATATCCTCATCCCCTTATTACCAAAGGGATTATCATTCTATGACAAGGAAAAATATCATCCATGGTGTGATGATATTTTAAGCCATATTTTAGATACAAAAAAAATGGCATTTATCTTTTGTCTACTGCTTAGGTTGTCTTCAACATTAATTCATTTTTTATCCACTCTAGTGACCGATGATGCAATCCACAGAATATGGTTTCTTTATTTTATATAGTAGATTGTTTTCAATATTCGTTATTGGGGATCATATATTAAGGTTTGGTTATCAGTTCCATAAATTTTAATAACCATAATATATTAATGTGAAACTACGAAGTGGTATCAAAGTTATACCATTCCATTCTAGTCTCATAATTACATGTTAGGTTCAGTTGTCCGTACTAATGAAAAAACAAATTTTCACGGAACCACCATGATATATTCGATATTTTAAGGCTCTATGTGATGAATCTAATGTATACTAGAGTATATAATCCTAAATAAGAATAAAAAATGATTTTTTAATTAAAACTCAAAAATTAATTAAAATATTTAATTTATTAATTATTTATAAAGTTAAATATTTTTTGTGATATTTTTTAATTTTTAAATGTGGGTATAAATTAATTTATTGTTAAATATTTATAAATAAATAATTATGGGTGTTGGAACACTAATAGTGAGGATAAATTTAAAAATATTCATCATTTATGGGTATAATATTTAATAAAATTATTTATTTAATGAATTTAAAACATTAAGATCCTTTGATATGTTATTTAATTGATGATACTTTAATCATTATAATAAAAAATGACTTTGAAATCAATTGTATATTTATGATATTTTTAATGTAAGAATAATTAATAACTGAAAACATAAGAAAAATTCTTATTTTAGGGAAATTATATGTGTTAGAAAAAATACCTTCGGGAGTATTTAATTGTAAATTTTTTAAACACATGAATATATAAATTTAGTATAATAATTGAATAATAAAATTGTTTTTTCAATATAATATATGAAAATAAAATTATGTATCCTTAGCCTCTAACCATATACTGAACATCATTGAGCATACCATTTACTAGTCACATGGTGTTTGGTTTCTAGTGTGGTGTTGACAAGACAAGTGGGTAATATTTCAAACTGGAACAAAAAATATCAGTTGAAAAGTAACAAAATATTTTCACAATTGTCTTGTAATGGTCTTTGAAATATACTATTTTTATAATAAGGACTAATGATTCCTTTTTTGGGAAATTTCTACTATGAATTATGGGGTTTATGAAAATCCATGGAATGTCCATGTATTGTATCAGTGTTATTGAAATAAATAAATTTATTTTTAAGGGTATGTGATGTCAAATATATAATTTTCAAATCCTGTTAGAGATATTTAATTCAATATAATGGTCAGAAATAATGTATATATTATTTTTTATTTATATGATCAAGTAGTGGTTTGTTAAATCATTAAAATGAATGGGGTATAATAAATTAAGATTAGATGGGTATATGTAATGGATGTTTGTCTTTATCATACACATCTTATATGATAATAGATGTTGTTTATTATAAATAGTTTTTATGAATAATATGAGATGTTATACATGGTGTTTGAGTTACCCGATTCTACAACATGCTTAAGAAGAATAGAATAAAATTATTTTATCTTGAATTTATGTGTTTGTCTTGATGTTTTCATGATTAATTGAGATTCGAATAAAATGAGTTGATGTTTATATATAATGAATTATTTTTTTAAAATGCTACAAAAAATTGAATTCAATATATAATATTATTCCATGAGTTAATTTGTACAATATTTATACTAAAAGAATTTAAAGATACCATGTTTTTTTAAGCTATGTAATTTATTGTATAATCTAATTTAATGAATGTTTTGGTGTTTTTAGTGAAGTGGAGGTTTTTATGCATAGTGTTTTGAGACTAGAACATATAATATAAGGTGGTATGAACATGTTCCATGGAGAATCAAAATTTTCAATATAATAAATGATATGTATACGAATGATATAACAATTAATTAAATATTATATTGATGGAGGACTGTAATCCAAAATTCAGAGGAATGACAGTTTTTCATTGTACAATCCACTAGCAGTTTTTCAGTTCATTTAAGAGTCTTCTGAAGAGGACATTTGGAGTTCATATGAAAAGATTGGAAAAATGTTAAATGGATATTCCTTGGATTTAAATGGTAAGGAATGTTTGGATGATGGACTAGTCTTGAAATCAATTGATTACAAAAATATTTTATAATATAATAATACAAAATAGTGTGTTTTCTGTAATATCTCTCTCATACATCCTCAAAGATGATGATAAATGGGATTGAGGTAGTTTTTATAAAGATACATTCATTATAAAAAATGAACATCTCTTATATTAAAGAATTCAATTAAATACAACATCGATTATTGAGATAAAATATTTAAGGTCAAGATGCATTTACCGTGGTTCTATTTTATTTTCATTGAATTCTGACAATGCCATCCAAGTGAAGCATTATCTGAATATTAGTCTAGTAAATGTAACCACACAAGGATACAAAATGAAAGGAAATTATGGTGACTATGGGGGATTTTTAGCTAGTAATGTGATATGATATATATATGTAAATAACTTTCCCATAATATGATAATAAGATCACATGTAGTTCTTGACATCCTTTTATAAATGATTCAAACACAAGGAAATGGGAGTGATTAAATGATAATTAAAATGAGAAAATAGAGACCAAAACACGATGTGAATTAGTGGATGTTACTTATTTGGGGTATATCCAAGAGAAGTATCCTAGGTAGATCAAGATTTTTTATTGTACATCCCTTTGTGAGTACATTTTCAAGTGATGGTTGAGTAAGGGGGATCAACATAAGTTAAAGGAATTACATTAATTTCACGAAGGAATGTTGTTAGTGTGTGGCATTGGGCCTAGTGTGGTGGATTCATAAAAGACTACATATAATGTGGAGTGAGAATCAAGTGACATGAAGTTCTATAGGTGTGACGAAATAGGTGAATAACAAAGAAGGTGGAGGATATCCACTAAATTTATTTCAAAATCATTACATTATTTCTCATCATGTTATAGGGATAATACTGTATATTTTAATTTCATGAGGTATAGATGTTTAAAATTTAGTTTAATGTTTAATATATCGATGTAGATCATGATTTCTAGTGTTATAATATTAATATAATATGCTATTCACTTTAATGTCATGTTGTTTGAAGTAAGGGTGTAATTTATTTCCTTTAATGTCAACACATATTGATCATGTTGGTGAAATGATAAACTATTGTCTTTAAGCCTACATGATTCATGATTATAATGATAAATATGGGATGATTTAATATTAATCACATTAAATGAGAGAAACATTTTTGATTTTTTGGGTTAGGATAAGAATGTTGGATTGGACAGTATGAGGACTCATGAACATGAGGGGAAATATTTCGTTGTGTTGAAATAAAATAGTTCAAATTGCTAATGTGAAAAGTGTCATGAGAGGGAAAAACTAGCGGTGTTCAGAATACACTAGAGTAAATGGTACTGGATGAAGGGAAAATCATGTCTTCAATGAGATGAATCAAAAGGGAGGTGATAGATAGGATGCAGATAACCACAGACCATGTTTGAACATATAATTCCACTATTTTGTTATCTTGAATGATTGGAAATAATATTTGGTTAACTAATAGGAAAATATGAAAAGTGGGATACATCATGTTTTAGACATGGTAGATTCATTTATGAATTCTAAGATGGATGGGTTGCATGATGAGACTAGGGAACTATGTCATCACTATAGAGAATTGAAATAATAAATAGATTATTGATGGAGAAATTCATACTCTTGATACATTAAGTGTAGAGGGAAGTAAAACATGTATGTATGAGGTGAAGTACAAGTAATATATGGATACACCATTTTTAGTTGAGATTATATATAAGTAAAATGAGTCTTGGTCACTATAAAATCACGAAGTACATAATAGAGGATCAACTATTCCATTGGGGAAACCTTAATTTTATTTTCTAGTAAATAGTTCATTTTTATCGAGGTTGGAACATTTATGTATGATAGGCTATATAGTAAATGGTTGAGGGTATACCCAAAATGAATTAATGAACCAATATCATTGCAGACAAACCCAAAAGCATGTTAACTCAGTTAAGGTAATTTTCCTGGACATTGAAACTAGTTTTTTTAGTCTTAAAACTTATATAATGGGATTTTTATAGGTTTATGTCCTATAGATTATAGAATAAGAATGAGGTAGTCTTTATAGAGATTAGTGTGGGGTAAAATCAAGTTAAATTGAGGGACTATGTTAATAGATATAGCATTAGTGAATGATTTTCACCATTTAATGTTATGATAATTGGACCAATGGGGATTTAATTTAAATTCAGAAATACCTTGACCATTTATCCTCAAAGAAGCACCTACATAATGGCCATTGGGAAATTAAAATTCGATGGATTTGAATGGATCATTAATAAAAAGGTGGGTAAATAGTAATCTACTTGTTGGGTCAAATATTTGAAATCACGTTTTCACTAAATATCTTGTTTGATAGGAATAAAGGAACACATAATTACATGAAAAGTGATATGATGGGATACCAAAACCTCCATAAAATGGAGAGGAATCTCATTTGAGTACACTATCATAGTTTGTTATTTTAAATATGTTATTAGAATATGTAAACTATGCAGTTTATGATCATGTAAATAGTAATAATGCTAGTGCATTATAACATTTTTTAGAAATTATATTGATAATATAGTTTAACATCAAATGGTAGTGATAAATTTCTAAAACATATACTCTCTAACTACCAAGAATATGTTTTTACATAGTTTAAAGTCATCAAACTGGGACTTTTGTCAAGTATTATAATATCATCCAATAAGAAATCTAGGTTTGTTTCGTATTTCTAAGAATTTACATCATGCTATTTAATATTATGTTATGAGGACCATCCATAATGTAGTTTAAGGTAACGTGACATGGGTACCTCCCAATGTGATGTTATGTGAACTGTATCACTTGGAACCTCAAATTAGTGGGAGGTTTGATACACTAATCCTTGGTGATGAATGAGTATGCACTATTGGAGTAGAAATTTTGAAAAATGGTATTTTACTATTTGGGTTCTTTCTTTTGGGGATTTCGTCTAGGTATTGTTGACATTATCAATACAATTAATAAATAACCATATGGAAACACACCTAGGATAATCTTATTGTTGAAGACCTAGGCCACTCAATTTTTACGAAACTAAAGATTGTTTATGTCGGAAATGATTTTCATCTATACATTATAACAAAACTAAAATGAAATTAGACCTTTTATTTTGAATGAAATGGACATAGATGGAAATCCAGATTGATGGAAGATAAACCTATCTGGGAATCACTAATTCAGTTCCATATTCTTCAATTTATGGTGTCTCCTAGATTGAATTTTTAGTCTTAATCTAATTTTCTCGTCGGGAATTGAAGATATTATATATAGAACTATTCTTACACTTAACCAAATTCTTTTTCATATCTTTAGGGATTTTTTTAATCTATCACTATTTCCATTCACTATCATGTGATAATAAGATTTATGGTTCAAACTAATTTTTTACATTGATTAAATACACTTTATCTTAGAGTTAGAGATGTTTTGACAATTTTCCATAATAATTTTGTGAGGGATACCAAACCAATTGATGATGTTGAAGTTCAAAAAAAATTTCATGGAACTGATATTGAACTCATTGAGGGGATAAACATCATCCCACATTGAGAAATGTTAAATGGTAGTAATACTAAAGTTTAGTTATCAGGTTTCTATTGGTGGGAAGGTACTCGTTCCATTTATTCCCCCATATGAAGCGGGGGTAAGAATATATGGTGATGTGGAGAAACTCTTGATGTTACTATATAAAGTCCAAATGAACAGAAAATTTTTGAAACTTATTATTGAATTACATAGGTTCATGATCCATTATACGACATAAATTTTCCAATACACATATATAGTGAAGATATTCAATTATTTTTAATTAGATTAACATCACCCAATTTGAAAATCTTTCATGAATTATGGAATTTCCATCCAGTGGGTGTATTAGTGAAGGATTCCATAAATGTTTTTCTTATAAAGAACTTCCTTTGAGTTGTTGTAATCATAGAGGGTAAAATTTGATTCCCTTTTATGGATATTACCCCTCTTCACTCAGATTACTAGAGGGGATAAATTTTGGATATAATTAATCAAGAGACACTATTGGCCATATTTTTCTTCTTTTAATATAAATTTATGTCCCCTCATGGGAAGGTCTTGTGTATAGTGGATTCACCACTTAGAACTCTACATCATAAGTGGTAAAGGGGGTCTCTTTTTGATAGATAAGATAGATAATAATGTTGTAAAAGTTCAAATTAAAAATTAAGGTAGATATGTTTCCTATAGAGTCATCCTTTAGATTCTTTGACAACATGATTTGAAAAAAAAATCATGTAAGGAATTTTATTCTAGTATCTCATGGGTACGATTGATCAAGTGGGGATGCTTTATTTTTATAATTTTATTACAATTTTTGATCTTCATAACATCCTTCTCTATGATACACATCATATTAATTTGATGTACTTAGAAAATGAGTCCTAGATTGAGTATGTTAATGAGGTCTTTTTATTCATCCTCTGTTTTGGTTAATCTCTCAAAAAGGATAAATGAGTAAGGTATAAGTACCTTTTTGGGAGTGATAATGGAAATTCCAATGAAAACCCAATTGGGTTTTGGTTTTTTCATCCTCATCCCAATTGGTCTTTTAGAGGAACAAACAATGTGAATCTTCCGTCATGAAACTTATTTTTCAAGGGAATGAGGAGAATCACTAGACAATTTTGAAACAATAGAACCTCCTCAAGTGTTGGATGGTTAGAAGGGAAATCATCCAATTCTTATCCATTGATATCCTTTTCTGGGATGAGAATAATTTTAAATATGGTGATATATTACTTCCCAATACACCATCCATCATGTTAGTATGGGAAGATGTAAGATGTACCTCAATGGTAGAATCCATGAGATCAATAAAAAATTATGATGATATAAATTTAATGTAACGTTGGGATCAAAAATACTTTGGAAAATAAATTTTTCATGATGTTATAAGATATATTCATGATGTCTATAATAATTAAAATAAGTCATTATATATTATTTATAATTCCTTGTTATTTAATTGGGATTAGTGTCAACTATGGGATCACGCTTGGTCCATGTCATAGATGAAAAGTGGTTTCTCCATGACATATAGAAAGTATATTGGAGAAAAAAACATTACTGAATTGTATTAAATACTTAAATTTATTCTTGATCACCTTTTATATTGAACATTTCATTATATGTCCAAATAAAGACTTACATTTTCTAGCGAGGATAGTGGGAGAATTCATGATTTAATCTTGTAATCTATGAAAATTTTACAAATATTGTCAATTAGAAAAATGTGGTATTTTAAAGACGAACTAGATAATCATTGGGTTTCTTTGATTTCATTTGTATCGAATATAAAATAAAGTCATTTTCTTAGAGGGGAATTTTAGAAAAAAAACTAATAAGGGTTTATATATAGATTATTAACACAATGTATGGTGACTAACTTCTTGATATCATTAAGATAGTCTTATAATTAATGGGATATGATTTCTAAATTGACCATTTAGCACACCTCCATCAATAATTGTCAGGGATAAAGGAATTGGTGTCTAGCCCATTTGAAGGTTAATCTAACATTAATTAAGAAAAATGGATTTGATTGGTAGTTGTGGGTTCCTAAGTCTTCTATGAAAATTTTGGCTTGTTTATAATTTTATAAAACATGGATATAATTACACCCAGAGTATCCATCTATGGAGGAGAAGATATATAATCTAATAGAATCCTCAGTAAATAACTATTATACTTGGATGAGGAAGTCATCTTTTGGAAATAGTGACCTATGTCCTGAATGTCAATACATACATTTATCTTCCCATTTTTCGTGATGTTTAGAAAAATATTATCCATGAATTTTGGGTTCTTTCATTCCTTGATAAATTTGACTATAATTAGTTTATCAATTTCTTCCCCAACCCTATAACCATGGTAGGGTGAATTATTTTGGGAAATATTTTATAATTATAAAGTCCAATATAATGTTCATATAGTTTTATGATGTCCAAGAGTTATGAATATTGGAATGTCCTTATAATTTTATGTAAATAATTAATTTCAATTTTTCATGAATGAAATATACTAATTTTGTCTATCTAGAGACATGATAATGTAGCTAACATTGTCCTCATATCTTATTAATTGTCGAGGTCAAATGTATCATCTCATTGGAGGTGATAGAAAATAATTAATCAAAGGTCAAATAGGTCTTATATAATCATCCACATCAAAAGAATGAGTATATGTGAAGATATTGATCCCTATGAATAGGTGGCTATAAGGTGGAATCATCTTTCAATGTGGCTGTGGAATCACTGAAATCAAGAAACAGTTTCTTCGCTCTATATAATCTATACCAATATAGGCTATGGATTCAAACCCATATATTATTTACTGAGATAGTTCCACTACCATGATGAATTATCATATCTTGTCAGCTTCCTATAGCTCAAGCGTACTATTTTTTTGTACAGGATGGAGGCTTATGTTGATATAAATTAGCACGAACAAATTGACATATAGTGAGATAGTACATACCATGTTTCAATTTAAATTTTGTTTCATATGAGTAGCATGTGATATGAGTGTACACCATTATCTTTGTAATAATGAAATGGTTCCAATGGTAATGGTTTGTTAGTATAAAATCATGGATAATACATATTCAATTGAAATTCATGTACTCCTAGGGATCTACCAAGATGATTTCCATGTCATTAAGAGGATTGAAAAACATTGACAAAACAACTCAAGGAGTATTTCCACAACAATTGTAATTTATAATATCATGGTAATGGGTTTCAAATGATAAAAATTGTGTGACATAACATTAGAGTACTATTAATAAACTATTATAGGAAAATTTGAGGGACTAATATTATGATGAAGGGATGAATTTATGTAGGTTTATCCAATGCATTCTAAGAAAGGAATTAAACATTGTTCCTTGTGAGATAATCATGAATTTTTTGTTGGATACCTAGTATAATAATTGGTATTTTTATTAGATCGTGATTATCAAATAAAAATCTATCTTTTTATATCCATGTATTGTTATTATCTATTAGAATTTATCAATATCAATTCTCACCATCTTTTATAGCATCCGAGATGGGATGAGATCAAAACCACAAATAGTATCAACCATGCTTCAAAAAAATAATCACTATTGATATTTTCCGAGAGGTAGAGGGGGCTTATTGGGTATTATCTGATTTCACCCAAATTAATCCTAGAGAATGAGGTAAAAACATGTTAGTCCTCATTCAGAAATTCCTTAAATATTTTTGTTAAATGGAAGCTAGATTATAAAAACAACTCAATATAAATATATGGTTTTGATGAGTTCCCCACAAATACCCATTAACATGTAGAAAATTTTAGGTATTAAAATAATTGATAATATTATTTATGAGATGCTTAAGTACATCATACATTGATTATCGGGGGATATTGTTTCTCCATAGTGCTTGTACCCTGACTAGAAGAGTGGAAAACCTAAATAGATTGGTAATATTTTTTTGCAACCACATATAGAATTATACTATTAGTTAAAATGTTGTTTTTCAGGAAGGTTATACACCCACCAAAATGGTTCTCAATTGACACTTTTAAGATTATTATATGATAGTACGTTCTGATTATAATTAGAGAAAATATTTATTTCTTTCCTTATAAGTTTAGAAGAATAATTTTGTGGATAGAACCTTGGGATACATATTTTATAGGGGATTGTATCCCATTAACCTAAGAGTATTGATGAGACATTCCTAGAGGATTTGGCTAGGTAGTTTCATAATTGGATTGTAGAACATTTTATATCTTTCCAATGATAATGGTAGGTTGAAACTAAAAAACCTTAACATATGATTCCTCTCTATTTAGATGTTTCATGGGCCTTACTAACAATATGAGGATGTTATTAATTTGATGAGGGTGTATGCTGAATTTTACTAGAAAAAAAAGTTCTTGATTACCCTTACAATTTCAAAACTAGAAAATTTGTTCTTTTGGGGTCTATGAAGCTGATTTTACCAGGGGATATATTAGTGAGAAAAGACATGAGATGATTTTTATTGGCATGAATGATTCCATGGGAATGTGAAATCAATATTCATGCCAACATTTCATCAAAATTCTATATTCCATTGTCAAAATTCCTCTACAAAACACTAAGATCCATGTCATCATTTGAGATTTTAGAAAGCATGAAACATGTAACTAAGGGTCACCCAATTAAACTGGTCCACAATGTACAATTCTATTGATCCAATCCTTGAAGACAAAACCTTCTTGGGTAGTGTGGAAAAGGAATTTATGTTATTTTTATTATTTTGGATTGTTCATCAACCATGAATTTTATTATGTTTTGATTTATAAAATATTGAAATTTTAATATCCATGTAATATATAAGCCACTTATGAACCCACTAATACTTGATGGAATAGATGATGAAATTTAGATAAATATATGTTTTGGATGTTTACCCCTAATAAAGGACCATAATATTATTCTCAATGTGATTATATACTTTGAATGAATTTTTTTGTGTGTCTGAAATGATTTTTTCAAAATACCTAAGGGAGAATAGAATACATGAGAGTTAGAACATATTATATTTATTTATTTTCATCAATATGGAGTGATATTAAATGAGGCCTTTTCTTTTTTTCTTAATATCCTTCTACAAGAAATAGTCTCTCTCTAGGATCTATTGGAATATAATAAGAAACTTCAAGAAGTTGATGGTTAGAAACTACTGAAGTTTGATTTTTTTCATCGTAAATCCCCAAAACAACTCCTTTGATATCTGAATTTTAGAGGAGTTTTCAAGGACCTTTTTGCAAGTGATGACACTGGAAACAATTTAAAAACACATACTATTTTTATTTAGGGAGTTCATTGAGACTCATTCTATGCATGTTGTCCTGGAAATGGTAGATTAACTGTTAATGGTGATCCATCTAGATATTGATGGATCATGGTTCCATTTTATTATAAAAATCACGAATGGGTCTATCGGGAGTGAAAATGTAATAATGCGAATTAGAAACTTCTAAACTAATTGGGGTTCCTTGAATCATTCCTTATTGAGAGGTATATTTCCTGATTTGTTCTAATGGGTCCAATATGCAACTGAACGAAGCAAATTCTTGTTACAAAAAATTTAACAGTGTGAGAATGTGGTACACCCAGTATGGGTACTTCATTATTTTATATTGAAACAAGAACCATTGTGTCTCCATCACATACATGTGAGAAATAATAGTGATAATATACTCATAATGGGTGTATTTCCTATACATATATTCCCTAGATGGATGAAAATCTCCTGATGTATAATGAACATGGTCTACATATGGGATTTCACAATGATCAATCATATGTCTAGATAGTTTTTATTATTGATTTATAGAAAAACTATTTAAACTACATGTTGTAGTAAATGTTGGATCATTACTCCTTTGAAGTCTCTATTGTAGGTGGCTATATATTGGTTCCATGGAATAAAAATTATCTCAAGCCATATGTTGGGTAGGAGTGGTACCTAGTCACTGGTAACAACAGACATGGTAATTGAAGACTTTTCATTGGATGATGTGCATATGGGAAAGGGGGGTGATGATTCCTAGTTTCCATAATATATATAGTAGTATCTAATATAGCATAAATGTATCGGATCACCATGTGTGGGAACTCATGGATTCCACCTCCATCATGGGTGATCATCATACCCACTTACATAAAAGTAGTAGATGAAGCACCTTTTTTTATAATGCTAATATTCTGAATTCTATCACATCATATGATTCCTACAAAGCGTATATAAATGGAGATGGTGATTCATGGAATGAAAAAATTGTTGATTCCAATTTGTGGTGATAACCAACATTACTCATCCCCTCACTTCTAAAGAAAAAGTGATTAGGTGGGGTTAAACATTTATATTTATGATGCATGAAAATAATTTATTTTTCTAGTGTTTCCTAATGTTACACATTCTCTTGTTATAATAGTATCATTGGCTGTCATTTGGTTCAACATTTATTTGTATTATTTTTCCACATGTATGGATTTTATCATATTGTTCTAAAGATGGTCAATATCTGCTCCTATAATACCGTTATCCAAAGGCGAGAAGAAGATATTATCCCAATGATTTTGTCATATTTTATAATCTGAATAGAATGAGGTGATGTTGATATATTTATTTATAAAATTATATATTCTAGCCTATGTCACCCTTATAGATATAATACATGATCATGAATCAAGTTCCTGATTCTATATTGACGTGAAAATGGATTAATTTTGTCACTTTCAATGTTAGTATGGTGAACAACTTCATTTGAATATGATGATTCAATCAGACTGTGTCATGTATCTTTGAAATTTGTTTTATATTAATGAGGTCATGACATGAAGGAATACCATGCTCATCACATGAAAACGTCACATAATTTTTATATAAGGAATCCTAGGTTTATCACCTATGTAAACAGATAATCATAACATGATGAAACATATACTTACATAAGGAATCCTAGGAAACCTCACATAAGGTGTATTTCAAACACCATACAAATATCTCATACTGTCTATTTGAGATACATTATGCTCAACACAAAATTATTCATAGTATTTTCACCTAATAAAACCCATTCTCATTATATATAGAAAATCCAACTAACAACATATAGAATCATTGGATTTCTATATATGGAATCTTATTATATTCACATAATTTTGGTGTCTCTCATTACATGAGACATCATGTGAAAATCACACAATGATGTATGTGCTTCTGGTGTATCAGAGAAATTGGGTCATCAAATGAAATTCATAGAGGGAATCATATTATCTTTGGAAAAAGACGTATTTTATTTATGCTGGTATCCGAATGGTATTTGACCTACAAATTTTATCTTATAAGGGACTAAATATTTCATAGTTCAATTGGGCAATATACACTTATGATCAACACTAGGGAATACATAATTTAATGTTCAGTGGAGATGTTTTTGACACAAATTCTACAGGATATCAAAATTTAACAAATTATAAGGATTATGAGAACGAATCCTTGGTGGATAAATATGTTGATGAGATTAAACCATAAACTCAAAGGATAACAAGAAGTGTTATTACTAATACATATATTATTGTTGGTGATGAGGCCATACCAACATAAAATAAATGTGTTATGAATGTTGTTCATACTAATCTATTATATTAATAAGAGATGACATTATTTTAGGGTATAGAAAAAATTATTCTTGTGTTATGTCTATGAAAAATGAGTTTTATAAAATAAAAAAACGTTCATGGGTAGTAATAATGTTGTAAAATGATGATAATTTAAATGTAATAGTGTTGTTGTTTATGAATATGTTTTATTAGAACATCAGTGTAAAATTGAGAAAAAAAAATAGTTATTTTCCAAATTATATGCATTAATTGAAGACATAGATGTATATGAAATTTTATTACTAGTGAATAGACTCATATTGTTTTTTTATTCTTGAATTTTATAATTAAAATAATTTTTTTACTTGTTAAATTAATCTGAAGAAGGAATTATTTAATGTAATTTTTAAATATAAATTTTATTTTTTAAAAACTAATGGGTTTTAAAAATAGAGATGACTATGGAAAGGTATATCTTCTAATGAAATACATGTATAGTTTATAAAATCAGAACAATATTGGTATTCTTATTTTTATTTTTTAAATAATCTAGAATCTAAGAGAGGTGGTGTAGGTTACACCCTTTTAGTGAATACATTGATGGAACAATAGTTCATGGATCCATTATACATTGATGATCTTATCGTTGGTGAAAAAAGATATTTAATTGCTGGAATGGTTTAAATAAGGTATTAAAACAAATTTCAAAATTCCATGGATTTGTTAACATTCATAATTTCAAAAGATTCATGTAAATTATAATAGTGAGAAAAACATTATTTCATAATAAAAATAAGAAAATAATTTACTGAAAATATTTGACTTGCGTGATAAAAATATTATTTCATCCCATGACATTTCAAACTTGATTTCAATATCATGTTAATGTATGATACTTATATCTCAATTTTTGTTAGCTTTTTTTGAAATTATTTTATAATTTTAACTGAAAAATATATAATTTTTTGTTCCTGATAGTTTATATTATTTTAAATAAATATAAAAGTAAAATATCTTACCTTATAGTAATTATAAGTAACATATTTATAAGGTACCATAGGTTATGACTTTGTGTTTGGTATAGAAAAATTAAAAATTATAAGGATTTATGAATTCTGGTGATATAGAAGGATTTTTAATCATTAAATATACAAGTGGCGGTTCATTTTTATTAGAAATAATTATGCTGGATGGAAAAGAAATTATTAATAAATATTATATATTAGAAATATTTAAGGATAAAATTAATGAGAATGTATTATATAAATTAATTAATATAGATAAACTAATAATTTTGGAAACACGTTAAAGATGTAAAAGTACATCTGATAGTATATTGAGATATGTAAATTACTACTAAGATAACGAAGAACCCAATATAATAAATACATAGAAAGCACATTGATGTACGATATAATTTTAAAAATGAAAAGAGAGGTCAATGAATTTTTTTGATGGATCACATTAGAATGTAGAATGAGTGGTGGATATATTTTCAAAACAATTGGAAATACAATAATTCTCATTGGGTTAGTTAAAAATTTATGTTTAACCACATCACAAATGAAAATGAGGATTGATATATCCTCTCTCCAAATATATTTTTATTGACTGACATTGTTATTTTTGTTTTTATTGGAATTTATCTGTGATACTTTTATGCCAGAAAATATTTGGATCATCATAGATACAGGGGTTGGGGGATCAATCTGTGTATCACATTATTTTCTTTTCAATACTAAATATCCATCCTCCTCTTTAAGGTGATTGAATTTATATCTAATTAAAAAAAATATTATAATCTAAAATACCGAGTTATAATAATGTTTATTTTTCAAAATAAGTAGAATCACACCCCTAAAAAAATATAGAGAAATCACATCATATTTTAAATATTAAACATTCAAACAAAGTGACTACAACTATGATCTGATCTATATAAAATTGGATCAACTATTCGACAAGAATAAATATGTTGGATAAAAAAGTGTAAGGATTTAAATGAAATCATATTATATATAAATGTATTTAAATTTTTGAGATATTTTTCCACATTGTAATTTTTTTATATTGAATGATTTGATTTGAAGAATATTCATATATTTTTAAAAGATTCCACTTTTATAGAAAAGTGTGTAAAATATTTTTTTCTTCTTCACTATATAATATTATCATATTTCCCAAAATAAAAAAAACTCTCTAATATACCAAAATAATCTTAAGTTATTAACTATGAAATCATGATGAAATGGAAATTCTTTGATATTCACTAAATAAAATAATCCCTTAACTTTATGTTACAAACTATAAAAGTCTAATTATTTTTGAAGTGAGTCATCAAAATTAAAATTCAATGTGTTCTTATATGAATAATATTAATTGGTTAGTATTCTACTCATGTCTTGGAATCCTTATTTTTTCTCTACTTTAAATACACACTATATTCATACAATATAAAAACTATATCTTAATTCTCATTCATTGAAATTGCGAATTTTATATTCTAATTTCAAATAAAGATTCTATTCACAGCCTATATTTCCTTAATTATACCCATTAGATCAACCCATACCATATGTTGACCCATGATGTACTTTAGAGAATTTATATTTCATGTTAAAGTATCCATTGGGAATACAATTTAAACACATCCCCAAAATACTTGATTTTTTTTATTTTTCACACATCATAGTGTAATGACGCATTTTATGGAACAGCCCATTTGTTTTCCATGAACTAAAAAACCATATAGATGATCTATGATGTATCATACTACTAACGTGGATGAGATCACTTAATCCTTCAATTTCCATGATGTGCTAGCATTTGATGGACACTTTCTTTATCGAATGATCACCGAATCCAAATTTTAATAATCTCCACCCATGGAACAATCCTGATTAAAGAACAAACCAATTAATATATGGAAATCATGACCTACCCATTCTAATATTATTTTCATTTAATGGATGATCAGTTCAAAAATCATCAGCATCAGAAATATTAACAATATGTAATCACCCATGCCATGGAGTGATCAACTTTTCATTCACTAAAAGTTTATCATTCTTATAAACAATATGGAATATCGATTACACATGTGGATTGATCTATTTTTCATAAATAAAAACTCATAGAGAACCCCTACTAATCAATTCACACAATAAAAATGACTTTCATAGAAATTAAAATATTGAAATTCACCTTATATTTAATCAAACTATTTTATTTAAATGTTTCTTGATGTGTTTAAAATAAAAATACAAACCCAACATCATCCATAACAATAAATTTACATCATATTACTGTAAAAATTACCCCTTATACAAATAACTTCTTTTAGGATCACCATAAAACTCAAAAAAATCATTTTCCAAATAATTTACTTGTAAGGATTTTTCCTTCCATTTGATATAAATAAATCATCACTTAATAATTTTAAATATACATGAGTGAAATGTATGTTAGAGTGAGGAGATAGGAATAATAATTTCACCTATACCTCTTATGTTAACTTCTATACACATTTAAATTTTATATAAAACTATTATTTTCAAAAAATATTCACTCAATGTTTTCCATATATGTTCTAAACCAAAAATTTATATTACTCATACTCAAAAAAATTATAATAGTTTAAATTATTTATTTACAACATTACTATTAGAAATAATCTTCATAAAAGTTATACTCTATAATTGCTAGTGATTTCTCCTAGTCTTATGAAATATATATATATCTTAAAATTTATATTGCATTATTATATACCTATACTGGGAATATTAAAATAATATGAAAGATATGTGATAAGAAACCATAAATTAGACTTTCAAATAATGAGTTTGAACTTCAATCATCAACCATGTCCACTAAAATGAATCAATTCAAAATGGTTTCGTAACATTGTCGGTTACTGGATATTTATAGAAAAAATAAATATTTTAGAAATAATTTAACAAAAAAATAATCAATGATGTTTTAATTTACATATATTTTCATCAATTATGTTTTTCATACTAGATTTTTTTAATGTATTTATCTCCCTCTAATTATTATATCCCACAACTAATGGAAATGTATTTTACACATGGAAATATTCTTGATGTTCTATCATTGACATAAAATTTATCATTTATTTCCTTTTAGTGAAATACTTTAGTTTTTTATAGTTAATGTAAATGAACATTTCTACTTTAGTCAATACTAAAATTTTTATTATCAAAAAACACTTTTATGGGAAATTTCAGAACCTAATCAATCAAAATAGATCATCCAATAAAAAACAATAGAGTTATTGAAGGATAAGTTAAGATAGTTGGATTTGATATCCCTAAAATGTTTTAGGTAAATAGATGTAGTATGTGTACCTAGATTATATATTGGGTGGCCTTCAAAGAGATACGTCAAATAGTCCCATGTTTCATGTATTCACCTTTGTTGATCTTCCTCACATTGTCTCCTCTTACAAAAATAAGGTCCTATAAGGTAATCAAATCACATTTCTCAGTATTAGTGTCCACACATAGTAGTATTCCCCTCATTTCATCAACATCCACATATTGGGAATTAATCTGTAGATATTCCTCTAACATTTCTTCACCCAAATGCATAAGAAATTATTGATTATCGCTCAACAAATCATCAAGGGTTTCATTGAATGAAACTATCCCATATATAGTAGAATCTTCATAGATAGGAGATCCAAGGGATTTAGGTTTAATTTTTATCTCATCTCCCTTCAGTCATTTGACACATCTTGTCTCCATTGGGAGATGATTGTAGGAATAATCATTCTGACCATTCATAGTTCTCTTTCGACCCTTCTTCCTCATTTGATTAAGGATATATTTACCTTGGAGATCATATTTACTATCTCACATAAAATTATCAGATTATTTATCACTGGATAACTCACTGAGGTTTCCTTGATCAACATTTTTGTGATCATGTTTTGCATCTTCCAGTTCATGGTTCGACATATCATCTATGATCTCAAAGTAGTTAAATAATTTTAAAATTGGATAAGCCCTTCTAAAGCTTGATTCACTTGCTGCAATCAGTTCCATTACAATCCTCTTCATCTCTGGAGATCGCTTTTATTATATAGGACATAAATTTATGTCTACTACATCTATATTGGATTCAGCCTTGGGAGTCATTAAAATACCATCATCAGCCACTTCGAACTTTCCTTTCCCACTATACCCAAATGAGTAGATGCATATGACTTGGGGTCATCCATATCCTTGTATAGCTTCCTAAAGACAACTTTTACCAATGGGTAACCACCCTGTTACTCATGTTGATCATCCTTGAACATGTTTGGGAAAGAGGTGATCAATTGTATCTTCCCCAAGGAGCCTCTAGCTTTTATATTAGGGAGTAGAGGCCAAATTCCATTTGAAGAGTTCAAATTTCATGCATATGGACAAGGATGAACAACATTTCGACACTCAGAGGGTATTTGGTAGAAACCGTTTAGAACCATCATTGAGTTATCAGCCACACTACCTTTCAACTAATCATCAATTTGAACAACCTTCAGATCTTGGTTTAGTGGTCTTACTACTTCACAGAAAAAGTTAGTATTTGTTGTGTCCTTAGTACGCAACTGAACCATTGTTGGAGTGTCCACAGACCCTAATTACTAATGTTGGAGAAGAAGTAACGCCATTTTTATCCCTACAAGTATGACATAAGGATTAATAATTTTTTCATCAAATATATTCTTATGAAAATGGTCCCTTGAAGAGTTTTTTTGAGTTTTCATTTTTAAAATGATATTGTTTGGAGGTAGGTTTCCCTTTTTCATTTTTCATTTTAAATTGAAGAATCAATGATTTCAAACATTTCACACAACTCTTAAATGGTGATAAGTGATTTAAGAATTTTGGAAAAATTATTTTATCTGAAATTAAGTGAAATAATATATTTATTTAATGTTATGGAATTGGATTATTAAACTTTTCAGATCAAGTATTTGTTGAAATACTCAGTTAACCTTTACATGTGATTTTTATTTCCAAAATGATGGATTTGGATTTGTAAATGTGTTTTGGTATATCAAATGGATTCTTAAAATGTTTTTTTTATAAATGGTGTTTTTAATCATTTAAGGACATGGTTTTTCCCATAATGGTTTCCTGTGGCCCATTTCCCCCTTTCTAAATTGGTTAAATCTAAATAACATTCTTTGGGATGAGTATTTTTCCTTGATGGATCATAATGGAAATGAATGTCCTAAATAGGTGGATTTCATCATGTGTTGATGGTTAGAATCCAAGGGGACGTTCTTTTATTTTATTCTAGGTTAATTCATGGTTGTGTGGAACTTATGGTGGATTATGCTTCTAATTTGGATATGGTTGATTTGATTGGGTCACCCCCACTTTAGATATGACATGAGATCCTAACATATCAAGAACATGATCTAAGAATTTTTTCTACACTAGTTTAGTATTATGCTATGGATAGTGGAACTTAGTATGGACCTTTCTCTACATTGGGGTTTTCCCCTGGGTTAGGCTAGGTGGAGTACAACCGAGCATTCAAGCTAGTTAACAATATCAGGTGAGGTGTGCCTATAAGATGAATCAGGTTTCAAAACTTTCAGTTTCACCCATGGGATCTTGGGTACTTCCATATTCCATTGTCACTTATTTATCATTAGTGAATAATTTAGGTTCCCCATTTCTATGGTCCCTTGTGCTTTTTTTTCCATTTCCCTTATTGGGACATTATTACGGCCTCTTTATTATATGTTGTACCTTTTTTATATGTGAATATTTGTTTTGTATTTTTTTAATGAATTGTTTTTAATAATGTTTTACAATGTTTTCCGTTATATAAATAAAACACCATTCATCCCACTCCATATATCTATCCCAAAAATTTAAGCCTCCTTCTTTTCAAAAAGATACGATTTTATATATTGAAAGGGGACTGACCAAGAATTGTTTCTAAAGAAATGTTTGATAACCAATGTTTATATATTGTTTTTGAAACCTGAAATTGAAAAATATTTTATTTAAAGTAATTTAATTTCGGAATATTTTTTTCAGAATGACTACTAAAATTTAATACACACACCTTGATCATGTTGTCGAACACATCAAATTAGTTGTTTATTTTTAACTAGAATATATACAGTATAGCAGCAACCCTAGGTCATATCTCGAAGGATCCATAGATCATCAGGATTAAAAGGAGATTCTGATTAAAAAAGAAAAATATTAATGGGGATTTATAAAACATGGTGTTTTTTTATTTTAAACCACAAATTGAAACTATATTACTTAGCGAGGTAAACAAGATAGAGAAATCACGATCAACCTTTGTTACTGTCCCTTGATGCTCACTACATCATCGTTCTCAAGGGAATATGAAGGATTGTTGATTCCTTGAATTATTCAAACATAAACTAGTATGGTATTTGATTTCTTACTAGGTTACCACCTAGGATTTGATCGATCAATCATATTGATTATTGGCGACAGCTCAAAATCAACAAATTTTAATCGATGTAAAAGCATAACTCAATCAAGGAATCACATCAACAAAGTGATGAGATAACTATATTTTTGTCCATGATAATATATTACAAAATCCATGAACAACCATATTCATGGGATCATGATCAGGGAACTTATCAACTAACATAATCCATTCGCACACTATTGAAAGGGAAGGGGGAAGAAAAGAGGTAATCACACTCGAATCATATCAAGATATGGGTTATGCATTGAAGCATGTGGATTATTTTTCCATTGATTTTTATTTTATCATACCAAGATAAACACATATTAATAAGTTAAAAATTATGAATAATTTACAAAAACTGGGTAAATCAATTACCTTATGAAGATTACAAGCATGGAGCTCGGGATTTCAACAAAGGATGCCCCCAAATTGATAACTAGAGGCTTAGAATTACATGGGAGGGCGAGGGGGAGAAAATGGATTCTGACATATCTATAATTTGAATAACCCTTAACCATGGTCATTACAATTGATATAATTATGGAGAAGAGTGATTTATGGGGAAAAACACGACACTTTCCAACGAGGATGTCAAGAGCCTAAGGGACTGAATCACTATTTTGGAGATACATTTTAATCTTATTTATCTGTTTTGTTGACAGATAAAAACAGAATAAATTGTAATTAAATTATGTGTACAGGTGATCCATTGAGTTATTTATCCACGGGAGGTAGAATCATCACAATTGGATTTTTGAGGGCCGAGTTAGGGCCCAAATTGATATGGATGGCCCAATATAACTCGCTGGGAATTTATTCACATTGTGAGCCTATTTCGGGACTCCAAATGGTAGAATTGTGTTAGATGATATTCTATAGAAATTTATCCCACATTGTTTTTCATTCATTCACCCAGTTTTATCCAAATTAAATTCCCATAATTTCCACAGTAAATATTAATTTCCACAAGATTGATTGGGATGTCATGTAGTTTGGCCCATTTTGCTTGAATTCCATCATAGGATCTCCAAATCACCTCCTCCTATAATATAAACACCGAAACAAGTAAAAATTTCCTATTAAATAATGATAAAAATTAATTTATTGAATTAAACATAAAGTTCAATATATTATTATATTTTTAATATTCATTACAGAGCTAGTTTAAAACAGTGGTGTATTGGTGGAATTGAATAGTGAATCACTATGCGATTACACCCCAAACCTAACCATTTTTACTCCTGTGAAAAGATACATATCCAAAAAAATGATATATGTATATATTCCCAGCATCATGAATTTTTAACATATGAGGAAGTTTAAAATCATTAAAATAATGTGATAAGAAAAAGCCACACGAAAGAGTGCTACCTTGTAAAGAAGGGAAAATAGGTCTTATAAATGACATTATAATGAAATTAAATGAGATTCATGATACCAAATTAAAAATGGAATTTAAAAGTAAACCATTCCACTATCTCTCCATTTGTGTGTGTGAAAAACATTATATACTATTCATTACACATTTTATTAAATAAATATAGGTTATTTTAATATTATTCTTCTTAAAAGATTATATCCAACGAACCTTCCCTACATCCATTGAAATCATATTTCAAGACCCTCTCACTTAAGCATACATGGAAGTCAAACCATAATCTCCCGACCAAGATATCCCCATATGTTGCACATTTCATCACCCCCCTCAATTTTTATTTTTGTTTTTTAGAAGTTTCATTTAGAACAAATCTCACACTCGTCTCTCAACCCTTGTTTGATCTCTTCACGACACTAATTGTAATAGTTATAAAAAGAAAAAGGTTGAGGAGGATTAGTTTTTGATCTACCCAAGACACGACCCTAATTTTTTTAGGGTGTACAATAGTCAGATATTAGTTACACACACATATGTCAATCCGGTAGAGAAAAAAAGTAGATCAGATAAGGAATAAATTTATGGAAATATCCTTACAGATAAAAATTATTAATAAAACAAATATTTACCTTGTATTATGGATGAAATATGCACATTTTTTGGTTTGGTGAAAAAATGTGTGGAGATATTAGCGATACATTATTATCAAAAACTAATCACACAAGGGGCATCAATAATCTCATAGGTTTCACTGAGATACAACTATTTATATCACTGAATGAAAAACTATTCACTAAAAATCACCCCCAGATGTTAAACTCATAAAAATATTCATTACATAATAGAGACTGGTTTTTATCAAATGTATAAACAACATGGAATCTAAAAAATCAACATGTATTTTTAGTATGTTTTATTATTTGGTGATAATAAGGGGGAAAGGAAAGTAAAAATACCATAAATAATGTGAAAAAGAGACGAAAGATGATGAAAATCCTAATAAACCCAGAAAGAAGGGGAAAAGTGAAAAATACTATAAAAAATGTGAAAAAAAGTTGAAATAGGAAATAAGATGAAAATCCTATTGAACCTCCAAATGTATGCACCCCCACACCTAGAATGTGTAGTTTCCTCACATTAATAATTGAGAATGTGAGAAGGAAGGATAAAACCTAGTATATTTCTTCTCAAAGTTGGATTTCTACCACCAGATAAATTGCAGAATACTCATTGATCTTTTTATGCCACTTCCAATGGATGGTAAGACATAGTCCACTGCACTCATGCAAAATCTGAATATGCACCAAAAGGATAAACATTATTAACAGTATAAGGACCAAGCTATCGGGAACAAATCTTACCTGGTTGGAGATTTAGCGTGGAATTGTATGTGAGGACATTATCAACAATATGGAGCTTCTGTTGATAAACAATTATATCATGGATACCCTTTTTGTTCTTTTTTTATATCTAGGTGTTCTCATATTCATCACATCTAATTTCTTACAACTCTTGAATCTGCACCTTCCTATGATCACCTGCATATGAATGGTTCATATTACATTTTTTAAGATCCCAATATGCATAGTGTTTTACCTCCACCGGGAGGTTCCATGATTTTCAAAACACAATTCTTTATGCTAACAATCTTATTGGGGTTTTAAAAGCTGTACAGTATGCCCAAAGTTCATCATCCAAGGGAAAAATCCAATTTTCCCTGTTGGGTTGAAGCATTTTTTTGAAGATTCCCTTAGATTCCAAATTCGAGATTTGTTCATGTCCATTAGTTTGGTGGTGATATGTTGTGGAGACTATATGATAAAACCCATACTTACGAAGAAAAATTATTATGTTGAGATTGAAAAATGTTAACCATAGTCACTAATAATGAATCTCGGCAAACCAAACCGACTAATAATTTGGGACCTCACAAAATAAACAACAACTCGGGAGTCATCAGTCCTAGTGGCCTTTGCTTCCACCCATTTAGAGACACAGTCCACAACCAATATGATGAACATAAAGACAAGAAATTTGGAAAAGGTCCCATGAAGTCAATGCCCCATGCCAGAAAATTTTCACAGAATAACATAGGCTACTGGGGCATTTTATTCCTCTTGGAGATATTCCCTATGAATTGATATTTACTACATGAATTTAAAAATTTATGGGCATCCCTATAAAATATTGGACAATAATTACCCAAGTCATGGACCTTCCGAGTAGTACGTTGAGAGCCGAAGTGGCCCCTAAAATCCAAAATGTGGCAGAATGTCAAAACAGAGGTGAACTCATGGTCCGGGACACACGGATGAACTACATGGCCACTACAAAATCACCAAAAATATGGTTCATCCAAAATTTTCCATCGAGAAACATGTTTACGTCTCTGGGATTGGGATTCAATGAAATTAGTGGGGACCCTATATGTTGCTGGAAAATTCACAATGAATGCATAACATGTGTTATGTTCCACAACATCACAAACATTCTCATGAGGAAATAATTCTCCAATGGGGAGGGATGAGTCAATGTGGCAATCCAGTGGTGGAAAAATCATAATAATGTTGTCATCTACAACATTTTACTCCCCCTCTTATGTCTAAAATCAAGGTAAAACTCTTAGAGGATGAGCATCCACCGAATGAGATGGGGCTAAGCTTATAGTATGTTTAGGAGAAATCAAAGGATTTCATGGTCATAAAACACAATCACTTTTTTTCCAAGAGGATATGAACTATGTTTTTTGATGGAAAAAAATATAAAGGAGATATTTTTCAGTGTTTGTTTAGTTTACCTGGTTATGGTCAAGGGTACGTGAGGCATACATAATCAAAAAATGAGTCTTCTCAACCCTTTGTGATAAAACCACCCAAACTTTAATGATAGTGGCATCAAACATGAGATCAAAGGTGATATCCCAACTTGGTGCTTGGATTAGGGAAGGTGATTTGAGACTTCCTTTTATCAAATTTAATGCATCCTCCAAATTTTTATCAATCATAAAATTAGAAAGTTTTTGTAACAACTATGATAATTGAAGTTTCATGTTACTAAATTCTTTAATGAATCAAAGATACAAAGCATCATGAACCAAGAAAGATCACCCCTCATGAACACATTTTGGATATGGAAGGGATGGAATTAATTAAATTTTATTTTTTTCAACTTGAATTACCTTATTTGAAATGTCATTTCTAAGAACTATCCCATGCTCTACCTTGAAATGATAATTTTTATATTTTAGAACAAGATAATTTTAAACGACACTATGGAGGAAAAAACATAGGCATTCCAAATAATAATCAAAATAAGAAACATATACCATGAAATCAGCCATAAATACTTCCATACAATTCCATAGTTACTCATTAAAAATACTCAACATACATCCTAGAAAAGTACAAGGAGCATTACATAGACCAAAAGGCATTCTTCTGTATGAAAATGTGCTAAATGGATAGGTAAATGTTGTATTTTATTGATCATCATGGGCTATATGGATTTAGAAATAACCCAAATTTTTATAAAGGATACAATAATGAGATACTGGCCATTCATTCTAACATTTGGCCAGTGAAACCTATATGAAATTGGTCCTTTTTCAAGGCCTGATTCAGTTGAAAGAAGTCAAGAGAGACTGACTATCATTTTTGCACATGTGTTGGAACCAATTCATTCCTTCATTTTGACACAACTATTATACCTATTTTAGGACCAATTTTCACTGGGTTAATACATTTATAATCAGATATAGAATAAATTATCCTCACAACATGTAATATACTTACTTCCAATTTTACCACTTAATGGAGAGTGGGATTCAACCCATGTTGAGAATGTATTACATGCTTAGCCAATCATCGAAAAGAATATGGTTCATACAAATATATGGGATAATCATGGGAATATCATAAAATGTACATCTTATTACCTTTTTATGGTCTCTAAAAAGGTTGAGCAGTTTCGATTCCTATTGTAGAGAGAGGTTATTGGAAATAATGATGGAAAATTGGTCAATATCCTTAAGATATGCTAATATTAAATTAGAATGAATTTTTATAAGTTCTAACAATGGTGGTTTATGAATTGTGGGAGGGGTTTAGGGGGAGTGAGGTCCATGAAACTGCCTATGTAGTCATTTTTATTTTATAAGGAAAGAGACTCTATGGAAATGATATTTTCATAATCAGCGAATGTCATATGTACCTCAAAATGAACTCACTAATCTATCAAAAATAAAATTTAAATTTTTCAGACCTCACACAACACTAAAAATATGAATCAAAACAAAAATCATCCAAGGAGGAAGAAGGGGAAAATGATTAATATTATGGGTTGAGGAAGTAATTGTGTGTGTGTGCATCATTTGAGAGAACTTCCATTGAATAGATAGGAAGAGTGGAGTGATCTTCAATAGGGTGTTTTATAGCCTCAATGATATTAAAACATAAATTTTCTTCTCCAAAATCCATTGAAAGCATACCATTCTGAACATTGGTGACTATTTTTTTCTTTTTTGTGGAATGGACTCCCATGTATGAGAGGATCATGTCCATGGGTTCAGGTATTTTCCATCTCAATAATGTAGACATCAGCAGCAAAGTTGAGATTCTTCACTCTTTCAAGGACATCCTCAATCACTCATGTTTGATGTGTAGTACTCTAGTTTGATAGTTTCACGATAATGAATTTTCGTTAAATCTTTCCAACCTAGAGAGAAGTATAAATGGAGTGAGGCATTACATTAATGGAATCACCTAAATTTTGCATAGAATCAGAAAATAAGGTCTCCCCTATGGTACATAGTATTGTGAATGTGCTCAGATCCTTGCAATTGGTTGGAATTACTGGTTGAATCAAGGTTGAGACATTCCTTCCCATGATGACTCTCTCATCTGACTTTAGCCTCCTTATATGGGAGAAAACATCTTTATTAAATTTGGCATATCGAGGGATTTTTTAATGACATCCTATAAAGGAATATTAACTTGAATCATTTTAACTGTAACCATTATTTATTTTATCAATATCATTATCAAAATTCATCTTATATTTAGAGAGTATTTGGGGGACTAAAATAGTAAGAGATTGTTCATTGGAATAACAATGATAATTTGATTACCCTTTTTATTTGATTTTCATTAAATGAAAATTTTGAGGGTTAGGAAAGAGATTTTTCATGTGGTGGGCATACATGTTGTTCACAATCAGTAGAATGAGAGACTTATTTACCACTACGATGTTTAATTTCACATACAATACCATTTCCCTTTGTATTGTAAATGGGTTGGGATTGTAGTTGAACATAACCTTACATCTGAAGCTCACTGATGGTGTTTTCCAACTTCCCCACTTGATTTCACCGGTCTTGAATTTTCGATTGTGTTCTCTATTGGAACTATTGGTTCATGGATTCCATTTTCATCACCATATCCAATAGTCTTTCTTTAGATTGGGTAAGAGGAGGATGATTGTTTTGAGAAGTTTAAGGATAAGAAGGTTTCCTACCTTGGACAAGTTGATACCAATTCTACTTGGGGTAGCTTGTGTTTCTTCATTGTTAGTACTGCAGTTGTGATTTCCACCCAGGGATTGGATGTGGCCTTAATTGATTTCTACCGTTTCTTCTATGGATGAATGACATGCACCGTGAACTCCTCAAGTTGGTGCAACAACTCATGTACCAAATTGTTGTTCATTTTGATGCATGTTGTCTGTTAAGTCACAAGATGCGGAAGGAGTTTTATCAACCAAGGCACCAATAGCTTCTACATAAATCATTCCACATCCTATGGTGATAAATACCTCAAATATGTATTTTATTAATAGTGGTTAATAAATTTTGTGGCGGGGGAATCTTGAGTAATGTCATTTGAATCTCTCCAGATATTCATGAAGAGTCTCCCCTTGGGATTTCTTAATGACACAATTTTTTTTCCTAATTGATGCAGTTTGGGAGGATGGGAAGAAATTCTATAAAAAGAGTTATTTCAGGTCATTCTAGCCCCCAACTGCGATAGGAAAATATTATATCCAATCCTTGGCCAGACCATCAAGGGAGAAATGGAAGGCCCTAAACATAAAAAATCCTCCGAAACATTTTGGGGTTTCATAGTGGAGCACAATTTGAGAAACTCCTTAAGGTGTTTTTTTGAGTCCCCGTTGGGAAGACCATGAAATTTGGGAAGAATGAGGATGAGGCATGATCTCATCTCAATGTTGGATGCTTCCTCAGGATATTGGATGTACGTAGGTTGGTACTCCACATACAGGATGATCAGTTATTTTAAGGTTTCACTATTTGAAGCCATGTTTACTTGGGCTTGATTGAGTTCAATTTTAGATTCGTTTCAGATCACTTGAGCTTCCAAAATGTGTTCTTTAGTGTTAATTGATTTAACTTCTCTTGATACCCTGATTTTTGTGTGAATTTTATTTTTGATTTTGGGGTCAAATTCTAGTAGTGTTTCTTTTTCTGATCTGGTCATGAAAATAAGTTTTGATGTTATTTATGATTGAATATGGAAAAAATAACATAATAAGGCTGAAAGGAGAATATAATTTTATACTAAAAAATTATATAGAGTTAAGGAGGAGAAGAAGAAGATATAGAGATAGAGAGTGATTGAAAAGATATACAAAGAAAACTAAAAAAAATATAAAAACACAAAAAAAATCAAATGGGGTGGTGGTATTGAAAGAACTAATAATTAATAAGTAAAATAAATAAATAAATGGGAATAAAGAATAAAATGATATTTTATCCCCAGAAATGATGCCCAAATTTGATCGCTTTGTCGAGCACGTCAAGTTAGTCATTTATTTTTAACTTGAATTTTTGCAATATAGCAACAACCCTAGGTCATCTCTCGACAGAGCCTTAAATAATTATGTTTAAAAGGAGGTTCTTTTTAAGAAACTAAAAGGGTAATGAGAATTTATAAAACATGGGGTTTTTTGATTTTCAAATATAAATTGAAACTATACAACTAAGTGAGGTAAACCAGATAGGGAAATTGTTATCAACCCGGGTAAGTGTCACTTGATGCTCACTATGTCATCGTTCTCAAGGGAATGGGAAGGATCATTGATTCTTTATTTATATACACTAAAACTACAATGTTATGTGATATATTACTAGGTTACCACCTAGTATTTGATCTGACAAATATATTGATTATCGATGACTGCTCAAAACCAACAAACTTGGATCAATGTAAAAGAAGAACTCAATCAAGGCAACACATCATCAATGTGATTTGATGACCAAAATTTTGTCAATGATAAAATATTACATAATCCAAGAACATGAATATTCATGGGTTCAAACTCCTATAATTTATCAACCAATATAATCCATTCGCACAGTAATGAAAGGGAATGTGTGAGAAAAGAGGCAACAACACTCAAATCATCACAAAATTCAGGTTTTTCATGGAAGCATGAGGATTCTTGTTCCATTGATTTGTATTTGATAATACAATAATAAAACAAATTAAAAAGAAAAAAAATAATAAAAATTGAGAAAAATCCTGGAAAATAAATTACCTTATGAAGATTACAAGCATAGAGCTCGAGATTACAACAACGGACACACACCAAATTGATCACTAGTGGTTTAAAACTACATGGGGGAGAAGAGGAAGATAATGGATGAATAAAGCTCTCTAATTCGAACCACCATTACCCAGAGTCGTTACATATGAGATAATGAGGGGGAGGAGTGATTTTATTGAGAAAAACATCACACTTTATACAAAAGAAGTCTAGTGCCTAAATAACTAGGTAACTATTCAAGAATTTTTTTTAAATTATTCTTTATCTGGATGATTGTCTAACCAAAAGGTGTTAAAGTGTCATGAAATAATGTCGAAAGGTGATCCAATGAGTTATCTGTCTGAGGGGGATGGATGAATCACAATTTAATCCCGGAGTCCCGTGTTAGAGCTTAAATACAGAAGGGTGGACAATCTAGACCACCCCGAATTTCTTAACATTGTGGGACTATTTGGGGCCTCTAAATGAACAAATTAAGCTAAATGATTTTATGGAGAAATGTATACCACATTTGTTTTTCATTTATACACCAATTGTTTTCTCAATTGGATGCACTAATTATCCATTGTACATATTAATATCCACATGCAATCTTGGGCGCTCGTGTAGTTTGGCCTATTTTTCTTGAATTCCCTCACTGGCTCTCCAAATGACCTCCTCCTATAATGTAAACACTGAAACAAGTAATAATTCCCTTATAAACAGTGACAAACAGTAATTCATTGAATCAAACAAAAAGTAAAATTTATAATTATATCTTGAATATTTATTACAATGTTAGTTTAAAACTGCGGTGTAAGGGTGAAATTGAATAGGGAATCACTATACGATCACACATATAGTTTAATTCACGTTTTAAGCCTCGGGTGCATGTTCAATATTTGTTTTTAACATTGTGTGTAAAATTGGGTTTGGGATTGAACCGTGGCCCATGAGGTTATGTGGATACATAGTGGTCATCAGACTCTGTTTTATTTTATGTTATGTATAATTATTCTATTTTTCTATATATTTTGGGCATATCTTTTCGAACTACACTACATTAATTTATTTTTATTGAACAAAATAATTCCCTCCATTACTCTATTTATATGCATAGTTATTATTACTAGTCTATGGATATTAAGAACGTGCATTGGGGATTTCATGTCCCGTCTCATGTGAACGGTTCAGGGTCGAACCAAGTTAGTTTTTGAGAAAAATGTTATCAGATCCAGGATCTTTAGAGGACCCAACATTTAAAGGACCATAGGTAAGTTTAGATTTAAATCTATATGGTCTAGGATAGTGAATTTTTTTTGTAGGTATGAGGATGTTTATTATGAACACATTCTTTGTAGGACCATGGTTTACCATGGGAATTTTTGGTTTTTTGGATTGTTTGTTTCTTTTGGTTGTTCCACTTTTGGGGAATAGAATGATAGTAGAGTTAGTGGTCTTATGGAACTCACCGGTCCTGGAATGAATTTTGGGTCTAGGGACATTGTCCCAAAGTACACTAAATGATAGTGGTGAGATTGATATATGGTCACGAACCATATGGACAAGTCGCACAATAACACTAATTTCCCCTCAATATTGTTTTTTGTGTCCTAATTAATTTTGAATATGTCTTTAAACCTTTGTATCAATTTTTAAAAAACAGATTTGATTTGATAATTTTTTGTTTTTTGAAAATGATGAGTGAGTTTTCATATTTATTTTAAATATAATTTAGGTAATCATTTCAAACTAATGAATTTTTTTTAAAATGTGGTTTAATTAAATGATTTTTTATGAATTGATATTTGATTAAATTTGTGCGAAATTGGTTTGATGGGATAAATTTTGTTTTCGGGTGGAATTAAAATGATTTTTGTGTGTAATATAATGGTTTGGAGTGGGGAATTAGAAAGTTGGTTTTCAATGTAGTGTTTTTTAAATATTTTTAAAATGTATTAGGAAATGAAAGAGTTATTATTCTCTTTAATATTGGTGTTTTATTGTGGTTAATTTTAGATAATGATAGGGTTTTGATTGAATTTGGATTTCGGGTTATTTATAATCTTACCCACCATGATTTGATGGATATTTTAGGTGAAGATATAAGAGGTTAAGCATTAGTAGACTCTACAGTTAATTGACCTAAAGAATTCATCCTTGAGTATTGGTAGTTGAATAATCCACCATTTTATCATCTAAATGATCCATTTAAAGTACATGTTTAGATGAATAAAATAAAAAGGATCTTATGTTTCCTTGAGTTTTTTGTCTCCCTTATGTTTGGGTTCAAAACCATTATGTTCGAAGGTCTGAGTTAGAAGAGGTGGAAGTGGGTCATTATGACTAATCCTCGAGAATACCTATCCTAGGAATGCATCAAGTCCTAATTCATATGAAAGTAATTCACTTAGGATGAATATGTCTTCATGTTTATGGATATGTGATGCCTTATGTAATTGATTAATTAGTGTTAGAGAAATTTCATTGCATTCTTTGATCTAGTTCCTTTTCATTATATGTTGCTTGAGGAAAATTTTATTAAGGATCAACATTTTGATAATGCGATTCATCCTAATATATAGTATAATGTTTCAATGTTTGGTCTAACCTGCATTGTTGACATGGTTAGGAAAGGTGTTCTGGTTGAATTTGTGTTAGAAGTGGTGATCGAGGTAGCCAATATTCCTCAATTACCTAGAAGTGGTGAAGGGAATTCTAGTAAAGTGAGGGTAAAGTATCTTGAATTTGGTAATCCTGGTAGTGGTGTTAGGGGGTCTATTGATCATTCATTAGCATATTGTATGTGTTGATCCCTACTCTGTAATCAATGTGGAAAGTAGGGTTACAAGAAGACATCCTGTCTAAAAGCTCCAATGACCTCCCATAACATTGGCTGCCTAGGTCACTATCCATGGTTTTGATGGGGTGTCTCATGTAATTGACGTGGAACAAGGTACACACCTTCCAAATACACCCTGTCTATTTTCTGGAGTTCAAGGATAATCTGGTTTTCGTTTAAAGCCCCTTTTAATTGTAAATATTTTTTTCATTAGTGGTTGTGTCCATTGGTGCTATGATTTATTCAGGATTGGGAAATCATGTTGGGTATCTTTTGGGAATATCTTTCATAATGGAATCAACCTTTTGGAGTTTTCTAATTTCCTCATATTTGAGTAAATCACATCTAGTTCTGATACTTTTTCCTAACACTTGACTCTTAAAATGGGGTATTTGTGGGCATTTCGGTTTGGAGGTTCAATGTATGACCAGTTCTGTTGGTTAGAAATCTGGATTGAATTCCAAAATTACGTGGTCAACATTGTCCTCCCTTGTTTAATGGAGTAAACATTATATTTTTACATGATCATTTAAATGTCTTAATTTTACGAGTTTCTAGGTAGTTAGCACATCCTTTCAGTGTCTTGTTCCCTTACATTTTCCTTCTCCATTGTTTTATCTTACAGTCAGGGAGAAGAATTGAGATTTTTGGGTGGGTGGTTGTGGGGGTTGGATTTTAGTTTTATGATTTTACTAACTCTTAGATAAACAATGTGAGTTCAATCTTTTTTTTTTCAATGGGGTGTCAATTTTGTTTTGGTGGTCATTGTGGTGTTCTTGGTTTGATGAGTTATATCTAGTGGATGTGTGAACCCTTGTACTTTTTCTAGATTAACTAGAAACTCTAATGAATATTGGGGGAATAAATCATTATGGATCAGATAATTTTCAAACAATGTTTTTTATTTTATTCTTTTATTCTAGTTTATTATTTTGTATTTTTTTTCTCTCATCATTTTTGGTCTTATATTGTTTTTGTTTCAATGGTAGTGCCTGTTTTGATCCAAACCGTGCAACTCCCATGGAAAGTTTTTTGGGTCTTGGGTGTCTCTGGAAGAGGGAAAATGACCTGAGAATTTTTATTCCAAACGATATGGGAGATATACACATGGATCTGGTGTTTTTTCAGAACCATGTCACATGGTTTCCAAAACTATACGACTATACTATGTAGGTGTCCAATTAGTATAACAAAGGACACACAGTTGGAACACATTTTCCCACATCATGTATCCAAACCATAAACATTTCCCATGTTCATTAAAGATGCAGATTTCCATTTTGGACCTCCTTGATTTTGACCCAAAAATCCCCTCCCATTTGGATCCTAAGAACCTAAGATAGCTCTTCCAATATTCTTATAGCCTACACTCATTCTTCCAGGGTGATTCTAAGTTGATTCTTAATTGTTTTAGGTTTTTTCAAGGTAATCTATTCATCTATTCTTCTTCTTAAATTTTCATTCATGATTCTATGTTATTTTTATTAGTTACTCGATTAGGTATTGGGTTAATTTTTCTTTGGGTTTAAACTGTCTAGGTTTTCATTGTTAATGATTGTCTTTGATAATTTTTCCTTTTTGGACCCTTGTGGAATTGTTTAGAGTTATCATTGTTAAAGCACTACAAGTTTGAGGTTGGGATCCATTTTTATTTCCCATTTTAAATTGAATAATAATTGTTTTCCCTCCATTATAACCTTTATAGAATGATAGTTACTGATTTATGATTCTTTTAAAAAGACATTTCTATCAAATAAAGTGAAATACTCTTTGTATGTAATGGTGTATAATTGTTTTGTTAAATATTCCAAACCAAGTGTTTTTTTGAAATGCCCAATTGGCCTTTATAGGAGTTTTTTATTTCTAAATGGATTTATTTGGACCCATTGATATGTTTTGGTATCCATAAAATATTTATAACTTGTTTTGGATTCATCAATCATGTTTTTAATCCTTTTTGAAAATTGTTTTTCCCTCAAAGGGTTTGAAGGAATTTTTACAACTTTATAAATTGTGCTACACCTGAAAACTCTCATTGGGATGTGTATATTACCTTTAATGATGCTAATGAGAATGAAGATCCTTGTCATAAGAACTACCTCTCAGTTGATGGGTTTATATCAAGGAGATATCCCTTGGGGTGATTCAGGGGAGATTCTTGGTTATGTGGCTACTGCAGTGTGTTATGATTGTGATTTCTATATGGTTTATTTGTTTGGTTCACCACCACATTAGATATGACATGGGAACATCAAATAATAGGAAGATTATTTGAGAACATTTTCTACACTAGTTTAGAATTATATACATTATAGTGACCCTTATTTTATACCTTTCTCTACTTTGGGATTATGCCCATCAATTAGGCATGGTAGGGTATAACCAAGCATTCAGGAAAGTTGATGTAATCTTGTATGGTAAAACTAAAACATGAATCATGTTTCAGAATGCTCTTTTCTATCCCCTATGCTCCTAGGTACTGCTATGTTCATTGAATGTTATTTATCAATGGTGGATTATTTATGTTCCCAATCTACTTTTGTCCCTTATGTAGTGCTTTAATCTACACTTTTTGTAATATTATTTCCTCAACTCTCTTGTATGGTAAAACTAGTTGTTAAAAGGGCTAAGTGGATTCAAAATGTTTCATGAAAATAGTTTAAAAAAAAATTACACTCTTTTCCTATTTATAAAATAAAACATAATTCTTTGAAATCCATCTATCATTCTCTAAATTACTATGTTTCATTCTTTTGGAAAATATAAAAGATTATAAGTGGAATGGGAAATTGACCAGGATTTTTTATGAAATTTTAGAAAACCTATGTTTAAATATTGAATTTAAAAATTTAAATCGAAAGTGTTTTATTTAAAGTAATTGGATTTGTGATTTTTTTTAGAATTACTACTGAGTTTTAACAATCATGCATATATATTAATTATTGTTTGTATCATCATTTGTAGGTTCTATATTAGATTTTATCATCTTGCGCGATGTTGGGTTTGGTATTAGAGAGTGACCATAGTGTCTTATTGGGACATAGTGATCGTTAGGATTAGTTGGTTTTATTTTCAACTATGTTTAGTTGTTCTATTTGGTTTTATTTTTGTGGGTATTTTGTGGATATTGTTTATTTAAATTTGGAGAAATCACTCCCATAGTTACTCTGTTAATTCCCTTGGTGCTTTTCTCCACCCTAATGTTGTTTGGTCCACGCTTCAGGGATGACATGGGCTGGCTCAGGTGATCAGTTTGGGGTCAACCCGGGTTGGTGAATAACATCCATACATATATAAATCATATAATATAAATAGATATGACATTACATTGATGTAGTGTGTCATATAAATGATAATTACACATTTTATATACATTATAATCAACTTTATAGCTACAATGTGAGATTCCTTTTACACACATTGATATGTCCACCATTTTTTTAACAGGTGCAATATCCAATTTTTTATTAGTCATCTTGAGTGAAATAATGATAAATATTATAAAATCAATTAAATCCATTTACATTATATCATTTTCTTTAAACATTTCTCTTCCCACTACCATTGGAATAGAAAAAGTTTTTTTTTATTTCAATATCAAACATCATATAATGATTCGAGGATTCTTTCTCATTAGAAAGGGGAATCCTTATCTTAATAAATTTAGATACCTAATAAAAACATTTTCTATTCCACTATATACATATGATAAGAATCCAACATTTGAGTTAAAACTATTTAGAAACTCATTATTTATTTTTATAAAAAATTATCACATCAAAATATTATATAACAATAAGAGATACCTCTTTACTTACCTAAATATACAGGCTTACTTACACTCTAATTTTTATGAAATTTATCACCTAAAAAATGATTCATGTTTTGAGTACCATTTCCATGATATTTTTTTAATCCACATAAACCCTTCATAAATCTAAATACCATTCCATTATGTCCTCTAAGAATAAAACCGTTTTTGTTTCTCTTTATAAACATTATCGACATGTAAAATATTGGATAAGGATAAAGTTAAATCCATTTTAAAAATCATATACTTATTTATAGTATTAATAAAATTTAAAAAATTTAGTATTCTTATTATTCATATTAGGGAAAATTTAATTCTATGTATTTCAATTTTACATAATAATAACCATTGGAGATATGTATTACATTATTTATCATCACTTCACTACTTATATTGATCATTTTATATAACAACCACATTTTCCCAATAGTATTTAACTTTTTTATATACCAACACCCCAGTTTTATTCTTATCAATCAAATAAAATTCCCAAATTATAGAATCCATTCTATTTGGATTTTTAATTGCTTCATCCAAAATATCTGGTTAAACCAAAGATAAAAATATTCTTGCTAGTATTTCACTTATTTTGTACAAAGCATTAATGGTAGCCAATTATATTTTTAAATTCCACTAGATTTAGAAATGATATATGAATATAATTTGTTTATTCCTGATACATTTAAATTATTTAATCATCATCATCATCTATTAATCGTATAGATTCTTCAGTATTTAGATAATTTATGGTGTGATATCTAATAAATATGACATCTTATTCATTAAATATAGAAAATTTTCACTTAAATCTGAAATATTTTTACGAGTTTTATAAAATTATAACATTAGTTATATAAAAAATATTTATTTTTATATTATTTTATATAAATGATATTGTCTTCCATTTTGGGGAAAATAAAAAAAGTTACTCTGACCCCAATTTTCTCAAACAACCCAATTTTTTAAACCATTAACATAAATAACAGAATGGATGGTAATCAAAATTATGTAGGTTTTACTAGGAATATTTTTTTATGTTTTAATTAGAAACAAGTTTAAAATTTTACAATTTACATTTTTGTTTAGAACTTGTGTTGAGGTTCCAATCACTTATCTCATAAAAAAACATAAATTGTTATGATTTCCCAATATTTTCATTTCCATTTCCAAAAAATTCCCGTTCTTATAATCAGTAGAATATTTTTTTGTGAAATATAAAAGAAGCTAAACTCATATAGGATACCATAAAATTCTATTTATATCCTTCAAAATTTCAACTAGGGTATCTAACTCCCTTATATAACATAAGTATAATTAATGAGAAACCACACTCATTCCCTAAACCTATCCTAAATCTTCTCCCCCATAATTATAATGTCTATTCATTTACATAAATGTATTCTTCCATGTTTTCATTTTTCCAAATATATTAATTTTTTATGAACCATAATCCCAAAATTATAAAAAATATGCATTTAAATTGTAAAAATATTATAGAGGAAGAAAATATCATTTCATATGATATGAACATTATCAAGGAAAAATTTATAGATTCTATTTTTTTGTGATGATTTTGTTGCCAAATTCTCAAAATAATATTTAATTCCATTTTGATGATTTCAACTAATGTTTTAGTATTTTATATTAAAAATAAATTAATTAAAAAAATTATAAGGGAAATTATCCACATTATAAGCCTTTGCACCACATATTATATTGTCTTAATCTAGTTATTCAAAATTATCTTCCTTTCTAATTTTTGAATCTTTATCATTCATATGAATTTCAATTATTTTAGTAGGGTAACTCTTAATAAATGGTTAAATATAAAATTTTAACATTTATAGAAATACCAATCATTGAACAAATATTTTCATTTCTTACGTCTAAAATCTCTAAAGAACTTGTAATAATGATAAAATATTAATAATTTTCAGAAATTTGATTTCTATCAACTTTTCATTACTAACTATATATCAATAATTTTTCCTCTAATTTGACTACCTTATTATAAACTAATATATTTATATAGACATAAGAAATTAATTAGATCATTATACATTTTACATGAAATATTTAATATTTTAATTGGAACTTAATTTGAATTTTGGTTTACACTTTTATATTTTAAAATTCATAGAATTTGTTTTATTTTTCAAAAAAAATAACACCTTAATTTCATTATTCTTGAAATCAATACATTGTTATACAAATCAAGTAAATTTTACACCTAATGATAGTTACTTATTTTAATAATCAGTTTTATCATACTTCATTATGGTTTCATCTCCCTTGTTGATTTTTTTAGGATTTCCCAGCTTTACGATTATAATTATTGAATTTAAACATAAATATTTTTATATGACTTTATTATTATGAATTATTTTGTTGTAAACTATTCATGTTCTTTTCATTTATTTCAAAATCTCTTATATTGATTACTCTAACCATTTATCTTTAATCTATGAAAATTTTAATTCATATATTTCCTTCAAAAAAATTGGTTCCCTTTAAACATGAAAAAAATAAATGCCTTTGGATATTTATGTGTATTTCTTAAAAAAAATTATCTTTCTATAGAATTGATATAATTTAATTTCACCCATTCAACTCAGACATTAACCTAAAGTATTTTTTTTCTTCATCATTTTTATTTCCACAATCCTCATAATTAGTGAAATCATCATTTTCCCAATAGTAGTCAACAATATATAATTCATTAAACATATATATAATAATTTAATCTTGTCTCTCTAATATATTCCTCATTAATATTAGATAAGAATTTTTTAAAAAAAATTTATAATATATTACGATATTAGTTTTATTAAAAAATTTGATTTCTAAATTTTGATGATTTATTACACAATTTTTTATGAATAGTTCACATCATTTTCATTTTATTTGTAATTAAATATTTGAAAAATGTCCATATGTTGATTTGAAAATACAATCATAAACACTATACTGGAATCTTTCTTTATAATATTCTATTTCCATTCTACATAATTCCAGATTTTTAATAAATTACCTTTAAAAATTATCTTAATATATTAATAATCTTTTAAATTCTCATCATATTATTGGACTACTTTATAAAACATATCTTACTTCAAGAAATTAATTTGTGTGTTTCCTCTTATTAAGATCTTATATTTTACTTGTTTACCTTGAAATAAAAATGATATTAACTAAATCTAATGGAAGTCTTTTAGAATATTTATATTCAAGTAATAGAACTACTGAATAATGTATGCCCATAAATACATGTAGTATCTTATGATAAATTAATATAATCCAAGAGTTTCTCACCAAAAAATCTCATAGTGGTCAACAATTCACTAACTATTGTGAAGAATACAATAAAAATGTAATATATTGTAGTCAAATATAATTCATAATTCATATAAAAAATATATATTTTGAAATATTTCATGTTAAAATTTATTTTAAAAATGTTTTTTGGTTTTTCCCATATTCATTTCACTATATGAATATCCATTAATTTTTCTAAATCAAGCAATAAATCTGATAAAATAATTTCATTACAAGAACTAACATCATTCTCAATTTTTTTTCGATCAACCCCAATCATAATATCTTTTTCTAGATGAACAAAATACCCATTTAATACTACTATGGACACATATTCTAATATATAATTGGGTTGGACTAATCCTATTGATCCTATTAAAATATTATTACTAAAAAATTTGGAATAACCATTATATTTAGTGAATTTAAATGATTCATTATAATTTTTTTATTATTAAAACTAATTTTAAAAACTAAGAATACAATTCACATACAAAGTAAATGTAGATTTTAATATTAAAATATAAAATTTTACCTTGATTCCAAAAATTTGATACATAGATTCTGGGTATTATTAGGATCTATTAAAATATTCTAAGAGGGTGTGTGGTTTGTAAGAATTTGGGGACGAATCAGTGCCTTAATATCTTTCACATTCCACTATTATAGAAGACTCCCCACCTAATAAATTGATCATCGTAATAGATATTATAAAATTTTTTCATAGTAAATATTTTATTTTAATTTTATTACTCACTAAAATTAAGAGACACACACACGATAATAAGAAACCTAATGCGCTAGATAATTTAAAACTTTCACCATTCAAAAAAATGGCTACATCATTAGTAAGATATGAAAAACGTCAAAATAAAAGAATTTATTAGAATCACCATCAATGATATAAATGACTAGTTATTATCCACGATCCTGTGTTGAATAAAAATTTAACCCAATTGTTGTTACAATATCTCGAGAAAAATATAACTATGATCTAAAATGAAACCATAAAAAGAATTATTGATAAAAACAACGAGGCATAACATTCTAAGGGAGGAACTAAAATTTCATGAACACATAAATGGTAGAAGGATCTTCCAATCCATTGCGAATTCATATCCACCCGAATAAAATACTGAAAACCACACAATCCAATTATAATATAGATAATAATGCCTCACCTATTCTTTCATGATAACTAGGGTTCAAAGGATCATCAAAAAAATCATCAGATTGCAAAATAAAAAAAAAGAATAATCGCCCATTTTGTTGTATTATTTGTTTTCATTCACTATAACTTAATATTACATAGACACATTAGGAATTAATTGTTACCTTTACACTACTTTTTTCATCACAACTAAAAAAGCCTTTAAAATATCTTCAAAAAATTTCAAACCATCCTAATATTCTTAACCTAAAATAAAAACATATATCTACCTATGCTTGGAGGTGATTTAGTTTTTCAAAATTATATCATTTTATGACTAATGTAGCTCATATTTTCATATATTTTACTCTATAAGTCAATGTATTAATACCACATAATTTTTGATTAAATTGTAATTGTCATATATTTTTATTGTTTTTGTAATAATTTGGGATCTTATTTATAAATGGTTATATATTTTATATTATCCATCACATATGTTTTTGAAAAATTATATTTTTTTTAAAGTATTTCAAATTGTGAAATGATTTTTTTTGGATTAAATATTTATTGTGTCACAATTTAGTGAGATGTTCCTAAATATTAATATAACCAAAAATTTCAAAAAATCAAGCATAAAATTTCACAATGAAATCTATGCTGAATATTGTGGAATTTTAAATACAGGCTTCTATATCACAAACTACAAGTCCAAATAGTCACTTATTCTATATAAAATTGTGAATAGTACTATGTAAATTTTCTTTAACTATTTATTCATTTTCATCTTCTTTAGGAAATCAAAAGAAAAAAATAAGTGATTTTAATTTTGATAGTCCCCATGGTCTAAAATGTTTTCTCTGAAAATTTAGTCATAAATTTACAACATTTGTACCTTTAAGAAGAAATTATCATAGAGAAAATAAAGTTCATAAAGTAAAAAAAATTATATTTTACAACTTTCTTACACTCCTCCATGAGTATTCCAAATTTTCTTAATCATTCAGAGGACATAATTATAAGAAAAAAAATATGTGTCCAACCAATATTTATGTATCACATAGAGGGGGCATGGTGAATCAGTGATAATTTTTTTAGTTTCCTTTATTTTGAAAAAACATTCACCTCTTATTAGAGAGTGGGTATCTTGTAGAAAACCAAATCAAACACACCTACACGGGGATAACAGAATTTACATGGTTCACTACTCAACAAGAGTATCTCTTTCCTTGGTATATTGTAGAAAATATCCAATACATCCTCAAGGTTGAAATACAATGAGTATTATATACACTTACACCCGCGTAGTATTTTGTTCAATACAACAGTTTATGTAATTCATTTTTCAAAAAATTTTGTAATACAATTTTTGTGCTTCCTGGTTATCTTTAAAAATTGAAATTTTATAAAATAATTATTCAAATTCTTACCCCATAATAGTTAATAACTTTTTAATGTTTTCAATGATAGTAAATCTTATTTACAAGTCCAATTCCCATGTCCTATTTATCAATAGGTAAATATAAATCTGATAGAATACTGCTTGAATTAATTTGAAATTATTCTTGTTCAGTCCAGAAATCCAAGTCTTATTACTAATTCAAAATCAAAAATCAATAATTATGAACTTTCCATTTATCTTTTCTATTTATTTATATAACATCCCCCAGAATAAAAATTCATGAATCTTTTGATCCCTAAAATATTTTACATTCTCTCTCTTCCTTTCTAAATGGTACAGGTGCTGGGATTGTACAAATTACTTTCTATATTTATAGTTGGTCCAAAAATTGTTTTAGTGGGATTCTAAATATATTTTCCCACTCAAAGAAATTTTAAGAAATCTCAAATTTACATGAGTTTGTTCTACTTATTTGACTTATTAAATACTTATTAAATAATTTAATTCTCAATAAATATTCTTAACATCATCTATCATTAGAAATTATTCACAAAAATTAGTTGAATTCGGATTTATAATTTCAATTTTCTATATTATGATGGTGGCATAAGGTCACTTCAATTTTCTTGACCCGAATGAAAATAAAATAGATTTAAATAATTATCATTACGTTTCTGTGTACCAAATAATAAAACATATTTCATAAAATTATTATTCTTGAACCAACTACTCTTTCTAATTTTTTTAATACAATATAGATATTTGATTCATCATTACTTTTCATTAAACGAAATGAAACTTATGAAAACCAATAATAAAAAATCATCAACCTCTTCCATTATAACACTTTTCTATTATTCAAACAATTATCCTTTTATAAATTTCCTAGATTGATGAAATTGTATCTGATGATGTAATTTGTGTAACATATAGTCTGATAGTCTTAAACCAATCCTTAATCCCAAGTCCGAGTGCTTCTTACTCTTGACCCAAAAAGACTGTCAATTTACGTTAATGAAAATGGTTCATTACATTGTTTATATTATTGATGGTTATTGGTATTTGACTTTCATGCATCGATCTTAAAAATCTTTGAATTCTTTTACATTTTTCATTTATCCAATCAACTTCCCAAAAAAAGAAATTACACCTACAATGATCGATAGAACGCCGCATATGATGGACTAGTTCTAGAAGCTTCACCTGTAGATAATTCTTTCCTATTTTTATTATAATTCAAATGAAAATATTTCTCTAAATATTTTGATATTTTGGATTATTGTCTAAACTAAACTCCATCATATTCATCTTCTCTCATTCTAAAAAATATCCCAACCTTAAAACAATTTTGAGTCTGATGGTGTCATATCGATAGAATGAGATTGGGAAGCTTCAGATTTAGTAACATCATTCCTCCACAATATGTTTCTTGTACTCATGAAATATTCATGACTATGAATACGTTTAAGATCAGAATATAATTTTCTGACATAGATTAAAATGTTTTATTAATTAATATTCTTCTAGAAATATATTTCTTTTCCAACTAGCCCCGAAAATAATTGTAAGAACTCCCACATTCCTTCATAATTCAAGCATAAATATTTTTCTATATATCTTATGATTTTTGAGAATTAAAAAAACAAAAAGCATCATTATATTTTATTTTATATCGAGGAATACTTGGATGTATCTTCTCAGTATGATGTTACTATCATTCCTGACATAGGATGAGTGTAATGAACCTTTTCATCTGGAAATATATATATAAATACGATGTAATTTCGTAAGAATTATGAGTCTCATTTCATTAATATGATGGTTAATATTATTTTTATCATTTACAAAGTGAATTTATATCATTATTTTTTACAACAGAATTCCACACTTAAAAATAAGTTCATTAAATCTTCTTTTATCTTCAAAAAACCCTCCCCATCCAAATTTATAATGACTCATACATTATATACATAGATATTATTTTTCAATTTAAGAATATTCATTAAAAAATATACATTATAGGACTATATATGTATTGTTTTTTTATATGAAAAAACATAAAAAATTGGTTCATAAGACATATTTATTGTCTCCCACTTATTTCATCATAACTGGACCCCTTTTTGACATATCTTACATAATACCCTTCTTATTGAACTGGGAAAAAGAATCTTATGAAATAGTGAGATAAAATTATTAGTAAGGGTAAAAAAGAGAAATGTCAATAATATCATAATCATAATACATATGAACATAACATTTGAAAATCATATCCTCCTTATAAAATATCATCATATGATTCCATATTATAAATTATAAAAGTTCATAATAATCGATGTGTGCAATACCAATATCCAAAACATAATAGAATAAGTTTCATGTAATAAAAATAAGCATATAAAATCGTTTAATATTAGTCAAGTGTCATTTCTAAGAACATCATAGCCAACAAAATTTATTATTGAATCGAGTTCATTCCCCATTCCATCCATGTACCCCTAAACGACAATCATTTCTCGTTCCATCCTTATATTTATCATGAGATATAAATATTTACCCAATACATTACATGTAGATATTGGTACCACATATCTCATAATGAAATCATTCTTAAGTGTGCCATAAATACATAAATCATAGCACAACCTAAGGAATAAAAATTCTTTCTTACACATTATTCTATCTCTACAAAATTGATGAAAAAATTTATTTAAAAATATAATTAAATGAAAAAATAAATAAATTTATTAGAATAATAGGGATAGTATAATTGAAACATAAAAATGTAAAATAATTCAATCATAGATGAAATATAATTTTTATTGAACACTTGAAATTTATTCTTTAAGAAAGTATCCTTCAATTTTCAAAAACATTTTTTTTTCAAAAAAATCCCCAAAATATTAAAAGAAAAGAATTTATTTGAATATAACATTCAAATATTTTAAAGGATTATTCATTTAAATACAATGATATTATATCATAAAAACCCATCATGCCATATAAGTTACAATAAAATATTGTTATCATTATTTATTCAGATAATTCAAAAAATACCTCATATTAAAACTCTACAAAATATTCATTTAAAAACATTAAATAAAAATTAACCAATGGGAAAAACTGAAATTAAATAATTTTATAAGAATAGAAATAATATTACATATTTATGAAACATAGAAGTGGATGATAAATATAATCCAATAAATAGTTACATACAACAATTGCGTTTAATAATGTTATTGTGAAATTATCCCCTACCTATGGTACGATTTCATTTGTATGTATATAAACCCTATATAAAATTATTTAAATAATTTCATTGAATTATTTCATAATTATATTCCTTTTTTATGATATCATATATGATTATATTATAATTTGTTTGTTAGTAAAATTATTAGACGTTCATTGGGTGCTAACTTTTTTATTTTGTTATGCATGTTTTTTCAGATATGTTCTTGTTCCCATTCATAGGTTACAGATATATCATTTACATAATGATATTAGTATAATATATATAATATGTATTCATTAAATTAATTTATATAATCATTATTTAATGATGATCATGTTGAATCAATATAATAGCATCGCGGAGACAGTAGGTCATGCATACGCTTGTGTGATGATATGATTCCTATTATATTTCAATGGTATCGATGTGGATAGTGTATAATATTTCAGAATCAATATCATTTCATAATAATAATATATTGTTATTATTTCAATCATTATACCCATCTATCTACGATGGTGGTGAAAAAATATTACACCATTGTGTGGAGATGGTAAGCCGTACATATGCATGTGTGGTGATTTAATTTTTCATATGATAGATATAAGTTGGAAAATGGTTGTTTAATAAATAGAATAATATATTAGTATATATTTGATACATTATTTATTACATTATAATGAAATAAATCAGGAATTAGAAGAATTATAAGAATGAATATTGAATTAATTGGTTGAGGATATTACCTCTTCATCGACATGATCCCTCTTAATCTAATTTTAAAGCATTAATGATGGCCGTTGGAGAAGGCTATAATCTCTAGAATGTTACTATAGATGTTTAAAATGTGAATGGTTTAGATATGTACATGATTTAAGTCATAATGTGAAGTGATGAGTTTAGGGAGGAGGTTTCCTTTTATAATTGAGGTGAGGGGATCTTTTGGGTTCTCCATTTTGTTTAATTTATTATAAAATCAATTATCATCCAAAAACCACCAAAAATTCCCAATTTTGAAGATGAGATGAGATAGGGTTTTCATATCATCAAATGATAAAGATTATACAAGTTTTTATATTTATTTAAAACATATAATTTTAATTAAAAAATTATAAAATCTTCAATTATATCTTAATTATTTTACATTTTATTAGAAATACATTAGTATTTTTAGGTAATTTAATATAACTTTATTTTGATAAACAATCAATTGATTCAATTTTGACACTATTCAATTCAGTTGTTTTTAAAAATATTAAGATAACAAGTTAACTTCACGAAAACTATTTTATTATATTCCTAAGTGGTAAATGTCATTTAGAAAATTCATTTGAACTAATAATTATCCCATATTGTATTTATTTTAAAATTTGTAATAATATTTTTGAGATATTTCAGTTAATAAGATAATTACTAAAACCATTTTTTGGTATTTAATATACTTATTTGTTAAATGGAATAAAAAATAAAATTCTATGAAAAGTATAAATCCTTTTTTTTATAATAAGAATTATATTCAAATATATCTTTTATATAATTAATCATTAAAAATTGTATACTTATTTAAACATGAATGTGATAAGTTTATCATCACATTAAATAAAATAATATGAGTGTCATAATCTCTTCAATAAGGATCAAAATGTTCTATAATTCAATCCCTAGATGTTTATTCCCGATATATACATTACCAATAATAATTGGTCAAGTTTTTGGGTATTTTAATAATTATTATCATTTTAATAATAAAGATTTTATGGATTTCTCATCAATTAAATAATTTGTGTATCATTAACATATATGTTTTTAAGATAATTATTTATTTCCACAAAATTACATATAAATTATAATGATGAATAAAAACATTTAATCTTCAAAATTAGTATTTATAATAGAGTTTATCATTTTTATATCCTTACATTAAAAATGATATAGTTATTAAAATTTTAGTAAAAATATTTAACTTTTATTTAAATAAAATAAATTAAATGTCCTCATCTCATTCAGGTAGATTCCAAAGGAAAACATTTTTACCCAAGGATCTTTTAGGTAAAAACAAATTCATAAAATTATATTATGAAAAGTGTGTGGTTAATTTCCAAATATTATTTTTACCCTTAATTTCCAAATTTACCCTTTTATTGAATTACTAAAAACTACCGAAGTTAATATTCATATTGATAAAAAATTAAAGTAATCTAATTCAATAATATTGACTTAATAATTCTAAATATGAAATCCATTTTTCCAAATTAAAATCATATAAGTTTCATTAATTAAAAAAAATTAATACCATTGTTGGAAAGAGAGAACATGTTTTAAAAGACAAAATATTGCAAAATATTGAAATTTATTTACATATGAATTCGTTTTTAAATTAATGATAATGTAATGCATTATATTTAATGTTAATAATTTATTCGAGTTATACATTAAAAACATTCAATATTATTAATTTGACCATATAAATTATTTTGATAAAAATGTTGTTTTGAAGTAAAATCTAAATTATATTTTTCAATTCATCAAAACTTGATGGTTATCAGAAAACATCAAAAATTTGAAAAAGTATATTTTTATACCACACATCCCATGAAAGTGAATATTTTTTCTTATAAAAATTGTTGATGTGTCAAAATCTCAATTTAAATGTGGTAAGATATTAAAAGGCGGAAAATTACCCTTTCGAAAATATAGGTTTTTATTCATCAAATAGGATTTATTCATACCCTATGAAAAAATATCTATTTTATGACTATAAAAAAAATTAATTAAGTGTATAACATGTATATTTTTTGAATTTTCATTACTAATTGTAAATTAATCAAATTATTAACAAAAATATACTAATTTATAATTGATGTATATTTGTTTCATAAATAATTGGTCGCCAATGAATTCACTATACATTTTCATTAGTTAGTTATTTTGCTTCCTCCAAACCTAATTAAAAATTTATAATGGTCATTTTATACTATGGGATTCTTTCAGTTAATTCAAACTCATGATTTCAGGCCAGTTAAGTAATTGAAGAATAAATATTATTTAAATGATTTCACAGAACATCTAGGTGTTACATTATAAACTCTTTATACTAAATTTTCCCCTAAAAATTTAATTTTGATAAAAAAAGTTATGAGGATACTCTTGTCTCATTATATGTTCATGTTCCCACATATCTTTGACCATTTTGTGGTTTTACTATAAATCTTTTACCTTGCGAGTGGTCTTGTTTTTTAGAAAGTTTTTTCTTTGACCATTTGGTATGTAATTTCTCAAGAGAGATATATAGAACACATCATTAACTTGAGAGATATTTGTTTGAAGCACCAATCAGTATTATACATTATCATCTTGATCCAGAATTTCAAAAGGGTAAATATATATAATGATAAACATGTCCTTCTTTCCAAATATTATTACAATCTTCCAGGGAGATATTCAAAGAAACACATCATCGCCCATTTCAAACTTTAGATCTATTATTTGGTTGTCAAAATAACCTTTTTACCACTATAATCATATATTAAATTTTTTTGAATATATTTGGTCTTTGATTTCATTTAATCAATAATATCAGGTCCTAAAAGCATTTTTCCAAAACATCATCCCAACAAGATGGAGTTCTTCAATTATTTACATAGGGTTCTTTAGAAGGATCCATATAAATATTACAGTAGAATATATTTTTTTGTAATAAAATTTCACCAATGGTAGGTGTTGACCCCAATAACCTTCGAAATACATAAGGAAATATCAAAAAATGTATTCAAGATCTCAACTTATCCTCTCAGACTAACTATCTCCCTACGGATGATAAGAAGTTGTAAAATATAACTATGTATCCATATCATGCTAAATACTTCTCCAAAACATCTATGTAAACCTCAGATCCTAATAAGATATAATGGAATGTGGTACTACATGCCATCTTACCAATTACATTACACATATCATAGAAAGGTAATCAAGGGAAAATCCTCTCTAAAAACAATGATTTGTGATGACTTTGTAAGACAATAAACTATAACCTTTATAGAATTATGGCCTTTTTATGTTTTTGGAAGCCTAATGACAATTACCATGTTGTTGTTTTTCGATTTTCATTATACTATGGGTAATTGTTGTTACTACCCCATTGAATTATTTCTCTCAGCCTAAACAAGATGAAAAACCAATCACTAAGAGACATATTTGGAAATATCTCTTTTCATTCCATCCCACCATAAGTCCCATTTTATGTCCCTGTACATATTTTTAATTCCATAGTGAATTGAGATCGATGAAATAAGAGCCTCATCCAACTTATACTTCTTTAATTTTAGTATGGTAGGAATGCATAACATGATCCTAAACCATATTATTCAATCACAGTAAAGGTTGAGTTCTAGAACATTACTCAAATTATTTTGTAGAACCACATCTTTATTCTATTCCTTCTTAATATTCACTTCAATAGATGGTTGAACATTCATTTGAGAAATATAATATTTCTCCCCTTATTTTAAAATTTCAAAATCCATTATTTCAAATCCATAAATATTATATATTTGGTGATCCTCATTGGGGATAGGCTAGCATAGTTTTTCTAAATCATAGAATATTCAACCTTGTTGGATTTATCAGGATGGTAATTTATTGATAAGTTATAATATTAAATGTACTCCAGAAATTTTGTTTAATGCACATTCAACTCCTTTTGTGGGAAAATGTACTTTAAAATTTTATGATTAGTATACATATAACACCATTAACCATAAAGATGACCCCTCTATATATTTATATAAAATATTACTATTACTAATTCAAAATCACGATTAGTGTAATTTTTCTGACGGATTTTCAATTTTCATAAGGCATAAGCTATTATCATATCATTTTTATGAGAAAACAACCCAAACCCTTATTAGATGCATCACTGTATTTCACAAACCATTCTATAATACAAGGTCATGTGAGAACTTATGCACTGGATAACCTTCTTTTTAGCTCATTTTAATGCTCTTCACATTCTTATTTCCAAATGAAATTAACTCCATTATTAGTCAACATTTTGAGTGGATTAGATAATACTAAAAAATCTTTCAGAAAAATCAATAATATACAGAAAAACCAAGAAATGAACTGATATCATTTACCTTTGTTGGTTTCAGAAAAATTTCAATAACTTCTATTTTTTGGATCCACATATATCCCCTATATTAATATTATGTGACCCTAAAATGAATCTTTTTTATAACAAAATTCAAAAATGGTAAATTTTTCATAAGAATTTCTCATTCTTAGGGTCTTCAGTAAAATTCTCATGTGAGCATAATCTTTTTTCCTTTCTATTTAAATAGACATGAATATAATCTATAAAAAGTTGCACAAACTCATCTGACAGTCTCAAAATACTATATTCATTATAATCAAGAATTTATCAGAGGGATTCGTAAAACTAAAAGGAATCAATATAAATTCATAGTTATCATACCTTGTACGAAATAATGTCTTTGGTAAATCCCCTTTATGTACCCTTAGTTGATGATTTCGTGAACGAAGATCAATATTGGAAAAGTTTTTGAGCTCCACATAGTCTGTTAAATAAGCCATAAAAGATGGGAAGATGACATTTTTTTCTTGATAGTAAGATAGTTAAGTGATCGATAATCAACGTAGAGTCTCATTGACCCATATTTCTTCATAAAATATTGAACATGTGAACCCCAATGTGATGAACTAGGGAATATGAATACTTTGTAAAAATTCTCAGGGAGTTTCCTATTCAATTCCTTCAACTCAATTGGATCTATTCTACATGTTATCTTTGAAATATGCATAGCACATAGTATGAGTTCTATTTAAAAATCATCCTTAAAATTTGTTGGATGACCTAAATATTCTTTTTAAAACACATCATTAAACTCTTAAAAAATATGTTTATTCTTAGTTGTGAATTTCTCCCCAACCATTTTATATTTATCACCTTCATTTCTAGGAAGCATAACCCATAATATAGACGAAATTTATATTGGGAGTTCATATTTATCCTTGAATCCATAGATGACATTATATTGATTCAGAATACAAAATGCGACTTCCCTTCATTGGAAATTAATAAGAGACCCATATAGACAGAGGCATTCTATGCCAATAATATAATCAAATTCTATTATAGGAAGGATCCCCATATTTTTAGGAAGAATTTTCCCAGAAACTTCAACCAAAGAATAATGATAAACATTTTATGAGATCATTGTGCAATTAGAAGTTGTCATAGCTAAATCAATATCCAATTACTGTGGCAATACTGTGATACCCATATAAAATTATTCAAAAAAAGAGAGTGGGTGGATCTAGAATAAAATAAATTAATTTCCTCTTAGGAGTGGATTGTAATTGTACCTTTATGAACTTCTTTATCATACTCCCCATATCCAATAGTGATTTTGTGTAACTTTCCTATGTCTTTGGACTTAAGAATTTAATGATACCAGTCATCATAAATAACCCTTGGTTTAGGTCATTAATTGGCATGATTCCCCATTTCCTTACACTTGTAACGTTGATGTGTAGGATGTTCATTATGTGTATCCTTTTCACAATTATCATCATTGGACATCTTTTTACAATCACTCTGTCCTCAAACTACCAAATTCCCTTTTATCCCAAACATGAACAATTGATAGTACCTTTACAACAATTTCTTCCATGTTTAATTCCACACCCTGAGTATAAGAGAAAACTCATCTTATTTCTATTGTGAGATTTAGATTTTCCATTGAATTACATTTTTATCTTCTTATCAAACCCCTAGGACTGATGGGATTCCCTAATATTCATCTCAACCTTGAGATCAAATTGAATGATTTCCTCATTTATATTAAATTCCCTTATGGATAATGCCCTTTGGATACTTGGTTTTAAGACACTAATGAATAGAACAATTTATTCTCATGTTGGATAATAAATATAGAGGTGTACCATGTATGTCTAGTGAAAGTTTCTTTGTAGGTACAAATATATTCCTTGACCATTTTCTTAAGATAAAGGAACTCCTTTTCCATCTTTGAGAAAATAATATGAAGAAAGTACTTATTGAAAAATACGTTCTTGAAAAAATCATATTCTATGGATTCAATTTCATCTCTCCGCATTGTATTATTGATAATGTTCCACCATTGATTAGATTAACATCCCAAATTATTGAATACAAAGATGAATTTATCATGTTCTAAAAATTTTATAATTGAAAATATATTTTTAGTGGTACTGATCCATTGTTCATACATTAATGGATATGAAGTCCCGCTGAAAAAGGTGGATTCTGAATTATGAATCACTCAACATAGCGATGTTATCTATTTTTATTCATTTGGAAGTCATCCATGATTTATAGCTTGAGAGAGTTGGGTGAGAATATCTATATGATATTTCTATTCCATCTCCCATAACATTTGGTTTCTCAGGAGGACAATCATTGCATTTTCGGTCACCTTCCGCATTAACATAGTTCCTTTACGTTCCTATCATTGACTAAAACCAGGATGTATATTGTGATCAACACTAATAATATGGGAAAACCACATAAGAAATAATTAAATTTCTGTTCAGGAATCTTTTGTTTTTATCCATGGGTTTTCATGATCATTTCTAAAACACTATGATTGTAAAATATACTTTGACATATCCTTGTGTTCATTACTAAAAGTTTCCCATGATAGATTACAACTACTAACTATACCTTTCCTATAATACCAATTATATAGACCCATACATTACTTAAAAAAATATCACTCCAAAATTCAAAAATATTCTATACAAAATATGAAAAATCTATGAAAGGGCCATAGAAACTGTGAAACATAAACATATTCTTCATAAGACATCTTCACTATTTCTCACTTAATTCATCATAACTAGATCCATTTTGAAATATCTTACATAATAACCTTCTTCATGACCTAGGGAAAAGAAACCTAAAAAGGGTGATCTCAAATTCTTAGTAAGGGTAAATAAGAGATATATCAATAATATCATAATCATAAGACATATGAATTTAAAATATAAAAATCTTATCATGTATATGAAGGATCGTGATATCATGAAACGAGATAAATCATAAAAGTTCATAGGAATAAATGAATTTAATAACAAAATTGATAAAATTAGACTTTAAATTTTGTGGCACACATATAATCATATAAATCTTTTAATATTTGTTAAGGATCATTACCCATACCATTATAAAAGACAAATTCCATTACTGAACTGAGTTCACTCATTATTGGATCCTTGTACTATAGAACTAATATCATTACCCATTACATCCTTGTCTATATCATGATATATAAATAAATAACAAATTCATTGGTGTGAGATATATGTACCACCCATCTCATAATGAAGTTATTCATAAGTTTTCCCTAAAAACATAAATCATATCAAAACCCAAGGAATAAAATGGGTTTCCTAAATATCATTTCATCATAACGTAATCAAATTAATAAAATGAATTTCTTAAATATCACTCCATAAAAATAAAAATAATCCAATAATAATTATAAGGAATGTATAATTCAAACATAACCCTATTAAATAATTCTATCATAGATGGAAAATAATTTTTATTGAACTCTTGAAATTAATTATTGAGGAAAATATCCATTCTTCTTCAAAAATATTTTATTTTCTCAGAAAGACCCAAAATAATTTTAGAAAATAAATTATTTGAAAATAAAATTTAAAAATTTACAAATATATTCATTGAAATATTGTGCTATGAAAATGTAAAAATCCATCATTAAGTATAAGTTGAATGAAAACATTATTTTCATAATTTTGTCTGATAAGTAAAAAAATACCTTGTATCCAAAAACAAAAAATGATTCCTTTGACACCGTTTAATAAAAATTCTCCCATGGGTAAAATTTAAATTTAAAAATTATAGAAGAATATAAAAATATTATATATTTAGGAAACATAGAATTGGATGATAAATATACTCTAGTAAATAGTTATGTGTAAACAATCTCGAATAATAATGATATTGAAAATAATCCCATACCTCATGTATGATTTTCTTTTTATGTATCAAAACCAACTGTATAATGATTTAAATAATTTCATTGACTTATTTCAGAAACATAGTCATCTTTATGAAATCATATATTATCATATTATCATCCATTTGATAGTATCATTATTACTGTTCCATTGGGTGTTAACTTCCTAATTTTCTTATGCATGTTTTGTTAGATCAGTTCTTGTTACTCTTATTAGTATATATTTTTATGATTTTAAGAATTATATTATTACAATATATATAATATTTATTTAATCCATTAATTTATATAGTCATTCCTTAAGGAAGATCATTTCGAATGAATCACATTTCATCGTAGAGACAGTAGGTCGTACCTACGCACATACAAAGATATAAATCACACAAATTTTTAATGGTATTGAGGTGGATGGGGTAAAATGTTTCAGAATATATATAATTTTACAATAATAATATATAATTATTATTTCTATCATTATACCAATCTAATTTAAATGGTGGTGAAAAAACATATTACACCACGGCAAGGAGACGGAATGTCGTACGTACGTACGCATAATGAATTAATTTTTCATAGGATGGATAAAAGATGGAATATAGTTGTTCAATAATCCTAATAACATATAGTTATATAATTGATACTATATTTATTAAATTATAATGAAAAAACTGAAGAATAATAAGGAGAAGAAAAAAGATGTTTGAAAGAATCAGTATAAGAGATTACATCTTCTTCAATGTGGTCCCTCTGAATCTCCTCTTAAAGCACTAGAGTTGGTATTTTGAGATTAAGAAAACCTACAGAATTTAACTAGATATGTTGAGATGGTAAATGGAAAGTGTGAGAATGAGTTATAATTATCAATGTGATGTGAATAGGTGAGGGAGTATATCCCCTTTAAAAATTGTGGTGAGGTGCACTTTCAGGATCTCAAAAAATATTAATTTATAATAAAATCAAACAGCATCCAAAAACCACCAAAACACCACAATTTCTAAGATGAGAAGATATAGTCTTGTAATATAATCAAAAATATAATTTAGAGAATATTTTTTATCAATTTAATCTTATTCATTTTAATTTACACTTAGTTATTCTTTTTAATGTATAACTGATGTAAAAAATATTTCAATAGTAAATGCGGGATATATTTACTTATTTGATGTTAACTGTACCATAAATAAATATATTAGAACATATTAAAAAATATCAATATGAAAATATAATTTTTTTTAAAAATAATGATATTTAAATAATTCAGTTATACTATATTTTGATAAACAATGAGTAGTTAATCTTTTGAAACTATTCAATTCTTTTGTTTAAAAATATTTAGACAACAATTTAACTTTAAACCAAATATTTTTTTTTATTTCTATATTTTTTCAAGGTTGTATATAAAATTTATTGGAAATTTTAATTAGCCCAAATTATATTTATTTAAAAATTTTAAATAAAATTTATTTCTATTTCCCTTAGTAATGTAATTACTACAAACATTTTGTGTAATTATTTATTATTCTTATTTTTTTAATAAAAATTTAAAATTAAATACTATGAAAAAATTCCTATTTATTTTATACGAATACTTATAATGGTATATATCATATAAAAAAATCCATCATTAAAAATGTTATACTTATTAAAACATGAATGTGGCAAGTTTATCATCTCTTTAAATAAAATAATATAACTGTCATAATTAATTCAATGAGGCACAAAATGGTCCATAGCGAGACCCTTGGATGGTCATGGTTGATAAATACTCAATAAATAATATTTTTTCAAGTGTTTGGATATATTAGTGGTTATTACTATTTTAGTAATAATTATTGGATTGATTTCTTCTCAATTCAGTAATTTCTGGTTAATTAATGTATAAACCTTTTTTGTAATTATTTAATTCATAAAAAATAAAAATAAATTATCATGATAAATAAAAAAAATCTATATTTCAAATGAGTGTTTATAATCATATTTATATTCTGTATAACGTTATATAAAAAAGATATATTTCTTAAAATTTGTGTAAGATATTGTTAGCTTTTTTTATATAAAATAAATTAAACCTCATAATCCAATACTACTAGCTTCTAAATGACGTTGTTTAGTTCATAGTATGATTTAGGTCTAACCAAACTCATCCAGTAATAATTGGACCAGTGTTAGGGAGATTTAATATTATTATATTTACCCTTAATTACATGATTTAACCTTTTACGCTTTTAATATAAATTACCAATGTTACTATTCATAATGCCAAAAAAATAAAAGATAGATATTTAAATAATTTGGACTAACTGATTTAAAATATGGAATCCATTTTTAATAATTCACAGAACTTAAGTTGCAACAATTAATTTAAAATTAATCCCATTGTTGGAAAGAGATTATGGGTTTTAAGAGATAAAACATTACAGATGATTGAAATGTTCTTACATCTGAATTAAGTGAAAACTTAATGATAATGAAATAAATTATAGTCAATGATAAAAATATATTATATTTTTACTTTATAATGCCTAAATATTATAATTTGACCATATAAATTATTAAAATGAAAAAAACTATTTTGAATTAAAATTTTGTGTCTTTTTACAGTTCCTCAAAACATGAAGGTTACCAAAACAATTTAAAAAAATCCTGAGAGTAAATTTTTATATTCCACTTCTAAATAAGATGTATATGTTTTCATATAAATTTTTTAATGTGTTGAAATCTTAATTTAAAATGGCTTCCCCATTAAATGGTGGGAAATTACCGATTTGAAAAATATAGGATTTTATAAATCAAATATGGTTTATTCATAACATATGAAAATAATATCTATTAGATAAATATCACAAATATTTTATAAATTATATAACATAAATATTTCTTTAATTTCACTTTCTAATAGTAATTAACTCAATTTATTAATAGAAAAATCAAAAATATAATTGACATCTATTTTTTTCCCTAAATAATTGGTAGCCATGAAGTCACCATATATTTTCATTATTTAGTTATATATATTCCCACTAACCTAATAGATAATTAAAAATAGTAATTTTATACTAAGGATCTCTTGAGGATTATTTAATGTCACGATTTCATGCAATGAAAGCTATTGATGAATTAAAATTATTTAAAATAGTTAATAAAAACTTCCATGTGTTACATACGTGGCTCTAATGATCTCCCCAATCATATTTTTTTATTATCTAAGGTTCATAAATCAATGAACATTGTAACCTCAAGATATGATTTACTTATAAAAAATTCTAAGCCTATGTGATTTAATTAATTTTATTAAACATGAATTATGGTGAAAATATTATTTATAAAAGTAGTGATCATGAAAATTCCTTATCCTTTTTTCATATCTTTTCTTTACTAGTTTCATTTTCATATGAAAAAAATTCCTACAACCACTTCAATAAGTAGTTATAATAATTCCCAAACTCACAAGCTAAAATAATAGTTTATGAGAAAATCCCCTTATATACCTGCTTATTCAAAAGGTTTAGCACAATAAATGGAAATATTTATGAAATAGTTAACCCAATTAACAACACTATATAATGAAAAGACAAGAGAGGGGACATAAACACATACCTAATCCCTGAAGAGAGAGATGTTGGATACCCATGTTCATACTCAGTTTGTGAAAAGGTTCTTTTGGAAAAATATTAGTTAAAATTTCAACAACATGTTTCACTGTATAACATAATCTATCTTCAATTTATTATTCTCTACATGATCATAGTTGAATTGGTAAATTATGTCAATTTTTTTGGAAGAGAATGTTGTACTAGATTCATAGAAAGGTTGATTCCCTATTAATACCACTATCAAAGTGAAATTTTTTACTTCACATCAATATTTTTTTTTCACATAATTGAGTCTTTATAAACATTAGTTGAGTAACATATTGAGTGGTAACAGTGTACTCAGCTTCATCCATGCCAAGAGTTAATGAATTTTGTTTCATTGTATGAAAACTAATAAAACTTTTTAGCAGAATAAACCCACCACTATATGTGGATTTCATAACATCAACATTTCTTACTCAATAAACATCTGAATACGAAAACTAAACAATATTTTTAGATCAATCATACCTAATTTTGAAATTTTATATTCTCGTGATTTATCTAAGAATGATTTCTCTATAAAATCATTTTGATTCTTTTAGATAACTCTGAAATATTTACAATAAGGTAAAATAAAAAAAATTGGTCTTAAAGAATTTTAATGCATCAATCTTATAACCAACTAGAAAAACACATTCTTATCAACTAAATTATCTTCTATATCAATAGTGTAATAGGTTCCTGATGATATCGGTTTGGAGATGGATTTTTAGTTCTCTATACCAAACTTCTAATAAAGTCCATACATTTCTTGGGAAAGGAAAATGCATTTATTATTTAGTTTGATTTGTAACCCAAGAAAATATTTCATTGGACAATGTATATAAATCTCAAATAACATTTTCATATCTTCCAAAAATATTCCACAATATCATTCATCATTCCCATAAAAAATAATTCCACTAACATAAAAAATTATTATGTATAAATAATTATTATTTTCATTATGATATATATTTCAATAAACCGTTCCTTTCATAAAACTAATACTTCTTAAGAATGTATCAAAATTGGAATACCATGACCATAGAGATTGTTTTATCCCATACAAGGCTTTATTCAACATGAAAAAATTATACTCATAATTCCGAATAGAAAAACCACATTGTCGTTTAATGTAATGTTCCTCATCAGGATCCCCATTCAATAATTCTGATTTCACATCCATTTTTAAAATTTTGTAATATCATTACTCAATAATAACAAGAATGATTCTGATTGTTTCCAACATTTCCACTAGTGAAAAATTGTCATCAAAAGAAAAGTATTCAATATATGAGTAACTTTTCACAATAATAATTCCTTTCTTATCACTTCACCATTATCATTCATCTTATTATGGAAAATCCATTTTGAAACAGTGAATTTTTTTTACCAAACTTATATATGAGTTCCCAAGTATCATTATTATTTATTCGAGGTGGCTATTTATTTATAGAATTAACCCTTCTCAAATTCTCCAAAGCTTTATTAAAATATTCAACTAGTATTTTTAATATGAATACTTTTGTGTAATATCTTTTTATATACTGATTGTGTCTTTCTAGTCAACTTTTGAATATGACAAATTATGTGTAACAACCATTGATGTTCTTTTTATTTAAACCTTCTGATGTTGATCACTAATAATGTTCTGAGAAACCACTATATTTAATAGAATGATATGATATTTTTGGGATTCTTCATCATCGCTTGGAATACTTGAGTCTAATTATTTTTCTTCAGTTGGAAGTCAACTGTAAATAACTTTATCATGATTTTCAACAATAATTATTTCTTCCTGTTCAACTTCTTTAACATCACGAGTCTTTTTATCTTCCTATTCATTTTTTTCAAAAACCTTTCCAAAAATTGAGTCAAATAATATTCCTTATTATTTATTGAAATATATATATCATATTCCATTCCATAGCATAGCTAATAAAAACTCCATATTATCCTCTATCCTAAAATTTTCATGGTTTCCACCTTTTTTCATTATTATCCATGGACTCCCAAAAACTATTATCTGTTTTAAAATTGGAGATTTTCTATGAATAATTTCACATGAATTAAAATCTGAACATGGCTTGTAGAAATATAGATTTTGAATATACCAAGTAGAAATAATGTCTTTCCTCCAAAATAATTGAGAGAAAGTATGTTCAAGTAACATAGGTTATCCAATTTTAACAAAAATTATATTTTTCTTTTCATATAAACTAATTTTTTGTTGATTTTAAGGTGACCTAAACACATTGATAATTTTTATTTTTCAAGGTAATTTTAATATTAATATTTTTTGTTTTAACCACTGTTTTATTTTCTCATGTTCTTTGATGAATACAAAAAACCTTATCATCTTACCTATTGTATCATTTAATAATTTTTAGAGAATCCACTATTTGTTTCATATAAATAACAAAAGTAATGCGATAAAAGTCATCCATGAAAGTGATAAAGTGCATACCTATATGATTTTATTATTTTCTCATTCTCTCAAAAATATTTGAGTGAATAAGTTCGAGTCATTGTTATGAAAAAAAGTCAACTTTATTATGCACATAATATGAATTTTTTTATTTATAGAAAATACTTCACCAACAATCCCATCTTAATGATATATGAAGAATTTATAATAAACTATAGCTCTCAAGAAACATCCTCATGTTTCTCTAACACATTTTTTCTAACCTATAATTCCATATCTCATCCACTTAAATTGTACTTATGTTATAATAGTTTTGAACCTCTCTAAATTGGGACAACATTCCTTTTGTACAATGGCCTCTTGTAAATATCATTCCATTTCCATAACTTTTCAAAATAACCAGGTCTTTTTTTAATGATAACCTTGTTTCTAGGTTCAATAATTTGTGAAACACTTTGTAGATTGTGCTTCTACCCATCAACAATCAATGCATTCTGGGATTTAAACTTTTATTTTCAAGTGATGGAAAATATAATGCCATTAATTACTAGTGATACATCATTTCCAAATTACACTTTTCATTATTTAAATTATATAAAATATTTCTATAATTTTAAGTCTACTTTCATAAGGAAAAACACCCATTACCCAGAATCAAAGGTTGTTATACTTCTTTTATCATTAAGGGTTGTTGATTTAAGAATATCCTTTTCTTTCCTTTTAATTTTCAAATCTATGGCTTCTGATAATTCTTAACAATATTTAGTTATACAGGTAACAAAACAATAAAACCACTGTAAGGATTCTAGGTTTTTTTACATCTTTTATAAATTTATTCGATAGGATATAACCTATTTTCATTTTTACAACTCCCTTCTCATATTTCTTTATAACATCCTTCTCATAATTATTTCTTTGAGAGGATTAACACCCCTCAAACGTTTTTTGGAAACATTTGTAATAGTTGTAATACTATTGACTAAACCATCAAATAGTTGTTGTTTAACAGAATTTACACAATACCTTTAGTATCAATAGAAATATTATATGTATAAGAAATTTACAAACATGAAAGAGTTGTTAGCATGTTTCATAGAAAACATGGTATCTTAATTTAAAAAACAATATTTCCCACAATCCATTCTATTATAAACTAGAATATTATTTTTCAGCATGTTATTATTTTTATCCTTGTCAAAAAACAATGAAATAGTAAATTTTTCAGACTCCCTATTTTTTTTAATGTTATGTCTTCATAACATTGTTGGTCTCGTTCACATGAATAATATTCCTAGTTTTATTTATCTCAAAATAAATTCTTTCTTTCTCCTTAACCATTGAAGAATTTTTTTCTGATTCCTGTTATGTAAATCATGAGGATAAATTCCCTTACATAAAAAATTGAATTATAAATACTTGTAACCCTCTATTCATCTTCGTAAATTTGTTTTTTTACCAATTTGAAACCCTTATTATTTTTTATTCAACTTAACATACTAATATTCATTATGATTATTTTATTTTTCAATAGATTTTTTCAATTAATCAATCTCTTCCAACATATTTAATTTCTCATTTGGAAAAAATTATAAATTATTTTTTGAAGAGTCTTAACATTTTAGCTTTCTGATTTTTTTGTAAGCCTCCCAATATTTCATAAAAAATATTTCAATTATTATTTCAAAAAAAACCTTTTAATTTGTGTTTCTTTTTATTAAGAACAACTGATTTTGGAATCATCGTTGTTTGTTAATGAAATGAAATTCTTTTATCCATATTTATCAAATAATGTTTTTGATTTATAATCACTATCTTCTTCATTATCATATTCAAAAAAGATAATGATTCTATTGAAATTTAAAAAAATTTATCCTTCTAATTAGAATATTATGTAGCCTTATCACCCTGTTAATTACATGAATTTATTTTCCATCATCTGTTCTTCATCATTATCCAATTCATTATTTATGCTATGGAAATTGGAAAAAAATCCCAATAACTCCACTTGATAAAAAACATAATAAATTATACCATTTATATTTTCTCATACCTCTTCCCAAAGTTTTATAATATAAGGATAAAATTTCAACAATATTTTTACATAACTCATTTTTAAAATAAGAGTCACCAGCTTCTTATTTGATAAGAATATTCTTTAGCAATTCAAACATGAAAAGCCTATGAGACATTTATCCTTTAGTTTTTCCTTTTAAATCTTTTCCCTTCTCATTTGATAAGTAATGAAAGTAATATGAATTTATTTTAGAGATATTGTTTATGGATCTCTATCTTCTAGTGTGGAAAATTTATAATCAAATTTGTCATGAAGAATTCTCATGATCATTTATACAACTTTAGTATCATCTAAATTTTAACAAATACATATAATAGTGTTGACAATTTAATTCACCCTGGTAATGAAGCCACCAAAAATTAATATTCACTCATCTTTAGGTCTTTATATTTCATCCTCTATATTTTTACTTTTTTCCTTCTTCACATTTTTATTACCTTTGTGAATGTTTTTCATCTTATCCTAGATTAATTTGAAAATGGAAACACCCTTCACTCTAAAAAACTCACATTCAAGAGTGATGAGAGTAAATAACTCTTATATGTTACATCATTCTCATGATTTTTCCTATCCCAAAATGTAAGAGGGAATTTATCAACAATAGGAGGAAATCCATATATTTTCTATTCAAGAACATCATGCCCAATATACATAATATAAAGAATCATTGTATCATTCTAATTTAATAAATTATTTTGAAACAACATTCCCCTCCTCTTAAAGAGTATTAATGTTTCTGATTGAAAAAGAAAAAACACATTCAAATGAATAGAAAAATTTACATGGTTTATTACATTTAAAGAAGAATCTATATCATTTGTATGGTTTGGAAACAACATGATAAAATACAATCCATTAGAAAACAGTCCTATTGTATGGAATACAATGAGTAGTAAATGCCCTTAAAATAAAATAGAACTATGTTCAACATGAAGGTGCATGTGATTCGTGTAGAAAAAATAATGTAATAAAATTTTATTATTCCAGATCAACATTTAAATAAGTATCATTATAAAAAAAGTCTTCATTATCTTAACCTCGATCATGTAACAGCTTCATAGACTCTGTAATGATGCCGAGTCTGGCTTTCCAGTATTCACTTGTCTGATTGTTTAATATATAAATATAAATATTAATGAATACAACTTGAAATTTTTATGATCCACCTCATTAATATTCCATAAATCCTTTTCTAATTAATTGGTATCAATCCAAAAACACTGATTACAGTCTTGTTTCTTCTTTTTTCATCTTCTGCTCAGAAAACATCCACATGAAATCCAAATATAGAAACTTATTCTCCAAAAAATATCATAAATTATATATCTTTTCTTATAAATATAAAATGATTATGGAATGTAAAAATTACTTCTTCTATTTATTGGAAACCAAAAAATTATTTTGGTGAGTTTCTGAAAAATGTTTCCCAATCAACCAAATATCCTAAAATTCATAATATACAAGAATCATGGTTATTTATTTGACTTTTTCAATGCCTATTATCTAATCTTGAATCACCTTGAATCTTATATAGATCTTATCATTTAAATATTTCTTCAAAAAATTAATTCTTATTATAATTTCACATTCCAATTTTTCCATTATGATAGAGAAATAATGTAACATCCTGAAAATTATAAAAGAGTAACTATAATTCTATAGCGTTCATAAAACGCGACACCAATATTGTAAGGGAATGTATTATAGTGATAATTTAAAAAATAAAAACTATTTTAACTAAATTAAATATCTGATAGATCTTTCATTACACTTAAAAATGATTTAGCTTGTATCGCACAAAACAATGAGTTTCTTCGATGGCATCCATTACATGTAAGACACAGTTTTAACCAACAACAATATAATATAAAAAATTATAATTTAAAATAATAGGATATAAATTATCTATTAAATTGGTGGTTATAAATACTATTAAATATCTTATAAAAATATTTTTTGAATTCATTTGTTAAAAATTAATTATAAATAAATATAAGAACTCATTTAATATAAAATGAATATTTACATTGAAAACTATTTTTATGCTCACAAAGCCATTTTACCCGAATATATAAAATTAATTACAACTAGGGAGTGATATTAATGTAATATATATATATATATATATTCAATCAATTGTTTTTCATATTCATCAAATAGATTTGATAGGCCTAAGATACAAGAAAACCCAATTATACATATAATAACCTATATTTTTATTAAGGCACATTCAATGCATTTTAATGCAGAAACTCTTTTAAATCCAATTTTTTGGATGTTTTATAGACATGATATGTCAAAATAAACTTCATATTAGAATAATAAATCTAAAAAATTAGTTAGAGTGATTATAATTTATTTTTCTATAATGTTTCTTTTGTAAATGAATAATGAAAATTAATTAATATTAATTCAAAAATGTGATTTCATAAATTTTATTTATAATGATAAATTATATTATAAATAAGGATTAAATTTTATTAAGATAAATTTGTATTCATTAATATAATTTAGGTCATTAAAATATATTTCACTTTCAAATTGGATATAAAAAACTATATATCTTTGGAATTTTTTTAAATAAAAAAACAACAATGTCATCACATCTGTGAGATAAAATTTAAATTAATTTCTTCCACATATGTTATTGTAATTTGGAAAATTGATTCCATATATTGAATAAGAATATATTTTTTTATATAACAATGTAAAATTTGTTGTTTACCAAAAATATTAGTAAGAGTAATTGAAATTAATTACAATGATTAAGCCAAAATTAAGCATAATAAGAGAATAAAAATTATTATTTAAGGATACAATGATACAAACTATTTCCAACAAGATATATGATGTCCATATTTAGACCTTATTCTCCATTGGATATACATTGGAACATTTTTGGAGAGACTTCAATGAGAAAAAACATGGGTGAAATTCCCATTCCAAAAATTTAAAAGACTAATAGTCCTCCGCCACTATAAAATGGTTCTCACACCTCCCACCTCCTCGAACCACACAAGAAAATTTAGTTCAAATAATATCTTAAAAAATAGTTTCTAAACATACTTACCCTATTAATAAAATTTTAACCTTGATTATAATTTCATCCATGAAATCCCTTTGATTCAAACCAAAATGAGTTATTCGAATAAGAGGTAACATCCATCCCAAGGATCTTTTGATTTATTTTTTTCTCCTCCATTTAAATTATCATTTTACATGAATTAATAATAGAAATAGTATCCTCATTATTCTAAGGTGTTTTTATGTTATGGTCCGGATCCATTAATTGACAAATTTCCACGTAAAGTGTAACGAACTTACCCATTGTGTGTACGGTGAACTTCTGTCTCACAAAACGATGATTGTTCAATCTTCATTAATAGAATATCAAAGAGTGAATTATGATGGATACTTTTTTTATAAATTAAATTTATAATTTATTTGTTCTTTTTTAATTTTCATATATAATATAAAGTTATTCTTTCTATCTCATGGGAATACGATAACATCGTTTCTTCATGTTCGGAGTAACGCCTCTATAAAGTGAACGGGTTCGTTTAGGCAATACGTGGAATGTATTAATGTGGGTATTAATGCATACGTACGACCTAACATCTCCATGAACAATGCATTTCATTTCTTATCTATAAATTTGATGGATTATTATAAATACAAAAATAATGGATATATATTATATTTAAATATTCTTTAATATTATAGATATTATTTAATCATTTCTTAATCAACAATAATAAGAAATTACATGTAAAAAATTACTCAATCAATTATTTAATTAATATAATAAATACTGAAAATAATGTATGATTAATAAAAAATGAGTAACAAAATATTATATGCAGTTAATATGTGATATTATAAATATGAATATGGTAATTTTATAAGATAGTTGAATTTTTAAAACCCGTATTGATTCAGTTAAATGACATTCACCAAAAGAGGAAATGCAAGGTATGTGATTTCCATCTCACATTTTACATCTACGAGATAATTGTAATGTTCAACACCTAATTATTTCTTATGTTTTATCTAATTTTTATTTTGATATATATATCTTGAATAAATTTATATTCAATTTTTTTGAGTTTAAATTTTATATTTTTCTTGTAAAGGGATTTTAATTAAAAGCTACCCTTGTGGAAAAGAAATTTCATAACCCAACTAATTTTTCATTGGGTTATATTACATCATAATTATAGCTAATATTCTATCATTATGTATATAATGAATTATAATAAATATTAATGTATTTAATATTACATTTTATTATTTATGGTTGATATAATTAATCAATTAATGGGGCTAGTCTCAAATCAACATGATGGACTTTTCAAGGGTTTACATTACAATCTTATTTAGTTTGGTATTTTTAACTCATGAAATACCATCAGAGGAAATTATCTGTTCATTATCTAAAAAAATATATTTTTATCCATATATTTTCATTCATGACCTTTTTTAATTAATTTTACCATTTTACAAATAATTTGTGTTTAATAAGTATTAGAAAATATTTTTAAGAACACCTGAAAACATTTTTCTCTTTGGTTAGAAAATTTATTTTCATAAAAAAAAACCTATATTGTGAATTTTTTTTCAAAAACGTTTTTAACCTTTTAAAAATGATTTACAAAAGAAAATTTAATTTTTTTTTACTTTTATCTATATTCAGAAAAGAATATTCTTATCACTTTCCAAAAAAATTAATTTTGTATCATTTTTTACCATGAAAAAGGAATATTGTTTTTATCTCATGCGACATGTATGAATTTACCTGTAGTAATTTATTCAATAGTTTATTTTTATATATAGATGGATAATTGTTAATGAATATGATTTTTAAAGTCACTTTCATATTTTTTTTAAAATGGAATGATTTTTTTCGTAAGAATGTTTTTAAAATATTTATTATAGTATTTCTATTCATCAATGTAAAAGAACATTTACTTTACTCAACATTTGATATGTTTTATGGATACTATCAATTTTCTTCCTCTGGATGGGTTAAAATTCCTCTGAATAAGAATATTATTCTTATTCACTTTCTTTAATCCTTTTTTAGTACCCTGAACATATTCAACTCCCAATGATTTTTGAATAATGACTTCCCCCTAATTATACATATCATTTATCATTGATATATTCATTTATTACATTGTATGCCATTTTCATATGGTGTTTACCTTGAATGTTATTTGATTATTTGGTGAACTATTGATAAATCCATATACATTATTCAATCTAGATATTTGATAAGGAATATTGTTTTTTCGATATGAGAAATGCATGGGACATAAAATACATGTGATCGAGACCATATAAGGAAATCCCTATGGGCTGGAGACTAGTTTATGTAAGCCCCTCGATTAATCAGTAGTCTCATTTGATAAAATTAGTTAGTGAAAAATCCCTTCATGTTTTTTCAATGTAGAATATATAGGGTTTTATCGGAAGATTTAAATCATCTTATAAAAGGTCTTTGTGGTAGTGGTTTTCACATAATATACATGATGCTCATTATTTAAGAACATAAATAATTTAGATTCATTTTTTCTCTATCCATGAGATTTTTCATCAATATATATATATGTATATATATTCATTTCATTTTCAATTCATTGATTAATGGAACATGTTTCAGTTTCTCAACTTCCCATATAGATTTTTATTAATCTAGTTATTTTAGTGAAATTTGATTTTGGTTATTATCATTGAATATTATTAACCAAATTAGTTTATTGATTATATGGAATCTCTATTTAGATATTAACATTATATATTTACTATTCTAATTGATTTATTTTTTCTCCCAAATTACTTTATCATCAAGGATCATTTAATCTCACCCTTATTATGTTTCCTTTTCCATGGAATTGAATAAGATTACTATGAATGATATACAGAGATACACATGAAGGAATAAGGTTAATATCCTCGAAATAAAAAATATTATGTTTTAATTAGTGTATTAATTTTTAATAGAAGTCCCATATATGTTTCTATTTTAACAAGAGTACTAAACAATTTAGCCCATTAGGATGAAATATACATTTATATTATGTTAATGTAATTGTATAAGATAGTGTATAAATAATATCTAGGCTCAGGTCACAATATTTGGTATTAGAAAAAATTTAATAGCATCCTTGGGAAGTATATTTAGGAAAACATTGATTATATAACATAATACTAAGGTAAAATTTGATGATATGTATAGAAGAACATGAAACATTTTTATCAAAGTAGATATTATATGGTATTTACTATAAATAAATCCCTTCCTAGATAGTTAAAGTATATGTGGTTCTGGAATTGATGTACCTAGGGGTAACAACTCCAACAATGCATATCGATCCTTACTTAGAGTAACATGGTAGTCGACAACAAGCCATACACTACAATTTTTTTTGACACTCTTAGAGGATACCCATAGGAAAATTAAGATAGACATTACAACCCATTATAATGGATTTGAATAGATAATGATAATTATTGACTTAGGTTAAACATGAGGTGTCTTAAATTTAAAATATGGTGTCAAGAATTAGATATCCTAAAAATGGTTATATGGTTTTCCTAATATTATAATTCATACACACAATATATTATTTTTTTAGGAAATTCCCTCATATATAGCATAAAATATAAATGAAGGAAGAACCTATGTGAAAATAAATGGATAATGTATTTATGTATTGAGGTTTTATTGAAAACCTTAGTAGAGATGCTACATAGTGATTAATATTACTTCAAGGATGTTCATTATGTTTATTCTTGAAATTATATTATTATGGTTTTATAAATGGAAAACATGTATACCGGGTGATAACCCAACATGTTTGGTAGGGTTGTGGGACTTGAACCCATGAATGAAGGATGATAAGGGTTTCACACCAACTGCTAACCTAAGCAATTTCCGGGTTAAAATTTCAATGTATTTAGTTAAAATAGTTGGAGAATAAATATTAATGATGAACCAATAGTAAAATTATTTAATTTTAGAGAATAATTTCTTAACCATATTATCTTTGGATAATATTTTGAGACAAATATTTATATTTTCAATCTTTTATGGACCTTACGATCTATTAATAATTTAGTTTAGTGCTTCAAGAATCAAATTTAATTTTTTAATACCCATTTTTAGAAGTGTGGGATGAATTATAATTTGATCGAAGTACACAAAATGATAGAATTGTTCATATGAAACTAACATTTATCATGTAGTTAAATTTCATTATACTTTGAGGAAATAAATAATTTCTCAAAATTAGAAAAATGAGAAAAAAAATTTCGAAATACATTTAAATTTTAACACATTGTATTTTAAATCATTGTAGATTTATTTATTTAAGGACCACAACATTACATTTATAATTAAATTGTTTGTGATTGATGACCACAATAAATATCTATAAATATATTGGTGAATCACCCATGTACATACATCTACATACCAATAATGTTCTCTTACTTATAGACGTAGATGTATATCAGTTTACGTTACCTTTTAACATCCCATTCTCTCTTTTCTGTATGATTTTTTAAAAAACCATATCATGATGTGGGAGTACAACAAAATAAATTTTAAAAATAAATTACAACCAAGATCAATTTTATGTTAGGAAGGTGCAATTTTTTAATGCGGGAAGAATGTAACACTCAAAAATTAGAAAAAGAGTAATTTTTATTTGATAATGTGTATGAAATGAGACACCAAGAACATATGAGAATGTAATATCTAGAGACCTTATAATTTATTTATTATTTAAAATAAATTAAATATCTTAATGATCATTCAATTCCCACACCATTGAATTTGTTTTTGTTCCATGAAATAATGAGTGTCTTTGATGGATTGCATTACACACTAGACTGAGTTTTACTAAACAATAATACATAATTAAAAAATTAAAAATTAATTTAATAGGATATATCGTAGTTGTTTAATTAGTGGCTATGGAAAGGATTTACTAAATTATTATGATATATGGTGAGTTCATTGGAAAACAATTAACTTGACATAAATATAAGAACCATTAGAATATAAAATAAATATATATATAGAAAAATATTTTTATGCTCGTAAATCCAATTTTTTCCTATTAAGTTTAACTAATTAAAATTACATAGTTTTCTTAATTTAGAATTTATATAATTTTTTTTATAAATTTATTTTGATATTAATCTAGTATATTTTATAGTAAAAAGATAATAATAATCCTAATTTTACACAAAAAACCTATATTTTTATTAAGGAACTTTTACAACATTTTAATGGAGAACCTCTTTTAAGTCCATTTTTATTACTTTTAGAGATTATAAATGTAATAATAAACTTCATCTTTGAAATATTAAAATTAAAATTTTGTTAGGATTATTTTTTGGTATTATACTAAGACGATTAATTTTTATTGAACAGTGATAAATACATAATTATAATTCATAACTATTTATCCAAATAATTTATTAATAAAGATAAATTATATTATAAATTTAATTTAATGTTTAATTAGATAAATTTTGTGTTAATTAATTCAATTTTGTCCATTAGAATCGATTTTAAAATGTAACTGGAAATACAAACCTGGAAATATTTTGACTTTTTTACATTAAAGACTATATTATCATCTTGTCTGTGAGGTTAAATTGAAATTAATTTCCTCCAATTAGGTTATTAGAATATGGGAAAATGGATTCAATATTTGGAACTATCATAGTATATAATGTATAATAAATTCAATGTAATTTCCTAGAATTTACGTATAATTTTTTAAATTATATAGAATTATTTTGAGACCGCAAAATCTGAAGGCGCATATTTTTGAGGCCGGAGTGCCCGAAATGATCCGTTGAAAGTTTTTATGCTTAAAATAGAATGCTTGAGTGGTTTTCCTAATAAAAAGTGGTATAACTCATAAACAGATTCCTAGATCATAAATCTAAGGGCACTGTTACATTCAGGATAGCAGGTTTATCCTATGTGAGACATAAGTTTTGTCCATGCAGACATCCGGTGAAAAAACCCAAAATGGCCTAACTATAAATAAAATAATTAAATAAAATTATTTTATTTTCCAAGTGAAAATAACTTGAGAATGGATACACGAATTAAAAATATGATACCACCATTGGACTCGGGATTGTATGCTTCTTTATGATAAACTAACATTGGCTGGCACGTGCCAATATTGGTGGTTAATTTTTTGTCGTAATTCAAATAATTAAGTATCAACTATTTTATTGGAAAATTATATAACTCATAAATGGTAACTTAGATTGGATATCCAAGAGTACATTTGAGCTAGTGATATCGTGTTCCCCTCATGGAGATCCTGATCTCGACCAACATGGGGCGAGGGTGGTAGTTAATAATTTTGGAACTTTTTTATGTAAATTTAGTAAAAGTGCGGTCAATGATTTTTATCTTATAAACCAGTGCTCATATTAAAAATATGAGGGAACTATTGAAACTGAAGTGCCCATATTTACTTAAGGGAGACTTATCATCGACAACATTTGGTCGGGTGAACAATTTATTTTTTACAACTTTTAATGAAACAATAAAATAACATATAAAATGTAATTTTATACTTTTTTTCTTACAATCTTTTGAGCGGCGTTGGTGGGGACCACATAGGTGGTAATACATTTAATAAGGGATATTAAATGACTAGTTACACCTTGGTTTCATAACCACCCCTTGTGTAATTAATGTAGCACATTAATTATATCAATTAATGAATCTCATTAATTCATCAGTGCGTTACACAACCTTTATCCCATCTATTTATATTCGGCTTGGGATGGAGTTTTTTCAAGGCTTTCCAATGCTTGGAAAATTTGGTGAAGTGACGTAACGTCTTTCACCGATGAGTAATAGATTCTTAGATGTCGTTGGGGTAATCGACCATGAACACCAGTGGCTTCCACAGACAGAGATTCTTCATCCTCCACCACGACATTTCAAATAAATCAAAAGAAGGGGGTTTATTGTTGAAGTTTCCTTTGAATAATTAAAATTTTCTACCACCAGTTACCATGTTATGGCGGAGGGGATAGGCCAAACAAACAATGACCAAACCATCTATCACGTCATTATTGTTGCGTTCTTCTGGGTACAAATCTTCAACTCGTCAAAATCATGAATCCGGGAGCCATGCAGAGACGGTGGCATCCTGAGGGGACCATAGGCCATGGTGGAAGAGCGAGACCACTCGACGACACAATGGTTGGACATGAAACCAATAGTGGCCCTCCACGGAGGTGGAGATGGTGAGCCATCACATGCCATGTTGAATTCAACCGCAGCATGATGCCATAGTGATGCAGGGGACCCGTTTCCTACGGGTCGCATGGGTGACAAGGCAGTGAGACCTTGAACCACCAATAAAATTGTAGAACAAATCTTTTGAGATGTTCATGGGTAGAAGACCGCGAGACACTGCGAGGTTCACGCCAACCGGAAGGCTGAGCCACCATGGACCATCTCAACCGGGGTGGGCTGGGCTTGTCCACGACCTAACAAGCCGAGACCAACTGAGATGGGCCAGGTCAGGTCAGACCCTTACCGAGTCAGTTTAGGCAAGGTCGAGATGTGTCGGGCCCAAACGGGTTCTAGTTGGTCCGGCCGGTTTGGACCAGACTCGCACCCCTCTCGGGCCTAGTAACTCTTAAAAGGTTTTATCTTGTGAACCTAATGTATTTTTGAAAAAAATTATATGGAGCTAGGATCCTTGGAGAGAGATGGTCATTTTGAGATACTCCATGTGACTTTAAGAGAATAATGGAGTTTGGCTGGTTGGGATCGTAACCGAATCCAACTGGGCCCTTGGCACTAAAATTCCTACAGCTTATAGACTGGGTGTCTAGTTTATGTGCCATCAATTTCATTGGAACCATTATGACATGAAAAATAAAAATGTTACTTTGAAGTGGTATATAGCTGTGGATTTGGTATCACTGAAAACTAAAGGACTAGAACTAGGGAGTTTAATGTAATGAGAGTTAGAAAGGATACTCTTTTAATGAATCAAGGGGAAATCATTCATTACTCCTCTAATCCAGTAGAGACCATACTCCCCACATCATGGGTGCAGGTCCTCACACAGAGAGATGGTTCTCCCCTATCATCCGTAGGTGAGGGTCCTCAATCATGGGGTCACTTTTCCCCTGAAATACTAGGGAGGAGTTCCCCCACAAAAAATGAACTTCTGTAGTTGTACTCCTCTATCGGGTTGGGTGTGGGTCCTCACACATAGATTCAATACTCCCCATCCATTCCAAGGTGTAGATCCTCTAGGATAGGGTTGTTACTCCCCTAACATACTTGGACACAGGTCCCCAATAGAAAATAAACTACTAGTGTTGTACTCCCCTACCGGGTAGGGTGTGATTCCTCACATATCAAGCAGTACTCCCCCATCTCCGAGGAGCGACGGGAGTGGGTACTTTAGGGGATTTGGAGCTCGCTTAATAGCATGACATAGTGTCATGGAGTGGGCCTCTTCACATGGTTTCCCTTGGTCTTGCCTTGGGTGAAAGTCTGTGACTGCGAGACCTCTAGTGTCGGGGATGAGATGTAGTTCTAGCATAATTATTATGATGGAACACGTAATCTCAAACGTAACATTAGAAATGGTTGATTTTAACGTAGTGGAGTACATCTCTCATACAGGTTCCATTAAGGACGACCAATTCATGGAGCGTATACTCCTGATCCTTGAGTTACACTTTGAACCTTCTTTGGAAATCTTGTACATTTATTGAGGTCTTGCCTTTATGTTTCATTGTAGATGAGATGAGTATATCTAGTTTGAGATGTGTATTTTTCATTGTTATTTGTGATTGAAATTATGTTTTGTGATATTCCTTTGTGGAATTCTTAGAGACCTTTGGAGGTCTTGGGGTCCTTACTATGTATTGTTGCACTAACCCCTGCACGGGCTTCACCCACACCTTGTTGTGTCATGTGAAAATGGTGAGCATCTTTTCTGTGACTTTATGATCTAGGTCCAGGAAGTATAAGGAGGATACTGGAAGACATGGAGAGCTATGAAGATGAGTTGTATCTACCCTTCAGGTAGGTTCCATGGTGGAGGATCTCCAGAGTTGTTTCTTTTTTTTCATTGTAGTTGTATCTTTCAGGTGGGCTTGTATTCCAGCCCCTTACTTTTGGTACACACTCTTAATACTGCAGTTTTACTTCATGGTTTCATCATATTGTGTTCCTGGACTATGTGGTTGTACATGTTTAAAGGAAATGTCATCTCATTTTATGGATACACCTTTCCAGTGCTAGTCTTCAACCCTTGGCCTATAGAAGGCGGGCTTGGGGTAGTCCTGGAATAAGCCTTGGGATGCGGGTCATGAAAAAGTTGTATCAAATCAGTTTTTTCTACCATCGGACATTGACTCTGATCTTTCCATTGGAGAAATAGTGTTATGTGTTTTGAGTTTAGTTTTCAGTTTGGGGAGTCCAGTGTTGATGTTGTGGCCAACATATCCATACACCAGGACCCTAAAGATTGATTTCCAACTCAATGGACAGAAAAAATGATTGCATGTGTTTTGGAAATGTTTTTCTTTTGATATCTTTTGAGTCAGATCACCAGGTATAACTTATTGACAGTGGTTCATCTTGATTCTCTTTCAGGATGCCTTTATGCAGATAGCCAACTATGATTCCTATGTGTGACCATGAGGATGGTCCATAGTGTGATGAGGCTTCAGTAAAATTATTATTTCCTGAGATAGGTACTTTCAGGTGGTGTCCCAGTGATACGACTACCCGTTGGCTAGCAATTAAAACTGGCGCTACCGATAGAGGAGACTTATAGGATCAATTCCTTACACATGATTCTGTGACAGATTCCCCTCATGTTCTGAGGTGAGCCCGAATCATTGGCCTCTATGGAATAGCATGAGGTGGTGACTGAGTTTCCATCTAGCGAGGGAACCATTAGATAAGATGGTGGTCCAGGAAGTGAGCATTCAATGTTTCTCAGCAACATGATGGAAGGGTTTAGATTACCCATATCTTACAATGATGATACTTATCAATTGACAAAGCTTGTGAACCTTCCTCAAATAAGGGGTTATATTTCTCTAAAATTATAAGAGATGTGTGTTCCCAAGAGCTTCCAAATCATCAGAAAGATGACATGTCAGTAGCTAAGTATTCATCGGGGCATACCAACCACTCTAGGTACTCGATGAATACTATACGACCAATGATTCGAAGCATGGATATCTGATTAAGTTGTGTTTAGGGACATCTGTGCCATCACATTTCTTATGTGAATTCCTACTTATGTTAGGGTACTAGAGAGAACCATTGTGGTTGAATGTTCATTGGATAAGCAGATACAGCCAGTGAATGTTAGTAATGGGAAAACATGAAACCGATTTCAGTCTTAGATATTTGGACCTGTAAAATGTTTCAAAAAGAGGATGTGATAGTGACATATGAATCTTCTAGGTACTAGATGTGGAAAAGGAGCTATTAGAGTAGAATGAGGTGGTATACATTTCGACTTGCTACAACCACCACCCCAATTTTGTCCTCACTAGGCTCAGGGAGCTAGAGGACATGGGAAGGGAGTGGCAGCTTCCAGTTTAAGAGTCTGACCCAAGGGCTATAGGAATGATTCAAGATATATTCTGTGTCTACTACATGCTACCGTGTTAATAGATAGAGGTACTAATCATTCCTTCATGTCACGAATCTTGTTCCAGAACTAGAGTTTCAGGTTAAACCATTGACATCACCCTTATGTCTGGAGATTCCATTGGAAGGAGACACAATAATAACACTTATAATGATGGTTTGATCTGACCATCGAGGCAAGAGTTTTAGTTGGAACCTCTTGGTGGAATTGTCCTGGCCTTACGAAAATAGTTTGGGTATGGAATGGAAATTCAAAGTTCATACTCAGATTGACTATTTTAGGAAAATGGATGTGGTATATCGACAACATTGGAATTGTTTTATTCTTGTTCAGTGAAAAAGAAAACCCAGGAAGCATAAGATAATCTCAAGCATAGGATGGAACAACAAATCACTCTTGATTCGGCAAGCCTTACCCTCATGGTAGCATTAGTTTTGAGTTTTTAGTTCCCAACAGTTGTAGAAGAGTGCATGAACATATTTTCAAAATATGTTTCCAGGATTTCCTCCCCGAAGGGAGAGGGACATATATAATAAATTCTAACCAGAAATGACACTAATATCTAAAACTGCATATCATATGGCTCCCGGAGAGCTCCGGGAGCTAAGAGTTAAGAAGGGGGACGTGGTGGTAGATGCACTCAGTAGATGGTCTGTTTAATTGCTGTTTAGTGAGGTGAAATATCATCTAGTTGCGTTATTTAAACCCTTCGTGGATAGTGATGGAGTAGCTTACCTCCAGTCTATAACTATAACTCCCCCACCCCATTAGTGTTTTCTAGAGGCATTTCATGGGGACATGGACTGTGAGGCCCCACCAGCTCAGATATCCCCAGGACAGGCTCCTGAAAGATTTTTTGAATTTGGTGAGAACGTCATCCTTTCCATAGGACGCACTATGGTACAAGTGAATATAACAAAGAAGGTGTTCAGGGAGTTCCACAGATCCCCCTTTAGTGGTAAATCCTGGTTTTGTGAAGATGTATTAGGTCCTTCGTCGTAAGTACTAGTGGTTAGGGATGAAGACTGCAGTGTGCCGACAGAAGTCTTATACCAACAAGAGACGGAGACCCTTGATGTTCAAATAGAAATTCCATATCGTCCTACATGTTTTCACCCAGATGGGGATTACAGAGATTTTTTCGAGGCGGAAAGCTATCTCCAAGATTAATTAGACCTCTCATGTTTCTCAGTAATGTGAAAATGGTGGTGTACCATCTAGCTCACACCCATATATGCACCGGGTGAGTAATGTTTTCCATTTGTCACAGCTTAGGTGATGTGTTCTTGATCCATCACACGTTATCGACTAGGGTGAGTTGGACCTTGATGATAAGGAAACTTCTATGGAGTTTCTGGTGGAGATAGAGGATCCACAGGAGTGAGTACTTCATGGATGGTGGATTCTTCTGGTGTGAGTTCGGTGGAAGCGCGAGAACCTCCAGGAGAGCACATGAGAGTGGGAGGCTAAAATTCATGTTCAGAACCCTAAATTGTTTGGTTTTCCTTATTTTTGCTTCCAAAGACATTAATACATAAGGTGGGGATAATGTAATGTCCCATAATTTAAGAACATTTTAAATTATATAGAATTATTTTGAGATCACAAAATCTGACGGCGCATAATTCTGAGCCCTGGGGTGCCTGAAATGATATGTTGAATGTTGTTAAGTTTAAAATATAGAGTGAGTGGTTTTCATGAAAAAATAGAATAAGTCTTAAATGGGTGTCCATATTAGAAATTTGAGGACACTGTTGACTTCAAGATAACAGGTTTACCCTAGGCGCGACATAAGTTTTGTCGGTGCATGCCTCCAGTGAGAAAACCAAAAAATTGAATTACCATAAATAAAATTGTTTTCTTTTTCAAATTCTTAAAACACGTGAATGGAGACTCTAATTAACAAGATGAGACCACCACTAAAATCATGAGGGTATTTATTCTTTTTGCAGATCATTACATTAGCTTGTGTGGGGAAACAGTAGATGTTAGTTTTTGGCCATAAATAAACTCATAATCTATCAATTACTTTGTTGGTATATCCTATAACTAGTAAATGGTAAATCAGAGTGTAAATCTGATAGTACCATTGATATTTTGAGGCCCTTTTCCCCTTAGGAAAATCCTAACCCTGAATATCATGGGTCGAGGGTGAGTGTTAATAATTTTTGAAACTTTTTATGGTATGTTTAATAAAAGTGTGGGTGGAGATTTCTATCTTTTGAACCTCTACTCGGATTAAAAATATAAGGGCACCGTTGAATCTGCAGCACCAGGATTCTCTTAATGGATGCTCAACCTCGACCACATTTGGTTAGGTGAAAAATTTAGTTTTAGAAACTTTTAATGAAATAATAAAATAACATTGAGACTGTCATTTTATAAATTTTTACTACAACCTGATGAGTAGTGGTGGTGGGGACCACGATGGTGGTCAGAAATTTAATATGGCATATTAAATGCCCGATTACACCTTGGTTGAGTAACCACCTCTCGTGTAATTATTGTTTCACATTAGTTACATCGATTAATGAATCTCATTAATTCCTTGGTGCCTTACTCAGCCTTTCTACCATCTATTTAATTAAGTCTTGAGGTAGAGTTTTTTTATAGCTTCACCAAGCCTAGATCATCTGGAAATGTGATGCGTCATCTTCCATTTATGTAGAACAAAAGCTTGGACATCATTGGGGAAATCAATGTAGAACGTTGGTGGCATCCACAAACATGGAATATTCATCCACCACAACGATGTTCCCAACGAATCAGGTGGTAGAGGGTTTATTGTTGAAGTTGACTTTAATGAATAATATTTTCCTCCCTCTTGTTATCATGTTAATGTGAAGGGTGTTGGTCAAAAGTACAAGGCTTGGACCCTTCGCTAATTTTTTCTTGTTGCATTCTTCGGGGGAATATTCTTCAACTCGTCAGAATCAGGAATACGTGATCCGCGCAGCAACAACGACATATCGTGGATCATTTAAGTGCATGTAGATATGCAAACAGAGCTCCCAAGTGTTGCTAGAGCCCCATGGAAGCATCTTTTTTACGACACCGAAAAACTCACTGGTAGACTAGGGTGATGGCCGTCATCCACCAGCCGCAGGGTAAGAGCAGTGTTGCTTAGTGCCACAGTGGTAGGAGAGGCAGCCGACAATGGGCCGCCATGAAGGTGGAGGCCACACGCCATCACACCCTGCACAGAAGGGAGCGACAATGATGCAGGGGACCTGATCCCTACTGGTCCCATGGTTGAAAAGGTGATGACACCAAACACTACCAATAAAGTAGTCAAATGGATCCTTTGAGGTGTTCGGGATAAGTAGACCGCGTGACCCCGCGTTGCTAGCGCCAGCTGGCGGGCCGTGCTGTTGTGATCTGGCCCATTCGGGGTGGGCCTTATCAGTCTATTACCTTGACCAGCCTATCTCTACCCACGCCTACCATGGTACAGTCCAACAAGGTCAGGATTGGTTGGACCAGGACTGGTTTGGGTTGTGTTAGCCTGGTCGGACCGATCGGGTCAGATCGGAACGTGACCCCGCTCGGGCCTAGTCACGTTTAAAAGGCCATATCTTGCGAACCAGAAGTCATTTTGACGAACCGTATGTGGTGATGGGATCCTTGGAGTGATATGATCCTTTTGAGATACTCCACAATACTTTTGGATAATTTTGGAGTTAGTGCGGGATGGATCGTACCTGAATCCAATAGGGCCCTTAGCAATAAAATGCATATAGCTTACAGATCGGTTGTCCAGTTGGCGCACCGTCAATTGCTTTAGAAACCTTATAAAATAACAGATCACTAGGATACTTTTTATGGGACTTCATCATGGTTGAGGTGTGACTGATAACTAGAGGAGCATAACTAGGGTGTTTCTTGTAGTGAGAGTTCTTATGACTACTCCCTTGATGACACATTGTGCATGTATTCTTTACTCCCTTGGTCCATTAGAGATGGGAATCCCGACTTCATGAGTGTGGTTTAATTTCCCTCTGATTGGTTTTTCTATCTTGGGAGTCAGTACTTCCTAATTGGCCTATGGAATCGGTCCTCCATACTTAACTCACACAGAGTCTGGTACTCACGTACCAGGTAGGGCGTGGGTCCTCTATGTTTGGAGTAGGTACTCCCTTGTCAACCCTAGGTGTGGGTCCCCCATTTGTAGTTCTATAGTAGAGTCAATAATACCCTGCCGAGCCGGGTTGTGGGTCCTATAACCCGGGTTCAGTACTCCCTTGATTTATTAGGGTGTGAGACCTACACAGTGAACAAAAAACCAGAGTTTTACTCCCCTTCCAGGTTGGTTGAGTGTCCTCACACATAGATTAGGCACTCATCTGCTGTGGTAGGGTGCGGGTCCTCTAGCCTTGGGTCAGAACTCCCCTGACGTACTAGGGAATAGGTCTTGCATAGAGAATAAACAACCGGAGCTTTACTCCCCATAACGGGTAGGGCGCAGTTCCCTACACATAGAGTCGGTACTTCCATCTCGTGCCAGGGTGTGGGTCCTCTAACCTGGGGTTGGTACTCCCCTGAAGTACTGGGGCGTGGGTCCCCCAACACAAATAATCTTCCATAGTTGTACTCCCCAATCATGTAGGGTGTGGGTCCTTGAATATGGAGTAGTACACCCCCGTCTTTGAGTAGCGACGGTGAGCATGTCCTTTAGGGGATTAGAGATCCCTCGACTGCAGGACAAACTGTCGAGGAGTGGACCACTTAACATGGTTTCCCTTGGTCTTACCACAGGAAAAAGACTTTGACTATGAGACATCTAGTGATTGGAACTAGAGGTAGTTCTAGTAGAAAGTTTCCGATGGATTATGTCATCTGGGACATTATATTAGGAATGGTTGAGTTTTAACTAACAGAGTAAATATCTCAGACGGGTTCCATCGGGCATGGCCAGTTCATGGAGTGTGTACTCCTAATCCTTGAGTTTCACTCTGAGCTTTCTTTATAAATCCTGGTAATTGTTTGAGGTCGGGGACTTATGTTTCTTTGTGGATGAGATGAGTATATATGGTTTGAGCTGTGTCTTTTTCATTGTGCTTTGTGACTGAGATCATGTTTTGTAGTTTTCCATTTAGGAATTCTGAGAGACCATAGGGGGTCTCATGGTCCCTAGTGGGTATTTTTATACTCAACCATGCACGGGATTCACCCACACAATTTTGTGTTTTGTGCAGATGATAACTAGCATTGCAGAGACATGAGGGATCCATGTCCAGGTGGTACACTGAGGAGACTGTGTGACGTGGAGAGCTATGGAGACGAGTTGTACCCACCCTTTAGGTAGGATACATGGTGGAAGATCATTGGGACTGTTTCTGTTTTTTCTGTTGTAGTTGTATCTTTTAGTTGGTCTTGTATTCTGGACCATCACCATTGGTACACACCCTTACTACTGCAGTTTTACTTCATGGATTCATAATATTATGTTCTTGGACAATGTGTTTGTACTATTTTAAAGGCAATGTAATACCATTTTAGGTATACGCCTATAATGTAAAAGTCTCCATCCTCTGGATTATGGAAGGAAAGTTTGGTGTAGTCAAATCATGGGCCCCGATGGGTAGATTTAAGCCATTCCTAGGGTAAACCTGCCCATCCTGAATGCAACGGTGCCATCAAATTTTTGATATAGGCACCCATTGATGAACTATAACACTTTTTCACAAAAACCACTCATGCGTGCTATTTTAAACATAACAACTTTTGATGGGTCATTCCAGGAACTCCGGTCCTCAGTATTACGCATTTTTAGATTTCACAGTCTAGAAATAATTATATATAATTACATACAATATACAAAAATTCTAGAATATTAAAGTATACATAGTTTTTGAAGAAAAATATTAGTTCAAGTAATTAAAATTAATTACAATTATTATGGTTAAATTTACCTCAATAAATGACTAAATGTTAAACTTAAGGGCTAAAATGACATAGAAACTTGTCAAAACTACATTGGTTTCCCATACATAGAACCTATACTCCATTATATAAAATATGGACCATTAATGTTTTAACACCCGGATATTTTTTGAATGGTTAGTTTTTTGATAGATTTATTCCTTTTGAAATTTTTCATTTTACGCAACAGTAACACTAATTTATTTTATATTAATGAACTATGTTTGGATTTTGTTATACAGAACACCTAGTTATTTTTTACTAAATGAAAAACAAATTTTAGCTTTACCTAGATGGAACACTATGGTTAGCATGTTTTATACACAATAATGACTTTCCTCGATGGCATGTGTAACACGATTGACATAATTTCAACAAAAAATAATATATTATTAAAATGTTATTTTTTTAAAATATTAAGATAAATCCTAGCCTATAATGTAGAAAATATGAATAAAATTGACGAATTTATGAATATATATCGCTTACACAAAAATTATATGAATTTATAGGTTATCAATTTATTATACACGAATATGAAAATAGATTTATATAATAAAAAATATTAATATATTTTTTTAACCTACATATTTTAAACTATTAAATTAAATAAATTACTATTAGTAAGTGATATTCATATTATATACTTGTTATATATTAAATAAAATATTTGTATAGTTATCCTAATGATTTGATAGATATAAGAGAAGAACAAACCAAATTTTATTCTTAAAAACCTATATTTTAATTAAGTAATTTCTCCCACATTTTAAGGATGAAAACATTTATAATTTAATTTTTTGAAATTTTATAGATTTTATATTTCAAAATAAATTTATAATTTATGTAAAACCATAAGAATTATTTTTGGGTAATTTTTGAGTATTCTTATGTGAATTTTCATTTTTTATTGAGTAGTGAAAAATACAGAAATTTAATTCAAAATAGATTTCTAAACTAATTTATTTATATTGTAAATTAAAGTATAAATTACATTATATTTTTAATGAAATAATAGTTTTATCATTTAATCCCATTTTGGTCATTTCAACTAATTTTACATTGAATGTGGATATAAAAATATAGCAATATTTTGAACATTTTCACTATAATAACCTGCATTGTAGACCGGATTGGGGGATTGAATTTAAATTTATTTCTTGAAATTCTGGTATTTGATGTTTGAAAAATACATTTTATATTTTTATTAAAATAATTAATAATGTTTAATTTGGTTGACATTATTTTTGATCAAATTGATATGTGAATACAATTAAAATTAAATATAATGAATAAGGTACAATTAAGCTTAACCACAGACTTAACCTTAATCATCGGGGCCTAAAAGAACTAAAAACTTTTCCAAATGATATTTTACGGCCATATTTATAACCTATAATAACATGGATTTACTATGGATTTTTATTGGATGCAATTTATGTATAAAAATCAGGGTTGGAAATCACTTTCCCAAAATTTACAAGAGTGTGACTCCCCCTCCAATATGAAAAGGCCATGACACATCCAAATTACTTAGAACTATCTAGCCACATTATCTCAACAAATCTCTCCCCAAATAGATCTTATAATCACACTATTCATCCTTGAATACTCTATATTCTCAGAAATCCCTCCAATAAATACCTTTTCTGTAAACCAAAAATAGTTAGCTGACTAAGAGGTAACACCCTTCCTCAAGGTATTTCTTTTATATTGTTTCCCCACCACCAAAATTCAGATAATTCCATTATTTTATAACAAAAACAGTATCCTAAATATACTAGGATGTTTTTATTCTATTTTTTCTACCTAAACATACAAAAAAATACACATAATGGGTTACAAACATACAATTGATTTGTTTAGAAGATTACCACCTCACTAAACAATGTTTGTTTTATTTTTCCATTACAGCCTCTCATAGTGAAAATTATTATCAAACATATTATTATATATTTTATATATTATATTTATTAAATATTTATTCTTATTTAAACCTTTAATAACATTTATATTTATCCATTAGACATGGTGTAAATACAAAACTTTCACATGAGGAAGTGTGGACTACAACCCCCTCAAAGAGATGTGATTAATTTACACAATAAAAGGAATGCATTATGAATTAATTTTTTGAAATTTATTTATATATATTATATAATAATTATACTAGAATAATTATATGTATACATATATATATAAATAAATTTTATTTACCTCTATTCTTTCAATACGACAATTAAACAGAAACATCGTCCCTGTGTACGTACGACCTATAGTCTCTATGAATGTTGAATTTCATTTCAAACTTCTCTATATATAGATTATTATAATGCACATATAATGAATGTAATATTCATTTATATCTTGTTTTAAATTTTGGAAATCATGATATAATTATAAGGAACAAAGAAATAACAAATTAATACACATGCGAAAAACAAAGAGAATATTACCCAAAGTGAAACCATACCATGGAATTAGAGGTAAGAAGGGAATAAAAGTCCTAAAACCCTTATATGGTATTATATATAAGAAAATGGTTCTGTGATATATTTATAATAATTTTTTAATTATTTTACAAGAGATTTGAATGAGTATGACTACAATCAAGACATAAGTTTATGAAATTTCATCTCACTTTTTATTTTCATGTGATAGATGCTTTATTCACAAGACATAAAATTTGAGTGGTGTGTATACTTTAATGCATGAATTATATAATTATTATACATAAATTTATGGGTGTTTTAATATCAATTTTTTTATATTTCTTTCACGGTGTTTATGATTCAAATATTTTTAATTCAGTGAAGTAATGTTATCTCAATATACCTTTCTAGAGACAGATATAATATGATCTACCATATTTTCTTTTATTCAGGATGTATTCTTATATTAGAAACATTATTCCACTCTTTGTTACATAATATTATTACGAATATGATTTATGAATGCTCGAACTTACCCTATCCCTGGTCGGAAATCCGTGTTCATGAAAACCATGTTTTCTAAATATATTCTAAATAACTATTTATTTATATTGTTGATGTTTTTTTAAGTGAAATTGTTATAAATTTTTTTCATGTTTCATTTAATTTTTTTAAATGATATTTCCATTAAAAAACATTTCAATAATTTTATTTCTTCAAAGTGCTTTCAAATAAGTGGTTTTCAAAAGGTTTTCAAACATCATTTTTTTGATTCAAGGAAAAGGGTTTTCAAAATTATTTCAATACTTTTTTCTACGTTTCAAATTAATACTAATAAAAAAAGGTGTTGTATGTTTTAGTGTGTTAAAAATAGTACTCAAAAAATAATTTTTCTTCAAGAAATTATTTTAAAATATCTTTCGATGTTATTTTCCATATACGATAACATAACATGATATTAATCAATTCATTCGAGGAAATGATCCAAAGGTTCTATTAGTATAAGTTATTGAAAGGTTTGTGTTTTTATGTAATTATTCTTATGAAACCCTTTTCTATTCCATGGGGTATATTATTTAAAAAAATCTTTTCAAGGGTTATTTTTGATTAAATGATTATGAAACCAGCCTATTTTCTATAGGTTAAAATATTAAGAAATTTTAATGATACCCAATCCATTTTATTGTTCATTACATGATATTTAAACAACCCATATATTTTCATGGTTTATGACACGATGAACTTTCTGTGGAACATTCATGTTTGATTTCATTATGTGATGGGTGTGACCAATATCACCATCCAATGAATTGGGTAAAAATAGATGAATCATGAGCATAAATGAAATTTATTAAACTTATTACATGTTAACCATGTCATTCATTGAACTAGTATCATGTCCATAAGATTATGTGTAAACCTATTTACATGATCACAATTTAATGAGGGAACCTTATTATATGTTCACAATGTTATGTGTGAACCTGATTGCATGTTCACTACATTATGCATGTACCACGTTGTATGTATATTAGTCTATGAGAGTTCCTAATTTCAAGACCTTAACATAATGTGTGAACCTATTTCTACACATACATGTTCACAATATTATATGTTGATGTGTATTCCATTATTCCATGTTTTATTCCAATGTTATGCTTTCATGACTTATGGTCTTCATTTCATTATGATTCATGTCATATAAACTAAAAATATTTTTTCCATGATTCATGTATATGATATTTGATATGTGGGATATGATCTTATATTGATCATGATCATGATATTATACCCTTTTTTAATGATATGCATACACATTTCATTTATTTGCCTCTACCAATCATTTGAGATAACCCCTTTCTTGGGTTTAATTTACTAAGGTTATGAAGTACCGTTTTTAATTAGAATTACTAAGGGGGGAGATCTTTGTGGGAAACATTGAGGTTCTTTCGATGAGGTATAAGATTTTTCTTCCATGGATCGAAAGGCACTAAACTAGTATGATCATTTGGCATCTCTTTGTATAATTATTCATTTAATCTGAAAACTTTATGTAATGTATATGTATATAAAGTGATGTTCAATATAGTTGGTATCAGAGAAAAGGTTTAGTTAACCATTATATACTATGATGATAAAAATTTATAAATACCCCTTGGTATATTTCTAATGATATTTCAAATGATTTCTATAAGGATTAGTATAAGGATGAGTTAACATTTGAGGAAATTTTCTATAATTTTGCTGAATGATAGTGTGAGTGGTTTCCTAGAAATACAATGCTTTCTGGAGACTATAAGTGGGTGTGGCTATAGATGAGATGTACCTAGGGGTAACAACTGTGACAAGATTTCTCAGTCCAGACTTGGGATAATCTGGTACATGACAATAGTCCTTATTGCACACATGGTCTGACACTCCGAGGGGATATGTTGTTGGAATTCAAAGAACACTTCACGAACCATCATGAACGATTTAAATATAATTTTTCTATGAATAACCTATGATAAATCTAAGGATTAATATATTAAAGAAGTATGACACATAATATAGGCATCCTACCAGTAAATTTTCATGATTATATGGTTTTATATTATGATAAATGAATATCACACAATGCATTCTTGTTTTAGTCAATGGTGGGAATTGAAAGTAACATTATCAATATTGATTGTTTTAGATGTATTGGTTCGATGAAAATCTATTTCACAAGTGGAAGTCTCCTAATGTTAATCATGATGGAGGTATGAGTATTGGTTATACTACTAATTAAAGAGAGACCTCAAATGACATGTGAAAGGTGTGTGATGTTCTTCGAGTATTGATTACAATAAACACAATAAAAATGATTGATTGAGGTTTAAGAACATTAATACCAGATTCATATTTCATAATATAGTAGATAGGTATTATAGAATAAGTTGATGAATCCTGAATAATGGTTTAAGAATAATGTTGGATGAATAAAGTACATATGTTTTGGAATTTAAGGATTATGATATATGAATCATGAATTATATATATGTACATTATAATATTAGTTTTCTGTAAGGATTGGAAGGGATATTTGTAATGGTGGTGAAGATATAGAAAAATGGTAATTTTATTAAGGAAATGTTTCCCTTGATGTGATCAAGATGTTGGGAAAATTGTTTTTCTCTTGGATAATGATATAGTTGACATGGATAAAGAAAATTGGATTGAATTGATTACCCAGGATTGGATTATTGATTGGTTGAGAAAGTAGTCTATGTCAACATGGATAATATTTTCACATTTTTCAATTTAATATATATATATATATATATATATATATATCCAATAAAAATTGGAATAAGGAACCATGAATCATTTAAAAAAGGATTTATGGTTATTTAGATCATTACCATGTTTCAAGATAATTTACGATGAGGGTATTCACATGTTTGGGTTCTGAGGACCAAGTGATACTTTGTGATATGTGGTGGATAAATGATAATATTATTTCATGAATTTTATTCTAAATATTTTACATTAATCTTTTAGAAGGGTTATAATGTTATCCATTCATGAAAAAATTATATCAAACATCTGTGAATGTATTTAAGTATTAAGATTTTTTTTCAAATTTGGGTAAAAAATAAAATTTAATGATTAACCTTATTTAAATGATGGAAATCATATTTATTTATAGAGTTTATATTATTGTGGTTTTAGAAAATGATTTCATTGATTATAGGTGATAACCAATAAAGTATGGCAAGGTCGTGGGTCTTGAACTAATGAGAAGTAGATGATAATGGATTCACTCCAACCACTAACCTATGTGTTGTCCTAGTTAATATATAATAATTTTAATGAAGACATATTTATAATGAACCAATATATTTTCCTTTTATATTTTGAGATGAATGAGTCAAACACATATATTTTATGGAATAGTTAGATACAAATAGTTATAATTTTCATTCTTTTATGGGCCTTATGATTTTCTAAATGTATATTTTTATAATTTTGGAATAAAATTTAATTTATAGGAATCCATTATCTAATGTAATGGATGAATTATAAATATATCAAAGCACAAATAGAAAATGAAATTTTGTTTATATAAGAATATCAAGTTAGTATATTTCATTATATTTATGGTCAATAAATTAATTAATCAATGTTAGTATAATTATAAAAAAAAATGCCTTGTCTGAATACCTTAATTTTTGATGACCTAATGGCCTTTTACATAATCACAAATTTAGGATCTTGAGTCCCTCATCATTTCATTGATCATTCAAATGTTTATGACTGATAAAATCAATCAAAAACTATATTTATATAAATATTTTCCCTCTATTTCCAATCATCACTCCTAAACATTTTTTTTTTCTATGTGGAAACATAGATATATGTTACTCTGAGTAACTTTTATGGTTCCATCTTTCTCATTTTAGGTGAATTTTTTGTATTCATTTCTATGTTGTCAGTTCTTTTGAATTAAACTTTAATGTTTTGAACATTTGATAACCTGGTTGAATTTCGAGTGGTAAATTCATTTAAATGGGGATTGAATTTAACAACCCTAGATTTTGAGAAATATGTTTTTGAAATAATTTTACCTTTTTAATATTTATAATTTCATGCAATACGAAAAAGAAATTACTTTATATTACAAAATTATGTTTTTATTGTATTAAATGAAACACCAATTTAATTGTGCACAACATAAAATAGAAATTCTATATTGCCCAATATGGAACACTGTGGTTAGCTTCTGTTATGTGAATCAATGTATTTCCTTGATGGCTTGCGTAACATGTAAGACTGAGTTCCACCAAACAATAATATATTATTAAAACATTATTATTTAATATAATATGATATAACAAAGTTGTTAAAATAGAAGTTATGAATATAATTAATTGATTTATAAAAATATATGATTTAAATAAATATATAATAAATTATTAAGTGATCAATTATTTAGATATTAATATTAAAAACGATTGAATATAAAAGAAAATATTAATTTTTATATGGTCAAAAGGTTATTTTAAACTATTAAATTAAATAAATTACTATTAATTTGTTGTATTAATGTTATATATATTTTATATTATAATGAAAATATTTTTTATTATTATCCAATATATTTGATCGACAAAAGATAATACAAAACCCAATTTTATGCTTAAACCCTATATTTTTATTATGGAAATTTTACCGTCATTTAATAGAAAACCAATTATAAATATATTTTTTCGAAATTTTTTCGATTATATATGAGCAAATAACCATAATTTTGGTGTTAGAAACAAAAAAATTAGGTTAGTAATTTTTTTGGTATTTTTTATTGAATTTTTTTAAGAAATAGTAAAAAATACGGAAATTTAATTCAAAAATTCGTTTTGAATATAATTTATTTATAAGAATAAATTAAATTTTAAATTGTTTTGACAGTTTAATTATATAATAATTTTATCAATTAATTCAATTTAGGTCATTGGAATAAATTTAAAATTGATTTTGCATATAAAAATATAGAAATATTTTGAACATTTTTACTATAAAAATAGAACTGTCCACCCGAATTTGGGACTAAATTTAAATAAATACCCACCACTTATCTGATTGTAATTTATAAAAATGGATCAATATTTTGATTTAAAATAATTTATAATTTCTAATATGTTAATGTTAGTTTTTTTCCAAAATGATTTGTGAAATTAGTTGAAAATAATTACACTGATTACGGTAAAATTAAGCTTAACTAAGGACTAAGGCTTAATCAAAATGGCCTAAAAGACATATAGATTCATTAAATATACTTTTTATGGAAATATTTTGACCCTATAATCTCTTTTATCTAATATGTAACATTATGGTATCCACTTTCCCTGATATAAACATGGGAGTAATTTCCTCTCCCAAAATTTACAAGGGTGAAACACCTCCACTATAAAGGCCTCCCCTCCCCCGACATCCCGAAACCTATCAAGAAACTTTGGATCCACCATTAACTATCAATTTCGCTCATCAAAATCCCTCCCTTCCATCTTGATTCCACTATTTGGGCATAAATACTTCCAAGGAATCCCTTTTGTCAAAACCAGGAGGATTACCCAATTAACAGGTAACACCCTCCCTCACGATCCTTTGTTTTATTTTTTTTTCTAAACAAACTCAATTACTCTTATTATATTATTTTATAAAAAAAGAAGTATAATAAATATACTAGGATTTTTTATACTATGTGTTTTGACCAAAACTCACACAAACATCCATATAATGGGTAATGAACATACTGTTTATGTGTATGGAGAACTACCGCCTCATTAAATAATTATTGTTCATTTTTTCCTTTACCACCTCTCATGGTTGAAATAACGATGGAGAATTTTTAAATATATTTAATATATTATATTTATTATTTATTTAATTTTATTTAATAATTTTAAAAAACATTTTATAATACATTCCAGTTTGTGTATATATGATGATTTCTCTTGAGGACGTGTGCACTGGTGCCCCCTCAATGCGATGTGATTCGTTCACACACCACATGGAATTTATTGATGATGGGTTTAGTGAATTTATATGATATAAATGATATAATAATTATTCTATAATAATGGATGATGTATATATATAAAAATATATGTATTTTACATTCTTTCTTTTAATATGAAAATTAAACAGAAACAACGTTCATGTGTACATACGACCTACCATCTCCATAAATAATGTATTCAATTTCACACGTCTATATTCTATAGATTATTATAATACAAATATACTGAATAAAAATGATATTTATAAATTTTTATATATTATTGGAATCATTATATACGTATAAGTACCAAAGATATAGAATATAAAAACATATGAAAAAAACATATGAATATTACCCAAAGAATGACCATAACTTGAAATTATTAACAAGAGGGTAAAATAATGTCATAATGAAACCATATATACATTTAGATATAATAATGTGATCCTATGATATATTTATAATAAATTTATATTTATTATAAAGGATCTTTGTACAAGTATGATGATAGTCACGATACAGGGTAAGAAAATTTCATATCACTTTGTATTTTTGTGTGATAAATGATTTATGAAGCACCTATTGTTTTTGAGTGGTGTTTATACTTACAAGGAATGAATTTAATGATTATATTAATCAAATTTTTGGGTATTTAAATATCTATTTTATGATATTTTTTTCATGGAGTTTATTTTCAAATGATACCAAATGGATAAAGTAATATTGTCTCAATTTTCCTTTCTTGAGACAAATGTCAAGTAATGAAACCATATTTTCCCATGAGGTGTATATACTGAATTTAAAATATTATATCCTGAATCTCATTATTTTCATGATATTTTTAGCTTCATTTAATTTTATTTTCATAAATTTTTAGTATGTTTCAATGATTCCATGTGTTAGGATTTTATTGAAACTAGCTCATCCCTCTACGAGATTATTTATGATTATGCACCTTTTGATTAACTATTATCAGCAATATCTCATGAAGAGTCATGAATTTTATTATCCTTTGGCTATTAATGATATATTCATGTATTTTTACCATTGTTTCACTCTTATTTACATAGTATAGTTACCTACGTGCCTTTAATTATGTCTGACATTTCCTTCTCTTTGGTCGGGAATCCATCTTCCTTAAAAACCATGTTTTCTAAAACAATTGTCATGATTAATTTATATTTATTTATATATTTTTAGTGAAATAGAATTAATTATGTTTTCTTATTTTCTTATATGTTTTTAATGAAGATGTCTTTCAAAACACTTTCGTGATTTATTTATATGTTTTCAATGATTTATAAAATAAATTGTTATAAAAATATTTTAAAGAATTATTTCTATGTTTTTGAAGAATTTTCAAAGAAACAGTTTTCAAATGGATCTCAATATATTTTTTTATTTTTTTCTAGGAAAACCCATTTAAATTTTTTTTCAATCCTTATATCTAGGTTTTTTAGGAGTTTTCATTGGAAATTTTTCATTAAGGATTTTATGATTTAAAAAGACTTTCCAAATAATTAATAATATTTTCCTTAAGAAATGTTTTCAAAATATTTTTCCAATAGATGTTCCTTCTAATATGACATTAGTTGATGTAAATTAATCCCTAATTAGAAATTTTCCAAAGGTTCCTTTCATATTATATCTAGAATGGTTTATGTTTTTGTAGAATGATTCTTAAAACTTGTTTTATTTTATATAGGTTATATTCTTTTGAAACCCACTTCATTTTTTTCAGGTGTTATGAATTAATTTTTATAAAAACCATATCGTTTCATGGTTATTGATATGAAAAATGATTTGTGGCAAACACGTGTTTGATTTCATTATATAATTGGTGGGATTTATACCCCCACCAAAGGAATTGGGTAAAAAGGGATGAATCATGAGTATAAATTCAATGTGTAATCCTGATTACATATTCACAATGTTATGGATGGACCTGATTTAATGTCAATATGTTTATGCATGAACCTGATTACATGTTCACAATTTTACGAGTTAACCATACTATATGTTCACAGTGTTATGTGTGATCGTGATTTCTTTTTGATAATGTTATGTGGGCACCTGATTTAATGTTCATAATATTATTCTTGGACCTGGTTTCATGTCCATATGTCTATGAGAGAGCCTAATTTAATGTTATTAACCTAAAATATGAACCTATTTCTACTTAAACATACACAATATATTATAAATAGATGTCTATTACACCATTACATATTTGTTCATATTTAATTATTTCATTAATTCTGATCTTTATTTCATTATGATTCATGTTTTATGAAAAAAAAATTATTTCTATGACTATTGTTTATGATCTTTGATATTCATGGTATGATCTTATAAATATCATTATCATGTTTTTAAACACTATTTTCATGATAGGTGTAGACATTTCATTTATTTAAAATTATTGAGTATTTGATCTCACCCTTTTCATTTTTTTCATTTCCACGACTTATGATAAAAGGATTTCAATTTGAATTACTAAGGGGGAATATCATTGTTGGAAACATTGAAGATCTTTCACTAATCAAGAATATTTTTGTTGAATGTTTCCAAAGGTACTACACTAATTTGGTGTTTGGATGTCTATTTGTATATTGTTTTAAGTATTCCAAAAAAATATATGTAATTATTATATATGAATATTGAGGGTATCTATAATTGTATCCACTTTCCACTAGAAAACATGGTTGAAATTACATTTCCCAAAATTTATTGTATTTACAAGCCTCCTCTAATATTAAAAGTCATTCAAACCTCTCACCTCCTCATGTCTTTCAAGAAATGATGGATTGACCAATATCTACCCAATTAGTTCCCCAACATTACTCGCTTAATCCTAGATGCCTCACATTGGGCAGAAATCGATCATTGGAATCCCTCTACAGCAAATCAAAAGTTGTTACCCAAATAAAAAGAAAAATATTTCCTCAAGGTCTTTATTTTTAAATCTTTCTCCATGATTTAAATTATCTTTATTACATGAGTATATAAAATAATTATTATATTAAATATTATAATATTATTTATATCAATAGGTAGAACTATAGTTACACAAACATCTATATATTGGGTAATGAACTCACGATTTGTGTGTATTGTGAACTTCCACATAAAAATGACGATTGATCGTTCTTCCATTACAATATATAATGTTGTAAATTATGATATAAAATATATTTAAATATAATGTAATGATATTTATCATGTATTTATGAATTTATGAATTTTTTATTTTTATATTGAATATACAGTTATGTTTCCCATTATTATTGGAATATGAAAACATTGTTTTTGGAAGTGTGGGCTGCCGCCTCTTCAAAGCAATGTGATTTTTTCACTATATACATTGAATATATTAAGTATGGATTTAATAAAACTATATAAAAAATTAGTATATTTGATACTAGAACAATTATACATATATATGATTTACATTTCAGTCTTTTAATACAAAAAATAAATAGAAGTGGCATTAATGCGTATGTATGAGCTACCATCTATATGAACAGGGAATTTCATTTATTATATAAAAATTTGAGGGATTATTATAAATAGATAAATAAAAGATATATATTATTTTTAAATCATGGAATACATTTTGGATATGATGAAACCATGGTCTAATTAGTAGGAACAAAAAATAACCTCTCAAAACGTACTCGACGAACTAGGAAATTATCACCAGAAATAGATAATGTATTGAATGAACAATAAAAAGAAGAATGTAAAAAATTATAATAAGTAAATATATGATATTATAAATATTGTTATGTATATGTTATATTTTATTAAAATGTTTAAAACCATTATACAGGATGTTAAAGGATGTTCACTCAAAAAGGAAATGCAATATAAGGGATATCCATTTTACTTTTTTACTTTAATGAGATAAATGTCATGTTCACCACTTATGTCTTTTTTGTGGTGCATATAATTAACTTTTCATATATAATATCATGTATTACATTAACTAAATTATATTTTTAGTTTCATGATTAATTATTTATTCTAATGGGATTTGAATTAAAAGTTACTCAAATGGAAAAGAAATTTCATAACCAAAATCCCTTTTCATTAGCTTATAATACTGACTCATTGTCGTTAATATTTTATGATTATGTGTACAATGAATTATTATATCTATTGATATATTTAAATTTCAGTTATGTATATTTATAGTTGATACACATAATAAATTAATCTGTTGACTCTGGATTCAATGTTTTGGTCGTTTCAAGTGTAACAGCCCAAGATTTTATGAAAAATATTCTTTTTAATTTTATTAATGTCTTGTGTTGTACGCTACACCAAAAGGAGCTTGCACAACATGCATCCTTGACTTGCCTTGCATTACACGCAATCGCAACCTTCCTCGATAGTGTGTGTAGTACGCAATAACGAGTTTCACTAAACAGCGATATGCTATTAAAACTAGCCGTTATGAATAGTAATAACCACTTTTTGAAATTTTGTAAATTTTATTTTTTAAAATGGATTTCATTTTTGGATTCGGAGTATCGAATTTAGCCTAGGGGAAATTTTGGTACATTTCGGATAACTTTCATATTCTGATGAATAGTGAAAATTACTAAATTATAATTAAAAACAACTTTTTTAATCGAAATAATTAATAGTGATAAATTATTAATTTGAGTGGTTTTAAAGTATATTTAGAATGTATTTTTACAATTTAATACAATGTTGGTCATTGGACGTAATTTCACATTTAAACCAGACATAAACAAGTGTCAATCATTTGATAGATATTGTTTCGTAAAAACACGCTATTTGTTTTAATAGCGGGATTTAATTATAAAATTAATTAATTCAACTTCTATGTTATGAATTTGGTAAAATAGACTTCATTTTTGAATTCGGAATATGAAATATAGCTTAGGATGAAATTTTGGCATTTTTCTGAAAACTTTCAATTTTTGATGAATAGTGAAACCACTAAGTGGTAGGTTAAAAACTGAATTTTGCATAAAACTTAATTTTACCACTTCTGTGAATGGAATTTCGAAAATCCGAGAGACACGGTTAATATCAAGGACTAAAATGTGGTTCAATGAGATGAAAATAATTTTTGGTGAATAGTAACTTTTTACTTTTTTTTACCGCGGTTAATAGTAAATAGGGTAATTAAGGGTAAATATGATATTACTATTACCCTAACACATGTCCTAATTCTATTGGACATGTGTAATTCGACCAAAAACAAACTTAGGAATAAAATATGACCATTTAGGCCCACTTGGATTAGATTAGGACATTTATTATTAATTTATTTAAAGAAGGGTTAAAATAGTTAAAATCAAAGTTTAATAAGTAAATCATTTTTAATATGGGGTTATACATAAGATAAATTCGATTGTAAATATTCATTAGAAAGCTAAAAAGATTTCCTACATGATGGTATTTTATTTGTAATTTTTAGACATCAAATAATTTAATTTATTTATGACACAACGATGATGCAGTAATTATCTTATTTATGAAATATTGACATAATTGATGTTATAAACACCAAAATAAATGTAATTTGAGATTTTTTATGAATTCCACTAATTTTCTAGGTTACTATGATATATTAATGTTGATTTAATCAACTTGGTTCGAACATATAATTCTTTTATGACTTTCACAAAAATCATATATCAAATAGTGTCAAAATTGACACAAAATAGTTTTTAAATCAAATATTATATTATTAATTGTTATTTTATTCCTAAAAATCTAAGGTTCGGCCAAATGACTTAGATAAGGATATATATATTAATAATAAACAATTTGTGGTTCGTTTGGCATGTTATAGTAAGTTTGTTAACCATATAGTGAAAGAAAACAAAAAGACACGGTAAAAGTTAAATTATTTAACTTAGAGTTAAATCTAATTGATAAGGTTTAAAATAATATCCAAACATGTCTAAATTTGATTGGTTGATGAGATTACAACCCTATCTCATCTAATCTTCGAATATGAGTCATTTTTGGAGGTTTTTAAGTGGGGTTAGATTTATTATAAATTAATATTTTTAAGAATTCCTAAGGTGCCCCTCTCCTCCCTTATAAAAGGGAACCTCCTCCCCCTCCTCCTCACACCAATTTTGAGCACTCAAGCTCGGCCAACCCCTGCCATTTTATCCTCTCCACTTTCCTAGAATAATCCTAGAGGTTCTGGTCTTCTCCAAAGACCAATCTTAGTTCCTTAAGTGGAGGATTCAAAGAGGCGTTCCAAAGAAGAGGTAATATCCATTACCGATCTTTTCAATTTATTTCTTTTTCGACTTCTTCTTCTTTAGTTGTTTCATGATAAAGTTATAACATCAGTATTACTTACATACTGATATGTTATTATAAATATGAAACACCCCTAATTCACCTTCTATCCATCCTACGGAAAAATGAAATCACCGCGCGTGCGTACGTACGGAATACCGTCTCCACGCCGTGGTGTAATCTATTTTCCACCATCACCTTACAAGGATGGGTATAATGGTGTAATGAGTAACTACATATGATTATTATGAAGTAATATTGATACTGAAATAATATATATATACTCCAATACAATTCCACGATCATAGGAACGATATCATCACTCGTGCGTACGTACGGAATACCGTCTCCACGATGTGATGCGACTCGTTCTACATGATCTTCATTTCATAATGATTATATAAATGAATTGAATGAATAAATATGGTATATACTACACTAATACCATTCTGGAAATGAATTATCTATAACCTAAAGATAAGAATAATAATTTATTCGACAAAACACGCATAAGAACAAAAAGTTATAAAGACCCGAGTAACAAGTAACAATGAAATATTACTAACAAGAAGCTAATAATATGACCATATATGATATCATATCAATATGTATGATTCTGGAATAAGTCAATAACATTATTTAAACCATTATACAGGAGCTTCGGACACGTACAAAGCTAATCGGACCTAAGGTAAGGGAAATATCACAATCTCATTTTTATCCGAGATTGTTTATTCGTAAGTATTTACTGGGGTGTATTTTATCATCCACATCCATGTTCCCTCAATATGTAATATTGTTTCCATCCACTTGAAATAGTTTAAATCCAATTTTACCCTTAGGTGAGTTTTTAGTAAAGAATATGAAAGGAATCTTTTGTCGTTTTTCCGTACGAGGTATTTTTTGACTTTTCCGACAAAAGTACGAGAAGAATGTTTTTTTTAAACTTATACGGCATGAATGGATTTTTAAAACATTATTTCCAAGAAGCTTCCTTTACAAGTTATCAATTTTATTTTTAATCAACTTCTTTTATTTTAAAGTCGTATGACATGTTATGAAAGGAAAAATGTTTTTGAAGAAGAAAGGATATTTTCCTCAAGAATGGAGTTCAAGTGTTTTATCAAAATTATTTTCCATCTAAGATAATAAAGGGTTCTGTTTTTATCCCTATTATTACATTGATTTGATCATGTTGTGATGGAATTATTTTTATGAATTCCTTTATCTTATATGAATTGATTTATGATGTCATGATGTTTCAAGAATCCCATTTTTGTTTCATGTGTTATGCGATGATGTATGTTTTATGATTATGTGGCACACATAAGAAAGGATTCATTATAAGATGGGTGGGACCTATATCTCCCTCCAATGCATTGGGTAAAGATTTTATATCTCATTAGATAGACATGGCTGGAACGGAAGGTTATTTCGGTTCAGTGATACAGGACTGAAACGAGGAATGAACTCGGTTCATAAAGGGACTTTGTCCACTAAGATAGTCTTGGCAATTAGTCATGACTAACAAGAAATGATTTCCATGATTATGTGTGTATTCCACAATGTTTCAAGTTTTATGTTATGATTATGGGGATCTCATTTTCACTTCTATGATTTGTTCCATGTTAAGATATTATGATCTCTTTTGCAGGTTATGATTTTCAAAAAGATATGATATGATTTTTATTTCTTTTGTATACCCTTACTGAGCATTTGAGCTCACCCTTTTCTGTTTTCTTTTCCCCAGGATATAAAGAAAGGTTTTAGGTAAAAAAAAATGGAAGATCTTTACGGGAGATATTGAAGATCTTTCACCAGGATTAGAAGATTATGTTCCGAGTTTCCAAAGACACTAAACTATTACGATCCTTTAGTGTGTGTTTTTGTTATGTACTAAGTATTCCGCAAATGTAATGTAATGCCATGTACGTCAGGATACGGGTCTCTACAGTTGGTATCGGAGGAAAGGTTTAGTCAACCTTTGGAAACTAGGATGCGAAAACGTTAGTGAGATCCCTAGAGATATTTCTAAGGTATGTCTAGGGATGTCCCTAGGGATAAGTATACATATAGGTTATAGTAATAGAATTACGCTAACGATCATAGAATTAAACCTAAGATGTTGGATATTGAAGGTACTCCCCCTTTATTATGTGGTTTTCCCTAGCATGATTTTTGCCTCTCACACTATTCTTTTTGGGTTTTAGACGATGGCTGGAACCCGAAGGAACCGTGTTGATCAATGCAATGGACAATGCAATGATTGCCCTCCTGAACAAACAAATGTTATGGGAGATGGAGTGCAAAATCTTATTGCTATACTTACACAAGCTATGAATCATTCTGGACTTCCAAATGAGCAGAGAAGGGAACAATATTCTATTGAGTCCTTCATGAGGCAACGTCCACCTTCTTTCAGTGGGACTTCCGATCCACTTGTTGCTGAACAATGGATCAGTACCACTGAAAAGATATTTTCAGTTCTTCAATGTTCTGAACATGATAAAGTCATCTTAGCAGTATATCGTTTGGAAGGTGAAGCTGATCAATGGTGGAATCTTATCAAGAATACGAGGCCAAGGGATGAAATTGAGTCCATGGAATGGGACGAGTTCAAGAACATGTTTTTCAGTAAGTACTTCCCTCGTATTCTTCGAACAAAGATGGAAAAGGAGTTTATTGAGCTGAAGCAGAAGGATGATGAATCTGTTGGTATATATGAAGCGAATTTTACAAGACTTGCAAGGTATGCATCTGGCATTATCATCCAACCTGAAAGTAAAGTTGATCGATTTTTCAGTGGCTTAAAACCAAGTCTTCGAAGGGCATTAGCTATAAGAGACTTCAGTAGCTATGAAGAAATTGTGCGTTGTGCTATCAAGGTAGAAATGGAAGTTGGTGTTACATATCCATCTCATGGTTTTGACAAGAAACGAAAGATGGAGTTCAAGGGGAAATCTCATAATAATGGTGAAAAGAAGATGAATGTTTCCTTATGCACAAAGTGTGGAAAGAAGCATGGTGGAGATTGTCTTAAAGGAACTAGAAAATGTTTTAAGTGTGGAAAAGAAGGTCATCGAGCAGCTGAGTGTCGAAGTAATGGAAAAAGGGTTTCTAATGATGTGAATAAAGCAAACACTGCAGAGAACGCACCGCCAACACTTCAATGCTTCAAGTGCATGGAAATGGGGCATTATGCTAATAATTGCCCTAATCCAAGGGTTAGTGATGATCAACATGAGCAACCACTGAAGGCAAAGGACAAAGGGAAATCACATGCGATCACTATTGGCAATGTTGAATATGATAACGATGTGGTGGAATGATTAAGTGTTTATGTAATGGGATTCCAAAATAATGTTGTATCATGGAGTATTGGAATATTTATGTATTGGTTTAATGTGGTATTCAAAGTGATTGAGATATTTTTGGAAATAAGATGATATGCGCATAATGAAGGGAAAATAAGAAAATGAAATGTTTAACAATATTCATGAGCTCATGATTGATATAAGGACTAAGTGATATCATGGATTGAGTATATAGAATTTTGAGGATTTTGGTATGTGGAAAGTGTTAACTTTTAACTGCATTCATGTTTTCACTAAGGTATTCAAGAGAATACATGATTAAGGACTTTGAATGTTTAGAATGTGACCAACAAAACATATCTTACGATATGTGGGGATCAACGACAGTATTAAATCTCTGGTAATCGTTGTCACTATATTATGAGAGTGGACTGTAGTATTATGGATAAGCCTAAAGATTGAAATGGATTATGTTGGACATAAGTGAGTATTGTTTAAGGATTGAAGTTTTCTCGATATTATTGATGGGATGTTATAGTAATATAGTTTTAGAAAAAGGACAACCTGCAGGACGGGCGACAGCCCATCGCTTCGGACAAGGCTGTAGGAATCGAACCCACAACCGAAGTGCGACTGGCCTTTATCGCCTACCACTGACCTACAGGAAGTCCCTGTTTAGTAGAAACTAGTTTTATTATATTAAGCAGTATGATATATGAAGTATAAGTCCATTTTAGGAACCATATATGATTAATCTCACTATAGATCGATTTATGCATATAATTTTTGCTAACCTTTTGTTTGAGACAGATGGAATGACCCGTCATTCTATCACATTATCTGCTAACACTTCACGAATAACAAATTCAACTTCATTTATTTAAGAGATGAAGTGGAAATTGTTCAAGGCACGAACAACAGTGAGATTGTACCAAAATAAAGTAAGTATTTATTCTAATTCAAATTTTCAACTTTAGGGAAATGATCTTGAAAACCAAAAATGTTGTCCTAGTGATCATATACCTGAGGAATCAGATGGTACCTTATATAATCACAAATTTATGGATTTGTGATTTTTGGCTTTTCCATAGCCATGTTCTCTACCACTCTCCATCAGAACATGATGGTTAGATTTTTCTTCCATATCCATATTTTTACCTATGTGGAAACCCGACAATTAGTTTATTTGGGTAATCGTTACATTTCATACTTTAGTTTTTAAAGCCAAGTTTTGGTATTCCTTTTTACGATGTGGGAAACTTTCGAATAGAAAACCATTTATAACCCCGACGAATTTCGAGGGCGAAATTCATTTTAAGGGGGGTAGAATGTAACAGCCCAAGATTTTATGAAAAATATTCTTTTTAATTTTATTAATGTCTTGTGTTGTACGCTACACCAAAAGGAGCTTGCACAACACGCATCGTTGACTTGCCTTGCATTACACGCAATCGCAACCTTCCTCGATAGTGTGTGTAGTACGCAATAACGAGTTTCACTAAACAGCGATATGCTATTAAAACTAGCCGTTATGAATAGTAATAACCACTTTTTGAAATTTTGTAAATTTTATTTTTCAAAATGGATTTCATTTTTGGATTCGGAGTATCGAATTTAGCCTAAGGTGAAATTTTGGTACATTTCGGATAACTTTCATATTCTGATGAATAGTGAAAATTACTAAATTATAATTAAAAACAACTTTTTTAATCGAAATAATTAATAGTGATAAATTATTAATTTGAGTGGTTTTAAAGTATATTTAGAATGTATTTTTAAAATTTAATACAATGTTGGTCATTGGACGTAATTTCACATTTAAACCAGACATAAACAAGTGTCAATCTTTTGATAGATATTGTTTCGTAAAAACACGCTATTTGTTTTAATAGCGGGATTTAATTATAAAATTAATTAATTCAACTTCTATGTTATGAATTTGGTAAAATAGACTTCATTTTTGAATTCGGAATATGAAATATAGCTTAGGATGAAATTTTGGCATTTTTCTGAAAACTTTCAATTTTTGATGAATAGTGAAACCACTAAGTGGTAGGTTAAAAACTGAATTCTGCATAAAACTTAATTTTACCACTTCTGTGAATGGAATTTCGAAAATCCAAGAGACACGGTTAATATCAAGGACTAAAATGTGGTTCAATGAGATGAAAATAATTTTTGGTGAATAGTAACTTTTTACTTTTTTTTACCGCGGTTAATAGTAAATAGGGTAATTAAGGGTAAATATGATATTACTATTACCCTAACACATGTCCTAATTATATTGGACATGTGTAATTCGACCAAAAACAAACTTAGTAATAACATATGACCATTTAGGCCCACTTGGATTAGATTAGGACATTTATTATTAATTTATTTAAAGAAGGGTTAAAATAGTTAAAATCAAAGTTTAATAAGTAAATCATTTTTAATATGGGGTTATACATAAGATAAATTCGATTGTAAATATTCATTAGAAAGCTAAAACGATTTCCTACATGATGGTATTTTATTTGTAATTTTTAGACATCAAATAATTTAATTTATTTATGACACAACGATGATGCAGTAATTATCTTATTTATGAAATATTGACATAATTGATGTTATAAACACCAAAATAAATGTAATTTGAGATTTTTTATGAATTCCACTAATTTTCTAGGTTACTATGATATATTAATGTTGATTTAATCAACTTGTTTCGAACATATAATTCTGTTATGACTTTCACAAAAATCATATATCAAATAGTGTCAAAATTGACACAAAATAGTTTTTAAATAAAATATTATATTATTAATTGTTATTTTATTCCTAAAAATCTAAGGTTCGGCCAAATGACTTAGATAAGGATATATATATTAATAATAAACAATTTTTGGTTCTTTTGGCATGTTATAGTAAGTTTGTTAACCATATAGTGAAAGAAAACAAAAAGACACGGTAAAAGTTAAATTATTTAACTTAGAGTTAAATCTAATTGATAAGGTTTAAAATAATATCCAAACATGTCTAAATTTGATTGTTTGATGAGATTACAACCCTATATCATCTAATCTTCGAATATGAGTCATTTTTGGAGGTTTTTAAGTGGGGTTAGATTTATTATAAATTAATATTTTTAAGAATTCCTAAGGTGCCCCTCTCCTCCCTTATAAAAGGGCACCTCCTCCCCCTCCTCCTCACACCAATTTTGAGCACTCAAGCTCGGCCAACCCCTGCCATTTTCTCCTCTCCACATTCCTAGAATAATCATAGAGGTTCTGGTCTTCTCCAAAGACCAATCTTAGTTCCTTAAGTGGAGGATTCGAAGAGGCGTTCCAAAGAAGAGGTAATATCCATTACCGATCTTTTCAATTTCTTTCTTCTTCAACTTCTTCTTCTTTAGTTGTTTCATGATAAAGTAATAACATCAGTATTACTTACATACTGATATGTTATTATAAATATGAAACAACCCTAATTCACCTTCTATCCATCCTACGGAAAAATGAAATCACCGCGCGTGCGTACGTACGGAATACCGTCTCCACGCCGTGGTGTAATCTATTTTCCACCATCACCTTACAAGGATGGGTATAATGGTGTAATGAGTAACTACATATGATTATTATGAAGTAATATTGATACTGAAATAATATATATATACTCCAATACAATTCCACGATCATAGGAACGATATCATCACTCGTGCGTACGTACGGAATACCGTCTCCACGATGTGATGCGACTCGTTCTACATGATCTTCATTTCATAATGATTATATAAATGAATTGAATGAATAAATATGGTATATACTACCCAAATACCATTCTGGAAATGAATTATCTATAACCTAAAGATAAGAATAATAATTTATTCGACAAAACACGCATAAGAACAAAAAGTTATAAAGACCCGAGTAACAAGTAACAATGAAATATTACTAACAAGAAGCTAATAATATGACCATATATGATATCATATCAATATGTATGATTCTGGAATAAGTCAATAACATTATTTAAACCATTATACAGGAGCTTCGGACACGTACAAAGCTAATCGGACCTAAGGTAAGGGAAATATCACAATCTCATTTTTATCCGAGATTGTTTATTCGTAAGTATTTACTGGGGTGTATTTTATCATCCACATCCATGTTCCCTCAATATGTAATATTGTTTCCATCCACTTGAAATAGTTTAAATCCAATTTTACCCTTAGGTGAGTTTTTAGTAAAGAATATGAAAGGAATCTTTTGTCGTTTTTCCGTACGAGGTATTTTTTGACTTTTCCGACAAAAGTACGAGAAGAATGTTTTTTTAAACTTATACGGAATGAATGGATTTTTAAAACATTATTTCCAAGAAGATTCCTTTACAAGTTATCAATTTTATTTTTAATCAACTTCTTTTATTTTAAAGTCGTATGACATGTTATGAAAGGAAAAATGTTTTTGAAGAAGAAATGATATTTTCCTCAAGAATGGAGTTCAAGTGTTTTATCAAAATTATTTTCCATCTAAGATAATAAAGGGTTATGTTTTTATCCCTATTATTACATTGATTTGATCATGTTGTGATGGAATTATTTTTATGAATTCCTTTATCTTATATGATTTGATTTATGATGTCATGATGTTTCAAGAATCCCATTTTTGTTTCATGTGTTATGCGATGATGTATGTTTTATGATTATGTGGCACACATAAGAAAGGATTCATTATAAGATGGGTGGGACCTATATCTCCCTCCAATGCATTGGGTAAAGATTTTATATCTCATTAGATAGACATGGATGGAACGGAAGGTTATTTCGGTTCAGTGATACAGGACTGAAAAGAGGAATGAACTCGGTTCAGAAAGGGACTTTGTCCACTAAGATAGTCTTGGCAATGAGTCATGACTAACAAGAAATGATTTCCATGATTATGTGTGTATGCCACAATGTTTCAAGTTTTATGTTATGATTATGGGGATCTCATTTTCACTTCTATGATTTGTTCCATGTTAAGATATTATGATCTCTTTTGCAGGTTATGATTTTCAAAAAGATATGATATGATTTTTATTTCTTTTCTATACCCTTACTGAGCATTTGAGCTCACCCTTTTCTGTTTTCTTTTCCCCAGGATATAAAGAAAGGTTTTAGGTAAAAAAAATGGAAGATCTTTACGGGAGATATTGAAGATCTTTCACCAGGATTAGAAGATTATGTTCCGAGTTTCCAAAGACACTAAACTATTACGATCCTTTAGTGTGTGTTTTTTTTATGTACTAAGTATTCCACAAATGTAATGTAATGTCCATGTACGTCAGGATACGGGTCTCTACAGTTGGTATCAGAGGAAAGGTTTAGTCAACCTTTGGAAACTAGGATGCGAAAACGTTAGTGAGATCCCTAGAGATATTTCTAAGGTATGTCTAGGGATGTCCCTAGGGATAAGTATACGTATAGGTTATAGTAATAGAATTACGCTAACGATCATAGAATTAAACCTAAGATGTTGGATATTGAAGGTACTCCCCCTTTATTATGTTGTTTTCCCTAGCATGATTTTTGCCTCTCACACTATTCTTTTTGGGTTTTAGACGATGGCTGGAACCCGAAGGAACCGTGTTGATCAATGCAATGGACAATGCAATGATTTCCCTCCTGAACAAACAAATGTTATGGGAGATGGAGTGAAAAATCTTATTGCTATACTTACACAAGCTATGAATCATTCTGGACTTCCAAATGAGCAGAGAAGGGAACAATATTCTATTGAGTCCTTCATGAGGCAACGTCCACCTTCTTTCAGTGGGACTTCCGATCCACTTGTTGCTGAACAATGGATCAGTACCACTGAAAAGATATTTTCAGTTCTTCAATGTTCGGAACATGATAAAGTCATCTTAGCAGTATATCGTTTGGAAGGTGAAGCTGATCAATGGTGGAATCTTATCAAGAATACGAGGCCAAGGGATGAAATTGAGTCCATGGAATGGGACGAGTTCAAGAACATGTTTTTCAGTAAGTACTTCCCTCGTATTCTTCGAACAAAGATGGAAAAGGAGTTTATTGAGCTGAAGCAGAAGGATGATGAATCTGTTGGTATATATGAAGCGAATTTTACAAGACTTGCAAGGTATGCATCTGGCATTATCATCCAACCTGAAAGTAAAGTTGATCGATTTTTCAGTGGCTTAAAACCAAGTCTTCGAAGGGCATTAGCTATAAGAGACTTCAGTAGCTATGAAGAAATTGTGCGTTGTGCTATCAAGGTAGAAATGGAAGTTGGTGTTACATATCCATCTCATGGTTTTGACAAGAAACGAAAGATGGAGTTCAAGGAGAAATATCATAATAATGGTGAAAAGAAGATGAATGTTTCCTTATGCACAAAGTGTGGAAAGAAGCATGGTGGAGATTGTCTTAAAGGAACTAGAAAATGTTTTAAGTGTGGAAAAGAAGGTCATCGAGCAGCTGAGTGTCGAAGTAATGGAAAAAGGGTTTCTAATGATGTGAATAAAGCAAACACTGCAGAGAACGCACCGCCAACACTTCAATGCTTCAAGTGCAAGGAAATGGGGCATTATGCTAATAATTGCCCTAATCCAAGGGTTAGTGATGATCAACATGAGCAACCACTGAAGGCAAAGGACAAAGGGAAATCACATGCGATCACTATTGGCAATGTTGAATATGATAACGATGTGGTGGAATGATTAAGTGTTTATGTAATGGGATTCCAAAATAATGTTGTATCATGGAGTATTGGAATATTTATGTATTGGTTTAATGTGGTATTCAAAGTGATTGAGATATTTTTGGAAATAAGATGATATGCGCATAATGAAGGGAAAATAAGAAAATGAAATGTTTAACAATATTCATGAGCTCATGATTGATATAAGGACTAAGTGATATCATGGATTGAGTATATAGAATTTTGAGGATTTTGGTCTGTGGAAAGTGTTAACTTTTAACTGCATTCATGTTTTCACTAAGGTATTCAAGAGAATACATGATTAAGGACTTTGAATGTTTAGAATGTGACCAACAAAACATATCTTATGATATGTGGGGATCAACGACAGTATTAAATCTCTGGTAATCGTTGTCACTATATTATGAGAGTGGACTGTAGTATTATGGATAAGCCTAAAGATTGAAATGGATTATGTTGGACATAAGTGAGTATTGTTTAAGGATCGAAGTTTTCTCGATATTATTGATGGGATGTTATAGTAATATAGTTTTAGAAAAAGGACAATCTGCAGGACGGGCGACAGCCCATCGCTTCGGACAAGGCTGTAGGAATCGAACCCACAACCGAAGTGCGACTGGCCTTTATCGCCTACCACTGACCTACAGGAAGTCCCTGTTTAGTAGAAACTAGTTTTATTATATTAAGCAGTATGATATATGAAGTATAAGTCCATTTTAGGAACCATATATGATTAATCTCACTATAGATCGATTTATGCATATAATTTTTGCTAACCTTTTGTTTGAGACAGATGGAATGACCCGTCATTCTATCACATTATCTGCTAACACTTCATGAATAACAAATTCAACTTCATTTATTTAAGAGATGAAGTGGAAATTGTTCAAGGCACGAACAACAGTGAGATTGTACCAAAATAAAGTAAGTATTTATTCTAATTCAAATTTTCAACTTTAGGGAAATGATCTTGAAAACCAAAAATGTTGTCCTAGTGATCTTATACCTGAGGAATCAGATGGTACCTTATATAATCACAAATTTATGGATTTGTGATTTTTGGCTTTTCCATAGCCATGTTCTCTACCACTCTCCATCAGAACATGATGGTTAGATTTTTCTTCCATATCCATATTTTTACCTATGTGGAAACCCAACAATTAGTTTATTTGGGTAATCGTTACATTTCATACTTTAGTTTTTAAAGCCAAGTTTTGGTATTCCTTTTTACGATGTGGGAAACTTTCGAATAGAAAACCATTTATAACCCCGACGAATTTCGAGGGCGAAATTCATTTTAAGGGGGGTAGAATGTAACATCCCAAGATTTTATGAAAAATATTCTTTTTAATTTTATTAATGTCTTGTGTTGTACGCTACACCAAAAGGAGCTTGCACAACACGCATCGTTGACTTGCCTTGCATTACACGCAATCGCAACCTTCCTCGATAGTGTGTGTAGTACGCAATAACGAGTTTCACTAAACAGCGATATGCTATTAAAACTAGCCGTTATGAATAGTAATAACCACTTTTTGAAATTTTGTAAATTTTATTTTTCAAAATGGATTTCATTTTTGGATTCGGAGAATCGAATTTAGCCTAAGGTGAAATTTTGGTACATTTCGGATAACTTTCATATTCTGATGAATAGTGAAAATTACTAAATTATAATTAAAAACAACTTTTTTAATCGAAATAATTAATAGTGATAAATTATTAATTTGAGTGGTTTTAAAGTATATTTAGAATGTATTTTTACAATTTAATACAATGTTGGTCATTGGACGTAATTTCACATTTAAACCAGACATAAACAAGTGTCAATCTTTTGATAGATATTGTTTCGTAAAAACACGCTATTTGTTTTAATAGCGGGATTTAATTATAAAATTAATTAATTCAACTTCTATGTTATGAATTTGGTAAAATAGACTTCATTTTTGAATTCGGAATATGAAATATAGCTTAGGATGAAATTTTGGCATTTTTCTGAAAACTTTCAATTTTTGATGAATAGTGAAACCACTAAGTGGTAGGTTAAAAACTGAATTTTGCATAAAACTTAATTTTACCACTTCTGTGAATGGAATTTCGAAAATCCGAGAGACACGGTTAATATCAAGGACTAAAATGTGGTTCAATGAGATGAAAATAATTTTTGGTGAATAGTAACTTTTTGATTTTTTTTACCGCGGTTAATAGTAAATAGGGTAATTAAGGGTAAATATGATATTACTATTACCCTAACACATGTCCTAATTCTATTGGACATGTGTAATTCGACCAAAAAAAAACTTAGGAATAAAATATGACCATTTAGGCCTACTTGGATTAGATTAGGACATTTATTATTAATTTATTTAAAGAAGGGTTAAAATAGTTAAAATCAAAGTTTAATAAGTAAATCATTTTTAATATGGGGTTATACATAAGATAAATTCGATTGTAAATATTCATTAGAAAGCTAAAAAAATTTCCTACATGATGGTATTTTATTTGTAATTTTTAGACATCAAATAATATAATTTATTTATGACACAACGATGATGCAGTAATTATCTTATTTATGAAATATTGACATAATTGATGTTATAAACACCAAAATAAATGTAATTTGAGATTTTTTATGAATTCCACTAATTTTCTAGGTTACTATGATATATTAATGTTGATTTAATCAACTTGGTTCGAACATATAATTCTTTTATGACTTTTACAAAAATCATATATCAAATAGTGTCAAAATTGACACAAAATAGTTTTTAAATCAAATATTATATTATTAATTGTTATGTTATTCCTAAAAATCTAAGGTTCGGCCAAATGACTAAGATAAGGATATATATATTAATAATAAACAATTTGTGGTTCGTTTGGCATGTTATAGTAAGTTTGTTAACCATATAGTGAAAGAAAACAAAAAGACACGGTAAAAGTTAAATTATTTAACTTAGAGTTAAATCTAATTGATAAGGTTTAAAATAATATCCAAACATGTCTAAATTTGATTGGTTGATGAGATTACAACCCTATCTCATCTAATCTTCGAATATGAGTCATTTTTGGAGGTTTTTATGTGGGGTTAGATTTATTATAAATTAATATTTTTAAGAATTCCTAAGGTGCCCCTCTCCTCCCTTATAAAAGGGAACCTCCTCCCCCTCCTCCTCACACCAATTTTGAGCACTCAAGCTCGGCCAACCCCTGCCATTTTCTCCTCTCCACTTTCCTAGAATAATCCTAGAGGTTCTGGTCTTCTCCAAAGACCAATCTTAGTTCCTTAAGTGGAGGATTCAAAGAGGCGTTCCAAAGAAGAGGTAATATCCATTACCGATCTTTTCAATTTATTTCTTTTTCGACTTCTTCTTCTTTAGTTGTTTCATGATAAAGTAATAACATCAGTATTACTTACATACTTATATGTTATTATAAATATGAAACACCCCTAATTCACCTTCTATCCATCCTACGGAAAAATGAAATCACCGCGCGTGCGTACGTACGGAATACCGTCTCCACGTCGTGGTGTAATCTATTTTCCAACATCACCTTACAAGGATGGGTATAATGGTGTAATGAGTAACTACATATGATTATTATGAAGTAATATTGATACTGAAATAATATATATATACTCCAATACAATTCCACGATCATAGGAACGATATCATCACTCGTGCGTACGTACGGAATACCGTCTCCACGATGTGATGCGACTCGTTCTACATGATCTTCATTTCATAATGATTATATAAATGAATTGAATGAATAAATATGGTATATACTACACTAATACCATTCTGGAAATGAATTATCTATAACCTAAAGATAAGAATAATAATTTATTCGACAAAACACGCATAAGAACAAAAAGTTATAAAGACCCGAGTAACAAGTAACAATGAAATATTACTAACAAGAAGCTAATAATATGACCATATATGATATCATATCAATATGTATGATTCTGGAATAAGTCAATAACATTATTTAAACCATTATAAAGGAGCTTCAGACACGTACAAAGCTAATCGGACCTAAGGTAAGGGAAATATCACAATCTCATTTTTATCCGAGATTGTTTATTCGTAAGTATTTACTGGGGTGTATTTTATCATCCACATCCATGTTCCCTCAATATGTAATATTGTTTCCATCCACTTGAAATAGTTTAAATCCAATTTTACCCTTAGGTGAGTTTTTAGTAAAGAATATGAAAGGAATCTTTTGTCGTTTTTCCGTACGAGGTATTTTTTGACTTTTCCGACAAAAGTACGAGAAGAATGTTTTTTTTAAACTTATACAGCATGAATGGATTTTTAAAACATTATTTCCAAGAAGCTTCCTTTACAAGTTATCAATTTTATTTTTAATCAACTTCTTTTATTTTAAAGTCGTATGACATGTTATGAAAGGAAAAATGTTTTTGAAGAAGAAAGGATATTTTCCTCAAGAATGGAGTTCAAGTGTTTTATCAAAATTATTTTCCATCTAAGATAATAAAGGGTTCTGTTTTTATCCCTATTATTACATTGATTTGATCATGTTGTGATGGAATTATTTTTATGAATTCCTTTATCTTATATGAATTGATTTATGATGTCATGATGTTTCAAGAATCCCATTTTTGTTTCATGTGTTATGCGATGATGTATGTTTTATGATTATGTGGCACACATAAGAAAGGATTCATTATAAGATGGGTGGGACCTATATCTCCCTCCAATGCATTGGGTAAAGATTTTATATCTCATTAGATAGACATGGCTGGAACGGAAGGTTATTTCGGTTCAGTGATACAGGACTGAAACGAGGAATGAACTCGGTTCAGAAAGGGACTTTGTCCACTAAGATAGTCTTGGCAATGAGTCATGACTAACAAGAAATGATTTCCATGATTATGTGTGTATTCCACAATGTTTCAAGTTTTATGTTATGATTATGGGGATCTCATTTTCACTTCTATGATTTGTTCCATGTTAAGATATTATGATCTCTTTTGCAGGTTATGATTTTCAAAAAGATATGATATGATTTTTATTTCTTTTGTATACCCTTACTGAGCATTTGAGCTCACCCTTTTCTGTTTTCTTTTCCCCAGGATATAAAGAAAGGTTTTAGGTAAAAAAAAATGGAAGATCTTTACGGGAGATATTGAAGATCTTTCACCAGGATTAGAAGATTATGTTCCGAGTTTCCAAAGACACTAAACTATTACGATCCTTTAGTGTGTGTTTTTGTTATGTACTAAGTATTCCGCAAATGTAATGTAATGTCCATGTACGTCAGGATACGGGTCTCTACAGTTGGTATCAGAGGAAAGGTTTAGTCAACCTTTGGAAACTAGGATGCGAAAACGTTAGTGAGATCCCTAGAGATATTTCTAAGGTATGTCTAGGGATGTCCCTAGGGATAAGTATACGTATAGGTTATAGTAATAGAATTACGCTAACGATCATAGAATTAAACCTAAGATATTGGATATTGAAGGTACTCCCCCTTTATTATGTGGTTTTCCCTAGCATGATTTTTGCCTCTCACACTATTCTTTTTGGGTTTTAGACGATGGCTGGAACCCGAAGGAACCGTGTTGATCAATGCAATGGACAATGCAATGATTGCCCTCCTGAACAAACAAATGTTATGGGAGATGGAGTGCAAAATCTTATTGCTATACTTACACAAGCTATGAATCATTCTGGACTTCCAAATGAGCAGAGAAGGGAACAATATTCTATTGAGTCCTTCATGAGGCAACGTCCACCTTCTTTCAGTGGGACTTCCGATCCACTTGTTGCTGAACAATGGATCAGTACCACTGAAAAGATATTTTCAGTTCTTCAATGTTCTGAACATGATAAAGTCATCTTAGCAGTATATCGTTTGGAAGGTGAAGCTGATCAATGGTGGAATCTTATCAAGAATACGAGGCCAAGGGATGAAATTGAGTCCATGGAATGGGACGAGTTCAAGAACATGTTTTTCAGTAAGTACTTCCCTCGTATTCTTCGAACAAAGATGGAAAAGGAGTTTATTGAGCTGAAGCAGAAGGATGATGAATCTGTTGGTATATATGAAGCGAATTTTACAAGACTTGCAAGGTATGCATCTGGCATTATCATCCAACCTGAAAGTAAAGTTGATCGATTTTTCAGTGGCTTAAAACCAAGTCTTCGAAGGGCATTAGCTATAAGAGACTTCAGTAGCTATGAAGAAATTGTGCGTTGTGCTATCAAGGTAGAAATGGAAGTTGGTGTTACATATCCATCTCATGGTTTTGACAAGAAACGAAAGATGGAGTTCAAGGAGAAATCTCATAATAATGGTGAAAAGAAGATGAATGTTTCCTTATGCACAAAGTGTGGAAAGAAGCATGGTGGAGATTGTCTTAAAGGAACTAGAAAATGTTTTAAGTGTGGAAAAGAAGGTCATCGAGCAGCTGAGTGTCGAAGTAATGGAAAAAGGGTTTCTAATGATGTGAATAAAGCAAACACTGCAGAGAACGCACCGCCAACACTTCAATGCTTCAAGTGCAAGGAAATGGGGCATTATGCTAATAATTGCCCTAATCCAAGGGTTAGTGATGATCAACATGAGCAACCACTGAAGGCAAAGGACAAAGGGAAATCACATGCGATCACTATTGGCAATGTTGAATATGATAACGATGTGGTGGAATGATTAAGTGTTTATGTAATGGGATTCCAAAATAATGTTGTATCATGGAGTATTGGAATATTTATGTATTGGTTTAATGTGGTATTCAAAGTGATTGAGATATTTTTGGAAATAAGATGATATGCGCATAATGAAGGGAAAATAAGAAAATGAAATGTTTAACAATATTCATGAGCTCATGATTGATATAAGGACTAAGTGATATCATGGATTGAGTATATAGAATTTTGAGGATTTTGGTATGTGGAAAGTGTTAACTTTTAACTGCATTCATGTTTTCACTAAGGTATTCAAGAGAATACATGATTAAGGACTTTGAATGTTTAGAATGTGACCAACAAAACATATCTTATGATATGTGGGGATCAACGACAGTATTAAATCTCTGGTAATCGTTGTCACTATATTATGAGAGTGGACTGTAGTATTATGGATAAGCCTAAAGATTGAAATGGATTATGTTGGACATAAGTGAGTATTGTTTAAGGATCGAAGTTTTCTCGATATTATTGATGGGATGTTATAGTAATATAGTTTTAGAAAAAGGACAACCTGCAGGACGGGCGACAGCCCATCGCTTCGGACAAGGCTGTAGGAATCGAACCCACAACCGAAGTGCGACTGGCCTTTATCGCCTACCACTGACCTACAGGAAGTCCCTGTTTAGTAGAAACTAGTTTTATTATATTAAGCAGTATGATATATGAAGTATAAGTCCATTTTAAGAACCATATATGATTAATCTCACTATAGATCGATTTATGCATATAATTTTTGCTAACCTTTTGTTTGAGACAGATGGAATGACCCGTCATTCTATCACATTATCTGCTAACACTTCACGAATAACAAATTCAACTTCATTTATTTAAGAGATGAAGTGGAAATTGTTCAAGGCACGAACAACAGTGAGATTGTACCAAAATAAAGTAAGTATTTATTCTAATTCAAATTTTCAACTTTAGGGAAATGATCTTGAAAACCAAAAATGTTGTCCTAGTGATCATATACCTGAGGAATCAGATGGTACCTTATATAATCACAAATTTATGGATTTGTGATTTTTGGCTTTTCCATAGCCATGTTCTCTACCACTCTCCATCAGAACATGATGGTTAGATTTTTCTTCCATATCCATATTTTTACCTATGTGGAAACCCGACAATTAGTTTATTTGGGTGATCGTTACATTTCATACTTTAGTTTTTAAAGCCATGTTTTGGTATTCCTTTTTACGATGTGGGAAACTTTCGAATAGAAAACCATTTATAACCCCGACGAATTTCGAGGGCGAAATTCATTTTAAGGGGGGTAGAATGTAACAGCTCCAGATTTTATGAAAAATATTCTTTTTAATTTTATTAATGTCTTGTGTTGTACGCTACACCAAAAGGAGATTGCACAACACGCATCGTTGACTTGCCTTGCATTACACACAATCGCAACCTTCCTCGATAGTGTGTGTAGTACGCAATAACGAGTTTCACTAAACAGCGATATGCTATTAAAACTAGCCGTTATGAATAGTAATAACCACTTTTTGAAATTTTGTAAATTTTATTTTTCAAAATGGATTTCATTTTTGGATTCGGAGTATCGAATTTAGCCTAAGGTGAAATTTTGGTACATTTCGGATAACTTTCATATTCTGATGAATAGTGAAAATTACTAAATTATAATTAAAAACAACTTTTTTAATCGAAATAATTAATAGTGATAAATTATTAATTTGAGTGGTTTTAAAGTATATTTAGAATGTATTTTTACAATTTAATACAATGTTGGTCATTGGACGTAATTTCACATTTAAACCAGACATAAACAAGTGTCAATCTTTTGATAGATATTGTTTCGTAAAAACACGCTATTTGTTTTAATAGCGGGATTTAATTATAAAATTAATTAATTCAACTTCTATGTTATGAATTTGGTAAAATAGACTTCATTTTTGAATTCGGAATATGAAATATAGCTTAGGATGAAATTTTGGCATTTTTCTGAAAACTTTCAATTTTTGATGAATAGTGAAACCACTAAGTGGTAGGTTAAAAACTGAATTCTGCATAAAACTTAATTTTACCACTTCTGTGAATGGAATTTCGAAAATCCAAGAGACACGGTTAATATCAAGGACTAAAATGTGGTTCAATGAGATGAAAATAATTTTTGGTGAATAGTAACTTTTTACTTTTTTTTACCGTGGTTAATAGTAAATAGGGTAATTAAGGGTAAATATGATATTACTATTACCCTAACACATGTCCTAATTATATTGGACATGTGTAATTCGACCAAAAACAAACTTAGTAATAAAATATGACCATTTAGGCCCACTTGGATTAGATTAGGACATTTATTATTAATTTATTTAAAGAAGGGTTAAAATAGTTAAAATCAAAGTTTAATAAGTAAATCATTTTTAATATGGGGTTATACATAAGATAAATTCGATTGTAAATATTCATTAGAAAGATAAAACGATTTCCTACATGATGGTATTTTATTTGTAATTTTTAGACATCAAATAATTTAATTTATTTATGACACAACGATGATGCAGTAATTATCTTATTTATGAAATATTGACATAATTGATGTTATAAACACCAAAATAAATGTAATTTGAGATTTTTTATGAATTCCACTAATTTTCTAGGTTACTATGATATATTAATGTTGATTTAATCAACTTGTTTCGAACATATAATTCTGTTATGACTTTCACAAAAATCATATATCAAATAGTGTCAAAATTGACACAAAATAGTTTTTAAATAAAATATTATATTATTAATTGTTATTTTATTCCTAAAAATCTAAGGTTCGGCCAAATGACTTAGATAAGGATATATATATTAATAATAAACAATTTGTGGTTCGTTTGGCATGTTATAGTAAGTTTATTAACCATATAGTGAAAGAAAACAAAAAGACACGGTAAAAGTTAAATTATTTAACTTAGAGTTAAATCTAATTGATAAGGTTTAAAATAATATCCAAACATGTCTAAATTTGATTGTTTGATGAGATTACAACCCTATCTAATCTAATCTTCGAATATGAGTCATTTTTGGAGGTTTTTAAGTGGGGTTAGATTTATTATAAATTAATATTTTTAAGAATTCCTAAGGTGCCCCTCTCCTCCCTTATAAAAGGGCACCTCCTCCCCCTCCTCCTCACACCAATTTTGAGCACTCAAGCTCGGCCAACCCCTGACATTTTCTCCTCTCCACTTTCCTAAAATAATCATAGAGGTTCTGGTCTTCTCCAAAGACCAATCTTAGTTCCTTAAGTGGAGGATTCAAAGAGGCGTTCCAAAGAAGAGGTAATATCCATTACCGATCTTTTCAATTTCTTTCTTCTTCAACTTCTTCTTCTTTAGTTGTTTCATGATAAAGTAATAACATCAGTATTACTTACATACTGATATGTTATTATAAATATGAAACAACCCTAATTCACCTTCTATCCATCCTACGGAAAAATGAAATCACCGCGCGTGCGTACGTACGGAATACCGTCTCCACGCCGTGGTGTAATCTATTTTCCACCATCACCTTACAAGGATGGGTATAATGGTGTAATGAGTAACTACATATGATTATTATGAAGTAATATTGATACTGAAATAATATATATATACTCCAATACAATTCCACGATCATAGGAACGATATCATCACTCGTGCGTACGTACGGAATACCGTCTCCACGATGTGATGCGACTCGTTCTACATGATCTTCATTTCATAATGATTATATAAATGAATTGAATGAATAAATATGGTATATACTACCCTAATACCATTCTGGAAATGAATTATCTATAACCTAAAGATAAGAATAATAATTTATTCGACAAAACACGCATAAGAACAAAAAGTTATAAAGACCCGAGTAACAAGTAACAATGAAATATTACTAACAAGAAGCTAATAATATGACCATATATGATATCATATCAATATGTATGATTCTGGAATAAGTCAATAACATTATTTAAACCATTATACAGGAGCTTCGGACACGTACAAAGCTAATCGGACCTAAGGTAAGGGAAATATCACAATCTCATTTTTATCCGAGATTGTTTATTCGTAAGTATTTACTGGGGTGTATTTTATCATCCACATCCATGTTCCCTCAATATGTAATATTGTTTCCATCCACTTGAAATAGTTTAAATCCAATTTTACCCTTAGGTGAGTTTTTAGTAAAGAATATGAAAGGAATCTTTTGTCGTTTTTCCGTACGAGGTATTTTTTGACTTTTCCGACAAAAGTACGAGAAGAATGTTTTTTTTAAACTTATACGACATGAATGGATTTTTAAAACATTATTTCCAAGAAGATTCCTTTACAAGTTATCAATTTTATTTTTAATCAACTTCTTTTATTTTAAAGTCGTATGACATGTTATGAAAGGAAAAATGTTTTTGAAGAAGAAAGGATATTTTCCTCAAGAATGGAGTTCAAGTGTTTTATCAAAATTATTTTCCATCTAAGATAATAAAGGGTTCTGTTTTTATCCCTATTATTACATTGATTTGATCATGTTGTGATGGAATTATTTTTATGAATTCCTTTATCTTATATGAATTGATTTATGATGTCATGATGTTTCAAGAATCCCATTTTTGTTTCATGTGTTATGCGATGATGTATGTTTTATGATTATGTGGCACACATAAGAAAGGATTCATTATAAGATGGGTGGGACCTATATCTCCCTCCAATGCATTGGGTAAAGATTTTATATCTCATTAGATAGACATGGCTGGAACGGAAGGTTATTTCGGTTCAGTGATACAGGACTGAAACGAGGAATGAACTCGGTTCAGAAAGGGACTTTGTCCACTAAGATAGTCTTGGCAATGAGTCATGACTAACAAGAAATGATTTCCATGATTATGTGTGTATGCCACAATGTTTCAAGTATTATGTTATGATTATGGGGATCTCATTTTCACTTCTATGATTTGTTCCATGTTAAGATATTATGATCTCTTTTGCAGGTTATGATTTTCAAAAAGATATGATATGATTTTTATTTCTTTTCTATACCCTTACTGAGCATTTGAGCTCACCCTTTTCTGTTTTCTTTTCCCCAGGATATAAAGAAAGGATTTAGGTAAAAAAAAATGGAAGATCTTTACGGGAGATATTGAAGATCTTTCACCAGGATTAGAAGATTATGTTCCGAGTTTCCAAAGACACTAAACTATTACGATCCTTTAGTGTGTGTTTTTGTTATGTACTAAGTATTCCGCAAATGTAATGTAATGTCCATGTACGTCAGGATACGGGTCTCTACAGTTGGTATCAGAGGAAAGGTTTAGTCAACCTTTGGAAACTAGGATGCGAAAACGTTAGTGAGATCCCTAGAGATATTTCTAAGGTATGTCTAGGGATGTCCCTAGGGATAAGTATACGTATAGGTTATAGTAATAGAATTACGCTAACGATCATAGAATTAAACCTAAGATGTTGGATATTGAAGGTACTCCCCCTTTATTATGTTGTTTTCCTAGCATGATTTTTGCCTCTCACACTATTCTTTTTGGGTTTTAGACGATGGCTGGAACCCGAAGGAACCGTGTTGATCAATGCAATGGACAATGCAATGATTGCCCTCCTGAACAAACAAATGTTATGGGAGATGGAGTGAAAAATCTTATTGCTATACTTACACAAGCTATGAATCATTCTGGACTTCCAAATGAGTAGAGAAGGGAACAATATTCTATTGAGTCCTTCATGAGGCAACGTCCACCTTCTTTCAGTGGGACTTCCGATCCACTTGTTGCTGAACAATGGATCAGTACCACTGAAAAGATATTTTCAGTTCTTCAATGTTCGGAACATGATAAAGTCATCTTAGCAGTATATCGTTTGGAAGGTGAAGCTGATCAATGGTGGAATCTTATCAAGAATACGAGGCCAAGGGATGAAATTGAGTCCATGGAATGGGACGAGTTCAAGAACATGTTTTTCAGTAAGTACTTCCCTCGTATTCTTCGAACAAAGATGGAAAAGGAGTTTATTGAGCTGAAGCAGAAGGATGATGAATCTGTTGGTATATATGAAGCGAATTTTACAAGACTTGCAAGGTATGCATCTGGCATTATCATCCAACCTGAAAGTAAAGTTGATCGATTTTTCAGTGGCTTAAAACCATGTCTTCGAAGGGCATTAGCTATAAGAGACTTCAGTAGCTATGAAGAAATTGTGCGTTGTGCTATCAAGGTAGAAATGGAAGTTGGTGTTACATATCCATCTCATGGTTTTGACAAGAAACGAAAGATGGAGTTCAAGGAGAAATATCATAATAATGGTGAAAAGAAGATGAATGTTTCCTTATGCACAAAGTGTGGAAAGAAGCATGGTGGAGATTGTCTTAAAGGAACTAGAAAATGTTTTAAGTGTGGAAAAGAAGGTCATCGAGCAGCTGAGTGTCGAAGTAATGGAAAAAGGGTTTCTAATGATGTGAATAAAGCAAACACTGCAGAGAACGCACCGCCAACACTTCAATGCTTCAAGTGCAAGGAAATGGGGCATTATGCTAATAATTGCCCTAATCCAAGGGTTAGTGATGATCAACATGAGCAACCACTGAAGGCAAAGGACAAAGGGAAATCACATGCGATCACTATTGGCAATGTTGAATATGATAACGATGTGGTGGAATGATTAAGTGTTTATGTAATGGGATTCCAAAATAATGTTGTATCATGGAGTATTGGAATATTTATGTATTGGTTTAATGTGGTATTCAAAGTGATTGAGATATTTTTGGAAATAAGATGATATGCGCATAATGAAGGGAAAATAAGAAAATGAAATGTTTAACAATATTCATGAGCTCATGATTGATATAAGGACTAAGTGATATCATGGATTGAGTATATAGAATTTTGAGGATTTTGGTATGTGGAAAGTGTTAACTTTTAACTGCATTCATGTTTTCACTAAGGTATTCAAGAGAATACATGATTAAGGACTTTGAATGTTTAGAATGTGACCAACAAAACATATCTTATGATATGTGGGGATCAACGACAGTATTGAATCTCTGGTAATCGTTGTCACTATATTATGAGAGTGGACTGTAGTATTATGGATAAGCCTAAAGATTGAAATGGATTATGTTGGACATAAGTGAGTATTGTTTAAGGATCGAAGTTTTCTCGATATTATTGATGGGATGTTATAGTAATATAGTTTTAGAAAAAGGACAACCTGCAGGACGGGCGACAGCCCATCGCTTCGGACAAGGCTGTAGGAATCGAACCCACAACCGAAGTGCGACTGGCCTTTATCGCCTACCACTGACCTACAGGAAGTCCCTGTTTAGTAGAAACTAGTTTTATTATATTAAGCAGTATGATATATGAAGTATAAGTCCATTTTAGGAACCATATATGATTAATCTCACTATATATCGATTTATGCATATAATTTTTGCTAACCTTTTGTTTGAGACAGATGGAATGACCCGTCATTCTATCACATTATCTGCTAACACTTCACGAATAACAAATTCAACTTCATTTATTTAAGAGATGAAGTGGAAATTGTTCAAGGCACGAACAACAGTGAGATTGTACCAAAATAAAGTAAGTATTAATTCTAATTCAAATTTTCAACTTTAGGGAAATGATCTTGAAAACCAAAAATGTTGTCCTAGTGATCTTATACTTGAGGAATCAGATGGTACCTTATATAATCACAAATTTATGGATTTGTGATTTTTGGCTTTTCCATAACCATGTTCTCTACCACTCTCCATCAGAACATGATGGTTAGATTTTTCTTCCATATCCATATTTTTACCTATGTGGAAACCCAACAATTAGTTTATTTGGGTAATCGTTACATTTCATACTTTAGTTTTTAAAGCCAAGTTTTGGTATTCCTTTTTACGATGTGGGAAACTTTCGAATAGAAAACCATTTATAACCCCGACGAATTTCGAGGGCGAAATTCATTTTAAGGGGGGTAGAATGTAACAGCCCAAGATTTTATGAAAAATATTCTTTTTAATTTTATTAATGTCTTGTGTTGTACGCTACACCAAAAGGAGCTTGCACAACACGCATCGTTGACTTGCCTTGCATTACACGCAATCACAACCTTCCTCGATAGTGTGTGTAGTACGCAATAACGAGTTTCACTAAACAGCGATATGCTATTAAAACTAGCCGTTATGAATAGTAATAACCACTTTTTGAAATTTTGTAAATTTTATTTTTCAAAATGGATTTCATTTTTGGATTCGGAGTATCGAATTTAGCCTAAGGTGAAATTTTGGTACATTTCGGATAACTTTCATATTCTGATGAATAGTGAAAATTACTAAATTATAATTAAAAACAACTTTTTTAATCGAAATAATTAATAGTGATAAATTATTAATTTGAGTGGTTTTAAAGTATATTTAGAATGTATTTTTACAATTTAATACAATGTTGGTCATTGGACGTAATTTCACATTTAAACCAGACATAAACAAGTGTCAATCTTTTGATAGATATTGTTTCGTAAAAACACGCTATTTGTTTTAATAGCGGGATTTAATTATAAAATTAATTAATTCAACTTCTATGTTATGAATTTGGTAAAATAGAATTCATTTTTGAATTCGGAATATGAAATATAGCTTAGGATGAAATTTTGGCATTTTTCTGAAAACTTTCAATTTTTGATGAATAGTGAAACCACTAAGTGGTAGGTTAAAAACTGAATTTTGCATAAAACTTAATTTTACCACTTCTGTGAATGGAATTTCGAAAATCCGAGAGACACGGTTAATATCAAGGACTAAAATGTGGTTCAATGAGATGAAAATAATTTTTGGTGAATAGTAACTTTTTACTTTTTTTTACCGCGGTTAATAGTAAATAGGGTAATTAAGGGTAAATATGATATTACTATTACCCTAACACATGTCCTAATTCTATTGGACATGTGTAATTCGACCAAAAACAAACTTAGGAATAAAATATGACCATTTAGGCCCACTTGGATTAGATTAGGACATTTATTATTAATTTATTTAAAGAAGGGTTAAAATAGTTAAAATCAAAGTTTAATAAGTAAATCATTTTTAATATGGGGTTATACATAAGATAAATTCGATTGTAAATATTCATTAGAAATCTAAAAAGATTTCCTACATGATGGTATTTTATTTGTAATTTTTAGACATCAAATAATTTAATTTATTTATGACACAACGATGATGCAGTAATTATCTTATTTATGAAATATTGACATAATTGATGTTATAAACACCAAAATAAATGTAATTTGAGATTTTTTATGAATTACACTAATTTTTTAGGTTACTATGATATATTAATGTTGATTTAATCAACTTGTTTCGAACATATAATTCTGTTATGACTTTCACAAAAATCATATATCAAATAGTGTCAAAATTGACACAAAATAGTTTTTAAATAAAATATTATATTATTAATTGTTATTTTATTCATAAAAATCTAAGGTTCGGCCAAATGACTTAGATAAGGATATATATATTAATAATAAAACATTTGTGGTTCGTTTGGCATGTTATAGTAAGTTTATTAACCATATAGTGAAAGAAAACAAAAAGACACGGTAAAAGTTAAATTATTTAACTTAGAGTTAAATCTAATTGATAAGGTTTAAAATAATATCCAAACATGTCTAAATTTGATTGTTTGATGAGATTACAACCCTATCTCATCTAACCTTCTAATATGAGTCATTTTTGGAGGTTTTTAAGTGGGGTTAGATTTATTATAAATTAATATTTTTAAGAATTCCTAAGGTGCCCCTCTCCTCCCTTATAAAAGGGCACCTCCTCCCCCTCCTCCTCACACCAATTTTGAGCACTCAAGCTCGGCCAACCCCTGCCATTTTCTCCTCTCCACTTTCCTAGAATAATCATAGAGGTTCTGGTCTTCTCCAAAGACCAATCTTAGTTCCTTAAGTGGAGGATTCAAAGAGGCGTTCCAAAGAAGAGGTAATATCCATTACCGATCTTTTCAATTTCTTTCTTCTTCAACTTCTTCTTCTTTAGTTGTTTCATGATAAAGTAATAACATCAGTATTACTTACATACTGATATGTTATTATAAATATGAAACAACCCTAATTCACCTTCTATCCATCCTACGGAAAAATGAAATCACCGCGCGTGCGTACGTACGGAATACCGTCTCCACGCCGTGGTGTAATCTATTTTCCACCATCACCTTACAAGGATGGGTATAATGGTGTAATGAGTAACTACATATGATTATTATGAAGAAATATTGATACTGAAATAATATATATATACTCCAATACAATTCCACGATCATAGGAACGATATCATCACTCGTGCGTACGTACGGAATACCGTCTCCACGATGTGATGCGACTCGTTCTACATGATCTTCATTTCATAATGATTATATAAATGAATTGAATGAATAAATATGGTATATACTACACTAATACCATTCTGGAAATGAATTATCTATAACCTAAAGATAAGAATAATAATTTATTCGACAAAACACGCATAAGAACAAAAAGTTATAAAGACCCGAGTAACAAGTAACAATGAAATATTACTAACAAGAAGCTAATAATATGACCATATATGATATCATATCAATATGTATGATTCTGGAATAAGTCAATAACATTATTTAAACCATTATACAGGAGCTTCGGACACGTACAAAGCTAATCGGACCTAAGGTAAGGGAAATATCACAATCTCATTTTTATCCTAGATTGTTTATTCGTAAGTATTTACTGGGGTGTATTTTATCATCCACATCCATGTTCCCTCAATATGTAATATTGTTTCCATCCACTTGAAATAGTTTAAATCCAATTTTACCCTTAGGTGAGTTTTTAGTAAAGAATATGAAAGGAATCTTTTGTCGTTTTTCCGTACGAGGTATTTTTTGACTTTTCCGACAAAAGTACGAGAAGAATGTTTTTTTAAACTTATACGGCATGAATGGATTTTTAAAACATTATTTCCAAGAATCTTCCTTTATAAGTTATCAATTTTATTTTTAATCAACTTCTTTTATTTTAAAGTCGTATGACATGTTATGAAAGGAAAACTGTTTTTGAAGAAGAAAGGATATTTTCCTCAAGAATGGAGTTCAAGTGTTTTATCAAAATTATTTTCCATCTAAGATAATAAAGGGTTATGTTTTTATCCCTATTATTACATTGATTTGATCATGTTGTGATGGAATTATTTTTATGAATTCCTTTATCTTATATGAATTGATTTATGATGTCATGATGTTTCAAGAATCCCATTTTTGTTTCATGTGTTATGCGATGATGTATGTTTTATGATTATGTGGCACACATAAGAAAGGATTCATTATAAGATGGGTGGGACCTATATCTCCCTCCAATGCATTGGGTAAAGATTTTATATCTCATTAGATAGACATGGCTGGAACGGAAGGTTATTTCGGTTCAGTGATACAGGACTGAAACGAGGAATGAACTCGGTTCAGAAAGTGACTTTGTCCACTAAGATAGTCTTGGCAATGAGTCATGACTAACAAGAAATGATTTCCATGATTATGTGTGTATGCCACAATGTTTCAAGTTTTATGTTATGATTATGGGGATCTCATTTTCACTTCTATGATTTGTTCCATGTTAAGATATTATGATCTCTTTTGCAGGTTATGATTTTCAAAAAGATATGATATGATTTTTATTTCTTTTGTATACCCTTACTGAGCATTTGAGCTCACCCTTTTCTGTTTTCTTTTCCCCAGGATATAAAGAAAGGTTTTAGGTAAAAAAAATGGAAGATCTTTACGGGAGATATTGAAGATCATTCACCAGGATTAGAAGATTATGTTCCGAGTTTCCAAAGACACTAAACTATTACGATCCTTTAGTGTGTGTTTTTGTTATGTACTAAGTATTCCGCAAATGTAATGTAATGTCCATGTACGTCAGGATACGGGTCTCTACAGTTGGTATCAGAGGAAAGGTTTAGTCAACCTTTGGAAACTAGGATGCGAAAACGTTAGTGAGATCCCTAGAGATATTTCTAAGGTATGTCTAGGGATGTCCCTAGGGATAAGTATACGTATAGTTTATAGTAATAGAATTACGCTAACGATCATAGAATTAAACCTAAGATGTTGGATATTGAAGGTACTCCCCCTTTATTATGTTGTTTTCCCTAGCATGATTTTTGCCTCTCACACTATTCTTTTTGGGTTTTAGACGATGGCTGGAACCCGAAGGAACCGTGTTGATCAATGCAATGGACAATGCAATGATTGCCCTCCTGAACAAACAAATGTTATGGGAGATGGAGTGCAAAATCTTATTGCTATACTTACACAAGCTATGAATCATTCTGGACTTCCAAATGAGCAGAGAAGGGAACAATATTCTATTGAGTCCTTCATGAGGCAACGTCCACCTTCTTTCAGTGGGACTTCCGATCCACTTGTTGCTGAACAATGGATCAGTACCACTGAAAAGATATTTCCAGTTCTTCAATGTTCTGAACATGATAAAGTCATCTTAGCAGTATATCGTTTGGAAGGTGAAGCTGATCAATGGTGGAATCTTATCAAGAATACGAGGCCAAGGGATGAAATTGAGTCCATGGAATGGGACGAGTTCAAGAACATGTTTTTCAGTAAGTACTTCCCTCGTATTCTTCGAACAAAGATGGAAAAGGAGTTTATTGAGCTGAAGCAGAAGGATGATGAATCTGTTGGTATATATGAAGCGAATTTTACAAGACTTGCAAGGTATGCATCTGGCATTATCATCCAACCTGAAAGTAAAGTTGATCGATTTTTCAGTGGCTTAAAACCATGTCTTCGAAGGGCATTAGCTATAAGAGACTTCAGTAGCTATGAAGAAATTGTGCGTTGTGCTATCAAGGTAGAAATTTAAGTTGGTGTTACATATCCATCTCATGGTTTTGACAAGAAACGAAAGATGGAGTTCATGGAGAAATCTCATAATAATGGTGAAAAGAAGATGAATGTTTCCTTATGCACAAAGTGTGGAAAGAAGCACGGTGGAGATTGTCTTAAAGGAACTAGAAAATGTTTTAAGTGTGGAAAAGAAGGTCATCGAGCAGCTGAGTGTCGAAGTAATGGAAAAAGGGTTTCTAATGATGTGAATAAAGCAAACACTGCAGAGAACGCACCGCCAACACTTCAATGCTTCAAGTGCAAGGAAATGGGGCATTATGCTAATAATTGCCCTAATCCAAGGGATAGTGATGATCAACATGAGCAACCACTGAAGGCAAAGGACAAAGGGAAATCACATACGATCACTATTGGCAATGTTGAATATGATAACGATGTGGTGGAATGATTAAGTGTTTATGTAATGGGATTCCAAAATAATGTTGTATCATGGAGTATTGAAATATTTATGTATTGGTTTAATGTGGTATTCAAAGTGATTGAGATATTTTTGGAAATAAGATGATATGCGCATAATGAAGGGAAAATAAGAAAATGAAATGTTTAACCATATTCATGAGCTCATGATTGATATAAGGACTAAGTGATATCATGGATTGAGTATATAGAATTTTGAGGATTTTGGTATGTGGAAAGTGTTAACTTTTAACTGCATTCATGTTTTCACTAAGGTATTCAAGAGAATACATGATTAAGGACTTTGAATGTTTAGAATGTGACCAACAAAACATATCTTATGATATGTGGGGATCAACGACAGTATTAAATCTCTGGTAATCGTTGTCACTATATTATGAGAGTGGACTGTAGTATTATTGATAAGCCTAAAGATTGAAATGGATTATGTTGGACATAAGTGAGTATTGTTTAAGGATAGAAGTTTTCTCGATATTATTGATGGGATGTTATAGTAATATAGTTTTAGAAAAAGGACAACCTGCAGGACGGGCGACAACCCATCGCTTCGGACAAGTCTGTAGGAATCGAACCCACAACCGAAGTGCGACTGGCCTTTATCGCATACCACTGACCTACAGGAAGTCCCTGTTTAGTAGAAACTAGTTTTATTATATTAAGCAGTATGATATATGAAGTATAAGTCCATTTTAGGAACCATATATGATTAATCTCACTATAGATCGATTTATGCATATAATTTTTGCTAACCTTTTGTTTGAGACAGATGGAATGACCCGTCATTCTATCACATTATCTGCTAACACTTCACGAATAACAAATTCAACTTCATTTATTTAAGAGATGAAGTGGAAATTGTTCAAGGCACGAACAACAGTGAGATTGTACCAAAATAAAGTAAGTATTTATTCTATTTCAAATTTTCAACTTTAGGGAAATGATCTTGAAAACCAAAAATGTTGTCCTAGTGATCTTATACCTGAGGAATCAGATGGTACCTTATATAATCACAAATTTATGGATTTGTGATTTTTGGCTTTTCCATAGCCATGTTCTCTACCACTCTCCATCAGAACATGATGGTTAGATTTTTCTTCCATATCCATATTTTTACCTATGTGGAAACCCAACAATTAGTTTATTTGGGTAATCGTTACATTTCATACTTTAGTTTTTAAAGCCAAGTTTTGGTATTCCTTTTTACGATGTGGGAAAATTTCGAATAGAAAACCATTTATAACCCCGACGAATTTCGAGGGCGAAATTCATTTTAAGGGGGGTAGAATGTAACAGCCCAAGATTTTATGAAAAATATTCTTTTTAATTTTATTAATGTCTTGTGTTGTACGCTACACCAAAAGGAGCTTGCACAACACACATCGTTGACTTTCCTTGCATTACACGCAATCGCAACCTTCCTCGATAGTGTGTGTAGTACGCAATAACGAGTTTCACTAAACAGCGATATGCTATTAAAACTAGCCGTTATGAATAGTAATAACCACTTTTTGAAATTTTGTAAATTTTATTTTTCAAAATGGATTTCATTTTTTGATTCGGAGTATCGAATTTAGCCTAAGGTGAAATTTTGGTACATTTCGGATAACTTTCATATTCTGATGAATAGTGAAAATTACTAAATTATAATTAAAAACAACTTTTTTAATCGAAATAATTAATAGTGATAAATTATTAATTTGAGTGGTTTTAAAGTATATTTAGAATGTATTTTTACAATTTAATACAATGTTGGTCATTGGACGTAATTTCACATTTAAACCAGACATAAACAAGTGTCAATCTTTTGATAGATATTGTTTCGTAAAAACACGCTATTTGTTTTAATAGCGGGATTTAATTATAAAATTAATTAATTCAACTTTTATGTTATGAATTTGGTAAAATAGACTTCATTTTTGAATTCGGAATATGAAATATAGCTTAGGATGAAATTTTGGCATTTTTCGGAAAACTTTCAATTTTTGATGAATAGTGAAACCACTAAGTGGTAGGTTAAAAACTGAATTTTGCATAAAACTTAATTTTACCACTTCTGTGAATGGAATTTCGAAAATCCGAGAGACACGGTTAATATCAAGGACTAAAATGTGGTTCAATGAGATGAAAATAATTTTTGGTGAATAGTAACTTTTTACTTTTTTTTACCGCGGTTAATAGTAAATAGGGTAATTAAGGGTAAATATGATATTACTATTACCCTAACACATGTCCTAATTCAATTGGACATGTGTAATTCGACCAAAAACAAACTTAGGAATAAAATATGACCATTTAGGCCCACTTGGATTAGATTAGGACATTTATTATTAATTTATTTAAAGAAGGGTTAAAATAGTTAAAATCAAAGTTTAATACGTAAATCATTTTTAATATGGGGTTATACATAAGATAAATTCGATTGTAAATATTCATTAGAAAGCTAAAAAGATTTCCTACATGATGGTATTTTATTTGTAATTTTTAGACATCAAATAATTTAATTTATTTATGACACAACGATGATGCAGTAATTATCTTATTTATGAAATATTGACATAATTGATGTTATAAACACCAAAATAAATGTAATTTGAGATTTTTTATGAATTCCACTAATTTTCTAGGTTACTATGATATATTAATGTTGATTTAATCAACTTGTTTCGAACATATAATTCTGTTATGACTTTCACAAAAATCATATATCAAATAGTGTCAAAATTGACACAAAATAGTTTTTAAATAAAATAAAATATTATTAATTGTTATTTTATTCCTAAAAATCTAAGGTTCGGCCAAATGACTTAGATAAGGATATATATATTACTAATAAACAATTTGTGGTTCGTTTGGCATGTTATAGTAAGTTTATTAACCATATAGTGAAAGAAAACAAAAAGACACGGTAAAAGTTAAATTATTTAACTTAGAGTTAAATCTAATTGATAAAGTTTAAAATAATATCCAAACATGTCTAAATTTGATTGTTTGATGAGATTACAACCCTATCTCATCTAATCTTCGAATATGAGTCATTTTTGGAGGTTTTTAAGTGGGGTTAGATTTATTATAAATTAATATTTTTAAGAATTCCTAAGGTGCCCCTCTCCTCCCTTATAAAAGGGCACCTCCTCCCCCTCCTCCTCACACCAATTTTGAGCACTCAAGCTCGGCCAACCCCTGCCATTTTCTCCTCTCCACTTTCCTAGAATAATCATAGAGGTTCTGTTCTTCTCCAAAGACCAATCTTAGTTCCTTAAGTGGAGGATTCAAAGAGGCGTTCCAAAGAAGAGGTAATATCCATTACCGATCTTTTCAATTTCTTTCTTCTTCAACTTCTTCTTCTTTAGTTGTTTCATGATAAAGTAATAACATCAGTATTACTTACATACTGATATGTTATTATAAATATGAAACAACCCTAATTCACCTTCTATCCATCCTACGGAAAAATGAAATCACCGCGCGTGCGTACGTACGGAATACCGTCTCCACGCCGTGGTGTAATCTATTTTCCACCATCACCTTACAAGGATGGGTATAATGGTGTAATGAGTAACTACATATGATTATTATGAAGTAATATTGATACTGAAATAATATATATATACTCCAATACAATTCCACGATCATAGGAACGATATCATCACTCGTGCGTACGTACGGAATACCGTCTCCACGATGTGATGCGACTCGTTCTACATGATCTTCATTTCATAATGATTATATAAATGAATTGAATGAATAAATATGGTATATACTACACTAATACCATTCTGGAAATGAATTATCTATAACCTAAAGATAAGAATAATAATTTATTCGACAAAACACGCATAAGAACAAAAAGTTATAAAGACCCGAGTAACAAGTAACAATGAAATATTACTAACAAGAAGCTAATAATATGACCATATATGATATCATATCAATATGTATGATTCTGGAATAAGTCAATAACATTATTTAAACCATTATACAGGAGCTTCGGACACGTACAAAGCTAATCGGACCTAAGGTAAGGGAAATATCACAATCTCATTTTTATCCGAGATTGTTTATTCGTAAGTATTTACTGGGGTGTATTTTATCATCCACATCCATGTTCCCTCAATATGTAATATTGTTTCCATCCACTTGAAATAGTTTAAATCCAATTTTTCCCTTAGGTGAGTTTTTAGTAAAGAATATGAAAGAAATCTTTTGTCGTTTTTCCGTACGAGGTATTTTTTGACTTTTCCGACAAAAGTACGAGAAGAATGTTTTTTTTAAACTTATACGGCATGAATGGATTTTTAAAACATTATTTCCAAGAAGCTTCCTTTACAAGTTATCAATTTTATTTTTAATCAACTTCTTTTATTTTAAAGTCGTATGACATGTTATGAAAGGAAAAATGTTTTTGAAGAAGAAAGGATATTTTCCTCAAGAATGGAGTTGAAGTGTTTTATCAAAATTATTTTCCATCTAAGATAATAAAGCGTTCTGTTTTTATCCCTATTATTACATTGATTTGATCATGTTGTGATGGAATTATTTTTATGAATTCCTTTATCTTATATGAATTGATTTATGATGTCATGATGTTTCAAGAATCCCATTTTTGTTTCATGTGTTATGCGATGATGTATGTTTTATGATTATGTGGCACACATAAGAAAGGATTCATTATAAGATGGGTGGGACCTATATCTCCCTCCAATGCATTGGGTAAAGATTTTATATCTCATTAGATAGACATGGCTGGAACGGAAGGTTATTTCGGTTCAGTGATACAGGACTGAAACGAGGAATGAACTCGGTTCAGAAAGGGACTTTGTCCACTAAGATAGTCTTGGCAATGAGTCATGACTAACAAGAAATGATTTCCATGATTATGTGTGTATGCCACAATGTTTCAAGTTTTATGTTATGATTATGGGGATCTCATTTTCACTTCTATGATTTGTTCCATGTTAAGATATTATGATCTCTTTTGCAGGTTATGATTTTCAAAAAGATATGATATGATTTTTATTTCTTTTCTATACCCTTACTGAGCATTTGAGCTCACCCTTTTCTGTTTTCTTTTCCCCAGGATATAAAGAAAGGTTTTAGGTAAAAAAAAATGGAAGATCTTTACGGGAGATATTGAAGATCTTTCACCAGGATTAGAAGATTATGTTCCGAGTTTCCAAAGACACTAAACTATTACGATCCTTTAGTGTGTGTTTTTGTTATGTACTAAGTATTCCGCAAAAGTAATGTAATGTCCATGTACGTCAGGATACGGGTCTCTACATCAAGTGTTTACTTTAAAATATTGTTTTTCTAGATTGTTTAAAGTTGATTATAAAATAGATTAAATTAATTGATAATTGTATAATAAAAAATTTAATATTATCTTTATATTTTTATTAATGACCTATTTCAAGTAATAGTACTATTATTCCATTCATTGGTACTTAAATTTTTTTAGAAAATGTTTATAAGAAAACATGATTTCATTTTTCTCTTTAATCATATGACCTGTTTTTTTTTTCTAAAAATGATATCTTATAAATCTTTTTTGAAATATATTTTTAAAATTTTAAAATGAAATAGTAAAGAAATTATTACACTTTTAGTCTTTTATCAATGTTTTAAAAAGAATATTCTTGTCACTTTCCCAAAAGTCATTCTTCTTTTCTTTTTATTAGTGAAAAAAGAATGTTCTTTTTTACTCCTACAACATGTATGGATTTACCGCCCATCATTTCGTTAAGGATTCTTCTGAAATTTTAATTTTTTAATTTTAAAATAATATTTTAGAATGTATTTCAAAAAAAATTATAAAATTATTTTCATAATGAAATGGTAATTTTCCAAAATTATCCTTTTAAAATATCCTTTTATACTATTTCAATTCATAAACATCAACAAAAATATATTTTACTCCACTTGGGAAATGTTTTAGTGATACCAACCTTATTCATTCTTTAGATGATTTGAAATTACATTGAACAAGGATATTATTGAAATTCACTTCAATGATTCCATTGTTATTCACTTTGATATATTTTATTACCTATCATCATTGAACATTTAATTTTCATAATTATCAATATAATTTATCATGGATATATAGAGTTCCAAAACTGTATGAAATTTTTTAATAAATGTTTACATTGATTATTTTTTTTATAATTTTGGGAAATATTGATAAATCTCTATCCTTTATTGAAGATGGATATTTGATAAGGGAATTTTTTTAGTCTATATGAGGAATGTGTGAGATATGAGAGACACTGGTAAAACACCATTTATGGAAAATCATATAGGTTGGGGACTAGTTAATAAAAGCCCCTCATTACATCAATAGTATAATAAGAAGAAATTTGATGGTGATAAATCCTTTGATTTTGATTCCATGAAGAATCAATGGGGTTTTACCCATAAATATAAACCATCTTGTGGAAGGTATTGATGCTTGTTGTTCATGTTCTAGATACATGACATCGTTTTATTTATCATTTCCCTCATTTACATTCATTTATTATTTATCCATGATATTTTGAATGGAATGAATTTTTTAGTAATTATATTGACATATTGATTGTTCATTTAGTTTATTTATTATGTATCTTGTGTATTATGTTATTACCAGTCCATATTTAGAATTATCAATTATTCATTATTGATTCCATTAGACATCACCCTTAATGAGAAATATTTCTCACCCCTATTTTATTTATGTTCCCCATGAATCCTAGAAGTATGCTATGAAATATATATAAGGATAAATTAGATGGAATAATGTTATAATCCTCTGAAAAAATCATGTTGTTATTTGTGTATTATTTTTAATAAGTGACTCATGTATGTATATGGTTTACCAAGACTACTAAATTATTAGGTCTTATGGGATGCAATTTATTTTTATGTTCTACCAATGTCATGGTAGTGGACAAAGGCTGTGGGATTTCGGGGGTTAGGTTGCAATACCTAAGGTCACTCTGATTTAATTAAACCACTTTTAAATAAATCACAACTCAAGGCATCAAATTTAATTACTCATTAAAAAATAAAAAAATAGGTCTTCTCATTATGAATTTTGGAATAAAATTATAATTACAATTTATTCATTATGATTGTGAGAGCATATTCTTCATTGCATTGATTTTCACCAAATGAAACATGTGAGAACATTTCTTCAAACTCAACCAAGTACATTATTAATAACACTTTGAAAATCATAGAGAAATTATGTGTTTCTTAGTTTTCTAGAATTAGGATATTGTGTTCGACGAAGACATCAGTGTCATCATTATTCTGATAGTCTGTTCACAATTGTTTAACCTTTATCAATTCTCCTCTTCCTCTTCATCTAATTGTAAACTAATAGAAATTTATCATGATAAAAATGGTTGATTAAATTGTTTATCATATTAAAGATTATAATTTATTGAATTTAATGCATTAGTGTTAACAGAATTCAAATTCATTTCCATTTTTCATTTCTCCCATCAACATAAAAAATAAATTCTAGCATCGATGATCAGTGAAAAATTCCATCTTATGGACCACTTATAGCAGCTTAAACATCAACAACTTGTTTCCCCTTCTGATTATATTATCAATAAACATAATTTTCAGAATAGTTCATTATTTTTGTACTGTTGGTTAGACTGAAAACCAACATCTTCATATTCTATCTTTTCAATCAAAATTTCGATCCTTCAAAACAATTTGAGAATAATGTTCTCATAGTTATGGACTATGGTCGAAAAACTTCAGATTTAGTAACATACCTATTCCATTAACTTATGCTTATAAGAATGAATTATTCATGAAATTGAATATGTTTTGGATCAATATAGCATCTTCTGACTTACATTAGAATGTTTAATAACATCATATTCTTCTAGTAACATTTTTACTTTCTAACAAAGCCATAAATGATCGGTAGTAATCCCCCATTCCTCCATAATGATATCATCACATGTTTCTTAGAATACATTTGATTTGTGAGAATTATAAAATAGAAACACATCATCATATTTTTTATCAGATCTAGGAAGAATTTGCAGCATCTTATCATTATGATAATTTGTTTTTCACCTAGGGTGAGTCTAATGAACCTTTTTGTCCAGAAAACATATTCTCTATATTATTAAATTTTTAAGTATTTTGATTATGATTTCTTTAATATAATGTTCAAACCAATTTTCATCATTTTAAAATTGAAATGATTTCATTATTTTTTACAAAAAAATTAAACTCATAAAAACAGCTTCATTACAAACGTGGTTCAGTTTCCTAAAACCTTCTCCAACCAACTTGGACCCACTAAAAAACCATATTTCATATAGTATTATTCCCCCACATTCATTTCATGGATTAGGAATTTCATTAGCTAATTATTAGGATTTATAATATAATATCATTTAACATTGTATATAAATATATATTATCTTCATTTTTCTTTTCTTTTTTTTAGTTCTCAAATTTTTATTTTCCATCTCTATAAAAAATTATAAACATAATTGGGGTATATTCAAATAATATAACAATATATGCTTGAGTTCATGTGATTAAATATATACATTTATTATTTTATAAGAATATAAATTGCTGTAAAATATTTTACGGAGATCAGTCCCCCATTCACTCAACTATTTTTTCTTTTCTCTCTTTTTCAATATCTAGTCCCATTACTATTTTCTTCAAACATATGATGGTATTTGAATTATGTTGTGTGTCAAAATCAAGTTGTCTCTCTAATAAATTTACATAGTGGATCTTCCCAAATTTACTTGTATTTATTTGGTGTAATTACTATTAAAACAAGGGGTGTAGTGTGACCAGTCATGATCGTATCATTAAAAAAATATTGGGATGTATAATTTAAGAAAAAATATAACATCAGTATAAAATATCATTGACAGCTTCCATTTATCATTAATATCTTTATATTTCTTCTTATTTAGATTTTAAATTAAATCATATATATATACATATATATATTTATATCATTTCATAACATCAACATTATATTAGAAAATAATTTTGAAATATATTAGTTAGACATAAAATATTGATAAAAATTTAGTTCTTGTGAGTGGTCTTTACAAGAGATCATAAATAGGATGAACACTACACTATAATATTTAGTGCATAAAAATTAATATAGTTATGAATCTTAATAAATAAGTCCCATCATTGAAAAAAATTATAATTCTTGCATAATTTCTCTAATCCATTTCACATCACAATATAAAAAAATCTCCAATTTTGGAAAATACCTTCTCTTGGGGAAACCTTCAACCTCAAACAATTTACATGTGATAACAAAAATAAATTTTTGATTTTTTAAGATGGGGATAAATTCATGAAATATATTTTTTAATTATTGCAATTCAATGAAAATTGGAGAAATTATATTAATCTCATATAATGAATGTGAAATAGTCCCACGAGGGAGTAGGGCTTCAAGATTAGAAGAAAGGGATAAAATATCCAATTGAGAACATTATTAGGGATGGATGAAGATACTAAATGTTTCATAAAAATTAGATGTTATCAAGTTGTTAATAGAGATGGATTTAAACAAGTTGATGAATAATGTTCTATTATCAAATATTGCACTAAATTCATAATTTTACTCATTAATTTTTTCAATAATTGATCACAAATAATAAATATGATGGTTGAATTTCTTTATTTCAAATTTTATTTCATTGGTGATTCATTACTAATGAATTTATCATCAAAATTTTATGAAACAAAAAATGGAATAATTTTGGAAGCATGGTTTTTTGAATGTAATGTGATGAATCCAAAGAAAATAATGTTAATAATTGATTAGAAGGGGTTTTAGTTGTTAGTAATATATCATATAGGATGGTGTATGCCATTATGGAATCATGGGTGATGTTTTATAAAGTCGGTAAGTGCTCTAAAACACTTACATTGTTATTGGAAAAACCTTTTTGTTAAACATTTTCTCATTCTATGAAATATTCCTATGAATTATGGGGAATGATGAGTAGAAGTATTTTACATTTTGATCTATTATGGCACTATAAAACATTTCTCAAGATATTATGTGAGAGGAGGTTATAGTCGAGTGCTTGATGTTATTATCAATGAATCACATGTCAATTGGATGTGGTAGTGAAGATAATGATTTATAAAAAGATAATCATATTGAAATATATTTAATGTAAATCACTATTCATAGATATATGGTACGGTTATTCCTCGATATATATTGTTTCTTGTTAAAAATACAATAATTTTATGTCTCATGGAGGATTTTTTTGACACATTCAGGAATCAGATACATTGAAAATATAATATTTTAATATGATGTGAGTTTGAAGAGAAGTGATTAGTACTGGTAATTGTGACTTATAGGATATTATCTAATAATATTAAATTGTTTAGTGAATAACTATATAATACATAGTAAGTGTTTACACTGAATTGTAACATGTAGAGCTAGTATATAATTAAATATTACAAATCTTATGTTTATTTGGGTTTTGAATCATATCGGTTTTTAGATCCTAACATAATGAATAAAATTTCATTGTAGTAGTTTATATTACATTATGATTATGAGGATAATAAGAAAAGTGAAATTTTGAATATATTTAAAATATGGTATGATGTGGTTTTTATTTATGTAATTAATCATATCCACGGAGGATGGATTTGGGGAATAATTTGAGGTTTTGACGTGAAATTATAAGAGGTTAATTTTTTTAGTTTAAATTAATAAAATTTAAAAAGAAGTATTGGAGAAATTGGTGAGCAATTATTACAGTTTATTATAGATATATCTTTCAAAAATAGAATTTTATTGGGATATAGTATATATAAATCTTTTCATGATTTGTATTTTTCATAGAGATTCAATTTAATATAATCAAACATGTTATAATAATTCTCTAAATTTTTCCTTATCTTGCAAGAAAGAATGTTTTTTTATTTATCTATGAAATTATAATTAAATAGTGAATATATTGGTCAATAGAGGGAGTATCCCTTTGTATCCGAAATGGGATGTCCCAATATCATTTTAATTGAAAAAATAAATCGTTATATTCTTAGTACGTCATTACATAATCAGTGCATGGTTAACATATGTGGTCTATCAGGGTGGTCCATATAAAATAATCATTCCCATGAATATATATTTTATGCATGGATTTTTAATAGGATTATATGGGTTTAAATTGTTTAATCAACTATTTCTAACATGGGGAAAGAGAATTTTCCTGAGAAAGAATTGACTTCCAAATTGACACCCAAATTTAGTGTATTGTGCATATTGTTGCAAATCCAATGAAAAAGAAAACCTTTAAATTTATTCATAGTTTCAAAAACATTAAATCAATATATTTAAAATATCAACATTATATAAAGGTAATGTAATTAATAAAGATTATTTTATAAAATATATAACATATTTTTTTATAAAAATTATATTTTATCATACTTTAAGTATTTCCAAAATTTCGATTATATTTATTAATAAAATTATTACATTGTTTATTTTCAACAAAATTCAAATATATAGTAATATTAAAGGAATAAAAAACCAAATTAGTAAAAAAAATCTCAATGAGGCTCAATGAACTATCATTTCTCTCTCTCACCGATATAATAATAACGAATCCCATTAGAAGAATATTTATTAGACCGTGGGTATGATTTTTACCCAAAATGGGTAGATCCATGAGGCATATTGGTATATTTCACTATTTAAAATATTGTTTTGCGGCCCATTTATCCATCCACATCCTTTAATTGGGGTGTTTATGTTTTCTCACCATTGATGATTTTTTCAACTGAATCATCTGAATTTTTAAAAACATTAACATTTTTTTATTCATTTTAGATTACCTGATTAATGTACCAAAAATTTATATCAATTATTATAGTCAATACACCCTATAAACATAAATTTTATTGATATTATTTATAAATTATCCTTATTTATGTGTACACATGTTATGGATATAAAATCTATCACATAATCACGGTTTGGTGTTTTTTAATTTAACATTTTCCTTAGGGATTTCCAAATAGTAGGATTTTATGATAATCAGTTAATAAACAACATTTTTATAATGGAAATATAAAAAAAATACCTCAGTATAATAGATCATGATTACATGATTCATACTCAATCCTATATGTTATTTTTCATTTCTTCCATTAACTAATTTTACTAGGGGAATCTCGAACTGTTATACTCCAATGAACAAAAATAGATATTAAATAATGAAAATTTTCCTTTGATTTAATCTATAAAAAATATTTATTCTAATATCCTATAATTTTCATTAATTTTTTTATAAAAAATTTAAAATTCATAATTCCCCTAAATGTACAATATTTATTTCATAAAATAAAAATAAAAATATTTATGAATTATTTATCTTTGCAACTACCAAATTATAATGATATTTACTAGGATACCAAGACTACGTTAGAGTGACATGACATGACATGTCGGGGCCCTGATCAGGCTAGAGTTAGGTCAAGTGTTTCAGCCCATGTTTTTCTACAATTAAAAAAAATGATTTTTATCACTGAGTTGGAAAAGCACTCAATGTGGGAGGATTTAACCAATATTATTATACAATAATGAAATATATAAAACACATAATAATTACTAGATCCGAAATTATATATATAGAAATGAATAACCAAATAATGTAAAATAGTTACATGAGATATCAAATAAATGTGGTAGTAAATATAAGTAAATAACAAAGGAATAATAAATTATAAAGGAAACCAACTATTATAGAAAACTGAGTTTTATCAATCTATCCATTTCAATGAGTACTCTTTGATCAATCTCCAACAACAATAATCAAAACAATCATCAAGAATAAGTGTTAATTATCCTCATTGAGTATTCGTTACAAATAATTAGCTCAAAACAAGAAAACCATTACAACATCTACCAAGACTATTTATAAACATTGCATAGTTTTTATAGTCAGTACAAGACTAAGAACAAAACTTTTTTGTGGTGAGTATAAATTTACATAATATGATTCCTCAAATCTAAAACTTAAATATTGATCTATATATGAGATAAATATCTATTTAGGTGAGAGATAATTATAAGTTGATGGAAAGAGATAATCATTATGTGTTATATTACTAAAATTCATAGAGACATAGTGAAGTAGAAATTCATTCAACAGAAGCATAGAAAGTTATAACATTAAAAAACAACTGGGGATAATTTGAGTTCAAATTTGTCTACGACATTAGAAGTAGATAGGTCAGTTGTAGGATGTGTCTAAAGGAAACCTGGGTGGTTTTTAGGAGTTATAATAGTCAAGAAATATAATATTCTCAATCTTCCCTCTAAATCACCACCATAATAGATAAAAGGTATCGTAACCATAACTAATGAAATACTTTTCATTATATGGAGTACCACACAATTTGGATAATTAATTCCATAACATAAATTATGTATTCAAACATCCAATTTCATTAAACCCATATGACCATATATTAATTATTATGGAATATACCATATCCTAACAAGGTGGAGGGAATACTGACTCTAGTGGAGGATTTCAAGTCCCGCATGATCTATTTCAAATGTGAATACCATCTCTTCAATTGGTGATATCATTCCTTGATTCTATTTGGGGAATAACATACCATATTTTTTTAGACAGAGGATACCACTCCATAAGTATGTGGGGGTAAAAATCCAACACTAACTAAGGGTAGTGGGAAATTACCACCATTATAAAATGGAATCCCAAAGAGGGGGTTTTAGCCCTAGAACATTGATTATAATACATGAAGATAATTAATATACATATGGATCTAAATAAGTAATGTTCTTATATAAATTCAAAAATGACATTCAATGAACAAAAAAATAATTTCATCATGATAAATTTTAAATAAATACCATGGATATGGTAAAAAAAATCCAAATACAAGTTCAGATTTTGAAGATTTTAAAAAAAAACTTATGCATGTGTAATTACATGAAATTAACTCCATGGGTATGTTTCACATTTCCCCTAGGTAGCCACCGAGACATCTATTTTAATTTATATGTATGTTTCAATTCATTATAAAATGAATGTCTACTAAGATACAACAAATTTAGCACCCACTGACACTATAAGGATAAATATCTAGTTTCTCATGTCATGTAGACCTTTATTATGTTGGTCCAAAAACAAAATTTATTATTTAGGGTTCGATAATTTCAACTTCATAATATTATTATTTGGTTATATTATTAATAAAATTATTTTTTATTATTTTTTATATACCCATATGTATGTTATAGATTTTCAATATTTCTATTATGTCATTATAGGTTTGCCCTTATAATGAGTGAATAAATTTCTTGTTCCCCTCATGTAGCACGAAGAAATATTAAATTAACTATAAGTGGTCCATTATATGTTTAGATTTTCTTTAAATTATATTGAAATAACAAATTTTACATTTATATAAAATTGTTATTATTATTAAAAAGTGCATTTTCCTTTAACATTATGCTTGAATGTAAGTTATAAATCTATGTAGTGAGAATAATTCTATCATACCTTTTGGAGAATATTTATAAATTTTTTTATTATATTCAAAAATAATTCAATAAATTTATTTATCGTCTGATATAAATTCATGACTTTTCGGTAGATAATATGTCTCTTTAGGAATCAAATTTATATGATATTTAATTTTACATTGAATTCAAAGTTTTTTTATCTAATAAGTGTTATATTTCATAAAACTACATTTAGGTAGAATGATAAGTTACCTTAAAATAGAACATTACATTAAACAGTATATAAGTTTTAGATTCTCTACTTTTCAGTTATTTTCATAGATTGATTTTATACATATTAATATTTATTGTTTTAATTTTTTATAAATAAAATTTGCATTTTTATTTATTTATAAACTATGATAAATATTTTTTAAATGTTTTATAGTAAATTAATAATGATCAATTTTTCTCAATTTTTTATTCTTATATAACCGTACATAAAAATATTTACAATTTGAAATAACTTTTTTTCATTCTTTTAAATTCTTATAAATTTATTATAAATGATAATGATCATATTTATATATATTTATAGTTGTTTTAACTTTTATTAATGTAAGATAACTTCTGTATATGTATCTGTATGAATGAGGTAAGTATTTTGAAATTTCAATATTTAAAAAAATACCATGTGAGATTTATGTGATTTTATTGATTGATTATTTTGAATGTATTTCAATATATTCAAATAATGATTGAAATTGGATTGAAATATTTTGATGTTTTTTGAATATCAATAATAATGTATAATTTATAAATATAGATATAATTCATTATTATAATCTTTATTATAATTTTTTATATATCCATTGTGTGGTTAATTTTTTTGACTAAAGAGATATATGATCAAAAATATGAAGAAAACATCCATAAAAATAAGTGATATTCAATAAACGTGAAATTTAATTTTTTATGTGATTTTTTTGTAAAAGAAATGAATGATTCATTAATAAGCATTACATTGTATAATAAAATAATATAAAAACCAATCCAATAAATTCAAATACAATGAATGTAAAATAATAAGGATTCTATAGTAACACATCTCTTTACAGTTTTGTAGGGGCTTTTATTTCTGGTTATAAATTATTTTATAGTAGAAGTTGTCTACACTTAATTATTTCAAACATAGGTTATGAAACCTTTAAAAACTATTACTCAGTTCTTCCACCAAACCAGAAATAATTATGCATGTTTTTATTTATCCTCTTGAAAACATCTAGGTTAGTGATTCTCTATTTGAAAAAATTAGTTTTTTGAAATTTATATAAAAATAAAACAATTATAAGGCTTGTTATTACACTTTAATAATGTATTGGGTTCATATATATTCCATTATAAATGATTGGTTTTTGGTTTCTCTAATTTATAATACACTATATCAAATTTTAATGTGTTCCATACACCATTGGTTGGGTGTGATGCATCGTTTTATGATCATTTTGATCTAAAACACAATAAAATTGTTGATTGTCATTTATTTATAATTTCACATTGGCCTTTCATACGGATAGTTAAATGTTTCTTAAATGGAACATTTGTTTCATTTTAATTAACCACCAACTTCCACAATTAATTTTATATAAAACTAAATATTTTTTGATTTTTTAAATCTAGTCACCCTATTTTCTATTTACATTTTTCCTTTTGATACCTAATAGTCCCTAAATATATGACGTTCCGGTTTCGACACATGACATGTAGCAGAAATATTTTACCGTCGGTGTATACTTCTGCCAAGGACCAGTCTGGATTTTCAAACAAGGTATGGATCTTGACTATGCACCTAGTGCTTATGAAAATACATGATCTCGTAATATGGGATGTATAAAAGTTCTACATATTCTGATATTTATAATTACCATAAATTAAATAACTGTAGATATAGGGTACATGAAGTCTTTTCATGATAAATATATAAAAGATTTTGGGATATTCACTAAAAAATACTAATTTATCTGATTCCTATAAATCACTTCTTCGAATCAACCAAAATGGTGTCCCCATTATATACAACATCCCCAAGGACCACTGATTGTCATTCCAAATATCCAATTCATCACAATTATTATTTTCTCATGAAATTGGCTTTATCCGGATAAAATGGAACCCACATTGTTCTTTTCAAATTTTTTCCCATTCCACAATTTTTTCTATATTGAGTATTATAAGTGCCAAGAATCATTATCTCACCCTTATGATCACCTTATGGTCAAACCATTTAACTAAATGGAATCAGATGATAAGACTTATTCAAAATAAATGGTAACATAAAACAATAGTAATTGTGAGCTCCAGAAATTTAATATTCTAACCACAATAAACAACATGAAGAATAATAATAAGGATAACACACATAATAATTATACATGATGGAAATATAAAATTATTTCTAGCTGGGGAATCATCACAATAAATAGGATCAAGGTTTGGAATTATAAATTTCTACAGTTGGTTGTATTAAAAAACATCAAAAAACTAATTATTGTTAAAAAGGGAATAATTAATCGATATATGGAATTTCCAATAATAAAAAAAGATAATTAATTTGGATAAAATACCATGAAATTTTAATATCCATGAATGATTTTTTAATTTGATTCAATTCATTATTGTAGTCATGGCCCCATTCAAAAACACGAAACAATTATGATTGGTATCACCCCCAAAATTAAGCTTATCCCCTCTCTGCCTCTAAGGTTTTTTCGAAAATAAATATAGTGACTACTAGGAGGATATTATAATGGTTACTTTATAAGATTTTCCTAGCATTCCAACACAATGAAATAATAAATAAACTAGATTAGTTTAATGAGTCATTATATTTAACTTACAAGATCCCAAACATAATGACACAAAAAAAGTAAAATTACTCTATACGTAGAGTAAATCACCAACTCCAGATTAATATACAATTTGATATTTAACATTTGATATAGTATTATAATGGAAGTATATAATTAATATTATATCACATGTAGAATAAAAATAATATATTGTACATAATATTTTATTTTTGATTCTCCACTATACCCACAACTCTACACGATCTCATCATGTTAATAAACAAGCTAACTATGAATTCGTAGAACCATCAGATAATTATTTGATGATATAATACTATGGGGAATTTATCATTTTATATAGGGGTGGGTCTCATGAATCTATTACTAAAAATTTATCTAACATTTAATGAAGTATGAGCTAGGCCACAACATCATATAAACATTAAGAGAATTTCATGCTAAAAAAGGAATCAAATGGATCACTAAAAAGATATCTCAAAAAAAATTAATAAAATAACCCACCTTTTCACTGACATACTTTTCACATTTGGGACTGAGATATAATAAATATTATTATACCCTCTCCCCAAAAGTGAAAATCCTCTTCAATTATTGACGACATTGAATCCATATCATCTAAAAGGAATATGTTACTGAAAAATTCATTAACACTTTGTTTGTCTCACAAAACCTCACCACCTAAAATAGTAAATCAACTAATGTGCCTCCCACAACATGGGATGATTTATCACCACTAACCACACACAACAGTAAAAGATGGATCATTGTAATGGTTACCTCTATTGTGAGAGAATAACTCCCAACATTCTAAAAGCATTATAAGTGGTTTTTGAATAAGAAAATCTCATACACACAAAACCCCATCGTTGATAACTAATAAATATTTTATAATGAAACTCGAAGTGATTCATGGTATTATTATGTTTCACCCAAAGATTTTATGAGATAGATTATTTTTAATTTCTTTGATGCCTTGTGTTGTACACTTCCCAAATATTATTTTGTGCTATACGCAACACTGTAGTAGATTAATATATACACAATACTATTTTTTCATATGGTTACTCACAATTTGATGTTATTTAGATATAATTAATATTAATCAAGAACTAGTATAAGTGATAACAAAATCTTATAACCTAGTAATTATAATAGTGGGTACTAATAGTATTAACTTCCATCATTAAAAACTATATAAATGAAAATAATCGTGTCTATATATTAATAAAATCACTCATTATAGATTTTTTCTGCGAAAAATATATTTTATATATTAAATATAATGTTTAAAATTCATATTATATTTTTTCTAGATATGATATGAGAACAAATTTATTTTTTGAGATAAAAGAAGTATTTTTAAAAAATATATAGTTTTTCGACCATTTGATGGTTAACCCTTTTTAAATATAGTTTTTGGAAATTTTAGAAGATCTATTTTACATAATGAGCTTATTATTTGGAAATGGGGCATCAAAACTTACCTTCTCGGAAATTATGGTATTTTTCTCATTAAATTCATATTTTAATGAATAGGAAAAAATACTACATTTTTATTCAAAATTTCCTTTTCATATTATTTATTTATATAGATACCGTATCTTTTTAATCATTAACAATATGTAATTGGATTATTTTTTGGTCATTTAATAAATTTTTTCATTGGATGTAATTTAAATTAAAATTGGACATAAACACATGTCTATCTTTTGATAGTTTTTATTTCTTAAAAACCTATTTTTTGTTTTAACAATGACAATTAACATAATATTAATTAATGAAACATCTATGTTTTGAAAATGGAAAGCTTTATTCAATATTGGGAATAATAAGGTCCATATTATAAAAATATGATCCGTATATTTATAGACATTATGAATAAAAACTTCATTAAATATTTTATTTACCACAGTTAAAGGGTAAATTTGGTAAATAAGGGTAGAAATAATATTATAATAATATATAAATAAACTAAAATGTATCCTAATATTTTTGGATTCATCATGAGTGACCATAAAATCATTATTCTGAATGTTTGGCATTTGGGTTCCACTTGGGTTTAAAAATGACATGTCATAACAATTAATTTAAATAAAAGGAAATACGACATAAACAGGTAACTTTTAGTAATATAATTTTAATTTGGGGTTATATAATTCATATCTTTGACTATATGTAGTCATTATAAATATATAATGATTTTCTACATCATGATATTTTATTTATAATTTTTAGACAATAACTAAAAAAATATATTTATGACACGATGATGTTGCAATGATTACCGTATTAATAGAAGATTCAAATAAATGATATTAAAAATATTAAAATAAATTTAATTATTAGATTTTTATTCCATAAAATAATTTTATGGAATATTATGACATTTTTTATTTGTGTTAATTTTGATTTTTAAAATAATTAATATTTTTTCTGCTTTAAACAAAATCAATTACTAAATAGTGTCAAAATTGACATAAATGCCATTTTAAAACAAATAATATTTTATTATATGATATAATTTTAATAAATATATAATATTATTCCATTTGACATATATAATTTTTCATATGTCCTTAATGTTCTAGTATATACTCTCTTGGCATTTTATAGTGACTATATTTATCATATAGTGTAAAACTACAAGAAGACATGGTACATAGTAATTTATTTAACAAAGGGTTAAAGACAAAAGATAAGGTTAAATTTGGGACCTAAACTTTTATATAACCTATTTTAAATTTTTTTAACCTATACACATCTTTCCATTTAAATATATCACCTTGGAGCTATTATAATTTGAAAATAAATATATAAAAAATAATATTTCAAGACTTTCCAAAATCGACCCACTTCCCTTTTAAAAAATCCCACCACATATACCAACTTAACCAGACCTGTCAAGCCACTTGGATCAACCAAATATTTCTAGAATATTATCTCAACATCCCTGCCATCTTTCTATTGTCCACAATTTTGTCATAAATCCATCCTACAAATACCGATGTTTTGGAAATCAAAAGGAGACACTCAAAAAACAGGTAATTATTTTATCATCTCCTCAAAAATTCATTTTTTATTCTACATCCTCTTATTATGTAGTTTACATAATAAATTAATAAATAAAGTATATTATAAATGAAAAAAATTTATTGTAATTATCAGAAAACATTATACTTCATTTAATCTATCCAATAAATAAAACTAGCACCATGCGTGCGTACGTGAGACTTACCATCTACACGCTGTGGTGTAATTTCTTATTGAACAATAATTATTTTTGATGTGTATAATGATGATTATAAAGGATATAAATAATGAATTTAACATGATAATTAATATTTATAATAGATATATTATCCAATTCTATACCATTTGACCATTAAGTGAATGATATCATCGCTCGTGCTTACGTACAACCTACCATCTCCACAATGCGATGTGATTCATTGAACATGATATTAATTAATATGTGCTTATATAAATGAATTTAATGACTAAATATGATATATATTATAATAATATAATTCTTTAAATGATATAGCTATAACCAAATATGTGAAAAATGATCTTATCCAACAAAACATGCATAAGAACATAAATAAGTTTATATCTGAATCATAGTTGACAATGAAATGTTACCAAAAAACGATTGATAATATGTTCATATATGAGATCATAAAATTTAATATTATTTTAAAATAATTCAATAACATTATTTAAATCATTATATAGGTGGTCCAGATACGTATGAAGCATTTTGACAAAAGGTCAGGGATAATTTTTCTATCTCATTATTATCAGAGCTAGTTTATATGTATATATTTACTTGGGTATATTTATCATTCAAGTATATGTTTCCGAATTATATAATATAATTTCTATTATTATATTATTTTCTAAATTGAATACTACCAATTAGTAAATTTTTATTAAATTCTATGGAAGTAATATACCTTTCCCTTTCCATACATGTTACTTTTGGACTTTACCGGCAATAGTACAAGAAGAATGATTTTATACTTACATGACATGGATAGTTTTTTATTTCTTCATAATTACTTAGATCCATAAACATTACAATACAAAATTTCAGGTTTATATTTAATAAATTATTTATTGTTAAAATTGTGAGACATTTTGATAAAATAAAACTTTTTTGAAGAAAAAATGATAAAATTATCAAGAATTAAGTTCAAATGTTTTATCAATATTGGTTTTGTATTTATGATGATGCTATTTAAATAGGGTTTTTTTTATATCCTTATTATTACAATGATTTTATTGGGTTAATTATGTAATGATATTTTATATGGATTGTTTTGTGCTGTAATGATGTTTATAAAAACCCATTTTGATTAATGGGTTATTGTATGATTAATGATTTATGTTTTTGTGGAACTAGTAAGAATGATTTCATTACGAGATAGGTGAGACCTACATCTCCCTAAAATGAATTAGGTAAAGATTTATATTTCCTCAGATAGACATTATGGGAGGGTTAAGTGAGTCTAGTTTAGTAATACATGGATGGAACGAAATGTAAACCCAGTTTAGTAATGGACTTTATCGACTATGATGGTATTGGTAGCAATGCCTTGGCTACTACAGAAATTATATTATGTTATTATTTGTCTTCCACAATTCCATGTTATATTCAAATGATATTTTATAATATTTAATTTCTTTCTGATATTGCATTACTTACTACCAAGAATTATTTCACGACTCAGTATTTTTAGATTTATTCATTATGTTCATGTTTTTACATTATTATGTTTATGGTTTGTTTTATGTTGTCCATGCTTACCCTTAATGAGCCCTTTATCTCACCATTTTTTTTCTTTTCCCTAGGATGTAAAGAATGGGTATAGGTAGGGAAAAATTTGGGATGGTATTTATGGGAGATGTTGTAGATCATTCACCTCGTAAGAAGATTATCTTCCCAGTTTCCAAAGACACTAAATTATTACATCATTTTGGTGTATATTTTTCTAATGTATTATGTATTTAAGAAATTAAATGTAATGACCATAAATTCCAATCTTGGATCATTAGTGTTCATATCAGAGTGATGGTTTAGTGAACATTGGGAAACTAGGATGATAAAACATTAGTGAGATCCCTAAAGATATTTCTAGGAAATTCCTAGGGAAGTTCCAAAGGATATGTCTAAGTATAGGATACAATCCTAGATTATTGAAATTATCAGGAATTATCTAGGATTAAACCTAAGATATTAGATATTGAAATTACTCTCCCTTAATTATGTTGTTTTCATAATATGATTTTTCCTATCACAATATTCTTTTTCAATTTTAGACAATGGCTAGGACATAAAAACGGTGTTAATGAAAAATGAATTGGGAAATGGAATGATTATCTTATTGAACAAACAAATTTTATAAGAGTTTAAATGAAAAATATTTTATCTATATTTACACAAGTTATGAATCATTATGGACATGAAAATAAGAAGAGAATGTAACATCCCAGGTAAATAAAGAATATGAAATTTTCATATTTATTAATATTTCTGAATAAAATATTAATATTACATTAAAGGGGGTTCTATGTTTGATGGACTACCCGATATGAAACAACGAGTTTCTTTGTAATCTAATGGTGTACACTGATAATATAATAATATTATTGTAAATGGTAGTAAATGCCTAGCCGTTGTAATGGCATGAATGAACAGATCTAACTAAAAAGTGATTATATATGATTGTTTATTTTTTTTACAAATATCCAATAAATTTTAGGTGCTTAAAATGCAAATTAATCCAATTATAAGCATAAATATTTTAATATTTTTTAAAAGGTCGATTAACCGACTTTTGATGGAAAACCATTTTTAATTACACATTTAGTCACTTTTATATGTTATATTTGACAAAATAAAATCCTTCTTTAGAATAAAGACATAAAAATTTACTTTTTGTTAATTTTTGGTATTTTTTTCAAAAATGTTTATTTTTTAATGAATATTGAAAAATGCTGTATTTTAACTCAAAACCTCTTTTTAATATAATTTATTTCTATGGCTATATTATATTTTAAATTTTATTTTAAGAATAATTATAATATATTTTTACCATTTAATCCAATGATGGTCATTAGAAATACTTTCACTGTGAAAATGTACATAAACAAGAGTCAATCTTTTCGTGGATATTGTTTCTTTAAAACATTCTATTTGTTTTGACTACAGGAATTAACTATATAATTTATTAATGAAACTTCTATTTTTTGAATTTGGTAAAATGGATATCATTTTTGAATTTGGAATATCAAATATAGCTTAGGGTGAATTTTTGGTATTTTTCTGATAATGTTCATTTTTAATGAATAGTGAAAAATACAACATTTTAGTTCAAAACTGCATTTTCATCCAATTTATTTATATAATTAGATTGTCATTTTAAATTTTTTTAAGTTGTAATTTAATTATATTCTTATCATTTTATACAATTTTTGTCATTGGATGTAATTTCACTATTAAATTTGATGTAAAAACAAATCAATATTTTGATAGATTTTACTACTTAAAAACATGTCGTTGGCTTTGACAACGAGAAAATGTTTTAAATTAATTACTGAAATTTATGTGTTTGGAATTTTATAAAATGGATTCCATATTTGGAATCCAATGTTCCACAATTTCTAATTAATAATCTTTTGTTTTTGACAGTATGAATAGTAATTACAGTAATTATTTTTAATTACAGTGATTAATTAGTCAATCAGTTAAAAAGGGGTAAACAAAATAAAGTTATAATAATATAAAATTAACCATACATGTGTCTTGATGCTATTTTTTTGAGTCATGGCAGACAACGGGGTTACTTTTCCCATCTTTGGAACCCCATGGAATCACTTTAGTGTGATAATGACATTTTATCATATTATTTTTAATGGAAGGAAAATATAACCAAAGTATGTATCACCTAAGTAAAAAAATTTAGTTTTGTTTATATAAATGTTCTCTTTGACTATAAATATTCATTGGAAATATAAAAATATTTCCTACATCATGGTATTTTATTTATAATTTTTAGACATTTAATAAATAAAATTATTTATGACACAATGACGATGCAGTTATTACCTCATTAATGAAATATTTAAGTAAAAGATATCACAAGTTCTAAAATAATTTTTTTGAGACATTGGATGCTATCAACGAATTTAATAGATTCTTATGATATTTAAAATTTATATTAATGCTTTTATTTAGAAGTAATAAGGCTTTTATGCCGTTATCAAAAGTTATCTACCAAATAGTGTCAAAATTGGTATAAAAGAGTTTTTTTAAATCAAATGATATTTCATTAAATGGTATAAAATTCCAAAAAATATAATATTCTTCCAAATGACATATAATATATTAATAATATAATTATTGATAAAATTATGTGACTATTGTCCTTTTAATGTAACTATTATGACCATATAGTTTGAAAATAAAAAAAAAGATGTGGTAAGAATTATTGTTTTTAACTAAGGGTTAAAATGAGAAGATAAGGTGAATTATATGTCCTTCACATGTCTAAATACTATTGGATGAGTTTATTTATACCTCTTATCATTTTATCATCAAAATAAATCATTTTGGAACCTTTATAATTTGAAAAATATTTTCATAATAAAAATATATTTCTAGACTTTCCAAGAGTGCCCCTCCTCCCACTTGTAAAATGAATTCACCTCTACCCCCTTACCAACCACTCTCAATCACTTGGATTGTTCAAAATCTACTCATATTTTCTTTCCACATACCTCTATTTCTCCTAAAGGCCCTTATTTGGGCATAATTCTTTTCAAGAGAGCCTTTTCCTCTAATCAAAAGAAGTTACCTGATTTAGAGGTAACAAATTCTCTCAAAATACTTTGTTGTATTTTCCTTCTTCATGCCCACTAATATTCATATTATTTGATTCCATAACAACACCAGTATACTCAATATACTTTTATGTTTTTACGAGAATTATTTTATTTACAATTTCACACACACCCATCTAATGGTTAAGGCATATACTATTTCTGTGGGTGGTGAATTACCGCCTCATGAAACGATGATTGTTCAATCTTCTCCTAACACGTTCCATGGTGTCCATTAAGATGTCACTATTTTTATATATGATATGTATGGTATTAGTGTTTTCTATATGCTTTTGTATTTTATGTTTAAATCATATCATTATGCTTTTCATGTTGTGTAATTGAGATAATTTCATTTGAGAATGTGTGGACTACTGCCCCCTCAAGTGATGCGACTCGTTCGTGAAATACATGGAATGTATAAAGAATGAAAATAATGAACTTATTTAACCTATATAAAATATATATTATTCTGGAATTATTCTATAGATATCCCTCATTTAGTTTTCATTCCATTAATATGACAAAGAAATGAATGTAGTGTTCATGTGTACATACGACCTACCGTCTCCATGAATGGCGCATTTCATTTTTACCTCCAAATGTTATGGAATAGAATAAAATTAATATATTCCAGATATATATGATATTTAAATCATAAATACCATTCTTTATATTATTTACTTATAACTACATGGACAAATCTCTACAAACATGTTTATTTTAGACACTGGCACCGAACATCGGAAAAAACGTCTGATATGACCTCTCATGATTAACAAATTATTATAAATTGATATTAAGTGATATTAATTGAATATTAAACATTAAAGGATGTTATTATAAAATTATAAATATGCATAAGTTTTTTATTCAGGAATATAATTAACAAATGGGAAAAGCTGGATTTGACTTAAGGGATCCTACCTCTCTCTTTCTTTTTAAGTACCCTCTTTTATGTCAGTTCTTTTAAGCTCCTATTTTTTATGTTGGGGGATGTTATTTTATATTAATATTACTTTAATTTTTATTTTCATATTATGAGAGACCCTATTTTATCTCATCAATCAATTTTTGGACGTTTTAAGTGGCGCTTTTAGGCTACCGAATTTTTGTAAGGGATATCTTATCTAACTTTTAATTCCGTGAGAATTCCATTGTTCGCTACTTATTTATGGAATTTGGTGTATTGTGTACTTCCCAATGATAGATATTATCATGATTCTATTTATATTCATGTTGTTTTGTAATTCATATGGTGGTTATTATATGTTGGTCATATGACTCCATTGACTACAACGAGGTAAAGGGATTTTCATCTCACTTTTATTCTCATGAGAGTCATGATACATTTGCCACAATTTCCTTTTGTGTGGTTTGTGTAATTACCATTATTTTATGATTTGTGAAATATAAATTAATTTATGTTTATTTACATCAACATTGTTTGATACTTCTTTCATGGGGTGTACGTTTTGAATGTTACCCAAACTGGTAAGTGAACCTTTCACCCTCCTCTTTTTAAAAGACCTATTTTTGATAGGTCTTTTAATTTAAATCTTCTTATGTTGGGATATGTTTTTATATATTTTATTTATGTAAATTTTATGTGATTAGATACCCTTTTTATCTCTCATAAACTCATTTTCTGAATTTTATAGTGACGTTGTTAGGCTATTGAATTTTTATAAGGGAACTTCTTAATCAAATTTCAATTATTTGGGTTGAACCTATACTTATGGATTATGTTGTGCTATGAATATGTGTGGATGACCTATGATTGTTTTTCACTTAAAATTCACTTATATTGGGTGTATTTATAATTTTCAAACTTAATTATGTAATTGATTTATCCTTAATCTAAAGATACCATCTTTGTACGAGACTTCCTCTCAATTTCCATTCATTGAGGCATCTATTGATTTCTACATGACATTATTTTATATGGTGTATAAACCCCTTTTGACATTTCATTTCATTCAAAGGGAATATTTTCTCTATAAAGTGTTTTACTAAATGACAAAAAGGAATGTTTCTTTTTTTAACGTAAGTGGTGACAACGACCTTTTCCACCGTTGCAAGTATTATTTGATCTATGGCTTCCATAACAAGATGTAATGTTTTAAAAAGAAAAATAAATATCATATACTGTTTTTACATATTTTGGTATTGAAAATGGTTTATATGAATCGATTTATTATTTCAATATCTTAAAACGTTATGTTGTTATTTCAATGTGGGAATGTTATCTTTCATTTATGCTTAAGTTATGTGTTATGATTATGTTATGGTTCTTGGACATTGTTACATATACGGGTGGTTTCATAATAAACCTAGGTCGAGTGAGCCAGAGATATCTTTCCAATGCATTGGGTAATGTGAAGGAGGAAAATGTGAATTTTTCTCCAAATAGATTTAGGGAATATACTATGATGGGTATTCCAAATGTGACTCCCTATGTAGCTATGATAGAAACAATGTAAGTATGTTATGTATGCCTTATGTTTCCTTAATGAATTGTCATTACTATGTGTTATTCATAAATATTATGATTTCAAAAGGTATATTATGATTTAAAATTATGGTTTCATCGATTTGTATTTTTGATGGGTTAATGCTTCCTTTCATTATGTTATAACCCTTACTGAGATTTTTATGCTCATCCCATGTTTTTTAAATGTTTTCCATATGACTTAAATTGGAATAGGGTCAACGATGGTATTAAGGAAATGTCATGCTGTCTAATACATGGAACTAGATATGACTCTATTTTTCTATAGTTTTTATTTTGTGAAAAAAATGGAAATTGGGTAGATGTTTCTACTTTGTAATCATTGAGATGTAATAGTTATGTTCAAAATCCCTAAATCTATAAACCTAAAAAGATCCTCAATGTTAATTATTCATTTAATTCATGATTATGTAATTTTTTAAGGTCGGGACCTTATAGTGAAGGGATCAAATTTTTTTTGAGTCCTTCTTAAGGCAACGTCCACCGTCATTTAGTGGGGAATTTGATCTCCTTGTTGCAAAACAATGGATCAATACCATTGAAAAGATATTTTCCATCAATTACTGTTCAGAACCTGAAAAAATCATTTTTTGTTTTTTATCATTTAGAAGGCGATGACGACTAGTGGTAGAATCTAATCAACAATACAATGTAGTAAGATTGAATTGATTTCGTAGAATGAGACGAGTTCAAGAACATATTTTTCAATAAGTAGTATTATCTTTCTCATAGAAAAAAGAGGAAAAATTAGATCCTTGAGCTTAAGAAAAATGATGACTAATATATTGGTACAGACCTAGAAAATTTTACATGACTTTCATGTTATGCTTATAGCTTTGTCATCCAACCGGAATTTAATGTTGGTCGATTCTTTAGTGTCTTAAAACCAAATCATTGAATTGAATTAACTATAAGAATCTTCAGTAGCTATGATTATATTATATGTTTTGATATCAAGGTAGGAATGAAAATGGGTGTTTCATATCAATCTCATAGTTTTGACATGAAAATAAAGATGTAGATTATGGGAAAATTTTAAAACAATGGTGAAAATAAGATGAATGTTTCCTTATGCTCAATGTGTGGATGGAAGCATGATGTATATTTCCTTAAAAGGACTAGAATTTTTTTAAGTGTGGAAAAACGTTTCATCGAGTAGTTGATTGTCAGATTAATGGGAAAAGGTTTCTACTGAAGTGAATAGAAAAAATACTACAATGAATGGACCACCCCCACTTCAATTCTACAAGTGCATTGAAATGGGGAATTATGATTTAAAATTACCCTATCCTATGGTTATTGATGAGTATCAATGTCAAAACCCTCTGAAGTCCAAAGAAAAAGGAAAATCACATGTGATCACTGTTGGGGATGTTGATTATGAAAAGAAAGTTGTGTAATGAATACGTTTTTATGTAATTGGATTCCAAAATAGTATTGTAGAATTTATTTTATAGTATTATAGAATATTAGAATATCTATGTATTGGTCCATTTTGGTTTTCCATAATTATATGGTACCAGTAATGTTGAAATGTTATTGAAATATTTTTTTAAGGCACATGATATCCTCATAATGAAGGGGAAAGGAAATTATGAGATGTTTGATAGTATTAATCACATGATGACTGATATAAGTACAAAGTGGTATCATGGTTTGACTATATAGTATTTTTGGTATCTTTGGTGTGGGAATGAATTAATTTTTATAGAATTCAATTTTTCACAATGGTTATATCATAATTCATGTTATTATCATGTTTCAATAGAATACATTATTATGTTTCTCATGTGATTGGAAAGTGACAACCATGAACTAACTTATGAGATAAGGGAGATAAATGTTTAGTTGGTTGAGTTCACCACTTTATAAAGTTTTATATTTTCAATTTTTGGTAGCATTGTAATTTTATCCATTTATGGACTGTATATGTTATATTCCAGTTAAAGTTTGTTAGATTATTATACTTCCCCACTATAGGTGGACTTATGAATATTTTATTGCCTATAATAACAATTTTATTGAGACATATTGAATTAATTATCATTCTATCCCATGATCTTCTAGCACTTCAAGAATGAAAAATTCAACTTAATTTATTTAAATAATAGATGAAGTAGAAATTTTTCAAGGCACAGACAACGATGGGATTGTACCAAAATCAATTAAGTATTTATACTCATGAAAAAATTATTCAACATTAGGTAAAGTATCATGAGTAAAGAAATGTTATATTATTACCTTCGAATTCAACAAATCATATGGACCCTTATATAATTTTGGATTTATGGTTTTATAGTTGTTAACTTTCACCAAAACATGTTCTCTAGCACTATCAATCATATTTTTATGGTTATATTTTTATTACATATCTATATTTTCACTTCCCACTGATATTAAACTATGTGGAAACCTAGTGATGAGTTACTTTGGGTAACATTTATGTTGCTAACATTCCTTTTTAAAATGATGTTTCAGTATTTATCTTTACTATGTGAGTTTCTATGAATGAAACATTCATGTAGTAACCCTTTTATAATCCAAATGAAATTTTATGGATAAATAAATTTTAAGGGAGGAATAATGTAACACCCTGAGATTTTATGATATATATTCTTTTTAATTTCATTGATGTCATGTGTTGAATGCTACACCAAGATTAGATTGCATTATATGCAACACCGTATTATCTTGTAGTATACACAAAGATATTAATGGATTTTATTACACATAATATCATGTTATTTTGATAGAATTAATTTCATTAAATACCTAGTATATGTTTTAATTAAATATTATAACATATACATTATAATGGTGGGTATGAAAAGTATTAACTTCCTTCAGAAAATCTATTTAAATGAAAATAAGTGAGTATATAAAATTTTAAAATCAATCATTATGGATTTTATTATTGAAATATATATTTAATATATTAAATTTAATGTTTTAAATTCCTATTATATGTTTTCTAGAAATTATAAAAAAAATCAATTTTTCGGATAAAAGATGTATTTAAACAAAATTTACTAGCCTTTGATGAAGAAAAAATTAGAAATCTAGTTTTTGAAAACTTTATAAGTTACATATGACATATTGAACATTGTTTTTTACATAGGTACCAAAAAATCTACCTTGGATTATATTTATGTATTTTTATAATGAAATTAATAATTTAATGAATAGTGAATAATACTACAATTTAATTCAAAACTGCCTTTTCAACAAATTTATCTATAGTATGATTAAAATTTTAAATATTATAAAAGCTTAATTGTATTATATTCTTACCATTTAATAAAAATTTTATAATTGGATTTAATTAAAATTTAAATTGGACAATAATGCATATCATTATGTTGATAGTTTTTAGTTCTTAAAAACAGGCTTTTTGGTTTTGACAATGAGAATTAATTTTAAATTAATTAAATAAACAACATTATTTTTAATATAGAAAAATGGATTCCATATTTTTAATCATAGGTTCTGATTTATGTAAATAGTTACCTTTTATTTTAGTACATTATGAATAGTAACATCAATAATTGTTTTATTTACCACGATTAATTAGTACATTAGTTAAATAAAATTAAAAATAAAATTATAATAATATATAACTACCCTAAAACATGTAATAATATTATTTTAGGAGTAATTATAGAGCAAAAAATTCCTTCTTCCAAACATTCTGCATTTGGGAGCCACTTTGGTGTGAACATTACATGTTATAAGAATTAATTTAAAGTAAAGGGAAATATAACATAAACATATATCTTTTTACTAAATATTTTTTAATGTGGTGTTATATAATTTATCTATTTTACTATAAATAATAGTTATAATGATTAAAATACTTCATACATCATTGTTTTTTATAAATAACTTTCAGACATTCAATAAATAAATTTATTTATGACACAATGATGATGCCGTGATTACCTTATTAATAAAAGATTCAAAAGTTGATATTATAAAATTTAAATTAAAGATAATTTGAAACTTTTCAGGATATGCCCTAATTTTATGGATGTTTATGACGTGTTATATTTGAGTTAATGTAGTTTTTTTTAATAAAAATGTTGTTATAGATATAAAAAAAGACAATTATTAAATAGTTTCAAAATGGACATAAATGACATTGTTTTTAAAATAAATACAATTTTATTAAATGGTATAATAGTATTGAAAATATATTATTCGTCCAAAAAAATTATATAATGTTAAAAATGCCATTAAATATCTAATTTAGTACCTATTTTGATTTTATAGTATTTATATTTTCCATATATTGTAAAAACAAATGAAGACATGAAAAGAGTTAATTTATTTAAGTAAGGGTTAAAGCCAAAAGATAAGGAACAATTTCGGAACAAAATAAGTATAAAACCTATTGGATGAGAGTATTTGTAACCATAATAATCATATCATCTAAATAGGTCACATTGGGTTTATTATAATTTGTAAATCAATTTATAATAAAATAATGTTTTAAGACTTTCCTAAAGTGCCCCTCTTCCAATTTATAAAAGGTCAAAACATAAACCCACTTTCTCACACCTCACATAACCCTTGGATGACCCAAATTCTCCACAAATATGCTCCCAAGATCTCTAAATTTCTTATAGAGTCGAAAAAAGTGGTCATAAACCCATCCTATAGTGACTTTTTTTGAAAATTAAAAAGAGATACTCAAAGAAGAGTTAATTATTTTATCTTCTATTTCAAAATTCCATTCTTCTTCTACATCCTCTTCTTATGTTTCTCGACACTAATGAAATAAATCTATTATTTTAAATTATGAGATATTATGAAAATTATGTTACAACCTTATACCTCCTTTTATCAATCCTATAAATAACATTATCACTATGCATGAATACGTACGGTTTACCATCTCCACGATGTGGTTTAATTGTTTATTCTACAATAATTAATTTGGATGGGTATAACGATGCGAAAAATAGATTTTGATAATTAATATAACATGATAATTATTCATTATAATTAATATACCCCCTTTTCCACAAAATTTAACCATTAAATGAATGATATCGTCGCTCATGCGTACATACCGCCTACAGTCTCTATAATACGATGTGATTCATTATACATGATCATTATTAAACCATGATTGAATAAATGAATTGAATGAATAAATATGATATATATTATAATATATTAATTTATGAATGATATAACTATAACAAATGAATTTGAAAATTAAATTATCCAACAAAACATGCATAAGAACATAATGCAGTTAATATCCGAATAATGGGTGACAATGAAATGTTACTAACAAAAAGATGATAATACGATTATATAAGAGTTTTAGATATATACAAATCATATCATATTGAATGTAATGGAATCATTTTTATTCTCATTTTTATCTGAGATCATTTAGTCGTATTGATTTACTGAGGAATATTTATCATCAACATACATGTTTCCTAAATATATAATAGTATATATATTCTCTTATTATTTTTAAAGTTAATTTTACACATTTGAAAAATTTTATTTAGAGGTATGGAAAGAATCATTCTTTTGTTTTCTAGCTGAGGTCTTTTTAAACTTTACAGACAAGTGTACAAGAAGAATGGTTTTTTAATTTATACTGCATGAACTGATTTTTACATATTCAAAATTACACTGTTCGATGATACATCCTCTACATGATTTCATATTTATTTTCAAATAATTTTTTTTAAAGTTTAACTAAATTTTGAGAAAGATAAATGTTTTTGAAGAAGAAGTATACTATCATCAAAAATTATGATCAAGTGTTTTAAGAAAATTATTTTCCATATAAGATGATGCTCTTTAAAAAGGGTTATGTTTATATCCCTATTATAACTATTATTTTATTGTGTAAATGGATGAAATAATTTTTATATTGATTATATTATGATGGAATGTTGTTTATCAAACCCATTTTATTTCATGGGTTATGCTTTCATGAATGAATTTTGTTTTTATAATACATGTACGAATGATTTCATTATGAGAAGTGTAAAATAACAAGTAAGTAATGAATAATAGATTTTCTTATTTATGTCTATTTATGAATTAGATAGTGTTTTAGAGGCTTAAAATGAGAATAAATCCAATCTTAAGCATGGAATACACTAATAATTTTAAAACATTATTTTACTGCCTTTTGATGGAAAACCATTTTTAGATGAAAATTTTGACATTTTTATAAGCTATATTTTTTGAAATAAAATTATTCTTTATGATTAGGACATTGAAATTTACTTTGGATAATTTTTTAGTATTTTTCTAACAAAGGCCATTTTTTTAATGAATAGTGAAAAATATTGCATTTTACATCAAAACTACTTTTTCATTTAATTTAATTATGTGGATAGACTATCTTTTTCATTGGTATAAAAGTTTAATTAGAATAAATGATTACCATTTAATCTAATAGTGGTGATTATAATTAATTTCACTTTTTAATTGGGCATAATCAAGTGCCAAACATTTCATAGATATTGTTTAAAAAAAACCCACTATTTGTTTTGAGAACAGGAATTATTTTGATATTAATTATTGAAATTTATATGATTTGAAATTGGTAAAATTGATTCAATATTTGGAATCAGAAGGGACAAACTATGTAATTAAGACTCTTTTGTTTTTGGACATTATGAATAGTAATGATGGTAATTATCTATAATTATCTTGATTAATTAGTAATCGGGTAGTTAAGGATAATAAAATAATATCATAATAATAACAAATGAACCCATCATGCGTCCCAATGCTACTTTTTGATTCATGGCCGACCATGGGATGCCTTGTTCCAAACATAGGGACCCCGTGAAATCACTTTTGGGTGAAAGTGACACTTTAGCATTTTATTTTTTAAGGAAAAGAGAATATCACTTAAGAATGTATCACCTGAGTAAAAAATTTTAAATTTTGTCAATGTAAATGATCTGTTAGACTACAAATATTAATTGGAAAACTAAAAATAGTTCCCACATCATAGTATTTTTTTTATAATTTTTAGACATTAAATAAATTAAATTATTTATGACATCATAATGATGTAGTGATTACCTTATTAATGAACGATTTAAATAAAATGATAAGATAATGTAAATTCTAAGACTTACACTTGTCAAAGACCTATTGGATGAGTATATTTCGAACCCTTATCACCTTATCCTAGAAATATATCAATGTAGGACCTTTAAAATCCGAAACTCATTTTAATATAAAGTAACATTTTATAACTTTTCAAGTGTTTTCCTCCTCTCCTCTTATAAAAGGCCCCCACCTCTACCTCCTTACCCACATTTCTCAATCCATTGGCTCAGCCAATATCTACTCATTTTATCTCTACACATCCCTCTATTAATCCAAGAAGCCTTACCTTAGGTAGAAATCTCTTCAAGAAACCCTTTTGTACAAACCAAGTAGAGTTGCCTGATTTAAATATAAAGTATTCTCTAATGTTATTTTTTTTTATTTTGCTTCTACAACCCCCTAAACTATTTTTATTCATGTATTTTTTATCAACACCAGTATATTAAATATACTAGGATATTGTTATAAGAAGTATTCAATCTACACTTACACAAACCTATATCTAATGGTTAAAGAACATACTATTTCCGTGGATGACGAATGTCTGCCTCACAAAACGATGATTTTTCAATATTCTTATAACACCTTCAAAGGGTTCCATTAGTATGTCACTATATTTATATATGATATATATTATGTTTATTTTTTCCTTAAGATTCTGTATTTTTCATTTATGGCATTCCTTTATGGTTTCCATTTTGGGAAAACACGATATCTTTATTTTAGGAAGTGCGGAATACCTCCCCCTCAAAGTGATTTGATTCGTTAATTCCATATGTGGGATGTATAAATGATGGATTTAATGATATTATATATTATATTCTACTAGAATTATAATATATCATTATGTCATTGTGATTTCATTCCATAAAATATGAAATAGAAATGAAAGTAGTGTTCATGCGTACATACGGCTTACCGACTCCATGAACGGTGCATTTCATTTCTTACATATAAATGTTATGTAATATTATAAATGAAAGTATATACTGGATACATATGATATATATGATATCTACAACATGAATATAAATATTGATATAATGGATACATGAACAACTTGTAATTATAAACAGTTTATTTTTTACTCCAGTACCAATGATCGAAAAAACGACCATTATTAACTTAAATAATTACATAGTGTTCATAGCATGGTAATAAGTGATATAAAAGGAATAATGAACTTGGAAATGTTTTTTAAGAAATTTGTAATTAACCCAAGATTATTATTCAGGAGTTTAAAGAATAATCGAGTCATGTCGGACCTGAGGTATGGAACTTTTTCTCAATGTCTTTTCATTGAGGCATATTTTTTTTATTCACAAATTTATTTTATAGAGTGTATAAAACTGTTTTAATTTTATGTCAATTCAAATGAATATTTTTTATATGAAGGGTTTTAATAAACGAAAAAATGAATGTTTTTTGTCATACGTATGCGGCGACAACGACTTCTCTGCCACCGTAACCATTACATGAGTTTCGGCTTCCTCTACAAGCCATAACATTTTTTTCAATAAAAAATAAATAAGATGTTTTAATTTTCATTTATTTTGGTATTGAAAATGGTTTTAGTAATGTTTTATTATATAAATGTGTTGTACTGATATCTTGTGATTGAAATGTGGAAATGTTATGTTTCCTTTATGCATGTTTTCAGTGATACGATTATGTTATGGTTCTTGGGAATTGTTATGAAGACGGGTGGTTCCGTGATAAACTAAGGGCGGGTGAGCCCGATATAGCTCTCCAATGAATTGGGTAACGCGAAGGGGTTAAACATTAAGGTTTCTCCAAAGAGATTTAGGGAATATACTGTGATGGGTATTCCAAACATAACCACGAGGGTTACTCCCTACATAAGAAAGTTATGAATGCCTCAAGTTACATTTATGTCATGTGATATTTATGATTTATTCCTGATATGATCAGGTCTGTTAAAATTCTTATGTTTTACGAGTAAAGTATGATTTCATACATGGACTAATGTCTTCATTTCATACTTTTATATCCCTTTCTGATCTTTTTATGCTCATCCAATGTTTTTGAAATTTTTTTCACAGGTCAAGGGAAATGTACATGATGTGATGATAGTGTCAAGTAAGTGTCAAGAAAGAATCCATGTTTTATTTTTAAATATGTTTCCGTTGATGGGAAACATGAGTACTATCATTTATGTAACCAATTTTTTTAAATGTGTAATGTAATGCATGATTTATGTTCTAATTCTCTAAAACTCAAAACCTGAAAAGATACTCAACGTGTATTCATGAAATAACTCATGATTAAGTAATGTTTAAGTATGTGGACTTATAATTGGTATCAATGGTAGGTTTAGATAACTTTAGGTGTTAGAATTCTGATAAATTATTATCCAAAAATTTTTTTATGGTCAAATTGAAATGATATAGAATTTTAAGATTACCATGTTTCTTCATCTAAGACATGTTTTCTCAGAATGGTTTTCCATAGGGGAAACATGGAAATAGTGCTAGGAAGGCATACAGAGGGAAATGACCTTCCGAATCAGCATCCTGAGATGATCAGAATTGGAACTGAACAGTATGTTGCTGTAATGGCACAGTTGACTCAAGCGATAAATTTTGGTGGTATCCATGCACGAGATCAGACAGATCAACTGCAGAGGAACATGTCAGTGGTGGATCATTTCATGAGGCAACATCCCCCATCATTCAGAGGATCATCTGACCCGGTGCTAGCTGAAGGGTGTATTAAAGCACTAGAGAATATTTTCTATGTCATGGGGTGTTCAGACAATCAATAGGTTAGTCTTCCAATTTGCCGTTTGGAGAGTGGTGGTCGATGGTTAAAAATATCAGGGACACTGATAAGATTGATGCTGTCAACTGGGATGAATTAAAAGGTATGTTTATTGAGAAGTATTTTCCTAAGGCTGTTCGACTTAGGATGGAAAAACAAATCTTGTAATTGAGGCAAGATGACGACTCAGTGGCTAATTATGAAGAGAGGTTCACTCGATCGGCAAGGTATGCTCCAAATTTTATCTAAGACCTTGATAGTAAAATCAATCGTTTTTACTTAGGATTAAAGCCAAAATATCGAAGGGCCTTGGCTTCTCGTGAGTTCAAAAGTTATGAAAAGTTTGTTAGATGTGCTGAGAAGGTGGGAATGTAGTTTTCCGATGATCAAGTGTTCTATAACAACCAACAGATTAAGAGACCGAGGTGGTAGGATAAAGGGAAGAATTATTCAAAAATGTCTGATGGTATGAAAACTAAGGTTCGAGTTTGTGATAATTGTGGTAAAAGGCATGCTGGGGAATGTCTTCTAAATTTTTGAAAGTGCTACCAATGTGTTATGATAGGACATATGGCTCGTGATTGCACTGAAAAAGATATAGGTGATGGTAAGAGTAAATTATATTTATAGTTAGTGAAATGTTTCAAGTGCAATGTGATGGGTCACTATGAAAATGAGTTTCTGACAAAGAGCTCGAGTGATGGGAAAAAGTTTGACTACAAGTAGAAAGGGGTGTTGAAATCCTTTGCAATTACTTCAGCAGATGTTGGGCCATCAAATGAAATGGTATCAGGTACTTTGTTTGTTTTTTCAAATTATGTGAGTGTGTTGTTTGATTCAGGGTCTACACATTCCTTCATCTCTGAAAACATTTCTAGTAAATTGGGAATACCATATCAAGAAATAACTGTTGAACTTGGGGTAAAAACACCTAGGGAAATGTTGAGGCAAAAAGAATTTATAGGAGACTTCCTATACTTATCCCTGGAAAGAAAGTACTTGCAAACCTTATTGTTTTACCTCTAGTAGAGTTTGATGTTATCCTGGGTATGGATTTTCCCTCTATTTACCACGATAAGATTGATTGTAGAGGTAAATAAGTTTCTTTTCAGAATGACTTTCAGTTTGTGTAAATGAGTGAACCCTTACAATTGATAACATATCAAGAGACTGAGAAACTTGTAAAATATGGAAATGAATGTTACCAAGAATATATTGTTGAAAACAAAGGAACCGTTAAGATTAACAATGTGCTAGTGGTAAATGAGTATCCTGATGTTTTTCCGGATGAGTTGCCTGGAATAATACTAGATCAGGAAGTTGAATTTACTGTTGACTTAGTTCCTGATGCTAAGCCAATTTCAAAACCCCCTTATCGAGTGGCTCAAATTGAACTTTTAGAGTTGAACAAAGATTTATTAGATAAAGGTTTCATTTAACCTAGCACATCACCATGGGGTGCTCCTATCTTATTTGTTAAAAAGATAGATTGTTCAATGAGAATTTTCATTGATTATAGAGCCTTGAGTAACATCACTGTTAAGAACAAATATCATTTTCCTCATATCAATGATTTGTTTGATCAGCTCGAGGGAGATCAGTATTTTTCAAAGATTGGCCTGAGATCGAGGTACCATCAGTCGAAGGTAAGGGAAGAATATATTCTGAAGAACGCATTTCGTACAAGATATGTCCATTACAAATTTTTAGTAATGCCTTTTGGGCTAACCAATGCACCTGTTATATTCATGGACCTTATGAATATAATTTTCCATGAGTTCTTTGATAAGTTTGTGGTTGTTTTCATTGATGATATTTTGGTGTTTTATAAAATTAAATAGGAGCATGAAATTCATTTAAGGGTTATTTTTCAAACCTTTAAAGAAGATAAATTGTATTGGAAATTCAGAAAGTGTGAGTTTTGGTTGAAAAAATTTTCATTCCTTGGTCATATTGTTTCTAAAGATGGAATAAATGTTGATCCTGCAAAAACAAAGGTTTTGGAAGAATGTCAAAGACCGACAAATGTAACTGAGATTCGTAGTTTTCTTGGTTTGGAAGGCTATTACCGAAGTTTTGTTAGAAAATTTTCACGGTTATCTAGTCCAATGACTAAGCTAACTCGGAAGGGTGTTAAGTTTATTTGGACAAAAGAATGTAATGATTTTTTTAGGAATTGAAAAGAAGATTGGTAAATGATTTAGTGTTGGCACTGCCTTCCATGAATGGGGAGTTTGTTATCTACAGTGATGCTTCATTGAAAGGACTTGGTTGCAACCTAATACAGAATGATCAAGTAATTGATTATGCTTCACGTCAGTTGAAAACTCATGAGGTAAATTACCATACATATGATTTGGAATTAGCTGTTGTTGTTTTCGATTTAAAAATTCGGAGGCATCATTTTTATGGTGTAATGTGTGAAATATATTGTGATCAAAAAAGTGTAAAGTATATATTCACATAGAAAGAACTGAACATGAAATATAGGAGATAGCTATAATTAATCAAGGATTATGATTGTACAATTCATTACCATACAAGAAAAGAAAATAAAGTGGATGATGCTTTGAGTCGAAAATGTAATGAATCTTTAACAATGTTTAATTTGGAACGTGATCCTTTGCTTAATGATTTGATGAACATTGGCATAGAAGTTGTTGGTGTAGGATGTCCTTCTGTTTTGTGTCAGGTATCAGTGAAATCTTCTCTATCATGCATAATTAAACAAGCATAGAAGCAAGACAGTGAGTTGCAGAAAAATGTATTGTTGGTTCAAAAGGGTAAGTTTCCTGAATTAAGAATTGACAATGATTGTTTTTTATGATTTGGGAAGAGCTTTTGTGTGCCATGTGATTCACTTTTGAAGAGAGAGTTGTTATGTGAAGCTCATAGTTCTTCGTTTTCAGTTCATCCAGGCAGTACTAAGATGTATAGAGATATTTGGGAGTACTACTGGTGGGATGGAATGAAAAAAGATATTTCTGATTTTACTGTGAAGTGTTTGACTTGAAAACAGGTTAAAGAAGAGTGGCAGTTACCAAAATGGATGCTTCAGCCTTTACCAGTTCTAGACTGAAAATTGAAGAATACCTCCATGGACTTCGTTGTGGGATTGCCGAAGACACCTTGAGGTAACAATGCAATCTAGGTTATTGTTGATCCCTTGACTAAATATGCTCATTTCCTTGCAATACAAGATACGTTTTCCTTATATCAACATTATCGTTTGTATCTTAAATAGATAGTTATGTTACATGTAGTTATACTCTCCATTGTATCTAATCGTGATCCCAGGTTCACTTCTAACTTTTGGAAAGGCCTTCAGAAGTCGTCGGGTACTGAATTAAATTATAGTACAACATTTCATCCTCAATAAGAGGTGTAGTCAGAATGAACAATTCATACTTTGGAGGATATACTACATTCTTGTTCGATGGATTATCAGGGATGTTGGGACCAACATCTTTCTTTGGTTGAGGTTTCTTATAATAACAATTTTCATTCCAGTATACAGATGGCACCATTTGAGGCATTATATGGGAAGCGATGTCGAACTCCAGATTTTTGGGTTGAAGTGGGTGAAAGGAATTTGATGTGACCATAATTGGTACTAGAGTTGGCAGAAAAAGTTATCCTGACACAAAAACAAAAGAGAACAGCTCAGAGCATGTAGAAAAGTTATGCGGACAACTGGATGAAGGATCTCTCTTTTGAGGTATGCGATCATGTTTTTCTCAAAGTATCTCCATTGAAAAGTGTGATGTGATTTGGTAAGAAAGGAAGGACGAGTCCAAGGTTCATTGGACCTTACGAAATTCTAGATATATTTGGACCAGTTTCATACCTAGTGGCTTTACCTCCGAGTTTATCTCAGGTACACAATGATTTTCATGTTTTAATGTTAAGGAAGAACTTGCCAGATCCATCTCATGTTTTGAGTCCAGAGGTAGTTTAGCTGGAAGAAAATCTATATTATGCGGAATGACTGGCCCAGATTCTTGAACACATGGATCATGTGTTGCGGATTAAGGTGATTCATCAATTAAAGGTTTTTTGGGAAAAACACATGAGAGAATAGGCGACATGGTAATCTGAAAATGCAATGAGGGATAAATATCCCCACTTGTTCGATAAGTAAATAAATTGAGGGATGAAATTTTCTAAAGGGGGGAAGGATGTAACATCCCAAGTAAGTAATGAATAATAGATATTCTTATCTATGTCTATTTATTAATTAGATATTGTTTTAGAGGCTTAAAATGAGAATAAATCCAATCTTAAGCATGGAATACACTAATATTTTTCAAATATTTTTTTACTTCCTTTTGATCGCAAACCATTTTTAGATCACAATTTAGACACTTTTATAAGCTCAATTTGTCAAAATAAACTTATTATTTATTATTGGGACATTAAAATTAACTTTGGATAAATATTTGGTATTTTTCTGACAATGATCATATTTTTAATGAATACTGGAAAATACTGCATTTTACATCAAAACTGGTTTTTCAACTAATTTAATTATGTGGTCAGATTATCTTTTTAATTTTTATAAAAGTGTAATTAGAATATATTTTTACCATTTATTCCAATGGTGGTCATTATAATTAATTTCAGTTTGGAATTATGCATAATCAAGTGCCAAACTTTTCATAGATATTGTTTCAAAAAACCCACTATTTGTTTTGACAATGAGAATTATTTTTAAATTAATTATTTCAATTTCAATGATTGGAATTGGGTAAAATGGATTCCATATTTGGAATTACAAGGTCAAAATTATGTAATTGAGACTCTTTTTTTGGACATTATGAATAGTGACGATGTTAATTATATTTAATTATTGTGATTAATTAGTAATCAGGTAGTTAAGGATAATAAAATAATATAATAATAAAAAAAATGCAGCAAAATGTGTCCTAATGCTACTGGTTGTGTCATGGACGACCCTAGGATGCCTTGTTCCAAACATAAAGACCCCATGGAATCACTTTTGGGTGAATGTGAAACTTTATCCTTTTATTTTTTAAAGAAAGGTGAATATCACTAAAGTATAAATCACCTGAGTAAAACATTATTAATTTTGTATGTGTAAATGATATCTTAGACTATAAATATTCATTGGAAATATAAAAATATTTCCTACATCATAGTATTTTTTTATAATTTTTAGACATTAAATAAATTAAATTATTTATGACATCATGATGATGCAGTGATTACCTCATTAATGAACGATTAAAATAAAATGAAATGATAATGTAAAATATAAGCCTTACACTTGTCAAAGACCTATTGGATGAGTATATTTCGAACCCATATAACCTTATCCTAGAAATATATCAATGTGGGACCTTTAAAATCCGAAACTCATTTTAATATAAAGTAACATTTTATAACTTTCCAAGAGTCCCCATCCTCTCCTCTTATAAAAGGCCCCCACCACTACCTCCTTACCCACACTTCTCAAGCCATTGGCTCGGCCAAAAGCTACTCATTTTATCTCTCCACATCCTTATCTTCATCCTATAAGCCTTACCTTAGGCAGCAATCTCTTCAAGAATCCCTTTTGGTACAAACCAAAAAGAGTTACCCAATTTAAAGGTAAAGTCTTCTCAAATGTTCTTTTGTTTTATTTTTCTTCTCCAACCCCCTAAACACTTTTTATTCATTTCAATTGTAAAAAAAAAGAATCTTCAATATACTAGGAATTTTTTATAAGATGTATTCGAGCTTCACTTACACACACCTACATCTAATGGTTAAAGAGCATACTGTTTCCGTGGATGGTGAATTTCTGTCTCACGAAATGATGATTGTTCAATATTCTTCTAACCCCATTAAAGGTGGCCATTAAGATGTCACTATATTTATATATGATATATAATATATTTATGTTTTCATTAAGCTTATTTATTTTTCATTTATGTCATACCTTTATGGTTTCCATTAAGGGTAAATGCGATATCTTCATTTTAGGAAGTGCGGACTACCACCCCCTCAAAGTGATTTGATTCGTTAATGCCATATGTGGGACGAATAAAGGATGGAGTTAATGATATTATATATTATATTATACTGGAATTATAATATACCTTTAGTTCATTATGATTTCATTCCATAAAATATGAAATAGAAATGAAAGTAGCATTCATGCGTACATACGGCTTACCAACTCCATGAACGGTGCATTTCATTTCTTACCTCTAAATGTTATGTTGTATTATAAATTCATGTATATACTGGATATATATGATATATACATCATGAATATAATTCTGAATATAATAGATATATGAACAGATTGTAATTATAAAGAGTTTATTTTTAACTCAAGTACCAATGATTGACAATACGACCATTATTAACATAAATAATTACATAGTGTTCATAACATGGTAATAAGTGATATCAATGAAATAATGAACTTGGAAAAGGTTCTCAAGAATGTATAAATTAACTCTAGTTTATTATTTAAGAGGTTAAAGAATGATTGAGTCATGTCAGAGCCGAGGTATGGGACTTCGTCTCAATCTCCTTTCATTGATTCATATTTTGTTTTATACACAACTTACTTTTATACGGTGTATAAACCCCTTTGACTTTTATGTCTACTCAAAGGAATCCTTTTATACGAATTGTTTTACTAAACAACAAAAGGAATATTTCATTGTCATATGTATGTGGCGACAATGTCTTCTCCATCGCCGTGACTATTATTTGAGTTTCCACTTCCTCTACAAGACATATCATTTTTTAAAAATAAATAAAAAACCATGTTTTACTTTTTATTTATTTTGGTATTGAAAATGGTATTCATAATGTTTTTATTATATCAATGTGTTGTATTGATATCTTGTGATTAAAATGTGTAAATTTTATGTTTCCTTTATGCATGTTTTATGTGTTAAGATTATGTTATGGTTCTTGGGCATTGTTATGAAGACGGGTGGTTCTGTGATAAATTAAGGGCAGTTGAGCCCGATATAGCTCTCCAATGCATTGGGTAACCCGAAGGGGTTAAAAATTAAGGTTTCTCTGAAGAGATTTAGGGAATATACTGTGATGGGTATTTCAAATGTAACCATGAGGGTTACTCCATATGTAAGAATGTTATGAATGCCTCAAGTTACCTTTATGTCATATGATTTTTATGATTTATTCATGATTTGATGAGGTATGTTAAAATGATTATGTCTTATGAGTAAAGTATGACTTCATACATGGACTAATTTTTTCATTTCGTACTTTTATATCCCTTACTGAGCTTTTTATGCTCATCCCATGTTTTGGAAATGTTTTTCACAGGTCAAGGGAAAGGTACATGATCTGATGATAGTGTCAAGGAATTGTCAAGAAAGAACCCCTATTTTATTTTTAAATTTTTTTCCGTTGATGGGAAAAATGAGTACTATCTTTTCTGTAACCACTTTGTTTAAATGTGGAATGTAATGCATGATTTATGTTCTAATTCTCTAAAACACTAAACCTGAAAAGATCCTCAACGTGTATTATTTAAATAATTCATGATTAAGTAATGTTTAAGGTTGGGGCCTTATAAGAAGGGTGGGACCAATATCTTCCAATAATGCATTGGATAAAGGTTTCTATCAAATGATATATACATGACTGGAATGGAATGTAAATTCTGTTCTGTAATACATGACTGGAATATCATGTAAACCTAGTTCAATAATAGACTTTGTACACTATGATGGTCTTGTAAGCAATTCCTTCAATATATGAAAATCATATTTTGTGATTATTTGTTTTCAATAATTCCCTGTTTTATTTCAATGATATTTTATCATGGTTAGTGTTCCATTATGATCAATGCCTTACATACTACCAAGATTTATTTCATGACTTGTGATTTTGATATATAATCTTTTTGTTTATGTTTTTACATTATTATGTTTATTGTTTGTTTTATGTTCTACATTATTAGCTTTACGAGAATTGGAGCTCAGCATTTTCATGTTTTCTATTCCACAGGTTATAAAGAATATTTTTACCTAGGAAAAAAGGGGGATATCTTTATGGGAGATGTTGAAGATCCATCACCAAGTTATAATATTATGTTCCATGTTTTCAATGAAACTAAACTAATAAGGTCTTTTGTAGTATATTTTTGTAACGTATTACATATTCCTCAAATGAAATGTAATGTTCAGGTACATCAATAATGGGTCATTATACTTTATTATCCAAATCTACATCAACATATCTAGAGTCTGTTTATAGTAAAGAAATTGAACCAATGTTTATACCTCACAACAAATAAGAAACACAAACCTTCATTACAAAAATCATCATATATTTTAATTAATCTATCTTAATCATGATGTCCAGTATGTTTGGAATACAATATCATAGATATAATTCTTTTAGGGAATCAATCTACTTTGAAATCAAAATATGGAGACTCCAGAATTAGTAAAACATCCTAAACCGTGTATCAATCACACCATTGTGCGTAAAGTGAGAAAACCAAAAAAAAAAGACCATGGATACATTTATGAAGATTCATATTACTATAATATATTATCCCTGTAACATTATATTACAAATTATTGAGAAATTAATATTCACGAATTTTAGGAAACATCCTCTAAACCATATAAAAATAGTTTCAATGGGTTCGGTACAAAAATAAATATCCATTGGATATAAAAAATAATGAGACATTATCTTAAAGTGTTATCTCTACTCAGTATATCCATTATGGTATTTAACATGAACATATAAGGAAGAAAAATATCCTCGTTTGTAATTTAATGAGCTAGTCCCCACCTTTTAGAGAAGAGTTTTTTTATCAATTTTTAATTCCCTGTCACAGTAGAAAACTTTGTCGACATCAACACTATAGAATTATTTCACACAAGGGAATAACTAAGGGAATCCATATTAAATGAATGATTCAAAACACCCCCACTACATAAAAAATACAATTAACATACTCTATTTTATCTTGAATGACCAAAATAAATGGGATGTAGGGTCCTCTATGGGAATTGTCAAATATATTTCCACTACCAAGATACTAATATCACAAAAAATTTGAAGATTTAAAACTCATAAAATAAAATTATTCTCCAGGAATCTACATCCCATACTATTATAGTTTGTTTCATAGTTGAAACTCTCAAGGTACAACAAGGGGAAATTCCTCTAATATTCTCTTCCTCAACCTAATAGGTGGGAATAATTAGTAACTATTTTCTATAAATTCCACTAGCTTTCATATTAATCCACATTATAACAATATATATATATATTTTTTTTGAAAAATGAGTGACATGAAAATCCCCTAGCATAGTTTAATTATGAGATGTTCTTTGAATACATAAACATATTCCTTAGCATCCATATGATGTAAATTCTAATATTTTAACTTATTTATTTCCTCAACATGGGGGGTCTCAATCACTTCTAGAGGTGGAACCATTCTATTTATTTGATATCTATGTCCTTATAATACACATAATGGGTATCCTATTTATAACAATATGGGTTACACTACACCTATCTACTTCAACAAAGTACTATTTTGAAAGGAAGATATTTCATTAAGTATAAGCTTACACCACATGAATGGGTGAGTGAATAATGATCTATATTCACAAATATTTTTGATCTTACCATGTTTAGGATAGAGGGCCCTTTAGAATTTCCATGATTTGAAAAAATATTACCACATGAAAGTATCTTTCTTGTACTTACTAGTACGGGGTTATACGAATTTGGGGAATGAATCAAACTATTATTCAAACTATTTATCACGAAAAGATATACCTCCCCTTGAATATCAGTCCATAATTATTACTTTTAAAACTTTATTTTCGATAGTAACTATTTTTTTCTAATTGTGTGAGACTAGATCTTTGTATTTTTTATAATTGATATTATGCACACCAGATCCTTTAAAACAAAATATCATTTTGGTAGAAAAAAATCCTAAAATGTATGAATATAATATAAATTTCATATCCCATATGGAATTCCATCCACAACAACTATTGGGTTATTTTTAGGGGAAATATTATTCTTCTCCTAATGCTAGTGTGTGTCCATACCAAGAACACATATCTTACGATATTCCCTCTGGGAACTATGTTATAGGTGGTATCACAAGAAAACATAATCTCAACACATTGACAATAACTCTAGATACACGCCTCAATAATTGAATATAAAATAATTATTATGAAAAATCATATCCGGAGATCACCAAATTAGGCCTATTGTCTCATGAAATTATCATACATGATCTCACCACCATGTAGAGGGCCCAATATCCATGGATGAAATTACAACATAAAATTACACTCAAACTGGAACTATCATAGTGTAGTCCCCTTATGGTTTTGATAATAAAAACATCCACTAATGGATTTATATACTATGATAGAATATCAATAAAAGAATAAAAATATGGTTAGTAAAACCTTGATCAAGATGGTAATATGAGTCTTCAAGATAAGATAATCCTTTATTACCCATGTATTAGTCTCAAAAAAATTATATGATGTAACATTCATCTTAGCACAATGATTAATTACAATATACAAGTTAGATCAACTAACATACAAGGATGAATAATCCCTTATACAATATTCAAACTATTAACAAATGAGAGAGAAAATACCATATACTAGAGGGTAATAATCTTATAAATTCATTCTTAGAATACAAACCTAACCACTCAATAAGCAGTAAATAAAATACTAACTAAGAGCATGGGAACTCCCTGACCTTACCGCAGCTTATAAGCCAATGATTAGTTTGTAGCACCCTAAATTTGATAGAGTGAACCTGTAATTATTTATTCATATATGGATGTGTTGAAATGTGAAGGACATAAAGTATCATAAAAATCACAATGTAATTAATATACCAACATTCATGTAAAATTAAATTGATGTATTTGAGTTTCAGGTCAACTAATAGACTACAAATGTATTTGAAATTGGATTCAACAGATGTCACACCTATTTTAACTTAATGGGGATGACAACTAATGTCAAGATCCCATTATCATCATTTCCCTATAGACCTAAAATAGTCCTTATATAATTATTAACGCAAAACACCAAATATAGGATAAAAATTCTTTGAAATAACTTTAAATATACCATCCCACCAAGCCCTTTTAGGGATCAATGATAAGTTAATAGTGCCTCCCAAATCCTTCCTTCAATAGTCAAAGTGATGTAGACTAGCACCATGTTGTAAAATCAAATAGCATGTGATAACTTATCCTATATGAACATAAAATATACACATATATCCAATGAACAAGAACAAATGGTATCACTAATAGTATATATAGACAAATAAAAAAATATGTTTTACAACACATTTATGAAAATATAACACTTATACAATGACATATAGAGAAATACCAAAAGAAATTTAGATATGAAAATTCTAGGAATCTGATAGAAATACAAGTCTAAAAATTGAACCCATTTCTTAAGTACTTATGGATTAATATCTAACCAAAATGATTACCACCATCAATATGAAAAAACAACACACTTTTATAAATCCTCAGGAATCACCAGGTATCAACTCCGGAGAAGAAATAAATCCTCCATTACTACTAAGTCCCTCTCCAAACAAGTGTATATTATTGAAAAAGATAACATGTGGGGGAACAAAGACCATATAAGGTTAGTTATCAAAATGACCTATAGAAAACCTCAAAAAACATCAATGAATTAGAAAACTAGGAACTCAGCACTAAATCTTGTATGCATGAGTTATAATAAGGATGGAACATATAGATAATCTAGATATGTGATTTAAAATTTATTTTTAATGGAATAGAGAAGTTTCAATAATCATAGAACCTACTCAAAAGGGTATAAAATCCAAAATAAACTAATAATTCTTAGAGTATCAGGATGTACACAATCTAAACTATAGATTAAAAATTTGTACACTAAAAAATCACAAACCAAGGTGGTTAATGAGGAGTGGAATAACTTAAAAAATCATATCTCCTGGGATTAATCTCTAATCTTCCACTAGAATTATAGAATTTGTTCATTCCCACCAATAAAATATGATAATCAGTTGAGGGAGTACCACACCCTTGTATTATTATTGCAATATCATGGAAGACATATCAAAAAATAAAATTACTCATTACACACATAATTACACACAAATTATTTTGGATGATATTATTCCATAGGAATGTGAGGGGAATAATTACTCTTGTATACGATATTTATCGCAGATTTATTTCTTATTATTGTAGTTTTTTGACTATATAGATTAGGGATCTTATACATAAATTATGTAGGGGTGGATAAAAAACTATATCTAATAAAAATGTAGGGGATCATGTGCCACGCGTATGTGGGGGAAGTAACCAAGACTTCATAATGATAGAGTGTGAACAAGGAGCCTGTAAAAATATTGCTATAGATAAGTGTTTCCACATCCAGGATACTTCAATCATCATGCCTAAACTCAAATATTCTCCCTATGGCTAGAAATTCATAGTGTACACATATAAGATCATAAACAACCTTAGATTGATGAATCGACAACACTTTCTTAATATACAAGGATAAATACATTTTTTAGGATACTCACATATACAAATATGATTCTCAAGGGAGGATATATAAAACAATAATATGGTTGGTTATGTTCATATCATTCACCCATGGAATACCTGACCTATATAACATTGGGAAAAAAATGTCATGTATTTACCTTCACACATAGTTTATAATCATACTTATATAGTGTGATTTAAAATGTAATAAAAAATATAGCCAATTGAATTTCATTTCATGTTCCACCGACAACTCGTGTTTGGTATTACCAAACTACATGATGTGACTCTATAAATTTAGGAAACATTGTCAATGATGGTCCCCTAGGCTTGTGTTTCCACCATTGATGTATCTCACAAGATAAAAATGGAGTTTATATTAACCAAAAAATATGTGGAAAAGCATGTACTCGATAACCATATATATCATGTAAAAATTTTTATATCACATTTATATTTATAATAACCAAAATACCTGTAATTATAGTTAAGTTATACATGTTGTGGGTTCTTCAAAACAAAACACCATGTTGTTTGGATAATCAATCAGAATTGTAGATACAATTTTGACTTCACTCCACCCATTGTAATAACCCCAACTAATTCAATTTCACCATGAAGTATCATCTAAGAGAACTTTGGGTCCTTCCTGACATCCAATTCATCACTAATATTCCATCTAGTTGGGGTCATATTGATCTAGATGACCCTAAACGCCTTCCATGTCAATCAAATTTCATCTTTCACTTCTACCTTGTTTAGAAAGACTATATTTTCAACGTAATGTCACCACATCCCCCTTTTTATATACACCTTGAAAACACCATCCTTTGTAAGGGTCGTTCATAGTCCCTCATCACATAAATAATTTGAAACCAGGAATGATGGTTGAATTAAATACTACGAAAACAATATAATATAAAAAAAATCTATGAAAATATGAACAATCAAAAGCCTCATAAGAAATAAAAAAATGTAAAATCAAAGGATTTTAAATAGAAGATTTGGGTTTAGAATAATGTTTTTTGAGGTTCAATTCCAACAATAAAAAACAAAATTAAACGCCATATTAATCACAATTTTAATGATAAATAATCATATGTAGTTTATAATAATGAAATAAGACAAAAGGTTTGTTTGAATTTAGAAGAAGCAACAATACTACCATTGAAAATCCTCATAACATCAATCTATTGTCAAAATAATGACCCCATTCATCACAACCACACAATTATTAAAATTTTCAACACATGAATCCAACAAATACCCTATCTCCATATTTTGGGTTAGCACTGAAAATAAGTAAAATTCAAACTAAAAAAAATGTATAACCAATAAGTTATTCAATTAGTTAATGTTTTTATATGACAACAGGTAAATAAATCCAATTAATTAAATTTATTAATTGTTTTCTAAAACGAATAGCTCAATGTCATGGACTCCAACATGAAATGATATTAATACTTCTGAAGGAAATTCCCTTATTGTAGAAAAAACAACCACATCATTTTCTAATAAAATGAATTTTTTAATGAGAAGCCAGATTTCAATGAGTGTGTGTGTAGAATAAACAAATAATATCTTATTTATTATAAATTATTATTGATGATTCTTAGAGTATGAAACTCTATGAAATCTTAACTTGATGGTAAACACTACACCCAGAATAAAAAAACCCATTATATTTTTCATAATGATTCTAACTGGGTTTAATTTAACATTTTAACCATTAGGTGGTATTTAGACTCTTAAATAGAAAATTTATATATTCATCCTATGGGAAAATCTAGTTTCACTAAAAAAGATCCATATGGATTCCGGAAAAAAATCCCAATACATCAATGTTGATAAAAATGTGTTTATGAACATGTCTATACATAGGGGAGAGAATTACTTTGATATAATTATATAAATAATAATTCAACAATTTTAATATAATCAAAATAAATAATATGATTTTTATATTAATGAAACCATGTAGTAAAATGACATACACTATGAAAATATTATTATGATATCCTTGTATCTTCATTTAAATGTATGATCCCTAGATACAATTGATCATGTAAACATGTAGTTGTAAAACGATAATATATTTTAATATTATCCATGATAAAAGGTTTCATGGAATATGTATTTACAAATCCTCTATATCCTAACCAATATCATAATTCTAAGTTACATTACATGTGTTATTTCCCCTTAACTAGATCCTTTAATTTAAAATATTCATGCACACAATGGATCATGGGTAGAAAGTTAGTATTAAAACCTATTATCAATGATTAACAAAACCCTAAAAATGTAAAAGAATATATGTTCATGGTTGTGCTGAATAATAAAAAAAATAAAAAACTCTCAACCCAATTAGGTTATCATGTAATAATAAGGCTACCATGGACTATGGAATTACAAACATTGACCAAAACAAGTGAAAGGAGTTATACTATACTATGAGAATACCACACATATTATTTCAATAATGTGACATGAAATATTTTACCCAAAGAACAATGATATTATAAAAAAATGGAAATTATGATCATATCCAATCCCTTATGATGGAATAATATACATTATAAGAATGACTCTCATATAAAAACGTTTCATCTAATAAATGAGAACATGTATAAATATGTTTTGGAAGGGCTATCTAATCCATCTTCATTGGAAAGTATCCACTATAGAGATGCATGTGTTTCTTACCACACTATTACATATATAATAATGTGGTGATGATGTATTTGTGAAGCTAAAAAATAAATACCACTTTCTAGCTGAAACATTGGTTAAAATTGAGAGGATTTGTAGGGAAAATTTATATCTCTTTGGATTATGGAGGGAGATTACAATACTTCATTATTTCAATCTTGAATTAAAGAGAAGAAGGTGTCAAGGAGGATTAACCTGAAATGTGAGGACCGTTATTTCACGTCTGATATGGAAGTGGCAGGTAATATGGCTGTGAATTATTGTCAGTGTCTGTTGGCAGGTACAAGGGAGGACCTTGATGATGATAATGGTGATAAGTCTCAGGAGAAATCCTTTATGGGTTGCATCCCAAGTATGGTGGGAGAGGAAGAAAACCAAGATGTGGTTGGGGTTATAGGGGAAGAAGAAATAATAGATTCAGTGTTCAGCATCGAACATAAAAGTTCCCCTAAGCCTGACTTCTACCTAAGGTCATTATATATAACATAATTGAGTATTACCAAAATCCAAGTGATTGGGGTGGTTCATGATTTTTTAGAGGTGTTCCTTTTCCTAGGTAAATTTGGGATTCTAGGGTCATTCTATTACCTATGGTGAAAGACCCTAAAGACCCGCCTCGGTTTATATAATTTGTATTTGTAATTTGACCTTAAAAAATCATTCCAACTTATTCAATAGGTGGATAAGAGGTCTCATTCCAAAGCCTATCTTGGAGGAGCAATGTGGTTTTGTGCGGGGTAGACATATCCAAGGGGAGATAGGCATTTCTAAAAAGATGGTTTATGAATTTAATTTAAGAGATTTGGGTTGCAATATTATGATCAACCGATACATGATAAATTCTTATGAATGACTAGAATTAGACTTTTTTGTTAAAGTGATGAGAAAATTATGTATTCACATTTGGTTTTGTGACCTTTTATTTAAGTTATATGGCTCTATTTGGCATTAAATATCATTGATGGGGAAATTTTTTGGGTTCTTAAAAATGGTACATGGTGTTCAGAAAGGAGACCCCCTCTCACCATATCTCTTCATCCTAGCTCAAGAGTCCTTGTCTCAGAATATTCTGAGGGGTCTGGAAAATGGATTATTGATGAATTACTCAAATAGGTTATTTATAAGAATGATATCTCATATAATGTTAACTGAAGATATTTTCATTTTCATAAATTTCTGTTGTTGGTCAGTCATCGGTCTCATGAATATTCCCTTCGTGTATGTGGAGTTGAGCAATCAACACATTAATTTGGGGAAGTGAAGCGTGTTCATTTCAACCAAATGATCAAGAGGCATTATCAAAAAATTCAAGAGTGTCTTTCTTTGAAAAGGATCCAACATCCAATTGAATTTCTTACATATCCTATTTCAAATGGATTAATTAAATGATCCATGTCTAGGGACATCATCAGCAGAATTACCAGAGGAATTGGTAGCTGAAAGAATAAATTCCTTTTGTTCAGAGGCCATATAACTCTAATAAACAGCTTTCTAGGATCCATTACATTTTATTTTATGGAAATTATTAAAACCCATAATGGAAAAATTTAAAGACTCAAAAAACTGATGAACATTTACCTCTGGGATCCTAATCAAGGTGGAAAATTCCACTGGGCAGCTTAGCACCAGTTAGCCTGCTCTGTTGATGAATGTGGCATTAATCTTCACAGTATTGAGGAGACGATGTGTGCTATGCAAGGACATATGTAATGGGAGATCTTGGAGGGAGGATCCCATTGGGATAAATTTAGGAAAAACATTATGGGGATGGCATGGATATTTGGTCTGTGTAGAACAGGTGGTTATCATACCTTGATCAGTGAATGTTGGTCCATCTGGAGGAGCTGTAATATAAGTGTTGCTAGGTGGTAGGTAGCTGGGACCATATTTTTTAGTATTTTAACAAGTCCGGGGAGAGGTTAGGTTTACAGAACTATTCATATACCAATTTATCCTTCAAGGAGGATATAATTTATCTGGGTTTCATCGAAGCCATCCTGGACAATGATCAGAAGGAAATCTAGAGTAGGATTCAATTGATTGATGAACCCGGTTGGTAGGTCTCCTCTGGTTCATCATCTGTGGATTTAAACAGTAGGGATTTCAAGATTATCATTCATTTGAGAAGTTATAAAGATGAGTGGGATCCTAAAAATTGGTTCAAGGAGTTATAGATCAAAAAGATATTTCTTATTTGGAGGCATAAAAATGGTGCAATACCTTCTGATTAAAACATCCAAAGGAAAGGTGTGGTTCTATAGTCCTAGTGTCAATGTTGTATTTCTCCCAAAAACGAGTCTGCTTTTCATATTTTATTCTTTGGGGAATTGTTTATGGGTATCTCGAATATAGTGGGGTGTAGGTTGGGTGTGTGCTACAATGGTGACTTTGTTCAATATTGTCTAGCGAATTGGTTATATGGAGTGATGTAGCTAGGCGGGGAATCAAGGGTACGAGAAATAGTTTTTGTTGTGGCTGCAAGATAATTTGTGAAGAAATAAATAAAATCTAGAATGGAAGACATTATTCTTTCTCTACCATGCTAGTTCAGACTCTATCCCTTATTGCTGAATTGGGGGCACTGCTGATGGGAGGGGTTTCAGTGCTTTTCCTCTCAAGATTTCTCCCATGAGTTTCCGAGAATAGATGTATAAGCGGTCTTGGGCTTTGGGTCAAATGGATTCATCCGACATCCATTTTCAAGATTAAATTTGATGGATCCGGCTGTTCTAGAGTTTTGTGGGTGGGAATCTGGTAATATATTACTAAGGATCTATACTTATGAGTTTTAGGGAATTCTATGGTATGCGTACCTCTTTGGGAGTGAAAGAAAGTGCCATAGATACTGGTTTTATATTCTATAGAATCATGAACATATATATTTCTAATGTTGAATATGACTCGGCCTTGCTGGTTAGATTGGTCGGGGGTCAACTCAGGGCCCCTTGGGAGCTTTCTTACTTTTTTATAAATTGTAGAGGATACATGAATCAGGCTATTCTCATAAAGAATGCTTATATTGAAGGTAACTTCACTGGAGATTCTCTTGCAATCAAAATATCATTACGAGTTATAAATGCTTTATATTCATGAATTGGATCCCTTATTGAGGATTTTAATGTTTTTGTAACCAAATATTACCTTGGTCCCTATAATTTTGAACATCCATGATTTGTAGCAGACCTGTTTCTTTGATCTCCTTTTCAAATAAAATTCAATTTTTAGTCACTTAAATAATAAATTCAAAACATCACAAGTATTCATTGGATCATTGATACCAAGTCCCACTAACTCTTCCAAGGTTTTTTTTGTTATGGCCCACTATTTAATAAACACATCACCCACAATGATTTTTAGATCATTTAATTTTTATTGTGTAACAACCTACCCACATTCATCCTAAAAAATTTATTTATCCAGATCTAAAATACCTATAAATGTTGAAATACTCTAACTAAGGGTAAATAATAATGGAATAAACTATCCGACATTTTATATTTTCAAACACTCAACTAAATGTTACATTTAAATTGGAGTATTATGAAATCCTAAGGATTTTACAATAAAAATTCATAATATATTGAAAAAATTACATTACATTACAAATCCAAGAGATTCTATGTTTTATGTTTTAGATAATTATGACAAATAATTAACTAAATAAAAAATTTATTTTTCAAATAATAGTAATTTTACTTTAACACCCTTGGATTTCATAGTACTTTATCTCTTTTAAGTAATTCAATAGCTTGTGCTAGACGCACCACCGAGTTCGAGCTCACCACAACTAACTAAACTAACCATTAAAAAAATCGGTTATGAATAGTATTACCTGCATTTTGAATCTTATATCATTTATATAATTTTAACATACATATTATGTGTTTCTTAGGCTCAATATTATAACAAATTCTTCTTTTCGGATAAAATAATTATTTTTTAAAAAATTCATTTTCACCGCATTTTAATGCAGAACCCTTTTTATAACCAATTTTTGAAAATTTTATATATTAAATTTAATGAAATTAAATTATTATTTAGAATCAGGACATAAAAATTTAGTTTGGATAATTTTTTTTTGTTTTTTCGGATAACTTTCATATTTTGATGAATAATGAAAATTACTAAATTATCATTAAAAACAATTTTTTTAATCAAAATCATTTATAGGGATAAATTATGCATCTGAATGTTTTGGAAGTATAATTAGATTATATTTTAATCATTAAATACAATGGAGGTCATTATAAGTAATTTCACGTTTAAATTTTACATAAACACATGTCAGTCTTTTAATTGTTTTTACTTTTTAAAAACCAAATTTTTGGTTTTGATTACAACAATTAATTTTAAAATAATAAATGATTTTTTTTTATTTTTTTTATTTAGAATTCATTTTTTATTTCCAAAAATCTAAATTATCTTATGTTGAATTTTTGGAATTTTTCGGAAAACTTAATGTTTTTTATGAATAGTGAAAAAACACTACGATATTGGTTAAAACCGACATTTTATTTATATATTTAGATATTTCAATTTAAATTATTTTAGGTTAAAATAGATACATAATACCTATATAAGTTCAACGTAATTCATTTGATTCATTTTATAATATGTTTAAATATATAAAATTTTATCGAACTTTTTACAGTCTTTTACACACCTCTTAAGAGAATTTGTAAATTTGTAGATAACATAATTTTACCACTTTTCTGAGTGGTATTTCAAAAATCAGAGAGACACAGTTAATATCAATAAGTAAAATATGGTTCAATAAGATGAAAATAATTTTTTATGAATAGTTACTTATTACTTTTATTTACTATGGTTAAAAGTAAATACGGTGATTAAGGGTAAATATTATATTATAATTACTCTCACACATGTCCTAATTCTATTGGATAAGTAAAATTAGGCCAAAAAAACCTTAGGAATAAAATATGAACCTCTTTTTTCCTCATGGATTAGATTATGACATTTATTATTATTTTATTTAAAGAAGAATTAATAGAGATAAATTCCATGTTTAATAACAGAACCTTTTTTATATAGGGTTACACACAATATAAATTCGACTATAAATATTCATTAGAAATATAAAAATATTTCCTACATAATTTTATTTTATTTATAATTTTTAGACATTAAATAATTAAATTTATTTATGACACGATGATTATGTAGTAATTACCATATAAATGAAGGATTAAAATAATCGATATTATAAATATCTAAATAAATCTAATTTGATACTTTTAATAAATTCCACTAATTTTATATGTTAATATTACATGTTGGGGTTGATTGAATTTATTTATTTCTAATTAAAAAATCTGTTAGGACTTTAACAAAAATAAATTATTAAATAATGTGAAAATTGAAAAAAATGAGTTTTTAAGAAAAATGCAATATTATTGGTTGATATTTTAATCCAAAAAAATCAACGGTTATTCCCAAAGACTTATATAATGGTAGTTTTATAATTAGTTAACCAATTTGTGTTCTCATGGAATTTTATAGTATGTTTATTTACCATAAAATATATAAATATAATGAGACATGGTAAATGTCAAACTATTTAACTAACAGTTAAATTTAAAGGATAATGTAAAAATGATGACCTAAACCTGTATAAAACTATTTTATGAGATGTATTGGACCTATACCGACATTATACTCTATATAAATCATTTTTTTACCTTTATAATCCGAAAATTATTTTATTATAAAATAATATTTCAAAATTTTCCTAAAGTGACCCTCACCTATCTTATAAAAGGGCACATCCCTTTCTCTTAATTTCACATCTCCAAGGCCTTTTGGCATGGCCAAAACCTACCCTAATATCCTCCCAACATTCATCCCTTAATCCTAGAGGCATTTTTCTAGTCATAAATCCATCATATGAATACCTTATGATCAAATCAGAAAGAAGAACCCGAAGAAGAGTTAAATATTTCATCACCTCTTTCAAGTTCATTTCTTCTTCCACTGCCTCTTTCTTTATTGTTTCCATTATAAAATAATAAATCCAGTATCTTCTATATACATTTATTATATTATAAAAGTGGTAAAACCATATTCATTATTCTATACATCATATAAATGACATAGTCACCATACGTGTGTACGTACGTATTACCATCTCCACATCGGGGAATAGTTTGTTATTCAAACACTTAAATATTTGGACGAGTATAATAATGATTATAACTGATGTAAAAAATATATATAACATGTTAATTATTATTTATATATGATATACCATCCAATTATATTCTATTTATCCATCAATATAACGATATTTTCCCTCGTGGATACATACGGATTATCGTCTCCACGACGTGATGAAATTCATTTCCACGTTCACCATTCAAAAATGATTTTAAAAAATATATCATTAATAATTACGTAATATATGAAATAATAATTCTAATTGAGATATAAATAAATAAATATATTTATTTACTTATATATATCGTATTCACATAGTTCCGTTCAATACGACATGAAAATGGAAACAACGTTTATGCATATGTACGACCTACCGTCTCCAAAAACGGTGTTTCCCATTTCATATATATGTCTACTATACATATTTATTTTCAAAATATATCTAATTTTTAATATTCTATATTTATTTAAATCATTATCTAAGTGATACAATCATTAATAACAAGTTAAAACACTTACAATAAAGAAAGCTATTATTACCAAAAATGTTAATTATCATGAGAATTATTATTAATATTGTAGTATAAATTCATAAATGATTCACGTATGATATCATAAATATTACTATGGTTCAGAAAAAATTTAATAACATACTAGGGTCTTTATACAAGAGGTTAAATATTCCATATACTAAAGGAAAGTACAAGATAACGTGTTTTTATCTCACTCCTTATTCCCGTGAGATTCATGCTATATTATCACTATTTTATTTTTTGTGGTGTATACACTTCCCAAAATTGTATTATTTTTGTAATACACCTTAATTTTTATTAATTTACATATTAATTTTATGATACTTCTTTTGTGGGGTGTATGTTTTGTAAGTTACCAAATTGCTAATGGTTAATTCTACAATCTCTTTATTATCCTAGTTTGTTTTGACGTAAGTATCTACTGGGACCTTTTTATCATCCACATCCATGTTTCTTAAAAATGTATTTCAAATAATTTTTACTATTTACTATACAATGGGTTAATGTCATTTATACACTTATTTTATCTTATATGTTTTGAAAGGAATCTTTCAGTCATTTTCCAAACAAGGTACTTTATGACCTTTTTGAAAAATTAAGGTAAGAATGCCTTTTTTAACTTATACGGTGTGTGCGGTTATTCCCCACCAGTATAAAACAGTAAAATAATCCCTTACAATATTATATGAGTATTTTCAAAATAAATTTTTTCTTTTATAATTATATAACTTTTAATGATTTCAAAAAAGAAAGAGTTATTTCTCTCAAATAGTTTTGATTTCATCTATGTCAACATACTTTGATAGATTTTAAACTTATTTGAAGTTAATTCATTATGATAAAAATCATACATATTGTATTGATGGTTTTTTGATATGTTTGAATATGGATGTGTTATTTTTATACCATTCATGATATATGGTTAATGTATTGACATTTAATATGGTAGTTTTAATATGATTGTTTATGTTATATTCTAACCTTTTCATACAAAGAATGTATTGGAATCAGTAAGTTATCGGTGGATCCCGTGATAGCTCCTCGATGAATCATTATTCCTTATGAGACAACTAGATGTGTAATTGGTTGAAACCTTTCACAATTTTATATATGGTTTTGGCCGAGGCCTTAATCAATTTTATACGTCTTGGTCGAGGCCTTGACAAAATGTTTTCAAATGTTCGGAATTATACATTCCCTCATTATGAAAATAATATTGTTGGGTCATGTGGTCATTCTACTAGTATAATACCCATGATTATGTTTTATTATGGCATTATTTACCCAACCTATATTCCTTCCATAATGTTGTCCAAGTTTAATTTTTGTAAAGGAATATTTTTTAAATTATTTACCATGATTAATATTTATGTTATCTTCTACTGTATTGCATACCCTTACTGAGCATTTGATCTCACTCATTTCTTGTGTTACATTTTCCATAGATATGAAGAAGTTATTTATGAGTGACTTGCAGGCATAATCAAGGAGGCATGGATGTTTCTAATGGACCAAATTAGTGTTGTAGTTCTTTTCAAGTTGTAATGTCGATCTTATGTATGATTATTGTTTCCAATGATACTAAATCGATCGATCATTCAGGACATGATTTCTTTATGATCATGCCAATGTTATGTAATAATGCATTGAATCTGGGTAACTGGGGTCAGAACTTTATAGTTGGAATCATAGGAAGTTTAGTACAAACCTTGAAAACTAGATTGTGATAAACTCTGAATAATGCACATTATCCTAAGATTGAATTTCAGTATTCGTATCGAAGAACATCCTAGAATTTTCGTAATGTAGATATTTTGTGAGTTTTCCACGAAATACATACCTGTCTGGATACGAGCAGGTAGAGGCAGTTGTACATAGGGGTAAAACATGAAAACACCACTTTAATCTAGAATCGAATGAAAACTGGTACATGATAATAGGCCTTACTGAACTCTTGGTTACGACACTCCTGGGGGATATGATTAGGATAATTATTATTTACTTTACATACCATTATGAAGGATTTATGAGTACATAATTCCTCAAAGAAAACATTTTTAGGATTATGTATTATATCCATAAACATTTTAATTTATGTTAACTATTTTACAAGTTTTGAATTATGTATTGTGATTCATAAACTAATCTAGTGTATGCCATTTTTCATTGAAATGGTTCCCACTAGATAAAATGTGAACTCTATCAATACGCAAGATCCAATGAGTAAGAAGGATCATATCATTCAGGGCATTAAGACAATATTTATAAAGGAAATAGTCCCCCATGTATTTTCATCATATAAAGAAATAGTATCATGGGTTAATAAGATAAGTAACAAATTTTTAGAGTTATATAGCTTTGAAGGGAAGGCAGAGAAGAAAATGATGGTAGAGAGAAAGATAAATAAAGGAAATAAGGGAAAGAAGGCTTTTCTCATATGTGATTACATTGGAATGAATCACCTTTGTAAATGATTTAAGGGAATGGGAGTTTGTTATATGTGTGGAGAAAAAGGACACCGAGTATGTGATTTCAAGGGTAAGAAAAAAGTTTCAAATGTACAATGCATCATCTGCAAGGATTTGGGACACTACTCAAATCAATGTCCAAATCATCAGAGTATACCACAAATGAAGCTGTTGGATAATAATCATGTTATGATATTACAACATATGAAGAGTAATGACTTGTGTTCTTATGTTGATATTACAGAATTATGTCTATTGATTATTGTAACAACAATGTACTAGTTTTAAGAACAATAGAGTATATATGTATTTTACTGTAGTACTATTTCATTAAGGACTTGAGATTGTGTAGAACCAAAAATGTTTCTAAATGGTAGGTTAATTTTTTTTGGAAAATATATGGTTGAGAGAAATATAAACATTAATAAGATTTTGATACTGATGTAGTGATTTTGGAATAAGATATCATGGATTTGGGTAAATTATATAGGATATTCATGACTACCTTGAAACAGATTAATGAATTGTATATTCCATCATTGTTGGAGTTTACAATATTTTTGGATATAAAGAGTATATCCATTATTCTATAAGTAATAATGGAGCATGAATGTAATTAATAAGGTTATATGATAATTCAGGGTGTTACTGAGTTTTAAAAGAATACATGATTATGTTATTCACATGTTATTACAGAGAAAAAAGGATCTTCATTGTGTTTTCCTTCTATATAAATTTAGGACTGTGAGTTTGGATAGAAGTATTTTGGATAAGTCTAAACGTTGGAATTGATTTAGTTGGACATTGGATACTATTGATAACATTAAATCATTTATTGATATAATTTTTTTTTGGGTTTTCATAAAAAGGACAACGTGGAGGTGAGGAGACAACCCGTTGTGTCTGGAAAGGCCACAATACATGATCCCGCAACCGATGGGCGAAAAGGGTGCATCACCACCCACTGGCCTACATGATGTCCTGGTTTGTATAATGTAGTTCTTTTAAATAGTCTGAAAAATGAATATAAATTCATTTTTGTAACCCTATACGATTAGGATAAATAGAATATTTTGGAATTTTTTATCTTTTGGAGTAAAAGATGAGTTTGTGGTAGGAAGTGGTTGAAGGATGAATTTCTACTTGTCAAGTATATATATATATATATCCTTCTTAGTCTATGAATAAATTAATTATTAAACATTAGGTGAGAGATCTCAAAACCAAAAATGTGTTATCCTAATGCCTTATGTTTTGTTGAACTGATGATATTTTAAATCATAATAGATCGATGGCTTTGAGGCCGTAAATTGTACACTTTTTTGGGATTGATGAACTCAATAACTCCCTATAAATATTTTCGTTTTTAATCAAAATATTTTTCTTAAATTCCCACCAATGTTCTCCTTATCGGGATCATAATTTGGTGGTGAATTTTTCATTTCTGTTTCCCTCTTATTAAGACTGAATTTTATTAACCCAATTTCTGATTTGGGTTTTCCAAAAAGGTATTTCCCTATTTTCTTACCTTTTATTTTCAAAGATCAATTTAAAATTTTTAGGACACAATTTATTGAAGGAGAGGAGAATATAACACCCCAGGATTTTATAGTACGTTATCTCATTAAAGCAATTCAATAGTTTGCGCTACACGCAACACCGAGTTCGAGCTCACCACAACTTACTAAACCTAAAGTTCAAAAAGCGGTCATTAATAGTATTAACATCATTTTGAATCTTATATACTCTATATAATTTTAAAATCTTTATTCTATGTTTCTTAGACATAATATAAGAACAAATTCATTTGTTTCGGATAAAATAAGTATTTTTCAAAAAATGAAATTTCACCGCCATTTAATGGATAACCCTTTATAAAACCAATATTTGACAATATTTTATATTCAATTTAATGAAGTTAAATTATTCATTATAATCGGGACATAAAAATTTAGTTTTGATAAATATTTGGTATTTTTATGATAACTTTTATATTCTGATGAATAGTAAAAATCACTAAATTTTAATTAAAAACAACGTTTTTAATTGAAATAATTTATAATTATAAATTAGGAATTTTAATGGTTTGGAAGTATAATTAAATTATGTTTTTATCATTTAATATAATATATGTCATTAGAAGTAATTTCACATTTAAATGTGACACAAACACATGTAAATCTTTTGATATTTTTTGCTTTTTAAAAACCCGCATTTTGGTTTTGACAACGAGATTTAATTTTAAATTAATAAATTAAACTTCTATTTTTTAAATTTGGTAAAATTTAATTCATTTTTTAATACTGAATATCTAAATTGGCTTAGTGTATTTTTTTTATTTTTCTGAAAACATTCAATTTTTTAATGAATAGTGAAAAAACATTACGGTATTGGTTAAAACCAACATTTTATTTAAATAATTATTCATTTTATTATTTTTTATTTTATGTAAAAATTGATACATAATACCTATATATTTTCAATGTAATTCCTTTTATTCATTTTATAATATGTTTAGATATATATAAGTTTATCGAACTTTTTACCGTTTTTTACCCACCTCCTTGGAGCATTTGAAAATTTGTATAAATCATATCTTTACCGGTTCTGTGAGTTGGATTTAAAAAATCCAAGAGACACGGTTAATATCAATAATTTAAATGTGGTTCAATAAGATGAAAAAAAAATTTGGTGATTAGTAATTTTTTGATTTTATATACCACGGTTAAAGTAAATTGCGTGATTAAGTGTAAAAATGATTTTATAATTACCCTAACACATGTCCTAATTCTACTGGATAAGTAAAATTATACTAAAAAAACCTTATAAATAAAATATTAACCTCTTTGTTCCACATGGATTAGATTTGGACATTAATTATTATTTTATTTAAAGAAGAATTAAAATACTAAAATTCAATGTTTAATAACTAAACCATTTTTTATATATAGTTACACGGAATATAAATTTTACTATAAATAATCATTAGAAAGATAAAATTATTTCCTACATAATCGTATTTTATTTGAAATTTTTAGACATTAAATAATAAAATTTATTTATGACCCAATGATGATGCAGTAATTACCATATTAATGAATGAATAAAATAATTGATATTATAAGTATCCAAAAAATCTAATATGAGACTTTTAATGAATTTAAATAATTATATAGGATAATATTACATGTTAGGGTAGATTAAATGTATTTATTTGGAAGTAATAAAGTTTTCATGACTTTAACAAAAATCAATAACTAAATAATGTCAAATTTGACCAAAATGAGTTTTTAAAACAAGTACAATATTATTAGTTGATATAACAATCCAAAAAATATTACGATCTTCCAAAAGTATTATTTAATGATATTTATAAAATTAAATAACCATTTGGGGTTTGCGCGGATGTTTATTGTATGTTTATTAACAACATAATATAAAAATACAAAGAGAGATAGCAAATGTCAAAATATTTAACTAAGAGTTGAATCTAAAAGATATGGTTAATATGGTGACATAAAGGTGTATAAAACCTATTGGTTGAGATTTTTTCGATAAAAACACACCTTATACTCTAAATAAATCATTTTTGGTCCATTAAAAACTTAAAATGATTTTATTATAAAATATTTTTTTAAGCTTTTCCAAAAGTGACCCACACCTCTCTTATAAAAGAGAACTTCCCATTCTCTAAATTTCACACCACCAAAACCTTTTTTATTGACCATAACATTCCAAAATATCCCTAAAACTTTCCTCCCTTCATCCTATATGCCTTCCTTAGGTCATAAATCCAACATATAGAGCCCTTTTGATTGAATCAAAAGGAAAAACACGAAGAAGAGTTAAATATTTCATCACCTCTTTCAAGTTCTTTTCTTCTTCCACTTCCTCTTTCTTTATTGTTTCAATTATAAAATATAAACTCCAGTAACTTCTATATAATGTAATTATATTATAAAAATTTTACAACCATGTTCATTATTTTATCCATCCTATAAATGACAATGTCACCATATGTGCGTATGTACGGATTACTGTCTCCACGTCGTGGTGTAATTTGTTATTCAAACACTTCATTATTTGGATGGGATAATAATAATGAGTATAACTAATGTAAATAATAAATATAACATGTTAATTATTATCGATATATGATATAATATCCAATTACATATTATTTCTCCATCATTATAATGATATTGCCGCTCGTGCGTACCTACAGATTACCGTCTCCACGACGCGATAAGATTCATTTCCATGTTCACCATTGAAAGATAATTATAAAATATATATCACTAATAAGTATTTAATATATTACATAAAAATTTTACTGGATATATAAATATATATATATATTTACCTATATATATCTTATTCACATAGTTCTATTCAATAAGATATGGAAACTGAAACAACGTTTATGTGTACGTACGGCCTATCGTCTACATAAACGGTGTTTTAAATTTCATATATATGTCTATTATACATATTCATATTCTAAATATATATGATTTTTTATGTTCTGGAAGTATTTAAATCATGATCTATGTGATATCATCAAGAATAAAAAGTTAAAACACATACGATAAAGAACGATATTATTACCCGAAATGTTAATTTAACATGGAAATTATTATTAAATAGGTAGTATAAAGTCATTAATGAATCATGTATGGTATCATAAATATTAAAATGGTTCTGGATTAATTTAATAACATACTACAGTCATTATATAGGAGGTTGAACGTACACTCATCTAAAAGAATGTATAAGGTATGGGGTTTTCATCTCACTCCTTATTCACATGAGATTCATGCTATATTGCAACTATTTATTTTTCTATGGTGTATGTACATCCCGTAATTGTATTATTTGTGTAATACACATTAATTTATATGTATTTACATTTTCATTATATTATACTTCTTTCGTGGGGTATATGTTTCGTATGTTAGAAAATTGGTAAGGGTTTATTCTACAATCTCTTTACTATCCGAGGTTGTTTTTAGGTAAGTATCTTCTGTGACATCTTTATCATCCACATCCATGTTTCTTAAAAATGTATTTCAAAACATTTTTAATATTTACAAGACAATGGGTTAAATTCATTTATACAATTATTAGAACTTGTATTTTTTAAAACGAATCTTTCAGTCGTTTTCCAAACAAGGTTCTTTAAACCATTTCAACAAAATTAAAGTAAGAATGAATTTTTTAACTTATACGGAGGGTGTGGTTTGTAATGGCCTGGACCTCTTTGGTCCATTCCATTGTGAACTGTGTTGCTGAAGGTGTGCATGGAGGTACATTTGACTTGGGGGTGCGTTTGGGTGGACCTTTAAGAAAAGCTAAATGGAAATAGCTTTCCCCCTGTTGGCACATGGTTTGGCTAAACCGTGTGGCCAAACCTTGCAAGGTTGGTGTTGGATGCAGTGGCCAACGTAGGGTCAGCACACGGTTTGGCTATCCGTGTGGACTAAAAATGCGAGGAGTGATTTTTGAGGAAGATTCTACTGCACGGTTAGCACACGGTTTGTTAAACCATGCGGACTAACCGTGCGAGCACTTAATGTTAGATCCTAAATTTGTGGATCTAACTCATTTTTCTTTAATTACCTCATTTAAGCCCTTAATCAGCCATAACATGGGATTACCATTCCTTGGTGGTGGAAGAACCACTCCCAAGTGTTTTGGAGGATATCTAGAGGCTTCTCTTCTCGAATAGAAGCTACTTTCTCGAGGTATGCGATCCTTTTGTTTGGTTACTAAGATCTACCTAGGTCTGATCCTCCTCATCTCTTTTCTTCTTAGATCTATGCCCGTTATGGGTAGAGATAGTTGTATGAATGTCATTTGTGATGATATTTGTCCTTGGTTGTGTTATGAGAGTAGATCTAAAGAAGATTCGTGGAAAATCGACATGGTTTCTTGAGCATTATTCGACCTTCGTGGTTTCGTCAAAAACCTTTGAGGATGGGATTTTACCTCATCTCTCTAATTTCTGCATCATACAGGATGGGTGTCCTCTTGCTTTCATGAGACATTGTTGAACCAGTTTAAATGAAGATAATAATTTTCTTAAATAACATGGATGGGGAAGTTGTTATGTTTATCCGTGTTTATCCTATCGTTATGTTGTGAATTGAATATGCTTATGCCTATTGAAAATCATGGTCGTTGGGGCCCTCTTCTTGCACAATTAAATGTTTCCCTATATTTCTACACCATTTTATAGAAACATTGTGGAATATGGAAATTGGTTTATCATGTAAATTTGAATGATTAAATAAATATCTGAAACACTTGTGTGATCACCCCGGTTGAACTAAATGGAATAATGAACATGTGGGTGTTGGTTTGGTTACGTGGTGTGTGAAATGGGGGGGGGGGTGAATCCTGGGATATTATGAATAGGATGGGCAGCGAGGCTGAATTAAATGATATTAAAGTGGAAATGATGTGGCATGAGCCTTGTTTTCTGATACGGTTGTAGAGATGTGGTTATTGTGGCAGCAGGGCTGCAGTAATGGGTTGTGATATTAAAATAAAGTGGAATGTTGATGAATGAACAGTGGGGAATGATAATGAAATAAACATGGGAACAACCAATGGGGATTTATTGTTGATAAAAATTTTGGTTTTGTGTTTCTTGTGTTCTATCTAACTTGATTTTTGGTAGGTAGGTTTTTATTCTACGAAACACTTGATCTGGTTTGATAATTGCCCAGTAGTTAAGGAACTAGTAAACTAATATTGTTGAAACATGAAAACCTAAATGGGTTTGGGTTTTTTTGGTGTATGCATGCTTTATAGTAGTAGTGTCGATTCACGTGCTTAGTTTCTCTGTTTAGAAGCCATAGGCTGGGCTGTGTGTTTGGTATGCATATATGTATCTGTATCTTTGTGTTTTTTCGCACCCCACCCATGCTGAGAACTTAGTTCCGAACACTCCTATTTTATGGGAGAGGGTGTTTTCCCCTAGATACTAGCTCCTTCCTGCTCCTTTCTTCCATAGGTTGAGATGGAATGAGGCAACCTTACAGCCAAGACTCTTCGGGTAGGTTTCGATTGGTGTTATTTTAGCCCAAGACTCTTCAAGCAGGTTTATTGTTCCCATCAATCTTCGGGATGGGGCCTAGGTGGTTTCGGGCGGGGATGTGATATGTGGTTTGTGAGGCCCATGTGTGTGTGGGTGTGATATGTGGTCTGTGAGGCCCAGGTGTGTGCAGGCGGGATATGTGGTTTGTGAGGCCCAGGTGTGTGCGGGCGTATGTGGTTTGTGAGGCCCAGGTGTGCGTGGGCAGGAGGAGAGTTGTAGCGTCAAGACATTTTCCGTTAGGAAGAGTAGCTAGCTATTAGAGGGAAATGGTGCGGGGTACCCAATACTCTTGTTCTTATATACTAATACCTGTTGTTTTTTGTTTTGGTGTGCGTGGATGGTGAGGTTGGGTAGATATATTTCCTTTCTAGGTTTTGGTTCTTCTGTTGTTCTCACCGGGTATTAGGATGTATCCCCACCTGTGCACAAGAGATTTAGGTTTTCCAATTGAGTATACTTAAATGATCACCCTACGTTTACTTTCAGGTTTCCAAGAGGACTACCAGGGCCGTGTGGGGCCCTCATAGTCGGGACAGTTGGATTTGTTTCAGTTGTAGTACTCTTGATTATTTTGTTATTTCACTTTTTGAGTTTCCTTGTACTTTGTACTTTTTTTTAGAACTGTTTAAACATGCATGTGGGATTGGTTTGGGATTATTTTCATTTACTTGTTCCTTTTCTTTTGGTGTTTGACTCATCCAATTTCACGACTTTAAATAAAAATAGTAATTCCTCCCATATTTGTGAAAACTCATACCCTTATTGCAAGTCGCCACCCCGGGGCCTACTGGATGAGGGACTCGGGGGGTTATTATCTCCCTTTCACCATTTCCAGCTCAATAGGGGCATCTTTGGTGGGAGGGGGTCATGACAGAATGGTATCAGAGGTGATGTTTGAGAGATAGGATGGAATCTAGAGTTAAGAACAGTGAGGATTTCATGGGATGGTAGAGCAATAGTGTTAGGTGATCTTGGTGCATGACATAGGCCAGGGAAGACCGACTAGGACATGGGATTTTAGGGCCCCCGTGATCCGATGCAAGGAATCTAAGCCTACTAAACAACCAAGTGAGACTACAATGATTGTAGGGTAGAGACCTAGGGAAGGTACATGCATCCTCATTTTTGGGTTTTACATGATTTGGGTGTTCTGGGAAAGAAATTGAAATAAAGTGATAAAATGAAACCTTGGAAAATTTACATACTACTTGGGCTTAGGCGATCGTTGTTTACTGTACAGCTATGCCACCTAGACGTCGTACCCGGGTGACTCAGACAGTCGAGGCCCAGCAGATTTAGGCGATCGATCAGTTGAGGTTTGATCGAGAGGAGGAAGATGATCAGTGGAAAAAGTCTCTCCGTTCTTTCCAGCAACAAACCCTCATGAAGTACGAGGGTAGTACTTTAGATATGGAGACAGAGGGGTGGCTTGATGAACTGGGGATCGCATTTAATTTGATCTATGCTTTGAGGGTGTACTGGGTTCCTCTAGTAGTCAGTCAGCTGAGAGGTGCGGCGTGTTAGTGGTTGACGCTCTACCTCGAGGAGAGGTCAGAGGTAGAGGTTCCATGGGCTGACATTGAGAAGGAGTTCCGAGAGTAATTCTTTTCTTCCATGATCAAGGCAGAGAAGTGGTAGGAGTTACTCTCCCTCCATCAGGGGAGTATGTCAGTATGGGAATTGGGGATCAAGTTCAAGGGTCTCATATGATTTACTTCGGACCTCTTTCCCAATAAGGAGTCTCATGAGAGACGTTTGAAGGAGGCTCTTCGTCCTTCGCTCCAGTATGTTTTCACCACCTTCAACCTTCCAACGTACTTGGCAGTACAGAAGAAGACAGGGGTTGTAGAGAGGATGCACTCGCAGGGAGGTGCACCATGAGAGGGGATCCAGCCGGGTTCTTCGAAGGGTAAGGCAGTCAGCAGCAGGTCTCCTTCGATAGGGCCTTCCAGATTCAGGCTAGTAGGGAGAAGGGCCCATCAATTTTTTTTTCAGAGCTTCAGGTCCTCGTCCCTTTTTCACGATCACAGGACCAAAGTGCTTCTCTTGGGGTGTTATCGGGCATGTTCAGAGTCGGTTCCCGACCCAAGCTCAGTACGGTGAATGTGGGTAGGTTCAACGCCCTCCTCAGCAGCACCAGTTGCCGGTGAGGCCCTTATAGCAGTAGGAGGACCCTTCTCTTCCGAGGGAAGACATTGCAGGAGGAGGCTGACCTCAGGGTGCTTCTCAGGGACCCCGACCTGGGCGTGGTCAGGGAGGTGGTCGACATCAGAGAGGTAGAGGAGCTAGGCTTCGACAGTTGCACATAGAAGAGTTGAAAGCTCTTGCAGTACCAGTGTAACATCCCATGTAAGTAATGAATAATATATATTTTTATCTATGTCTATTAATGATTAAGATAGTGTTATAGAGGCTTAAAATGAAAATAAATACAATCTTATGCATGGAATACACTAATATTTTTAAAAGATTGTTTTAGTGCCTTTTGATGGCAAACCATTTTTGAATCTATATTTTGACAATTTTATAAACTATGTTTGTCAAAATAAACTTATCATTTATGATTGGGACATCAAAATTTACCTTGTGTGAATTTTTGGTATTTTTCTGACAATGTTCATTTTTTTAATGAATAGTGAAAAATACTGCATTTTACATCAAAACTGCTTTTTAATCTAATTTATTTATATGATTAGATTATGTTTTGAATTGGTTTTGAAGTGAAATTAGAATATATTTTTACCATTTTATCCAATGGTGGTCATTGGAATCAATTTCAATTTTAAATTAGACTTAAACTGGTGTCAATCTTTTGATACTTATTGTTTTGTAAAAACACGCTTTTTGCTATGGTAGCGGGAATTAATTATTAAATTAATTAATGTGACTTATATGATTTGAATTTTTTAAAATAGACTTCATTTTTGAATTCGTAATTTCAAATATATCTTAGGGTGAATTTTTGATAATTTTCTGAAAAACTTCAATTTTTGATGAATAGTGAAACCACTAAGTGGTAATCAAGCAAACTGATTTTTCAGATAAATGAAAGTTTACCACTAATGTGTATTGAATTTTGAAAATCCTACATAAATGGTTGTCATTAAGAAGTAAAATGTGGTTCAATGAGATTAAAATAATTTTTTGGTGAATAGAAACTTATTAAGTTTTTAATCGCGATTAGTGGTAATTAGTGTAGTTTAAGGTACAAATAATGATTTAATAATATGAAATGACCTAGAAACATGTCCCAACCATATTGGTTGTGTCATGGCCGACCAAGACAAGCCATGGGTCAACTTGGGGACCCCATGGAGACATTTTGGTTGGGAAATGATATAAATAACTTTTTATTTAATGTAAAAGTAAAAATGACACAAACATAATATGTTTCACGAAAACAATTTTCACATGAGGATATGAAGATCAGATATTTGATTATAAATAGTAATTGGAAATCTAAAAATATTTCCTACATCATAGTATTTTTTTTATGATTTTTAGACATTAAATAAATTAAATTATTTATGACATAATCATGATGCAGCGATGACATCATTATTTGACAATTTAAATAAAATGGAAGGACCATGTAAAATCTATGCACTACACATGGCCAAAACCAATTGGATGAGTGGATTTCGAACCCTTATCACCTTATCCACGAATTATATCAATGTGGGACCTTTTAAAACCGAAACACATTTTCAAATAAAGTAATATTTCTTTACTTTCCAAAAGTGCCCCTCCTCTCCTCTTATAAAAGGCCCCCACCTCTACCTCATTTCACACACTCCTCAAGCCTTTGGCTCGGCCAACCCTTGACCATTTACTCTCTCCACATCCCTCTCCTCATCCTAGAGGATTCACTTTGGGAAGAATCCTTTCAAAGTATGCCTTTAGGCTCAAATCAAAAGGAGTTAAACCTTTTAAGGTAATTCATTCTCTCATGTTCATTTGTTTTATTTTGCTTCTCCAACCCCCTAAACTCTTTTTATTTACTTCTTTTGTAACAACACCAGTATCTTAAATATACTAGGATGTTGTTATAAGATATATTTGAGCTACACACTCACACAACTACATCAAATAGTTAAAGAACATACGGTTTCCGTGGATGGCGAAATTCTGCCTCCCGAAACGATGATTGTTCAATACTCATTTAACACCTTCAAAGGTGGCCATTATGATGTCACTGTTTTTATATATGATATATAATATGTTTATGTTTTCCTTAAGCTTCTGTGTTTTTTCATTTTGGGCATACCTTTATGGTTTCCATTATGGGTAAACACGATATCTTCATTTTAGGAAGTGCGGACTACCGCCCCCTGAAAGTGATTTGATTCGTTAAATACCATATGTGGGACATATAAAGGATGGAACTATGATATTATATATGTTATTATACTGGAATTACAATATACTCTTATATAATTATGATTCCATTCCAGAAATACGAAATAGAAATGGAAGTAGCGTTCATGCGTACGTACGGCTTATCGTCTCCATGAACGGTGCATTTCATTTCTTTCCTCTAAATGTGATTTAATATTATAAATACATGTATATGATGAATATATATGATATATATGTTATCCAAATCATTAATATCATTCTGGATATAATGAACCTTTGACCAAATTAACAACATGTAAGTGTAAGAAGTCTATTTTTGACTTAAGAACCAAATACCGACAAAATGAACATTATTAACTTAACTGATTACATGATGTTCATAAAATGGTATAAAAGGAATAATGAACATGAAAAAGATTCATAATCATGTAGAGATTAACTCAAGTTTATTATTCAAGAGATTAAAGAACGGTCGGGTCATGTCGGATACGAGGTATGGGACTTCGTCTCAATCTCCTTTCATTGAGGCATATTTTATTTTATACAAAACTTTCTTTTATACGGTGTATAAACCCCTTTGACTTTTACCTTTTTCAAAAGGAATATTTTTTATACGAAGCTTTTACTAAACGAAAAAAGGGAATGTTTTTGTCGTACGTATGCGGCGACAACGACTTCTCCACTGTCGTGACCGTTATTTGAGTTTCGACTTCCTCTACAAGCCATACCTTCTTTTTAAAAGAAAAATATATATCATGTTTTACTTTTCTTTTATTTTAGTATTGAAAATGGTTTTCATAATGTTTTTATATCAATGTGTTGTATTGATATCTCGTGATTGAAATGTGGAAATTTTATGTTTCCTTTATGCATGTTTTATGTTATATGATTATGTTATGGTTCTTGAGCATTATTATGAAGACAGGTGGTTCTGTGATAAACTAAGGGCGGGTGAACCCGTTATAGCTCTCCAATGCATTGGGTAACGCGAAGGAGTGAAACGTTAAGGTTTCTCCGAAGAGATTTTAGGGAATATACTGTGATGGGTATTCCAAATGTAACCAAGAGGGTTACTCCCTACGTAAGAATGTTATAAATGCCTCAAGTTACCTTTATGTCTTATGATTTCTATGATTTATTCATGATTTTATGAGGTTTGTTAAAGGGCCTATGTTTTATGGGTAAAATATGATTTCATTCGTATGTATATATGATCTCATGTTTCCTTTCCATGTTTTTTTATAACCCATACTGAGTTTTTATGCTCATCCCAAGTTTTTGAAATGTTTTTCACAGGTTAAGGGAAAGGTACGTGATAAGATGATAGAGTCAAGGATGTGTCAAGAAATAATCCATGTTTTATTTTAAATGTGTTTCCATTGTTGGGAATAAAGAATACTATCTTTATGTAACCACTTTGTTTATATGTGGAATGTAATGCAAGTTTTATGATCTAATTCTCTAAAAATCTAAACCTGAAAAGATCCTCAATGTGTAATCTTGTAATAACTCAAGATTAAGTAAGGTTTAAGGCTGGGGCCTTATAACCAGAGGTGCTGTGAGGTATGAGTTGTTTGTTCAACACTCTCGTTTATGCTTTGTTCGATTCGGGAGCTTCACACTCCTTTGTTGCAGCTGGTCTAGCCCATGCTTTGGGACTAGACATAGAGAGACATTTCATACCCCTGGTGCTGAGTACACCAGTTGGAGTCCAGACCAGCGTATCTTCTGTTTTCCGGGGATGTGGGCTGACGTTGGGACTGCATCGATCTAGTGGGGACCTTCTTTTGCTACAGATTTAGCCATAAAATTTCATCCTAGGCATCTAATGGTTGTTTTATGTTAATTTCATTATCGACTACATCCAAAGAAGGGTTGTGTTCTCTGACGTGGATGGGAAGCGTGTGACTTTTGTTGGCGAGAGGACTTATCAAGTGGGAAGTCGGCATGTAAAGCCTCTTCTTTACTTTTTAGGAGTGTTATTAGTGGTTTCAGTTGATGTAGTGATGATCGATGTCCCAGAGGTTGTTGGAGAGTTCCTCGATGTTTTTCCGGAGGAGGTTGTGACTCTACCCCCCTGACGTGACGTTGAGTTTAGAATAGACTTATAGCCTGGTGCCCGTCTGATTTCGACGACCCCTTATTGGATGGCACCTTCGGTGTTGCGGGTGTTGCGAATTCAGATTGATGATCTGATGGAGAAGGGTTTTTGTAACACCCGAGGATTTTATGTTATATAAATCATCAAATGAATCTTTTTCTACACAACACTTTCTTGGCTTTCTTTACACGGAATCACGACCTTCCTCGATAGCTTGCGTCGTACGGAATACCGAATTTTACTAAACAACAATATGCTATTAAAATATTATTAAAACTAGCTGTTATGAATAGTAATAACCACTTTTTGAAATTTAGTAAATTTTATTTTTTCAAAATGGAAATCATTTTTGGATTCGGAATACCGAAATTAGCCTAGGGTGAAATTTTGGTATTTTTCTGAAAACTTTCAATTTTTGATGAATAGTGAAACCACTAAGTGGTAGGTTAAAAATAGAATTTTTCATAAAACTTAATTTTACCGCTTCTGTGAATGGAATTTCGAAAATCCGACAGACACAGTTGATATCAGTAAGTAAAATGTGGTTCAATGAGATAAAAATAATTTTTTGGTGAATAGTAACTTTTTACTTTTTTTACCGCGGTTAATAGTAAATAGGGTAACTAAGGGTAAATATGATATTACTATTACCCTAACACATGTCCTAATTCTATTGGATAAGTTTAATTCGACCAAAAAAAACATTATAAATATAATATGACCATTTAGGTCCACTTGGATTAGATTATGACATTTAATATTGTCTTATTTAATAAATAGTTAAAATAGTTAAAATCAAAGTTTAATAACTAAAACATTTTTAATATGGGGCTATACATAAGATAAATTTGACTATAAATATTAATTAGAAAGATAAAAATATTTCCTAGATAATGATATTATATTTATAATTTTTAGACTTGAAATAAATAAATTAATTTATGACACAACGATGATGCAGTAATTACCCTTTTAAAGAAATGTTAACATAATTGATGTTATAAATGATCAAATAAATGTAATTTGAGACTTTTTATGAATTCCAAAAAATTTATAGGTTACTATGATATATTAGTGTTTATTTAATCAACTTGGTTCGAACATATAATTCCGTTATGACTTTCACAAAAATCATATATCAAATAGTGTCAAAATTGACACAAAATAGTTTTTAAATCAAATATTATATTATTAATTGTTATTTTATTCCTAAAAATCTAAGGTTCGGCCAAATGACTTAGATAAGGATATCTATATTAATAATAAATAACTTGGGGTTCTTTTGGCATGTTATAGTAAGTGTATTAACCATATAGTGTAAGAAAACAAAAAGTCACGGTAAAAGTTAAACTATTTAACTTTGAGTTAAATCTAATTGATAATATTAAAATAATAACCTAAACTTGTCTAAATCCTATTTTTTGATAGTATTTAGACCCATCCCCACTTTACCTTAGAAATAATACCCTTTGGAACCATTATAAACCGATTTTGACTTTAATATAAAATAATATTTTGAGATATTCCTAAGGTGCCCTCTCCTCCCTTATAAAAGGGCACCTCCTCCCCCTCCTCCTCACACCAATTTGAGCACTCAAGCTCGGCCAACCCCTGCCTAAATCCCTTCTCCACTTCCATATAATAATCCTAGAGGTCCTGGTCTTCTTCAAAGACCAATATTAACTCCCAAAGTGGAGGATTCAAAGAGGCATTTCAAAGAAGATGTAATATCCATTACCGATGTTTTCAATTTCTTTCTTCTTCAACTTCTTCTTCTTTAGTTGTTTCATGATAAAGTAATAACATCAGTATTACATACATACTGATATGTTGTTATAAATATGAAATAATCCTAATTCACCTTCTATCTATCCTACGGAAAAATGAAATCACCGCCCGTGCGTACGTACGGAATACCGTCTCCACGCCGTGGTGTAATCTATTTTCCACCATCACCTTACAAGGATGGGTATAATGGTGTAATGAGTAACTATATATCATTATTATAAAGTGATATTGATACTTAAATAGTATAAATACACTTAAATACAATTCCACGATCATGGGAACAATATCATCGCTCGTGCGTACTAACGGAATACCGTCTCCACGATGTGATGCGACTCGTTCTACATGATCATCATTACATAGTAATTATATAACTGAATTTAATGAATAAATATGATATATGTTACACTAATACCATTCTGGATATAAGGTATCTATAACCTTAAAAGAAGAATAAGAATTTATTCGACAAAACACGCATAAGAACAAAAGGCAATAAAGACCCGAGTAACAAGTAACAATGAAATATTACTAATAAGAAGCTAAGAATATGACCATATATGATATCATATCAATATGTATGATTCTGTAATAAGTCAATAACATTATTTAAACCATTATACAGGAGCTTCGGACACATACAAAGCAAATCATACCTAAGGTAAGGGAAATATCACAATCTCATTTTTATCCGAGATTGTTTATACTTTAGTATTTACTGGGGGTGTATTTTATCATCCACATCCATGTTTCCTGAATATGTAATATTATTTCCATCCACCTACAAATGTTTAAATCCAATTTTACCCGTTGGTGAATTTTTAGTAAAGAATATGAAGGTAATCTTTTGTCGTTTTTCGTACGAGGTACTTTTTGACTTTTCCCACAAAAGTACGGGAAGAATGTTTTTTTAACATATACGGCAAGAAATGGATTTTTAAAACATTATTTCCAAGAATCTTCTTTTATATGTTTTCATGATTATTTTTAATCAACTTATTTTAGTTTATAATTGAATGACATGTTAAGAAAAGAAAAGTTTTTTTGAAGTAGAAAGGATATTTTCCTCAAGAATGGTGTTCAAATGTTTTATCAAAATTATTTTACATATAAGATAATATAGGGTTCTGTTTTTATCCCTATTATTACATTTATTTGATTATTTTTTGAGGGAATTATTTTTATGAAGTCATTTACCTTATCTGATTAGTTTTATGATGTCATGATGTTTCAAGAATCCCATTTTTGTTATATGTGTTATGCGATGATGTATGATTTATGATTATGTGGCACAAATAAGAAAGGATTCATTATAAGATGGGTGGGACCTATATATCCCTCAAATTCATTGGGTAAAGATTTATATCTGATGAGATAGACATGGCTGGAACAGAAGGTTATTTCAGTTCAGTGATACAGGACTGAAACGAGGAGTGAACTCAGTTCATAAATAGACTTTTTCCGCAAAGATAGTATTGGAAATGAGTCATGACTAACAAGAAATGATTTTCCATGATTATGTGTACATGCCACAAAGTTTCAAGTTTTATGTTATGATTATGGGGATCTCATTTTCACTTCTATGATTTATTCCATGTTAATATATTATGATCTCTTTTGCAGGTTATGATTTTCAAAAAGATATGATATGATTTTTATTTCCTTTATTTGCCTTTACTGAGCATTTGAGATCACCCTTTTTTGTATGTTTTCTTTTACCCAGGTTATGAAGATGGATATTAAGTAGAATATGCTAAAAGGGACCCTAGATATGATGAAATAAATGGGAGACACTGTAGAAGATTTATGAACCAGTTGTTTATGTTTCCCAGTTTCTAAAGACACTATACCTATACGGTCCTTTGTGGTTTTGTCATATGTTGTAATAAGTGTGCATCAATTTTGAAGTATTAACAATGTATGTAAATTATGGGTCGTTGTAGTTGGTATCAGAGGAAAGGTATAGTCAACCTTTGGAAACTAGGACGTGAAAGCCATAGTAAGAATCCTAAGGGTAAGTCTAAGCATAGAACACTATATTAGTGTTTTAGAAATGGAAATCAATAACATAGGATAAGACCTTAAGCGTGAAAATTTTATTCTTGAATTATGTGGTTTTCCTATTATAATTAGTGTTGCTCACACTATTCTTCTTGGTTTTAGTCAATGACTGGAACCCGAAGGATCTGTGTTAATGTGGAATGCGATGGGAAATGCAATGATTGTCCCCCTGAGCAACCAAACGATATGGGAGCTAGAATGAAAAATCTTGTAGCCATGCTCACACAACTTTCTCAAGCTATGAATCATGCAAGACTTCCAAACGAGCAAAGGAAGGAGCAACATTCTGTTGAATCCTTCATGAGGCAGCATCCACCTTCTTTCAGCGGGTCTACTGATCCATTAGTTGCTGAATAATGGATTAGTACTACTGAAAAGATATTTTCAGTTCTTCAATGTTCTAAACATGATAAAGTCATCCTAGCAGTGTATCGTTTGGAAGGAGATGCTGATCAATGGTGGAATATTATTAAGAATACGAGGCAAAGGAATGAAATTGAGTCCATGGAATGGAACGAGTTCAAGAACATATTTTTCAATAAGTACTTCCCTCGTATTCTCCGAACAAAGATGGAGATAGAGTTTCTTGAACTGAAGCAAAGGGATGATGAATCTGTTGGTACCTATGAAGCAAATTTTAAAAGACTTGCAAGGTACTCTTCTGGTATTATTATCCAACCTGAGAGTAAGATCAATCAATTCTTTAGTGGCTTAAAACCAAGTCTTCGAAGGGTGTTAGCCATAAGGGACTTCAATAGCTACGAGAAAATCGTTTGATGTGCTCTCAAAGTTGAGATAGAGATTGGAGTAACCCATCAGTCATATGGGTTTGATAAGAAGAGGAAAATGGAATTCAAAGGAAAATCTAAAGAGCACACTGAAAAGAAGATGAGCTTTCCCTTATGCTAAAAGTGTGGAAAGAAACATGGAGGGAGTTGTCTTAAAGGGACAAGTAAATGTTTCAAATGTGGAAAGGAAGGTCATTGGGCATTTGAATGCCATGATAATGGGATGAAGATGTCCAATGATGCAAACAAAGGAAGGGATACACAGAATGAACCTACTACACTTCAATGTTTCAAGTGCAAGGAGATGGGGTATTATGCCAATCAATGCCCAAATCCAAGGGTTGATGATGATGGTCGACGTCAAAAAACTCTTAAGGCTAAAGACAAAGGAAAGTTACATGCAATTTCTATCAGCGATGTGGAGTACGATAACGAAGTGGTGAAAGGTTCACTTACCATCCACTCTAAAGTATCAAATGTTTTATTTGATTCTGGATCCACCCACTCTTTTATTTTTGAAGAATTTTCTAAGGGTATCACCGTATTACCTCAACAAATAGATGTTGAGTCAGCAGTGACAACACCTAATGGCACATCAATCGCATAAAAAGTTTGTAATTCTTCTCCAATTGACGTTTGTGGGAAAGTGATTCCTACAAATCTTGTGATCCTTCCTTTAGTGGAATTTGATGTTATTCTTGGCATGGATTGGATTTCTTTATACGGAGCTCATATCAATTTCCAAAGAAGGGAAGTCACATTTCATATCCGAGATCAATCTATGATCATCAATTAATGCAAGGATGAACATAACCTTCCAGGGGAAATTTCTTCCATTTCATGGGTATTGATTCCACTAAATGAAGTTTATTTATCTCAAATGGTTGGTGAGAAACTCGCGATTAAGAATATGCCCATCGTACGAGAGTTTTATGATGTCTGTCTGGAGGAATTACCGGGTATTCAACAAAATCGTGAAGTTGAGTTTTCAATAGAACTCGTACTGGGTGCTTTGCCTATTTCAAAGACACCTTATAGAATGGCCCCAATTGAGTTGCAGGAATTGAAGAAGCAACTCCAAGAGAATCTAGATAAGGGATTCATACGCCCTAGTGCGTCACCTTGGGGAGCACCTGTTCTATTTGTTAATAAAAAAGATGGATCAATGAGACTCTGCATTGATTATCGAGAACTTAACAAGATCACTATCAAGAACAAATATCCTCTCCCACGCATTGATGACTTATTTGACCAACTACGCGGAGCTCAATACTTTTCCAAGATTGATCTTCGTTCAGGGTATCATCAATTAAGGGTCAAAAGGGAGGATACACCAAAGACGGCTTTCCGTAGAAGGTATGGACACTATGAATTTATAGTGATGCCATTTGGTCTTAATAATGCCCCTGCTATCTTCATGGATCTAATTAATAGAGTCTTTAGAGACTGTCTTGATCAATTTTTGGTAGTCTTTATAGACGATATTCATGTCTATTCAAAGGGAAAGGAAGATCATGAAGATCACTTGAAAATTATATTGAAGACCCTGAGAAAGGAGAAGCTTTATGCCAAATTTACCAAGTGTGAATGTTGGTTTCAAAAAGTTGCATTTTTGGGTCACATAATCTCAAAAGAGGGGATATCTGTGGATCCAGCAAAAACAGAGGTTATTGAAAGATGGTCGAGACAAACAACAGTAACTGAGATCCGAAGTTTTCTTGGTTTGGCTGGATATTATCGACGTTTTGTAAAAGATTTTTCACGATTATCTAACCCACTCACCAAGTTGACTCGGAAAGGAGTTATGTTTGTTTAGACAAAGGTATGTGAAGTGAATTTCAAGGAGTTGAAAATAAGGTTATCCAGTGCACCTGTGCTCACACTGCCTTATAGTGGAGAAAGGTTTGTGATCTACAGTGATGCATCCAAGAAGGGATTGGGGTGTGTTCTTATGCAAAATGATATGGTGATAGCTTATGCCTCACGACAGTTGAAAATCCATGAGAAAAATTACCCAACACATGATTTGGAGTGAGTTGTGGTAATCTTTTCATTAAAGATTTGGAGACATTACCTTTATGGTGAAAGGTGTGAAATTTATACTGATTATAAATGTTTAAAGTATATTTTTACACAAAAGGAGCTGAATATGCGTCAAAGAAGATGGTTGGAGCTGATTAAGGAATATGACTACTCAATCCATTACCACCCTGGGAAAGCAAACAAGGTGGCAGATGCATTAAGTCGAAAAGACCATGCTAGTTTATCCATGATGAGGATCACAAAAGATCAAATATTTATGGATTTACAAAGGATGGATCTTGGAATTATAATGGAAGGGGAAAAATCTTATCTTTCTCAAATGAATGTTCAACCATCTATACATGTGAAGATTAAAGAGGCACAGAAAGAAGACGTTGAGTTACAAAAGAAGGTGAGAAATGTTCCTGAGTTCAACCTTGATTATGATGGGATAATAAAGTTCAGGAATTAGGTTTGTGTTCCTCCCATCCCCGAGTTAAAGAAGGATCTGCTGGATGAGGCTCATAGTTCATCATTCTCTATTCATCCTGGAAGCACAAAGATGTATAGGGACCTGAAAGAGTACTTCTGGTGGGATGGCATGAAAATAGATGTTTCTGAATATGTCTCTCGATGCTTGGTTTGTCAACATGTTAAAGCTGAGAGACAGAAGTCTAAGGGGATGTTACAGCCATTACCCATAGCCAAATAGAAATGAAAAAACATTACTATGGACTTTGTTACAGGACTTCCTAAAACATTCAAAGGCAATAATGCTATATGGGTCATAGTTGATCGTCTTACAAAGTCTGCACACTTCATGGCTATTAGAGAGGATTTCTCTCTATATCATCTTGCCAGGATATATGTAAAGGAAGTGGTAAGATTGCATGGAGTACCACTTTCTATTATATCTGATCGGGATCCGAGATTTACCACGAAGTTTTGGCGAAGTCTTCAGCATACTCTGGATACAGAGTTGAGTTTCAGCACTCCTTATCATCCTCAGACAGACGGTCAGTCTGAGAGAACAATTCAAACCCTAGAAGATATGTTGAGAGCTTTCTCTATGGATTTCAAAGGAGGTTGGGATCAACACCTACCATTGGTGGAATTTTCTTATAATAATAGATTTCACTCCAGTATTCAGATGGCTCCTTATGAAGCTCTCTATGGAAAGAAATGCAGGACTCCAACTTGCTGGGATGAAGTTGGGGAAAGAAAGCTATTAGGACCTGATCTCGTTGATGAAATGGCAGAAAAGGTCAGATCTATTCAACAACACATAAGAGCAGCTCATAGTCGACAGAAAATTTATGCCGACAACCGAAGAAAAGACCTAGATTTTGAAGTGGGTGACAAAGTGTTCTTACGAATATCTCCCTGGAAGAGGGTTATGAGATTTGGAAAGAAGCGAAAGTTGAACCCTAGATATATCGGTCCTTTCGAAATACTGGATCATGTTGGAAAGGTAGCTTACCGATTGGCGCTTCCACTAAATATCTCTCAAGTTCACGATGTGTTCCATGTATCTCTCCTGAGAAAGTACATACCTGATCCTTCACATTTACTCAGCTCAGAAGTTGTACCGCTGGAGCAAGATCTTTCATATGAAGAACAACCGATAGAGATTCTGGATCGTAGCGAAAAAGTCCTAAGAAACAAGACCACTCGATTGGTGAATGTTTTATGGAGGAACCACCAACTTGAAGAAGCTACATGGGAGCTTGAGGATATTATGAGAGAGAAGTATCCTCATCTGTTTGTTACAAAGTGACGAATTTCGAGGGCGAAATTCTTTTTATGGTGGGTAGAATGTAACACCCGAGACTTTTATGTTATATAAATCATCAAATGAATTTTTTTCTACACAACACTTGCTTGGCTTTCTTTACATGGAATCGCGACCTTCCTCGATAGCTTGCATCGTACGCAATACCGAGTTTCACTAAAAAACAATATGCTATTAAAATATTATTAAAACTAGCTGTTATGAATAGTAATAACCACTTTTTGAAATTTTGTAAATATTATTTTTCAAAATGGAATTCATTTTTGGATTCGGAATACCGAAATTAGCGTAGTGTGAAATTTTGGTATTTTTCTGAAAACTTTCAATTTTTGATGAATAGTGAGACCACTAAGTGGTAGGTTAAAAACTGAATTTTGCATAAAACATAATTTTACCGCTTCTGTGAATGGAATTTCGAAAATCCGATAGACGTGGTTGGTATCAGTAAGTAAAATGTGGTTCAATGAGATAAAAATAATTTTTTGGTGAATAGTAACTTTTTACTTTTTTTACCGCGGTTAATAGTAAATAGGATAACTAAGGGTAAATATGCTATTACTATTACCCTAACACATCCCCTAATTCTATTGGATAAGTGTAATTCGACCAAAAACAACCTTATGAATATAATATGACCATTTAGGTCCACTTGGATTAGATTATGACATTTAATATTGTTTTATTTAATGAATAGTTAAAATAGTTAAAATCAATGTTTAGTAACTAAAACATTTTTAATATGGGGTTATACATAAGATAAATTAGAGTATAAATATTCATTAGAAAGATAAAAATATTTCCTACATAATGATATTATATTTATAATTTTTAGACTTTAAATAAATTAATTTATTTATGAAACAACGATGATGCGGCAATTACCCTTTTAAAGAAATGTTAACATAATTGATGTTATAAATGCACAAATAAATGTAATTTGAGACTTTTTATGAATTACACTGATTTTATAGTTTACTGTTATATATTAGTGTTGATTTAATCAACTTGGTTCGAACATATAATTATTTTATGACTTTCAGAAAAATAATATATCAAATAGTTTCAAAATTGACACAAAATAGTTTTTAAATAAAATATTATATTATTAATTGTTATTTTATTCCTAAAAATCTAAGGTTCGGCCAAATGACTTAGACAAGGATATATATATTAATAATAAACAACTTGGGGTTCGTTTGGCATGTTATAGTAAGTGTATTAACCATATAGTGTAAGAAAACAAAAAGTCACGGTAAAAGTTAAATTATTTAACTTAGAGTTAAATCTAATTGATAAGGTTACAGTAATAACCTAAACTTGTCTAAATACTATTGTTTGATAGTATTTCGACCCATCCCAACTTTACCTTCGAAATAAGACCCTTTGGAACCATTATAAACCGATTTTGACTTTAATATAAAATAATATTTTGAGATATTCCTAAGGTGCCCCTCTCCTCCCTTATAAAAGGGCACCTCCTCCACCCCCCCTCCTCACACCAATTTGAGCACTCAAGCTCGGAAAAACCCTTCCAAAATCCCTTCTCCACTTCCCTAGAATAATCCTAGATGTCCTGGTCTTCTTCAAAGAACAATCTTTGCTCCCTAAGTGGAGGATTCAAAGAGGCGTTTCAAAGAAGAGGTAATATCCATTACCGATCTTTTCAATTTCTTTCTTATTAAACTTCTTCTTCTTTAGTTTTTTCATGATAAAGTAATAACATAAGTATTAATTAAATACTGATATGTTGTTATAAATACGAAACAACCCTAATTCACCTTCTATCCATCCTACGGAAAAAAGAAATCACCGTGCGTGCGTACGTACGAAATACCGTCTCCACGCCATGGTGTAATCTATTTTCCACCATCACCTTACAAGGATGGGTATAATGGTGTAATGAGTAACTATATATGATTATAATAAAGTGATATTGATACTGAAATAGTATAAATACACTTAAATACAATTCCATGATCATGGGAACAATATCATCGCTCGTGCGTACGTACGGAATACCGTCTCCACGATGTGATACGACTCGTTCTACATGATCATCATTAAATAGTAATTATATAAATGAATTGAATGAATAAATATGATATATGTTACACTAATACCATTCTGTATATAAGGTATCTATAACCTTAAAATAAGAATAAGAATTTATTCGGAAAAACACGCATAAGAACAAAAGGCAATAAAGACCCGTGTAACAAGTAACAATGAAATATTACTAATAAGAAGCTAAGAATATGACCATATATGATATCATATAAATATGTATGATTCTGGAATAAGTCAATAACATTATTTAAACCATTATACAAGAGCTTTGGACACGTACAAAGCAAATCGGACCTAAGGTAAGGGAAATATCACAATCTCATTTTTATCCGAGATTGTTTATACTTTAGTATTTACTGGGGTGTATTTTATCATCCACATCCATGTTTCCTGAATATGTAATATTATTTACATCCACATAAAAATGTTTAAATCCAATTTTACCCTTCGGTGAGTTTTTAGTAAAGAATATGAAAGGAATCTTTTGTCGTTTTTCGTACGAGGTACTTTTTGACTTTTCCGACAAAAGTATGGGAAGAATGTTTTTTTAACTTATACGGGAAGAAATGGATTTTTAAAACATTATTTCCAAGAATCTTCCTTTATATGTTTTCAAGTTTATTTTTAATCAACTTCTTTTTTTTATAATTGTATTACATGTTAAGAAAAGAAAAGTGTTTTTGAAGTAGAAAGGATATTTTCCTCAGGAATGGAGTTCAAATGTTTTATCAAAATTATTTTCCATCTAAGATAATATAGGGTTTTGTTTTTATCCCTATTATTACATTGATTTGATTATGTTTTGAGGGAATTATTTTTATGAAGTCATTTACCTTATATGATTTGTTTTATGATGTCATGATGTTTCAAGAATCCCATTTTTGTTATATGTGTTATGCGATGATGTATGATTTATGATTATGTGGCACACATAAGAAAGGATTCATTATAAGATGGGTGGGACCTATATCTCCCTCCAATGCATTGGGTAAAGATTTATATCTCATGAGATAGACATGGCTGGAACAGAAGTTTATTTCGGTTCAGTGATACAGGACTGAAACGAGGAGTGAACTCGGTTCAGAAATGGACTTTGTCCGCTAAGATAGTCTTGGCAATGAGTCATGACTAACGAGAAATGATTTTCCATGATTATGTGTGCATGCCACAAAGTTTCAAGTTTTATTTTATGATTATGGGGATCTCATTTTCACTTTTACGATTTATTCCATGTTAAGATATTATGATCTCTTTTGCAGGTTATGATTTTCAAAAAGATATGATATGATATTTATTTCCTTTATTTTCCATTGCTGAGCATTTGAGCTCACCCTTTTTTGTATGTTTTCTTTTCCCCAGGTCAGGAAGATGGATATTAATTAGAATATGCTAAAAGGGACCCTAGATATGATGAAATAAATGGGAGACACTGTAGAAGATTTATGAACCAGTTGTTTATGTTTCACAGTTTCTAAAGACACTATACCTATACGGTCCTTTGTGGTTTTGTCATATGTTGTAATAAGTGTGATTCAATTTTGAAGTATTAATAGTGTATGTAAAGTATGGGTTGTTATAGTTTTGTTCGACCCAACATGCCTCCATGGGGTGCTCCATGAGCGTAGCAGAAGTTCGTAGTTTCCTGGGGTTGCTGGCTTATTATCGGAGGTTCGTTTCAGACTTCTCTCGAGTTGCTTATCCATTGAAATCTTTGACTAGGAAGGACCAGGTCTTCCTATGGAGTGAGAAGTGCCATAAATATTTTGGCTACTTGATGGATAAGTTGGTCAGTGTTACAGTACTCAGGTTTCCAGAGGAAGGGTTGTTGTATGAGGTGTTTTGTGATGATTCTGGCCTTGGTTTGAGGTGCATACTGATGCAGGAGAATGGTGTGATCTGTTATGGGTCTAGGAAGTTTCACCCTCATGAGCGTAACTATGCCACCCATGACCTAGAGCTTGCAGCAGCTGTGTTCTCACTGATGTTGTGGTGACATTACCTCTTTGGGGAGCACTTCGTGGTTTTCTTAGGTCACAAGAGTTTACGATATATCTTCTCCCAGCACGACCTAAACTTGCAGCAGTGGAGAAGGGTTGAGTTTCTCCAAGAATATGACTTCAAGATCTCTTACACTAATGGTAAGGGCAATGTTTTAGCTGATTTCTTGAGCAGGAAGTCGCATAAGGAAGTGGTTCAAGAATCTGCTAATGCTTGGAATGTGATGGGAGAGTTGGCTATCTTGCACTTGGATGCAAGGGTAGAGTGTGTTAGAGGATGTTTGTTTCAGATGATGGTGGAGTCCTCCTTATTGCAGCTGGTGAAAGAGTCTCAATGGGGAGACTCTGAGGATGATGTAATGCCGGATTGTATCGATCAGTGAAATTCTCCAGAAGGATGGCCAGAGGACAGCCGACATCAGATGCCTTTTCATGGATGGTTGTTTGTTCCGGATGCGATGTGTGAGGGAGTTCTCTGTGAGTTCCATAGCTCATCCTTGGTGGTACATCCGGGAGTTACAGAAATGTACCGAGGCCTGAGGGAACAGTTTTGGTGGCTCTAGGTGAAACAGGCAGTGGCATAGTTTGTAGCTAGGTTCTTAGTGTGTCAGCAAGTAAAGTCTGAACACCATGTTCCCAGTGAATTGTTGAATACTTTAGATGTCCCCGAGTGGATGTCGGATGACATCTCAATGGACTTCATCATAGAACTACCTAGGGCTCAGGGTGGTTATGATGCTATCTGAGTAGTGGTGAATCGGCTGACGAAATCAACTCACTTCAAAGCAATTAAGGAGTCAGGCCCGGTGAGTACATTAGCACATAGGTACATAGACGATGTAGTGCTCTTTCATGGAGTTCCAAAGATTATCATCTCAGATCGGGATACTCGGTTTACCTCACGAGTCTGGAGGGTGTTACAACATGCCATTGGAAGACAACTATGCCTTAGAACTCCTTTCCACCCCCAGACCGATGGGAAGACGGATCGGACTATCCAGACATTGGAGGACATGCTGCGAGCATGCATTCTGGATTTTGGAAGATCATGTGTGTGACACTTACCTTTAGTAGAGTTTTCCTAAAACTACATCTTCTACTCTACTATTGGCATGACACTGTTTGAGTATTTGAATGGAAGACCATGTCTTCCATCCATTTGTCGGGCAGAGGCTGGTGATACAAGTTCTCTTGGTCTAGAGGTAGTACATAGCGCCATAGAGAAAGTTCAGGTTGTGCGTGAGAGGATGAAAGCGGCCCAGGACCGACATAAGTCTTACGCTGATCTTCAGAGGAGGCCCATGGAGTTCGAGGTGGGAGATCATGTGTTCTTGAATGTTTCCCCTCAATGGGGGCAATGGAGGTTGGGAAAGGGAGTAAGTTATTTCCTAGGTTCATCAAACCTTTCAAGGTGCTGAGGCGAGTCGGCGAGGTGGTATATCAGCTGGCCATGCCACCTCAGTTGGAGACGGTTCATGACATCTTCCACGTCTCCCAGCTTCGTCGGTACTTACATGACGACTCTCACGTTATTGACTAGGGACAGTAAGATATTGGAAATGATGCTAACTTCAAGGAAGGACCAGTCAGAATTGAGGATCATAATGAGAAGGTGCTCCGTGGATGAATCAACGCCTTGGTTCGTGTGTTTTGGAGGTATGATGGCCTCGAGGAGAGCACTTGGGAGCTGGAGGCTCAGATGCACGCTCAGTTCCCAATGTTGTTTTGAATTGTGTTTTTCTTTGTTATTCGGAACTTTGTTTTGATGTTATACTCTGTAACATTGATATGTGGAATGATTGGTTTGTCGGTTGTGAGATTTTTTGTTTTCTGTGTTCTCGGGATGTCTGTAACATGTCCGGATGTGTGAGGAAAGGGAAAAACCTGATCCTTAATCAAGACTAATTAATGCGGATGTGATTGAAACTATTCAGGCGAGTCAGTGCCGCCTAAAGCGGATAATATCTCGATATAGGAGATGTAATTCCTAAAATCTATAACTAGGGTTGTTGGTTAGGTTCATGTTATAACGAGATCCATAAGAGGTATCTTGTTCAGTTATTCTTGGTTGGTTTTTAATTCTAGGGGATGTGAATGTTTTAAGAGGTATCCAATGTAATAGCCTGGACCACTATGGTCCATTTCTTTATGAAATGTGGTGTTGATGGTGTGTCGGAAGGTAAAGGTGACATGTGGGTGCGTTTGGGTGGACCTTTAAGGAAAGCTAAAGGGAAATATATTTCACATGGTTGGACCACGGTTTGGCTAAATTGTGCGGCCTAACTTTGCAAGGTTGGTGTTGGAGGCAGTGTCTAATGCACGGTTAGCGCACGGTTTGGCTAACCGTGTGGACTAACCGTGTGAGTGACTGTTGAGGCAGAAGCTACCACACTGTTAGTGCATGATTTGTTAAACCGTTCAAAATAATCATGCAGGCACTTGAAGTTAGATCCTAATTTTGTTGATTTAACTCGTTTTTCCTTTAATCACCTCATTTAAGCCCCAATCAGCCATAACTCAGGATTAACCTTCCTTGAAGGTGGAAGAACATATCGCAAGCGATTTGGAGACTATCCGGAGGCTTCTCTTCGCGAATCGAAGATGGTTTATCAAGGTATGTGATCCTTTTGTTTGGTTTCATTTATCTACCTAGATCTAATCCTCCTATTCTCTCGTCTTCTTAGATCTATGCCCATTTTGGGTAGATCTAGGTGTATGTATGTCGTTTGTGATGAGATTTGGCCTTGGTTGTGTCAGGAGAGAAGATCTAAAAAAGATTCGTGGATAATCAACCTGGTTTCTTGAGCGTTCTTCGACCATTGTGGTTTCGTCAAAAACCTTTGAGGTAGGGATTTTACCTTCGTCTATCTAATTTGTGTATCATGCGGGATGGGTGTCCTCTTGCTTGCACGAGACATAGTTGAACCACTTTAAATGAAGATAATAACTGGCTTAATGAACGGTGATAGGGTAGTTGTTATGTTTATCCTTATTTTCCCTATTGTTATGTTGTGAATTGAATAGGCTTATTCCTACTGAAAATCACGATCATTGGGGGCCATTGCTTGCACAATTAAATGTTTCCCTCTCTTTCTAGACTATTTTATAGAAAATTTGTGGAATATGGAAATTAGTTAATCACGTAAAGTTGAATGATTAAATGAATATCTGAAACCCTTGTGTGATCACCCCGGTTGAACAAAATAGCATGATGAACATGTGGGTGTTGGTTTGGTTATGTGGTGTGTGAAAGGGGGGGGGAATCCTGGGATATTACGAATAAGATGGGAATCAAGGCTGCATTAAATGATATTAAATGGGAAATGATGTGGAAGAATCCTTTTTTTGTGATACGGTTGTGGAGATGTGGTTATAGTGGCAGAAGGGCTGTAGTAATGGGTTGTGATATTACAAGAAAGTGGAAAGTTGATGAATGAACTGTGGGGAATGATAATGAATTAAACGCGGGAACAATCGATGGGGATTAATTGTTGATAAAATGGTTCGTTTTGTATTGCTTGTGTTCTATCTATCCTAATTTGGGGTTGGCAGGTTTTTTTCTATGAACTGCTTGATCTGGTTTTAAAATTTCCCAGTAGTTAAGGAACTTATAAACTAATACTGTTGAAACATGAAAACCTAAATGGGGATGGGTTTGTTTGTTGTATGCATGGTTCATAGTACCATTTCTGAGACACATTCTTAGTTTCCTTGTTTAGAATACATCGGTTTGGTTGTGTGTTTGGAATACATATATGTATCTGTATGTTTTTGTTTTTTTTTCACCCCACCCATGTTCAGTACTTAGTGCCAAACACTTCCATTTTATGGGAGAGGGTGTTTTTTCCCTTGTTACTAGCTCCTTCCTGCTCCTTCTTCCATAGGCCATGACGGCTTGAGGCGACCATACACCCTAGACTCTTCGAGTAGGTTTCGATTGGTGTGATTTTAACCCAAGACTCTTTAAGCAGGTTTACTGTTCCCAAGAATCTTTGAGATGAGTCCCAGGTGTGTGCGGGCGGGATATGTGGTTCGTGAGGCCCACGTGTGTGCGGGAGGGATATGTGGTTCGTGAGGCCCACGTGTGTGTCAGCAGGATATGTGGTTTGTGAGGCCCAGGTGTGTGTGGGATGGAAGAGTGTGGTAGCATCAAGGCATTCGCCGTTAGGAAGAGAAGCTAGCTAGTATGGGAAATGGGGCGGGTACCCAATACTCTTGTTCTTATATACTACAACCTGTTGTTTTCTATTTTGGTGAATGTGTCTAGTGAGGTTGAGTGGATAGATTTCCTTGCAAGGTTTGGGTTCTTCTGTTGTTCTAACGGGGAATTAGGATGTCTCCCCACCTATGCACGGGAGCTTTAGGCATTCCTACTGAGTATACTTGTATGCTCACCCAACATTTAATTTCATGTTTCCAGGAGGACTACCAGGTCCGTGCGGGACCGTTCTAGTCGGGAATGTTGGAGTTGTTACAGTTTTTGTACTCTTGTTTCTTTTGGTATTTCACTTTTTGAGTTTCCTTGTACATTGTACTTTGTTTCAAAACTGTTTAAACATGCATGTGGGATTGGTTTGGGTTTATTTTTATTTACATGTTCCTTTTCTTTTGGTGTTTGACTTATCCTATTTCCCGATCTTAAATAAAAATGTTTATGCCTCCCATATTTGTGAAAACTCATACCCTTGGTGCTAGTCACCACCGCAGAGCCTACTAGAGGTGGAACTCGGGGGGTCATTACCTCCCTTTCAAAATTTCCATCTTAGGAGGGGCATCTTTGGTTGGAGGGGGTCGTGACACGGTTACTCTCAACCATCATAACATTGTCAACACTTTCTTTACAATATTATAAGAATATTTTCAAAATAATTTTTTTTTTATAATTATGTAACATTAAATTATTTCAAAAAAAGAAAGAGATATTTCACTCCAATAGTTTTGATTTCATCTATTTCAAAATCCTTTAATGGATTTTATACTTTTTTGAATTCAAATCATTATGATTAAAATTTTCTATATTGTATTAATGGTTTTGTGATATGTTTGACTATAGATGTGTTATTTTTATACCATCAAGATTTATGGTGAAATTAATGACATTTGTTTTCTAGATTTAAAACGATTGTTTATGTTTTATTTCAATTTTTCATATGTGGAATGTATTGGACATATTAAGTGATGGGTGGAGCCCGATATAGATCCTTGATGCATCGGTAGGTCACATGAGACAACTAGATGTGGAATTGGCCAAGGCCTTTCCAAATTAGATATATGGTTTTGGCTGAGGCTTAAATCAATTTTAGACGTCTTGGCTGAGGCCTTGAAATTGTTTTTCATAATTTCTGGCATTATACATTCCCTCAATATAAAAATAATATGGATGGTTCATGTGGTCATTCGACTTGTAGAATACCCATGATTATGTTTTATTATTTCATTATTTACTCATCTCATATTCCTTCCATAAAAGAGTAATGTTTAATATTTATAAAGGCATGTGTTTTCAATTATTCACCATGCTTAATATTTATGTTATCATCCACTGTATTTCTTTTCCTTACTGATCATTTAAGCTCACCCCTATTTTATGTTTCATTTTCACAGGATATGAAGAAGTTAGTTATAAGTAACTTGCAGGCATAATATAGGAGGCTTAGAAGTTTCTAATGAAATAAATTTGTGTTTTATTTCTTTTCATATTGTGAATTTGATCTTATGTATGAATATTGATTCCAATAATACTAAACTGATTGAAATTTTGGGACATTATTTCCTTATGATCAAGCCAATGATATGTAATAATGCACTGAATATAGGTAATTGGGGTCGGGGAATTACATTTACCAATATATAAGTGTCTTCTTAATCCCTAAAAAGTGTTAAATGTCTCCCACTGATTTTTTATACAATATAATATTCTATTCAGACCACAGATATTAAATTCCTTCTTCACTCAAGGAAAATGAGTGATAAAAAGTTATGGGCTTAAATTTTGAGTAATGGTTACCATAAGAAATAAATATCAATGATCATAATTATGAATATGGTAAAAATATGGTTATTATAATGTAACCAACAAGAATGAATATAATATGAAGAATTCATATCAATTGAATCATGGATCATGGTCTAATAATCACATCATGCACATTATGATAAAGAACCCAATATCAATGGATATTGGTATCATCAGACTATAACCAAAACAAAAGTCATGTCATTTCTAGAATAACTCATGGATCACTCCTAATATAATTTTCACATAGTGGAAAATGTTCCATGGGGGATTAATATCAATATCTTATCCCACACAGAACATCTGATGTGATATAAATATTTACCAACAGTATATTACATCTATAAAATTCTGGGCCCACCCATAAAAAATTGTTACATACATACATATGTGTTCCATATAGAGAAGATTAATAATTTTATCAAACCAATATTATCCTTAAAATGGTTTTTTGATTTATTTTCATTTGAATTGAATATAAACCAGTCATATAAATATGAATGATATTTTAAAAAGAACATATCCCTAGGTTTCAAATGAAATTTATGTGGATGTTGACATAGACAGAACAAATACTTGAAAAAATGATTCTATGAAAAGTATCACAAGAGAGATTAAAATTTGGATAAATATAATAATATCATATTATTTTCAAAAAACATCATTCCAATCATGGGTTAGATCATAAAACCCCCCACAGGGGTACTTCCTTTTCAATATTAAAAGGAAAATTAGGTAGAACATTGTAAAAGTGTTTCTTGAATACACTTTTAAAATTTGGCTAAAAGAATATTTTATTTTTATATTAAAAACAATATTAAGAAAGTTGAATTAATATCCATTTTAGACAATTATTTTAAATAGAAACATCAGTAATTTATACTTTAATGTAACATAATGGTTTACCTTAAGGAAGTGTTGAGTCAAAGACTAACCATTGATTACGAAGTGGAAGAAACCCAATATTATATTTTTATTGAAAACTATATCATAAAAGAAATAAAAAACACTTTTGAAAATGTTTATGGATAATTATTAATTTTATATGAAATTAAACATGTTCAGATTTTCATATATTAATGGAATGCGTCGATGAGAAGTGGAAAGGATGAGGATGGATGATAAAATTCTATTTTAGAGGATTTTAATTATTTTCAACATAGTTTTATTTTTATGAAGGAAGAGAATTCATCAATATTGTTTATTTTGAAAAAATATATATTTTTAATGATTAACAAATTAAATACAATATAAACTGAATGATGAATCTTAGGGGGAAACATTCTAACTCTATAATGAATCATGAATTATGCAAAGCCCTATATTTTAAGAAATATATCAATAATAGTCTAAAGTAGTAAGATGATTAATATAAGTTAAATGTCCATGATTAATAATAATGTTACATATTGGATATCATGGGGAAACAAACAATGTATACAAAATCATATTAGTGTATAATATTATATTACTCTTCAATGAAGGGAGATTGAGTTTGAAAATCTTAAAACATTTTATCATTTTAAGTCGTAACCCCATTAGAGAAATAACACTAAATATAAAATTGAATATAATGAATATAATAGATTTAAGATTAAAATATAATAATGCGACGTAGATACACCATTGAAAATAAAGCACGATTCATAACTATATATGCATCTCAATGGTGTGAACTTTATAACTAGAAACCACTAGAGTAACACAATTGTTATGTTAAGAATGATTTTATAATGATTTCTTAAGGAAGAATTGTAAAACATCATAAAAAAGTGAGTAAATGAAATAAAATTTATTACATTTTTAAAATAAACAAAACTTGGAAAATATAGTTCAATAAGAATTTTATAACTAAGAGGAAGGAAACATATTTACCACAAACTATTTCATTGGTTCTAATTAATTATTAATATTTATATAGAATACTATATAACAAAAATAATCTTATAAGGTATATTAAAAATTATAATATTATTATATATTTAATTTAACATGCAACATTAATTATTATTAAATATTTATTTATCATATATTTTTTGAAGACATTTTCTTGGGATTGAATTAGTGGACACTTATTGTAGTATTTTTTTTATCATATAATATATTAACTTTTATAAATTATAAAACCATTATAGAACCAAAAAATAAATCATTAATTTCTTATTAAGTTATAATAATATTAATATTTATGTTTCCTTACTAGACTATGACAAAGGTTTATAAAATTATAAAATTATGTTGTTGTAGTGCCAAAACAAGAACATTCTATATCATGATGGGTGATTCTATATAAGGAAGTGTAAAATATCACTAAAAATACGATTAAAGATAAAATTTATATATTTATAATATATTGAATAATATTTTTATTCATTTGGAAAAATAAAGAATATCAATTTGAAAAATGAATATCATTACTTCATGTAGTTGGTAGTCCACTAAATGCATAGTTAACATTATTTTGTTATTTATAAGAATATTTAATCAAATAAATAATGTCGTTTAAAGTTATATAACAATAATAATTAATTTTACTAATGGTATTTATGTAATTATAAAGATAATTTTAGGGTATATTTCAAACGTAATGGCTAAAAAGAAATGGTTAGTAGTAAACAATACTCAAATTGGAACCATAAAACATCTCTTGGAAATATCCTTTTAAAATTGAAGGATTATGATAAATAATTAAGGCTCTAATAACATAAAAATTAGATATACTTGTAGTAAGAGAATAATTTCATTGTTTTCAGATGTAATTATTTGCAATGGGTGTTACTTGAAGGGGTGGAATTATCCTTTTTATAAACAAATCAAAGGTAACTATTGTGAATACCCCGTTACTTTTAATTTATATCACTACACTATTGAATATCCAATGACTAAAAAAATTCAAAACCATGGAGTGTGGGATGATATTTTGTCAAACGATCCCCTTCAATGAACTCCCAAACATGTTTTTAACTTGGTGGAATATATTTCATCATATTTTATTTTACATTGACTTTTTTTAATAGGGTACCCAAGTAGCATGTGATTTAATGAACATAGAATTTATTTCTTAAATTTTGGTCTTTTAACATAAAATGAATTTCAGTTTGATATAATTTTATTCTATATTAACATAAATGCAAATTTTATAATAAAACCTTATATATATATATATATATATTGAAAAATAGTTTTGTATAAAAGTTTTTATTTTTCAATTTAGTGTTATTAATATTGATTAGAATTGATGAAAAATACGATGAGTGATAATTTTTTAAATAAATGAATAAAATTATATTAATGTAATTTTTTTATTAAATCAATTTATTTGAATAGATAAAATTTTAAAAATGTAAATAAAACAATTCACTGACTATAATGGGGGTTTCCCCCATCATGGTCATCAAATTTTATATAAGTTATCATAATTTAATTTCCAGAAAAGAAATTGACACTATTACATAATATTATTATGTTGATATAACACATGATATTAGTTTTAATAGACTGATTTTCTAAAGGTTATGGAAAATAATATTTTTGATATAAGTGATTAAATCAGTTTTTAGATTAAATATGACTTATGTATCCATAGTGATGTACAAGGCTTTTGAAACTAACACATTGTTATTTTAAAAAAAATTACTTATAAATGTATTTACTTTATTGTGAAATATTTTAATAAAATTTATTTAAAACCTTTTTTATTGTACTTTCATAAATGTAATAGTTGATGGCAATAATGATATTTTCAAATATTTTACTAAAAATCAATGCCTTTAAAAAAAATTCAAAAATTCATATTTAGATAACAAATAATTTATAAATAAAAAAATTAAATCATATTTATCTAGTTTAGGTTAGAAAATATACAAAAATAGTTTTTTATTTATAAATATAATGAAAACAATTTTTTATAAAACAAATACTATTTTCATTAAAGGTATATATATGAAATATGAAACAAAATATGATGAATAAAAAATTAAATAAATTATTACACATTTATATAATCAAAAAATATAGTTAAAAATCCCCTCATGATATGTATATGGGATCTAAGCCTAGGTTAACCTCTAGTGATAGTCGATGGTGGTGACTCTTTGTAGTAGAAATATCTTGGAAATTTCCATGAGTATAAATTTATTACCCTTATGATTTCCATCCAACTATAATTGATTATATTTGGATTTGGATTTTTCTGAAAAAACCTATAGAATATACTTAAATTATGATCTTGGACAAATTAGCCTTATACAGACGACATAGACTATATAATTTATTTATTTACTTCATAGATATCATAATATTTTACATAATTTTGTACTTGATAATTTAATTTCTATATTATAATAGTTAACTTTTATTTTATCATTTCATATTTGAATTTTAGTTTAGTATTGTGTATTGATGAATATATAAAAAATTTATATATTTATGGAAAATACATTGTGAAATCTCAGGGCATTATATAACCCTTTATATTAATTTCTTCCTCTCAATTTTAATACTGATTACATGTGAGTAATTTAAATAGGATGATCCTAAATAACCACATAATTATAGTTAATGATGATTTGATTTAATATATGAATTGATATTTCCTATACACAATTTTATATGAACCCAATCTAAAAATAGAAAATCAATTCCTAATTGAATCCAAATAACAAGTAACTTCCACAAAACTCAAATAATATCATTTTACAATGTATATAATTATAATTCCAACCTATATTTTTATTTATTATTTAATATCTTATATGTTAGAACATATAAAAAATAATAAATAAAAAAATTTAGTGTGCTGAATTACATTTTAATTCAATAAAAGAAATTTCATACGTTATCCCTTATTCACATGGTCTAAGCACTTATTGGATCCTAATTTCATAATTACCCCTAGGATTGGGGAATTTTTTTGAGAAATTTCGAATTTCTATGAAATTAATTTTGTTTTTAAAATTTTCCCATTAGTAATCATTAAATGATAGACAATATCTCCAAAATAATATAATCTAATCTCCCTATTCAAGAAATTCCACTGTGCCAATTTTTAGATTTTTACTTTGTATTGAGTTAGATATAATTTTTTTTATTATCTGTGTCCCATGAACATCCACGAGACTCCTTACTTTCCCTCTCTTTTTATGAATTAATTTTTATCACATTATTAATAAAATTTCATGATAACCGATTCAGAATAATCAGAATTTTTATCACTCAAGAAGAAATTCCAAAGGGGTTTTTAAATTGAGGTAATCACTATATTTTACATCTCAATTATTTTTATTTAATTTTGAAACCATTACTAATACTAAAATAGGTTAACATGGGTGACAAAGAAATAAAATTAAAATATTATTATCATAAATAGTCAAGGAAATATTTAACTACAATTTTTTCTATTTTATTATACTATCACTTTAAACAATTGTTATTTTAGTTCAACCAATACCACTTTTAGTTCTATATATGTCATTATTGATACATCCTATTATAATTTATATTGTGTTATCATACACTTCCTTACTAATTCTATTAAAATAAAATGTTAGTGAACACTTCATATTGGTTTGTAATGAGTATATGATTAACCATTGATACCCACCTAGTAGTTTCAAACCTGTTTTGAAGTTGGTCTTATTTTTCATGCACATGATCATGATTGAGTTGATACACTACAGAACAATTTAGATTTTATGAAACATAGTTACATATATGCTTGATCCTCTGTCCAAAAATAATGTCCATACATGGCTTACATTCCTATGAATACCATATTGTCAAAACATTTCAAAATTTATTGGGTATTAGCATATAATTATTCTTATCTTAAATACATTAACTAATGATATCTCATCCCAATTCTATATATAGTCTATATTTACTCAACTATACATAAGTATTATGTATAACTCATAAATTTTGAACAATCTTATCATACAAAAACTGAAATTATACTCAACTAAATTACTAACATGTATTGTTATCAAAACACTTATACAATACCAACTATGATACCTTCTGGACGTGACTATAAAATTAAATAGTTTAAATAGATTATTTCATTATAATAAATTTCTATGTTCATCATGGTATTGTGTTTCCATGAATTTTTAAAAATATCAACTAAAATAACTCATGAATGTTTCAAATATAAATATTTCGCATTTTAAAAGAGACTTTTTAAACCATAACAATTATTCAACAACTCTTAAATTTTTTCTTATAAGCTACACCTATAGACATACCATAACAATAATTTTCTTTTTATAATATGAAATGTGATGCATAATAATGGGTGAGTTCAAATTATTGGTAATGGTAAGAATAAATAATAAACATCAATGATTATAGTTGAATATAAAATAATCATATGGGTATGAGAATATAAGAAAGAAGCATTAATATAGATATATAATTCATACCTAAATAAACAAATATCACAATCTATGAATCATGTAATTATAATTTTGAATAAAAAATAATATTTCAAAGGATAATTTTTTTATTTTATGATCGTGGTTAAAACATTATGTAGGAAATCATTATCATAAGTCTGTGTATGCTCACAAGACGATCCTTATATTATGGAAAAATTCCTATTGTGGATTTGGGTTTTCCCCCATAATCCCATAGATAACATCTTAGGATATATAAAGCATTAAAAAATGAATTATCGGGATATATAAGTCCCTAACCTCCAATGAAATTACATTATGTACATGAATAATGTACTAGATAGAAAGAAATTATAATTCCATTAAAGAATATTAACCAATGAAATAAATTTTTTTGATGATTACTTTAAAAAAATATGACAACAGACCATCTAGATAAATTAGGTAGATGGTTTCATAAAACAATATTCCCATATAAGAAATTAATCATTGTAAGACTGTGACATAGATATAATACTACCATTAAAAAATAAATAATTTAAGTGGTATAACCTAATAACAAATAATTGGCATCAATTGATTCCATGAGATTAATTTCAAAACAAATAAAACAATATCATCCTTATAAAATAATAAATAGTGAAAAAAATATTTAGGAATTTTCTATTGGATAATACAAAGGGAAATTAGATGAAATTTTATTATGTTTTTTGTAAAACAATTTTATCATTTCTATAAAATATTATGTTATGGTACATTTTTAAAATCCATTATCAAAAAAGTAATGCCAAAGACTTTGTAAAAATGAATTTTGAAAAGAAATATATACAATTGAGAATTGTTTGTGACATAAAGGATTATTTTGTTTAACCGTACAGTGAAATAAAAAACCATTATTTAGAAGAATATGAAAACAAATATTTTATATCTTCATAGAAATCCCACATCGAAATAAATATAAAAAATTTAAAATAGGTTAGGATAAGTTTGAATGGAATAAAAATTATAAGTGTCTTGGTACTTGGAAAATTAGTGTAAATTATTGACATTAAGAATAGAACATGTATAGGGAAGATAACATATCAATTATGTGTATGAGGATTACTATCAATGTTGTTTCATTGTCAAGAAGTAATACAATTAAAAATTAATGATGATTTGGAATGAAAAATTATTTCCATGTAGGTTTTTTGGGAATATTATATGTAATAAAAGCTTAATATCACATCGAAACATTATAAATCCATAAATCATGATGAGTAATGTAAAACTTGTAATATTATACGGAATATAGAAATCATAGTACCAATAAAGAAAGTAAACTAATGGAATTTATGTCTCTATGATTAACCATAATTCCATTATTAGAAATAAATTAAAATTATTTTCACCATACTTGGGGTATTTTTTTCATAATAACAAAACATACCCTATAGAGGGGTGATAAAGAGAGAAGACCTTATGAATTTTTATGTTTTGGATTCAAAACCCCATTAGAGAAAAAAATTGAATATGAATTTTAATATAATAAAATATGGGAGAATCAATAATTATAATTATTAAAGGGAAGAATATACACCATTCTAAAGAAAACATGGTGTATAACATGAACTATGTTTCATGATAATAAAAATTGATATAAGAAAACCTTTCAAGTAAAATAATAGGGAAGAGTTATAAATGCATATAATGGAATGAGTAAATTATATATAATGTAATCATTAGGTAGAATAAATTAGATATGTATTAATGTATTTTAATAAGAAAATATGAAACTTTGTTGAATAAAATTTAGAAAGCACAAACTGTTACCTTGTTTCTGAGTTTTTATGCACATGCCTTTAAAATATAGGGTAATAAAACAAAAATCTATAGATATATTATTTTATAAATTATTCTTATATATTTATTAAAATATGTACCTTTTATTATCATAATATATTTACATACTATAATGTTTTTTGGTAATTTGTTTTTGTGAAAATTAAATCTATGCCATCTTATTTCCATATTTTTAGACATAAAAGGTTATATTAAGTTAGATAAGAAATATATCCATTATATAACTAAAAATAATAATAATGTTTTTATTATAATATATTATTTTTTTTATTTAAGTTCCAATTTTCATCAATGATTTTTTTTTATAGAATTAATCATTTTGGTGTGTCAACCGATGCAAACATAAACACACTATATATTAATGGGTGAGTTTGTTTAAGAAAGATAATAATAAGTTATAATGGAATAATTAGTATATTATTTTTATTATCTTTTTCCTGAATCATATTTTATTTTTTCTATATTAATAATGAAAAATAGTTTGAAAAATAAAAAATTTTACCTAATAGAGGTGGTCGTTTGAAACACTAAACACTAATGATATTTTATTTTATTTCTATATTCACATAAAGGAGTAAACAAGGGTTTTAAAAATAATATAATCAATCAAAATTATAATAATTATAATGAGTTCATTATAATACTTTTTCTATGGTATGTTTTTTATATTATTATTAAGAAGAATAGGTAAAGTGGATATAATACTCACTTTGTTCTACTGAACATTATCTTGAAATCACCAATGGAAGTGAAGGGATGATGGTACATTATAAAGACGAAAAATAGATGGAAGTAAGAGATAATTAAATGAGTATAAAAATTTATTATATAGAAGTTGTAAATTGAAGGATTGGATGCTGTATAAAGGTGTATAATTTCCTCCTTTCAAAAGTGGTGGGGAGGGAAATTTTTTAAAATAACCCATTCATTTGCAATGATATAGTTACCCAATTCAAGTTTAAAATTGTAAAAAAGTTATTAAATGGATAATGGGGTGATATTTTTCCCATAAAATAATCAAAAAACATTTATACACATGTTATAAACACGATTCAAGTCATTTGTTCTCATTTTTTTTATATTGCCAATTTTTAAAAGTGTAAATATTTTTTACAAAAGTAACGTGTTTTCCTAAAAAAATATTAAATAATCCAAATAAATTAATGATTTTAGGAATATTAAAAATTCAAATATCCTTCAATCAAATTCAATTTCTAAATGAGGTAAAATTTACGTTTTAATTAACAATGTATGTAGATTTAGAAACTAAATTTTAGAAAAATATTATTATCACTGTAATGTTTTCTACATCTTTTTTAGAATTGATGAAAAATTTAATGAGTGATAAATTTTAAAATATATCTTTAAAAATTATATTAAAGTGAACATTGTGAATTGATTACATATTTTAAGTAGATAATAATATGTGATATTAATTGTGAAATTTTTTTAAAATAATTTTTATACCATTACCATAGTAATTAAAATTACTCATAATAGTCACACATCTATGGAAAAAATGAAATTTGAATTATTAAATAATATTATGATTTTTATCTAAAATAGGAAATCTATTTTTTATTTAATTTCTAATTTTTATGAAGTCTAATTTTTTTAATATAATAGAATAACTCAATTTTAAGGTAACATACTACTTATGATCCCAAAATTATATAAATGGGGCTTATAAGTAAAAATATTATTATTTAATGGGTTTTTATACTTATAAAGGAATAAATTTTATAGAAAAAGGATTAAAGAATTTTATTCATTCATGTATTATGATAATTTCATAATTGTGATAGTAATAACACTATTGTTATTTTTACCCTATTCACATAAAAACTGTGTTTTAAAAAAAACAACAAATCATAAAAATATAATTAATTTTTGAAAATATAAAAATTAAAATAAATTTAACAAATTAATATTAAAATATTTTAAGATTTATTTTTGAAAGATTAAATTCAGATAATCATTATTTGTAAAAAATAAAATTCATTATCTTTAAAAGTTAAATGTGAAATATTAAAAATAAATATGATAAATAAAAAACTTCATTAACAATTACAAAATTATGTAATCCTTGTTTCAAGTTACACAACCCCTTTATATATTCATATAGAATTTTATCATAATTTGTGCTCTAGTAGGAGTCAGACGTGGTGATTATGAAAGAATAGATCTTATGGAAATTAATATGAGATTGAATTTCATTCCTAGATGAATTCACTCACACATTTATTATTATATTTTGTGAAGGTATTGGTCTCGATAAAACCCTAATTATGATATATCCTTTTTAGGTTCAAATAAATTGGATTCATTTGGAATAATTCCAATAAGTAATGTGATTTCATTCATTCATAGATTTTTTAATTCGATTACATCCTTTTATACAGTCTAATTTAATGGCTATTTAGTAACATATAAATTTGAATTTAACATATCAAAGATTACTTTAAGTCAATGTTTCATTTTTAACAATATATTTACATAATATTTATATAGTTAAAATATTTAGTCCCGTCATGGGTTATCACGTGGATATTCCCATGTAGAAAACTCATACGTCACCCTGAACATTGTTCCAACCTTTATAAAATATTATAAAATGGTTCTTATTTAAATTTTCCTTCCCCTAATTGATACCAAGGTGTCCTAGAGAAATATTTACATTGCAAAACACTCTCAAAACCTATATATACATATATATATATATGGAATTTCAGGTACACCCATATAAAAAAAAGAAATTATAAGGATCATTATCCTTTATCCTTGATTTGAAATCTCACAAAAGTAAGTGATATAAATTAATATAAAACAATATCTTTCAATAAAACCTAAAATAAAACATATAAATATGAAAGATGAGAGATATTGGTGTTTTATAGTAATATAAATAAATTATTATGGATTATCAGTGATTTTATTTACCATGTGAAAAATATTTTATTTAATAATACATAATTTTAGAACCAAATAATGTGGTAGGAGAAGATAACATTTGATGACCCCATTTTGAAATGATAATAATGAAAATGTCCCTATGAGAAAGAAGATGATTGTACTAAAGAGGTTAATAATGAAAAATTACTATAAAACCATCAAACCTTTGTGGTCAGGCTCTTATTAGAACCATGATGATATCCAAATAGATACTTAGTTGTGATATAGAATTTTATAACATTTCTTCTCCCTATATATTCCAAATTCATAGAAATTATGGTCTATTTTTGAAAGGGTAGTGCTTGAAAAACATGTGGTGGGTTCAATGGTTTTTATGTCATTTTATTTTTATTTAATAATTGGATTTGGAATTTTTAGTGGTGGGATTCATATAATGTTTTTGAATGGGATTAAAATACATTAAATTGGAATTTTTATAAAATAAAAAATGAGTTTGAGAAAGAGATGGAGATATAGTGAGTAATCCCACTAAAATTATTGGTGGGGTCCTCTACTTCCACAATGTTTTGGTAGATAGCCCAGTTATTTTTATCCATATTCTTAATTAGTAACTCCCGCTTTCAATAATTATCTTTATATTTAAATATCATGTTAAAAAAATAAAATCTATACATACCAAAAAATTGGTCGAGAGTAACAAAATTAACCTCTTGGTATTCTCATACATTAGACGTGACCATAATTATATTTTTCAAAAAACATCAACCCCCAGGATCTATTATTTGGATATCTCTAATTTGTAACCTCATGAATTCATCCATTGTAAAACATTATTCAATGACCACTCATCAGCTCAACGAAATATCATATATATTAACAATGACTCATGTCATTCCTATTATTTGGTTATTATTATTCTTTTATTAGGGAATTTTTTCATTCAACATTCATCATTATTTCTATTAAAAACATCATAAAATTATGATAACTAAATTATGAACCAAATGGTGAGTATGTGTAAAATTTTGAGTGCTATTAACTATACATATCAAAATTGAACAACTCATTGTTTTTATATTTCAGGGGAGATGGTTATTAAATTCGTATAGTGGGACCTAATTCTAGATCCAATCATTAGTTTCCCCATAATGGCCCACAAAGAAGATGATTTCAACATAGGGCTTATTAGATACACAATATTTAAATTGGACACAAAATGGGCTATGATGATTATAATGGGATTATTTATTTCTCAATTATGTAGTTTAATGGTCCCACATATCACCCCCAATGTTCATTTCAATATTCAATGGTTCTATTATCCATCCATCCATGAATTTATGGATTCTAATATTCATTAATGACTAGGTCATATAGTTTCTTATCCCATGGAAATTGTTTAGGATAAATTTACATATATTATATATATAATGGATAAAACACGAGAAGATAATTTTATTATATACTATATTGGGAGGATAGTTTTCTATATCTATATAAAAATCAATTTATTCACTCACATTGGAGAAGGAAAATGATGATATTAAATTTTTGAATTAGAAATATTTGTAGATATTTTTTAATTAAACATATGAGTTGAATTGAAATCGAATTTATAAATGTAATTTTATAATATATGTTAGCATGATAAAAATAATAATCAAATGAATACAAATCCTCATGCATTCATCCATTAACTATACCATGTGACGATTTTATCTCCATTAACACATTGGTCATATTTGTTCGTTTTAAGAAGGTTTTGGGGGGATTGAATCATATGATAAAAAATTATAATTTAAGAATATTTATTTTATTTTATTGATTATTTCTTAAATAATAAATGTATCCATAAAAACTCATCTGGTTCATTATGTGTTGTATCAATGAGTTTGGGATTGAAAGTCCGACATGAAGAGAATGATCATCCCTGGTAGCTATTGAGTCATTATATGGTTATGAATACAACATTTATAGTGTAATAGTTTGAATTCATATAAATATTAATTTTAAATTATTTTAATCGAGGATTATAATATTTAACCAATTCACATAGTTTATCAAAGGATGAGTATAATAGGAATTCCCCATGGTTGATCAAAATATACTATTTGAGGTATTCTTAGTTTTCTATTTTTTATTCGTTATCTTTTAAATGTTGATACTAACATACATAGAAATTTTAATCCTAATTATTCTATAAAAAACAATTATTTTGTAAATTATTTAATCTAAGACTTCATTGAGATACAATTTTTTTTCTTTTAATACTATATAAATTCCAATAATTAATAAATAAATAAATTTATATCTTTTATATCTGGATTAGTTTATCAGAACTATTTTATTGTAATCCAATTCTCTTTTAACTACTATTGTACATTATTCTTATTCAGGTCAGAATTTTTTTAATTTTTTTTATTAAATATTTTTATATTACTTCTATCAATTTATCATAAATATTTTTTCTTTTATTCCATTTAATTTTTATATACATTAGTAAGATAGTTTTAATTTTAATATATATTCATAATGATAATAATAATAATATCACCAACATTTCATTGCATATCCAACTCTATAAAAATTAAAATAACTTATATTAAAACAAATAAATAAATGAAAATCATTTCATAGTTATTCAGTGTTATATTATTGATCAATCAACCATCATTGGGGAAGAAAATATTGAACTTCCATCGGGCTCAACCTAATTTATGTGAAAACCACAAGGAACATAAGAACATGGAAAATAATAATATTACATGAAATGAAATTGATAACCATGATTTATATTTCCAATATATATACATCTGTTACCTCCAAGAATTAACCAAAATTTACCTAATATTGGACCTCATCCACCTCCTTTCAAAATTCGGTGATCTTATTAGGAAGGGACCGTGAAAAAACATTTTTTTATATTTTTATCATCTATAAAACCTCAATGCATTTCAATGAAAATAAAAAACATTTATTGATTTTAATTTTTTTCTGGATGGTGTATCTAAAGAATAATTATATTATCTTATATACCTAAATTTTAGAATAACAGGCCAAATATAATTCACTCTATATCGGATTGTTGGAATCTATTATTTTAATCTATTAGAATGTAATTTTTTGGTGTTAGTAAATAAAAAATAAAATACCCTTATTTATTATTAGGAGTGATTTAATAGACATTTCACTATTTCCCTCATCACTAAATTATTAAAAAATAATAATTTCCACATTTTTATGAATTAATTTTCATCACTTACCCCCACATGATATATGATTCCACTAGTGATGCACTAAAGGATAAAAAATTTATTTACACTATTATGTTAATAGAAATGGTTTCCAAAAATTCATGATGACTTAGAATATAACAAATATTTAAATATCAGTGATTAAATGAGGAAAACATCATTCATGGAATTATAGGTTAATAATATACAAGATGTAATGTGTATAATTGTAAAAATAATATTCAAAATATTAATGAATTTCACATTCTAAAAATAATTCTTGTAATTGTGTTATTATTAATTATAAAACTAAATTTCAAATAAATTATTTCATATACATGATTTGTTATGTTTTATAGAATAACATTTCCTTGGTTTCATATCATAAGGATCCATTTTCCAATATGTGAACTTCAATAAATATTATATGTTTGGATGGAAATTAAAAACACATTTCTAAAAATATTAGAACTCAAGATATGCAAAAATAATTGGTATAATCAGGGGCACTGTACACATCCTAATCCTACATACCATCTAATAATTGTATAATTATTCTTTATAAATCAAAATCAAGCCCTGATGATTTAGTGAAACAAATTACAATATAATCCACTTATACCAAAATACCTCATAATCACCAATATATGACTTAAGGAGTCAAGTGCGATAATTTGAAACCATAAATTACCTAAAGGAAAGATAAATTTTTCTAGGAAATGTCCCCCCAATATGTTTTTCATATAAAATAAAAGGTAATTTTCATTTTAACACACATATTAGAGGTAATTATATATGTCATCTTGAATGTAATAGTCCTAATGTATGCCCACTTGATGAAATATGTTCCTTCTAATTACTTAATTATTTTTTAAAATATAAGAAAATAAAAAATTCCTAAATCATTTATTGACGAAACATATGATCAATTTATTCTACTCCACTTTCCTAATATATTATATCAATTATTGAATAAAATTATTATAATTTTTATGAAGATACCATGTATTAATTTAAAATATTATACCTTAACATTTCCCACAGGGATAGTATAAAAATTACACTATATGATAAATTTATTAAAGTGATTTGTAGTCACCAATGATGACTAAAGGGGAATGAGGTAGTCATCCTTATATATACGTTTTCATCCATAAAAATATATTTAAATATAACCAAATGAAATGGTAAAAGATAATTTATTATACCTTTAATAATATAAGATTTATTCTATTTAAAATAATAATTTATTTGTTAGATTTAATAAACATGATTTATCACACAATTAATACCTCATTGAAGGTGAAAAATATTAGAAAACTCGTCATTATGGTGTAAATATAAAATGATAGAACTACATATCTATCTAAAGAGATTAAGTTTTCTTTTTAAGATTCATGTACATTCTGACCCCTATAAAATTTAATTAAATTATGGAGGGGGATTCTCGAACCCATGGAGATAATGATATAATACTTGGAAGTCAACTGATCAAAATGAAGAAAAAAATAATAATCATTAATATCATAATAACAACCAATTAATTTTGGATTTAATATTGTATGTATCAACATTATTGATATATTGAAAATCACAGTCTAGTATCACTATAGTTTTCTTACTTTTTAAATTCATGTTCTCCCCACGAATGGTAACATTCTGAATTAATAACGGGACACCTGCATTCTTTTTATTCAATGAATGATACAATCGGTGTGGAATCATTAATATTTTTATATAATAGTTATTAATATCAATTTTAATGTCTCATTATTTATGATTTATTGAAATTTGTAGATTTTTAAATCTCCTATGATTTAATAAGCACCCTTTTTATTAAATTCCAATCTACTGGGGAAACTTTGTGAAATTTGATTATTCAGATGGTGTTCATCATGGATAATATGTTTTATTTTTATAAACCATCCATCATAGGAATTTTAACACATTAAAAATTGTGGAAAATAAACATTTCATTATTGTGGCATGAAATAATCCACCATTATTTATAACTATATAGGTCCAGGAAATAAAATTAAATTGGTTGACTATTTGAGATAGTCTAAAATAATGTTTTTAAAATTTTCCCATATCACTAGTATTTTTAATTCAATATAAATACAAAATAATGTATTTGGGGATTAGGATAAACAATAAATGTATTTAAGATATTATTTACACCCCATCATTGATAACATTGTCAAATTAGAGGTTTGAAATGTTTTAGTAACTAAGATTATATATCCTATCACTATTTGTAAATGGTGTATTCATGTTAATATTTTTAATACTATAATGATTTATAAAATGATTGATAATGAACTTAACAAATTGGTTTCAATTTTATTTAAAATAGTTTTTTATTCTTAACATATTACCATACTCATAAAAATGTTAATAAAAATTATTTACATTATTATTTAGAGGCCAAATATTTGAATGGTTAGTGGGAAAGTCTCATTAATACTTATATAATTTATTATTTATCATATATCCATTCATATATCTCAATAATATCAATAGAGGAAAACATTTATATAAAAAATGATTTACATTTTTTGATAACAAGATTTCATTTGGCCAATATAATATATTGAGTACTTTCTAGTATAATATGATTTGTATACTCTAGATTAACTACAAAATTAAACTTGGTTCGTTTTATATGATTTCACTATTTATTTTTCATGTTTCAATGAATATTTTTAAAATATGTTTTTAGTTCATTATAATTGTGTTAAATAAATAATGTGTCTTAAAATAAAAACATTATTTGATAGTGGAATTGGAATTTTCAAGGATCAATGGAGGTCATCCAAGTTATTAATTAAAAAATTGATGTTAATTCTTAATTATAATAAAAAAATATTTTCAATATGTGATTTATTTAGGAGTTTTTGATTAATTTTCATGATGACTCATTAATGGCATTAATGATATGCCTCATGTCTTATCACTTATAATATATAATTATATTGAGTTTGTATTAATAAAAAATAAATGGTTTATTTTAACTAATTAAAAATTCTTCACATATAACTATTGATCATCAAACCACCATGGCGTGGTAAACCTATTGAAACCATTTGTGAATCATCTAAATTTTATGTTATAGTTATTTTATTCAAAAGGGTATATATTGATCATAATTTCATTTCTAATTATTCTTGCACAATTATCCTCTCTTGGGAATGCAACATAATATAAAACAATAAAATTCATTATATAATGTTTTCAAAAGAAAAAATTCATTCTTATCTAATTGGGTTAATTTATATTTTTTCTGATCTTTATTCCCTTTGAATTTTTTGGAAGATACCCGACTATATGACCTACCTTATATGATGGATGATGCTTCACAAAAGGATTGACCAAGATATTTCTTAAAAAAAGGATTTGAAAATTTTTTCCTTGATAAAATTATTTTCATTTATATAACATTGGACTATTATATTGGATTAAAAAATCCCATTTTAAATTTATTGATTAATGATAGAAATTTTGAGGTTGCATAACATGCCCCATATATTGTAAATATTACAAATTATTTGGTTTAATTTTTAGCCCTTGGTTAATTTTTGGGCAAAAAATAGATTATAGAGATGTTATTTAAAGGGTATATTTGGGATGACCCATAATTTAGGAGGATATAATATCCACTAAATTATTCATTGGTATGTATCTGACCATGAAATCAAAACACGTTTTTGTTTTTAGCACACATTGTCCTATTGTGGAACTATTTGATCTCAACGCACAACTCCCATGGTTCTCGACTATAAAATATATTAGAAGTAATAAGCTTGGAATAATCATCAATTTTTTATGTTATATATAAATTATATGTTTATAGGTAATACCTTGATGAGAAATGAGTTTCACTTAAAACCTATAATTTTTTATGAGAATTTTTATGTTTGGGAAATTAACATCATTTGAACATTCCCATATAAATGTGTATTTTTTATATCATATTCATTAGTAAATAATATATTAAATATATATATGTAAAGGGGAAAATAATAGAATACTCTAGAGTGGTTGTGAAATTTATATGATTTAAAATTGGTAGTTGGTTGGGTTTTTTATGGGTTACTATTATAGATCATTGTTCTCTATTCTGTAATACTAATGTGAAATCATTTCTCTATAAGTATAGAGTTTATAAAAACATTTATACTCTCTATCATCGTCAATCTTATGGAGAATATTCTTTTAACATATGTGTTTTTTTTTCAATTTTCATAAAACAATTGTGTAACCAAGAATGATTGATTGATGTGTGCATTTGGATGATGCAAATTGGGAACATGATATTTCATTTAAAACACCTATTGCATGACATCGTAAATGATTGAATTTTTAAAAAAATTATCTATCACATAGAGGTAGATACATATTAATATTAGCCTATTAAATAATGTAATATGATTCTACCCAATAGAGATAAACATTGTAAATTTCATATTCATGTATTGGAATATATTGTAAGTGATTGATTTGTGGACTCTTAAATTTAAAAAGAGAAAATGACTGCTTTTTTATGAATATAGTAACCCATTACATTTACAAATATTATTAGTTGATTTTAACATAAACATCCAGTAATTACAACTTTAATATCTTAATTCCTAGTTCCCTTATAATACATGGTTTATAAAACATCATAATGATGCTAAAATAAATATTATTTAATTCTTTATAGAAAAAGTGTTCCTAGTTAATTTCCAGATGATAAAATTTCACGGGATATCCTAGCAAATACATGAAAAAATTGGTTAGCTAAAAATTCCATAATGGAAATAAAGATGATAATGTAGCATAAAAAGTGAGTCAAAGGTATAACATGACTTATAAAAGATTTGGAAAGACGAGTAATCACATGGAAGAATAATATAAAGAGCATGGAATCATATGTTCATGGAATAATATGGAAAGTGGAAGAAACATAAAATATGACATAAACATAATTCATAGCTAACCACTATGGTAACAACACATAGTGGAAAAAGTACCACAATGGATTATGTTCACTCCCAAATCCCATACATGATGTCTCGTGAGTCCAAAACTTTACACTATGCATATGAGTGATATATAATTTCGATCCCACATGTTGTATTAATTTCATGTATGTGCCTCTCTGTTATAAAGATGGAAATGAATTATATAGAGTAAATATTAGAATTACTAATGGAATGAAAATGGATATATAATCGTTCATCATACCCTACTCAATGAAAATTTATTTATTAATGAATTTGTGAATTGACCAAATAAAATTTATTATTATTTCTATAGAAGGGAGAGTGATATATTAATTTATGTAAGATATATATATATACTATAGAAACACCATATCAGTATGTATTGTTTATAATAATTATTTTAAATATTGTTAAAATGGTTAAAAAATTATTGATGTAAATAAACATTCCACTTTAAAAATTACTTTTGAAAAACTAAAATCAAATTTTTTTTTGTTGGAATTATTTTAATATAAAATATCCATAAAGACATATAATTAATGCTTCAAAGTAAATAAACCAGTGTAATTATATAAAATTCATATAAATTAGAAAAACATTCCATTCCCATTTTTAAAGATAATTAAAAATTTGTTACTTTTAAAAATTGATAGGGATATTTATATTAAACCATTAGTGTTTGTAAAATATGGTTATGAATTTTTATGTAACAAATATAAATAATGAGATAGTCTTAACATAGTTCCAGAACTGGATTTAACCTAGGTTTTTAACAGAAATATATAAAGGAGACAAAAGAAATATCATTTTTTGCATCGTTTTTTTGAAATCCAACATCAAAAATGAATTTATTTGAGGGTTTTAGTGTTGTTTTTTTAAACAAACCAATAGTAAAAGTTAATTTTTTAGAATATTGAGAATATTTTATTTCCAAAACAATCAAAACCACTCTAATAAAAACCAAACATACAACACTCAAACAGTATTTATCATTGACTAAAAATCTATAACTTACATGCTTTTATCAAGTTATTCAAGAAAACTATCTACACATTTATATTATAATGTTTAATTATAATACACATACATGAAATTTAAAACATGATCATTTCTGGTATTTTTTTAATCATTCATTTGATTATTAGTATGTTCAAACACCTTTTATATCAAAAGAGTTAGTTTTTTTGAACCCATATGTAATATTATTTATAAATATTAGAATATACATACCACAATTCATAATCAAAATTAACAAATAGTTTGAAAAAATAGATTTAATGTGGGTATGATTAGATTGATAATAAGAATGTAAAACATTGAATGGATAAATTAATATTGAATAATATGAGATAAATAAAAGAATAATAAGGCATTAAAAATAAAAAACACATAAAAATACAACTAACCTTATCAAATTATTTAGTTTCCCATATTGTGACTATCTCGTACATGAATAATTCAATATAATAACCACATTCCACATGTCCACTTTTATGATGAAACTATATTTTAACAAAATTAAACTGATAATAAAAGTCAATATATTATAATAAATTATAATAAAATCAAATATAAAAACTAATTACATGTACTTCTACATATATGATTTTATTTTGTGTCTTTATTGACATGTATTCATTGTTATGTTTTTTCCATGAAATTTATATTCGTATATATAAACTTATAATAACTATCTAAACAATGAAAATTAAACATAATTAGGTAATAAAACACCAAACACATATCTATCTAATAAGGTGGATAATATTTTATGAACATTCCGAAAAAAGAGAAAAACTAATATAATGTACATTCACTATGGAATAATACGCCTAAAATCCAATGCCCCCTATAATACAAAAAGCTCACAATTAAGGACATTATAATGATCATTAGTTCATAAATATGTTTCTGTTCTTACTTATAATGAAATGGCCAAAACCAACACACAATATTTGTATGTGATAATCTCTCACATATATATGAAACTCTTATCAGTATTATTCACATGTTTCACTTCCATGGAACTGAATTGGGGATCTACAAAACTATAAATTCCTATAATTTAATTTTGTAGAAGAAGAGTGTGTAGATAACTAATTTAAAATTAAAATATAGTAAGTCAATTTAAAACCATCTTTTATTGAGAAAATAAAAATTTAAATGTTAATTTATATACATGGAAAACAACTACACTACATTTTATTCAATCTCTTCAAAATCAACTAGATAAACGATATCGTCTTTGAGTAATATCAATTGATATTCTCTTATCAACCATCATCCGAAAATCGTAGATACAATTCAATGAAGAAGAAGCCTGAGATAATCTTTGTATCCCATAAAATATATCTAAAGTACCTACAGTCGATTGTTCCTGAACATTTTGATTTATTTTTATAGATTTCATTTCATTTAGATAATCTTATATTAGATAAATGTCAAAACACATTATAAGTAATTTCGAATCATTTTTTATTAATATTTAAAAGAAACATACCTTATATTAAATATTATTAGGAAAACCAGTTGTCCAATGTAAAAAATGACCTAGAAAGTTTCCAAATCTGGGAATATTTTTATTAGGAAATGGTAGTAGAGCATTAATATCTATAATATTGGGTACTGATACTCTAACCTGACCAATCTTCATAGGCTGGTGCTATAATGAATCCCCCAAAAATTGAACAAGCCCTAACAAAACAATATGTATATGAGGATCTCTAGAAAACAACTCACAATATATGTTTTGGTTTGAGTGAGGTGGTCGAGGATCAAAGTATGAAGATGGTCTAGGGTAGTCCGGGTGAGAAGGCCGGGAAGGCTAAAAAATCAAAAAATAATATTAGTGTTTATAATTTAGAAAATATAAAAATTGATGACAAATAAATAATATACCCGGGAAGGCTGCTCATACGGGGCGGGGTAGGCAGATGAGGCAGGGTAGTCCGGGTGAGCAGGATGGGAAGGATAAATATTAAAAAATTATATAAGTGTTTATAATAAATAAAATTGAATAATTGATAACAAATAAATATTATAATTGGGAAGACTCCTCATATGTGGTAGGGTTGGCAGATTGGGCAGGGTACTCAAGTTGAGCACGCTCGGAACACTAACAAATGAAAAGTTATATTAGAGTTTATAAATTATAAACTAGAAAAATTGATGACAAATAAATAATATACATGATAAAGCTTCTCATTCAGGGTAGGGTAGGTTGATGGGATATGATAGTCTCGGTGACCAGGATCGAATGAAAGAAAAATGAAAAAGTAATATTCTTGTTTATAATTGATAAAATCAAAAAAAAAATGATGACAAATAAATAATATATATTGGAAGGAAATGCAGACTGTGATTGTCTTGCCAAGTTTTCTAACAAATCCTTTTACATTTCTGCATGAATTTGGTCACCAATAGACAGTTTCATATTTTTCAACTCAAATTTTAATGATTCTATTTCCACATATCCTGATTGCTTACTCTAAGAAAAATTCTACCGAAAACTAACAACATCCTCATATCCTCTAACACACCTGGGCGGTTCTGCCTTTCCCAATACAGTTGCTAGGATATCCATCCTATGCTTGGGGATAAAAGATCTATATGTATCTTTCTCCTGAAAATCATCATGAAATGAATAAAAAAAATTATAACAGTTTTTAAAATTTATATAATATTATAATTGATGAAAAATAAATAATATTTACTTAAAATATTATGAGTTACTTTCATAACATCCTCCATAAGATTCTGTTCATTTTTACTTCTTCTTTTTTGTTTCAATTTTTCTTAGAGAGTGAGAATAGATAGAGGACCATGTTGATCCTCTTCTGATCTACTACTAGATCGAGCTCTTAATGCTTAAATTGTTTCTTCAATTAATTTATACTCAAAATATGGATACAATCCATTTGATAAAGATTGAGGGTATAAATTTCTCATCTAAATCTTTTGATGAGATTCGTTAAGGGCCTATTCTATTAAAATAAAATAATTTGTAATTAGGAAAATATATAATAAATATATAATATAAAATAAATATCATACCTTTTATATTTTCATGAAGACTATCAACAAATAACTTCCATGTATATTCATTTATAAAATTATACTTGTGTAATGGTTTCTCAAATCTTCTATTTCCAGAAGAATAATTGTTTTTTAGGTTTTTTGAATCTATACATTGAACAACCTCTAAAGGGAGACTTCTTTTTTTTAATTTCATTGGATTCCTCAAAATTTAATGTCATTTATAATTGATTAAATTATATATGTCATTTAAAATATTTAATACTCAAAAAATGATATAAATGAAATCAACCAATATATTTGACCGTCATGGCCTCCCAAAGAAATTTTTTCTATACCCTGTCCACTGGCTTCTAATCAGGATATAAAATACTAATCATTCAATGGATTTTCATCGCTATATAAATGATAAACTGAACTGCTTTGGGGCCAGTTGAATTATTATTATCATCAAAATAGATGTGTAATATGTCATTGTACTTAGAAAGTGATTGTTTTGGTAAATTTGTAATACCACACTTACCTAATTGAGAACTTTATTTTTGTAGTAGTTATAGGAGAAGTCTCCTTTTCTAAGGATGCATCAGTAGTCCTAATTGTTTTTTAAAAATTAACAGTTTTCTGTAAATAAATTTGTATATTACAGAAAATTTAATAATATGAAAAATAGATATACCTTAGAAACTACTATTATCTATATATATATGACATTTCTACTAGAAAGTGTAATGAAATTTTGTGTACTGAATATCATTAGAAAACTGAATATTTAGAAACAAGAAAGAAAACAATAATTAAAAAAAGGCATGAATTTTTAAGTTTCAAAAAATGAAACCAAATATAAATATTTACCCAAAAAATTAGGATACTAATTTAGGGTTTTCCCACATTCCTTAATCATGATAATTACATATTTCATGAACTATGTCTATATTATAACCATTGTAATCATCCGAAAATTGCATAATCAGTGAATAAGGATCTTGTAAATGAATAATATCATCATCATTATCCCCATCACCAAATGGTATCTTTTTCCTTGAAAAATGACCGGCCACTAAACATTTGATGGATCAATGACATAAAATGCTTACTTTTCATGTGTTTTCATGATAAATAGTTCCACATTGTAATTAATGTTTTTCAAATAAACCAGTTTGATCCCATATTCAACATGTTTCACAACACTCTTACTGTCAACCAAATTACACATAAAAACATTCTCTCAAAATTTAATATAATAAATTTCCCATAAGTCTAAATGAACTCTAAAATATATCATTGATGTAGAAATTTTATTTTCATCTTTGGCACTCAAAAAATTTACTACTTCGGTGAAAACCATCACCCCACTATTCTTAGTGGTACTCTTGTCATCCAGATTTTTTGGGTAAAATGTGTAGCCCTTAATATCAAAACCAGACAATGTGACCACATTAAAAGATGGACCCCTGCAAACACCTTCAATTTTTCTGATGCAGATATATATGTGGTGACTTTCTCTTTAAACAATGAAAAAAATGTCTTCTTATTCACAATCATTAACAACTTTTTAATTCTTTTCAGATATCATAGATTTAATTCAGTAGTGTGTGAGGATATATATGATCGAAACGTATTTGTGTTGTTAAAAATATATAAATGTGCATGTATCACTTCATCACATGGAATGAACTATTCCTTTATGCCTCAAACCCCTCTACCTTCACTATCAACTATAATAGGTCGAGATATAGGGAGATCAATATGATCAACCTCATAAAAATAATCATTAGAGAACTCAATCACCTATTTAGATACATGAATTTGAAAAATATATTCCTTTGGTTGATAAGGGTTTTTAACAGATCCCTTCAAAATTTTCATATATCATTCAAACGGATACATCCATCATAACTAAATAGGCACACATATTCTTATCTTATGCCACAAATGAATCAGCAGATTAACAGTTATATAAAAAATAGTAGGTGTGAAATAAATTTCTAGTTGACAAAGATTAAGAGTTTTTTCATTCAACAACACATATAACAATTTGGATCAACAACATAACTTTTAATAGATATGAAAAAATTACAGAACCTAATCATAGTTTTTTTGAAAGTTATTGGTAATATACCACACACTATTATGGGTATTAGTGGTTTCATCAATACATGGAAATCATGAAACTACATACATATTAATTTTATAATCCTTCAATGATAGAAAATTATTCAAATTTTAGGAAAAATCATTGGATTCATTAATACCAGGAAATAACTAAGAAATATTTATCTTTTCAATCATGGTTAATGTGTGACAAGACAGAGGTAAATATGTTTTGTTTCCCTTCATATTGGGAGCTAACTCCAAACATATCCTCATTAATATAATGTCCAATAAAGCATGAAATACATATTTTTTATTTTGTTTTATGTATAAATAATTATAGTAACACTGTAAAATATGTTTTTATTGACATTAAAATCATCGATGTTATATTTTTTTGCTAAAAACCATCAATAAAGTAGAATAAAAAAATAGACTACTTCTTCCAGATATTTCCTTGAAAGAAAATAACTTCTTTTCATTCCAAATTTTGATTGAATATTTTTCAACCTATTATAATATTTTTCAGCTAACAATGGTTAAGGTGGAAGGTTGTATTCTTATAAATTGTTAAATGATTTTTTCAATCTATATTAAGGATGACCAATTCAAAAAAATTATTGATGTGATATGTACAATGTCGTTCTTCCATTTTTAAATTGATAATATAAAGTCTGTTTGTCAAAAATTAGATATGCTTTATGTCCCTTAACACTATATCCAGATAAGTATCCATATGCAAGAAATTTTTTTAAAGTGAACATTATCATAGAAAGCAAAAGAAAATATTATTTCTTGTATACATAAAAAACATTAACCACATCCTCCCATAGAAGTTTCAAATCATCAATAAATGGTGAAAGATACACATAAATATCATTTTATGGTTGTTTTGGTCAATAAATCATCAATCTCATCATAACATATTTTTTCATCTTACCAAAAAAAGATGAAAACTACCACAAAAATATTACATGAACTATGTTGGCTACTAAGGCTATGATATGGCATCATTCCATAAGTACACAATCCCATTTTGATATTTATAACTTCACTTCCAAAATCAAGAAATTATTTATCAAAACTATTCAACTATGGTGATTTGGTATGGGGATGTAAGTTACCACCAGTGATGTGATCATCAGAATTCCATCATAATTATTTTGGTTCAATTGAATTTCCAAATAGGCACTTCAAATGAGGAATTATTGGAAGTTACCGGATTTCTTTCGTAGGATTGTTAAATTTGGGAACTAAGAATAAATTACAATTGAATTATAAGAATTGTATGAAAAACAATTGGACGATATCATTAGAAATTAAAAAAAATTGACTTTTTGTGATGTTAGATGACAGTACATGATAATGAATCTGATTTGAGTTTCCCATCAATCTTATTCCATTTTGTCCTACATGTTAGAAAACTTGATAAATATTCATATTCATTACTATATAATACACAATAATTAGGGAATGAATACATCTTCTTATACCCCAGTCCCATTAGGCATAATGTGTTCTTCACCTCATACTTGCAATATAGAAGATCATTTTCTTATGGAAGTAGATATTTTAAATGCTCATGTAAGTGGGAGAATCTTTTAGCACTCAACCCATCCATTATTTTAAGTTAACTTATCTCAAAATAACTGATAGGGCTGCATATTTACCACAACCTGGGAGTAATGGTTTCTTACAATCCCAATATAATTGTTCAACGATTGCTATTTTATTATGGAATAAACACCTAAACCATGAATTAAATTTTCAGTACGATCCTCTACATCATTATGAATATTTTCATCAACATTGGATTTTGAATTTTCAGTTCTTTCACTAGGCCAAATCCATGGTGTATAATTAAGGTTAAAACCATAAAAAATGAGATGATCCTTAATTTATATAGAGGTTAAAATTTTCATATTCAAACACTTTAAAAATTGAAAAAAAAATAAAAATAATTCTTTAAAGATGTCGTTTAAAAAATTCCATGAATTCATCCACTCCTTTTTAATATTCACAAGTGGTTCTTTGTAAATGTATCCAATTATGATCCATTTAATACCTAATATCATAATATAATTTGTGAATATATTAAAACTTATATGCATTTAAATAAATAAATAAATATATATATATATATACTGATAAATTATTATCTAAAACACATTTAATAAAAACTATTGATAATTGGATAGAAAGAATTAGATATGAAACACATTTAAAAATAGTAAATTTTTTATTTTCATATTATATACATGTGTTATATTGATATCATAATTTAATTATAAGATCAGTCTTCTAAAATTTATTAGTTCATTTTACATAGTTGTATCATTATTTCGATGATGCATTTGTCAATATTATTGAAAATTGCAATAATTTAATTCGAAGAAAGATTACTTATTATTAGTAACATGAAATAATAATTATAGTAAATCATCATATTACAGGTGAAATCAATCATAATAGTGCCAAAATTATGAATGATGAAATTAAATACATAACTAAACTAGTATATATGAGAGAAAGTTCATTTTATGGTATAGTGAGGTTTAGAGATTTGATTTTTTTTAATGTTGAGTGTTCATGATCTTCTCTGGATCGCGCATGGTAGATTTCTGTACAACTTTGTGGGAACGAAGGAGTTCAAACTATCATTGAAAAAATTATGTGTTTATTACACTAGTTTAAATTCATGATGAACTGTGTTATGTGACGTAATTAATAAATTCACTATTATAATCAATACTCACTTTTTTATGTGATGGTTTTTTTAGAAACTGAAAATCAATGAAAATGATCATTGTGTATTGTGTTGAGGATTAAGAATAGAGAAACAAATATTGGTACTATGGTTTTAACAGTGAGTATATTGTTGTGTAATGAATGGTGGCTATCTTCTTGTGCCAAGATATTGTTTTAATTATGTGAACATACTGTGAGTCAAGACATAGTGTGAGAATCTATCACACAAAGGAAGAACACATAGTGACATTGTGTCTTCCATGATAGAATAATCTATGAAAGTATATTTATGGAGCAACAAGTGGATAATTTCATGCATACATAAATGAATAATCATTCGAGATTATATTCATAATATGATGGAAGTAAAACCATGTCAAATACCATGTCAAATATGCAAAAAAGCATGATGTATACAATATGAATTCATAAAGAATATGTGAATATTTCATGTGAGAGAGAATTGCACAAAAGGCATTATGTATGGTTAGTATTTCATGAGAAAATCATGGATAGTGAGTGTTGTTTTCCAAAAGTGTAAGTGATTTTGAGAAACTATTATGTATTTTCATTCATCATAAAACTATAGAGAGATAATATTGTGGGATGTGAGAATCTTTTGTATTTAAGGATGAAGAACAGTGTGAATTCATTCAATTGAGTGAGTACACTATTAATAATTTTAACAGTGTAAAAATACACAAAAGAACAATGAAAAGAGAGTATGTGATATATGTGAATGATGGTAGTACAATTAAGAAACATGATTTTCATTTTTACACATGAAATATTGCATAAAAATAAAAATTCCATGAATTTGATTTTACATGTATGAGGCACATGTAATATAAATTTGATGAAAACCATGGATTGAGTATTTGAGATTTAAGATGATGTAGTATAATAGAATTTAATTTGTAGATAATTGATATATCATTTGATGAATGAGTCACATGAACTAGCATTTGAGTCATTATCAGAATTATTTTCATTATGATTTTTATATATTAAAAAAATGATGTCGCAAGAGTAGTAGTCCCATGAGTTAATTCATGAAGTGAGAAAGAGCATAAAAAAGTATTTAGACTAATCTAAATTAAACAAAATTAATGTAAATTTATATGGAATTATCACTCTAAGGGATAACTACTAACCATGTTCAACAAATTGATATTAAATTATAAAATAATAATTGTCGAAAATCAAAAACATAACTAAATGAATACTATTTTATCATCAATATTTTAAAAAACAAACAAAATTCAGTGTTTAATAACAATATAGATCCAAATCTTAAAATTTCCTTATAGAATGATTTAGAAGATTAATCACTACAAGATCTATATAAAATTGATTTTTAAAATGAAAGATAAAGATGAACGACAAACTAAAAGTAAACCATGGTTGAATGTCTCCAAAAAATAAGCTTTGCAATAAAACAGAACCCTTAGATGATTAAAAATGGAACTTTAATCAAGAAATTAGACTGTTTATTGAGAAAATAGAATAAAATCAGAAAAAATGATCATTTGAGATCATAAATCCACCTTCAAATTCATCATGAGTCGATAGGAGTTGTCGCACTTCAGCTTTTAATGCTCAAAAAACATGAGGGTTTCTCGATCCTGATTAAATTAAAAAGCTTTTTGGCATCGGCTTTTACCAAAAACAATGCAGAAGAGTCCTAAAATTATTTTTGGCGTATGTTTTCCAAAAAACTGATGCCGAAAAGAAATTATTTTAAAATATGGTATCAGTTTTTTTGAAAACCTGACACCATAAATATTTATTTAATCTATCACATCGGTTTTTATATGAACTGAAGCTAAAAGATCCCGCATTTTGGATTAAGGGCATCTGTGTTTATAAAAACGGATGACAAAACGTTTTTATTTATTTTCAACGTCATTTTTTTAACACTCGGTTCTATATGTTGTATCTTTCTGTGTTTTTGGAATTGGTTCAATTAAAAACCGATACCATTACTTTGACGTTAAATCCACTATTTCCACTAGTGATATCATGATCAAATAAGAGATTTATATATTTTTGAACTGTATTAACTACAATTGCATAGTAAAGTGGGTATATGGGGTCAATCCCATTGGTAGAGGGCATCAATGTAGATGATATTTGATCAAAGGTGTGGTCACTAAAAATTCATCCAACACTTATTTAAATAATTAAGTGACACGTGAATAAATAATTAGAGATAAAAGGGATAAGGGTCACATTTCAGGATTATTCAAAATATAATAAGGAATATAAGAAAAAAATAGAACTGTGGATTTGACTATAAATCTGTGAAAATGATATCTCTTTGTCTCGATCCAACAAATTGGATCAACCTTAGTTTTAACTATTCTTTTTTCCATATATAGTCAACAAATGAGGTTCCCAAATCATAGCTTTTAGTGAGAAACTATCATGAGCTATTGGTCCCGTCTCACTTAAATCTAATTATATTATTGTCCATTGATTTTATATCTTATTTTTAGGATAAAATAAAAATAATGAGATTTATAATATTTTTAACTAAATTACTAGACATAGGCTTTCCATGTTTTGTTCTAGAAATTCATTATATTAAATGATAACCTTACACCAGACCTGAAATGCTAAACTGATTAACTACACGTGACATGATGAAATGATAGAAGGGAAATAGTAAACATGCTAGACATAAAAAATAAATCATTAAAATTATATAAATCCACTATTATAATCATGTAAAATCAATTACCAATGAATGAATACTCAGTGAATAAATTAGTAGAGGTTAATGTTGAATTGCAATTGGTATTGAAATATGAATATAGAATCAATAATGAATAATAAATGAGTATTGAATTGGAATTTTGTAATAATGGAATCCTTAAAATAGTAAATGAAAGTAGAATAAAATGTTTGTAAGAAAAAAGGATTGAATAAAACATGAAAAAATGATGTAATATGTGCGTACAATCTATTTCTCAAGTCTATGCTCATTGAAATATTTATAAACCTGACCAGTCACAGTGTGTATGATTTCTATGTTAAAAAGATTCATCTCATGACTTCTATTTTTACATTTAAATGATGTGTAACTACGATTCACATTGTTTATTTTATATCCACAAAGGTCTCCTAAGATCATGTATCTCTACGATTTCATGAGTTGAGTATTTAGGGGATTTATGGTTTTGAACATTTCACATCATATATTATGATCAAATCATGTATCTTTGTCTTGTTTTAGATTTAATTATATAATGAAATGTACATTGGATTAACATCGTGTAATTGTTTCACATATTATAAATCAGATTAATTGGATGATCTTCATCTCATTGGTGCACTAATAGAGGAATAAACATCTTTTACATCTGATTCCTGATGTTAATTTTTGAGATCATCTTCATCAATATCTCTTAAAAAAGTTTCTTTATGTTTCTTTAATTTCTATTTTTTCCTCCCTATTATTCCATAAGTCATTCATGTGAAAGGAATATAAATAACATAAATATCTGACATGAATCTCATATATAATCAATTAATATCCAATGAATTACCTTATTATAGTCATGAAAATAAATATATATGATATAACCCACAATTAATTTTTTATCTCATCCTCGAGAGAAATCTTATCATTAAAACGTGTAGGGATCGTACATTAATAATGGAATTTTCTAATTATGATGCTTAAAAACATGTTTTATAAAAATATTATAAAAGAATAAAACCTACCTAATATGAAATTCATAAATAATTCTTGATTTATAATTTTAAATTTAGGGAACCATCCCTTTTAAAAAATAGATTCCAACAATTAATTAACACCAATTTTATTTATAATTTACTTATCCATGAACTTTTCCTCAAATAACTCTAGGATATAATTTTAATATTGTACGATCATGCATAAAGTACATGATCTTAAACATATGATTTCTTTGAATCTTATTTATCTACACCTTAAAAAATCACAAAAAATAATGAGGGAATTGTAATTAGTATCAAATGTTTTTGAGGAGGAGGTTAGGTGGGTATAAATGATGAAAATCAGGTAAGTCTCTTGAATGAGGCTAAAATATATTGTATAAAACAATATATTCAACATAATAGATCAAATAAATACTCCTCACAAAAATAATGTCATCTCAAATACCTCTTAATGAGTAATGTAATAGTTCATATATGGTGTGATCATAATTAAAACGACTGCCCTTTTGGTTTATTTTATTATTATTTTTCCAAATTAGTGATGAGAATGGACCACACATCCACCACCTCATCTAATATGATAAAAATAATCAGTATGGTAATGATAATTTTTTATTATCCCATGTCTCGAACAAATTTTCCCCTATTTAATTTTTCACTTTATTTTGATGTTATTCCTTCGATTAATCTCATATCCACAACTTAACCAATTATGATTTTGAGATCTTTTCTACGGAAATGGTAATTTTTTGAACTACTCAAGAAATAATATATTTTTTATTTTTTATTTTTAATAACAAGAGGGATACATATTAAATAAGAATATAGATATAATCTATCGCCAAAATCCCCATAGAAACTATAATGTCCTGACACCAAACATTTTATAAACTAGTAAATTCATATAGAAATCACTTCATTACAGTATCTAGATATTTTTGGTTCAGTGTTTTAGTAAATTAGGACATAATTAATAAAAATCATCCCAGAATAATTCAAAGTGGGTAATATTAAAACAATATCCATATCTTATATAATAATAATATTTTTAATAAAATAAAAATTATGTTTAGGAATAATCATCAATAAATCCTTCTTGACTTCTTCTATTATCATATCCAAACTTAAACCCTATGAATTTTTTTAAAACATGGGATGGGCCCAAAAATGTTCTTAAGGTATATAGAAATATAGAAATAAACAATTTTTCCATGAATAATTATAAACATGTGAAATAATTTTCACAAATTCATACTTGTCATCCAAAAAGTATCGTATAATTACTTTTCAAAAACAATAAATTACCATAAAACATAGAAAAAATTAATAAAACCAGAAATGGTGACATGGGGAATTAATTAATTCGGATTTCAACCCGCAATGACACAATATTCCTTGAAACCATAATGACTAACTTATAATGAAACCCTCATGGAAACCATAAAATGTAACTATCTTGGCTACCTTGTGGTGCAACCATTTTTTTACACGTGGAGTAACCATAAAGTTGATCTCAAAAATAAAAATAACCAATGAATTATAGGGAAATAAAGGTCACCCATTATCATAAATAATTCCTACGTACCACTACATAAACATAAAACATGAATTCTTTCATAAGAAAAACATTCTATCTTATTTTTTAAAAAATATAAATTAAAATGATACATTTTAATGAAAATTACCTTACATAAAACATGAAAAATATCCACTATTTAAAAAATTTGAGAAATTTGAAAATTTAAATTTTAAAATGTTTATCTCAATATATATATATATTAATAATGAAAATTCTGAAAATATGGAAATAAAATTTATTTTGAAGGATAAAACATTTAAACATTAAAAACAATATTTTTGTTAAAGTTTCTATTACCTTGGGTTTTTCATACTTATAACATGTCAAGACATTCTATATAATGATTTAATTAGCATTTTTAATATATGAAATAACAATATTAATATTTAAAATACCTTATATGATCTTTTTTATAACAACTTTTCTCCCATAAATTAATAATATTTTCTAATTTCTATTATTTCAGTCACATTTGATTCATTGTTTCCATGGTCGGTTTGTAGTGGATTTTCATTTAGAATGGAAGAAAAATATATTATTCTGATAAAATGGTATTAAATTTTTAAAAAAATAATAAATTATTCCATGAATCATTTTTTTAATATACGGAAGAATCAGTAGATAAAGCATTAATGAAAATGATTTAATTTATTCAGGAGTTTTTTACGGTCATCGTGAACTTATATCATGTCATTTAATATCATGTTTATATATTGGATCCATAACATTAAATAACATATAATAAGTATTATAAATTATTATTTTACCATAAATTTGGTTCATTACCATCCTTGAAGGTGGTAACAAAAAATGAATGTGTATCATCCACGATGGCATTAAGTCGACATATCATGAATGGTTTTCTCGTTTTTATAAAAAAGGGAGAGGAGAAAGAGTTTGATGATAAATTTTAAAATAAAAAAGATAATATTATATTATGATACTAGAGTCTTCATGAAACTTGGATAATTGGAGGCGATGATTCAAAATGAAAATATAAGAAATTGAAAATAAAATAATAAGAAAATGATGTAGGATTCTACCTTATGAATTTTCCTCATTCAGAACCTCCTTAAGGCACTTCGTTTGGGCCATTAGGTGAGACTATAATGTCTTTGATGTGGGGAAGTGGATAGTAAATTGAATTGGGAGGAAATTAATAAAGTCAAATGGATTTGGTGTGTGAGGTGTCACGAACCAACCCGGGTCGACCCTGAACCAGTCAACCGAGTCGGTCCATGACATGGCCCGAGGGGTGTTCCCGATTCCCACGGGCTAGAAACCAGTGTCGTGCATTAAGATATAATCACTGGAAATGATTTGTCCCATAAGAGATAAATAGATAGCAGGAATAAACAGAAAAATAAAATAGAACTTGAGTAGTGCAACATGAAAATAAATTGAACACCTCAACATACCTCTATGTGACCATCCAGGTCAACTCTCAACCAAAAGGTGACCTTGGTCCAACAATGAGCAACTCAACCGAGAGAAACCTGATCAGAGGAAACCTGCAACTTTCATTGATAAAGTAGGCTTGATCATTTAAAACACTTAATAGGGATGCCAAGAGTAAACCACTGAATCCAAGTCCTTATTTTCCCGAAACAATACAATAATGCAAGTTTGAAATTCATTTATAAATGTAGGGTTTTCAAATTTTAAATTAATCAAATGGTTTTTTTCCATTTAAAACCCAACACATGTTGCATACCAATTTCCAAAATAAACATTTTACCCTTTATAAACAAAGTCCAAAAAAGAATATACCAAAGTTGTACTAGAGTAAAACAAGTAAGAGCGCAAACTAGAAATAAATTATTACACTGAATGTAAACAAGAAATTAAAATAATATAGTAACCATATGTGATCCTAAAAATCATTAGAAGACACATGAACGTACTAGGTTTTGGATCCACCTGCCGGCGTATGGTGAAGCTCAGATATATATAACCAACTAGCCGCCATAACTGACCAATCCAGTGGGAATGCCTACCTTTCCTAACAAAAATCCAAGGGGGTACCCACATGTATAATTGGGGTTGGTCAGCAACCATCACTCGGTCTCTATAAGAAGCCTATTTACCCATGGTGGTTACAATAATATTTTGTAATTAGGAGTCCCTCTCACGTGTGACTAATCTCACCGCACTTTCCTACCTCAAACACAGACACTCTACACGATAACCCATAAGGGATATCCCACCTAGAGAGGATCCCTTGTATATATATATATATATAAAACATATCATCAAAGGTGAAAAACGGGCCATCATTCCATGGATACATTAAAATCAATCGATACCTTTTTCAAAATACTAAAGTTGTTATATGGGCATACTATAACAAAAAATTCTTCATTTCAAAGAGTCAACACAAATATTACATTAAAGATGAAAGTTCCAAAAGGGTCATCATGACACACCCATGTTGAAATAATTATTATAAAAACATTTAATGTACCAACTAGTCATAAACAATTTCCAAACACAAACCATTCAAAAGTATAACACAACTCCACCCATGAGCTGGAAGAGCCAAACGAGCCTTTAAGTTGTCATGTCGAAAAACATTACCCAAAACATTACACAAATACATCTTTTATATTTTCAAATCCAAAATGGAACACCCTTGAGATCACACATCAAACCATTCACAAAATCCACACAAAGGACTGAACCTTACTTAGGAAACAAGAACCAATTAGTAAACCACGGTTTTAAAGAAACACTAGTTCAATGGTGTCATTGTCACTTGAAGGCACCTCCATGGGTGCATTGAGTGCAACCATAGATGTTCTAACATCCAATTTCACTACTAAATTCCAAGAAAACGACCATCACTATTCCCACAAAACTACCATTTTGAAACTAAAACCAAATGCTCAATTTATTTGATAAGAACTCACACCGCCACGTTAAAAACCAAAGAGCCACCTTTTTATTTTAACACCATAAAACAATTAGAATGTTATACCAATACCAATATTATATACCAAACCAAGTTTAAAAATAACTAATGCTGTCACACAACAAAATCAAGGCTAATCATTCCATAAAAACCCACAATTCCACTTTGTAATATATAGTATTTTATCAATGCGGCAAGTGCACCTAAACATTATCATAATCAAATATTCACATTCAAGGTATTGTTTTCATTCATCAAAATGTATTAAAATATAATGAAACGCCCCATCAAACTAGCCATAAACAATATCAAAATAGGATTTGGAACATAATTAAATAACTGCAGACTTGAACTAGGAATGGAATCCAAGAATGCTTTTGACTAATTATACAAATCTAAAAACACTATAGTAGGAAAATTATGGTACATAAAATATTAGAATCACATAAAATAAAATTATCAAAACACCCAAGCATCAGTTAGACTGTGAAAAGGAAAACAATGGAATTACCTACCTCTGACTAAGTGCGGACGTGAAAGAACCTCAACGGAAGATGGAACAATGTCCCTTGAACCAAACGCACAACCTGAAACATGATCAAAACATGCGAACATGACCCCAACAAGTTAGGGATTATCCAAAATAGATAAAAACATAAAATATTAATGAAATAATTATACCTTGGGTGTGGTCGGAATAGGCTGGGTGGACAGGGGGAGTTGCCGGCGAGGTCGGCTGGCTGTTGCAGGAGACCAGTGAGGTAAAAAAAGGGCTCGGGTCCCAGGATACTCCTCATGCAGGGGACATGGGGGAATGGGTCACCGGAACATTGCCTGGCTGGAGAAGAATAAAACAATCATGGCAGGAGGCGGACATGCAGAGGGTTGTGAGGGGTCGGAGTGGACAATGTTGGCTGGAGGTCGGACCGGCAGCCGGCTGGGGTGCGCAGAGGAGGCACTGGTGAAGGGTGGTGCAAATCTGGGAGCTGGAGCTGGGGAGAAAGCGGTGAGGCTGGGGTGCAGAAGGTGCACAGAGGAGGAGCCAGGATGGGGGCATGAGGTAGAGTCCGGTCGAGGCACATTAGGGGGTGCTAGTAGGGAGCTACGGAGAAGGGTAGGAGGGGGTTGGGTCACGTTGGAAAAAAGTGGAATGAAGGGGGTTGCGAGCCACGATGCGGAACAGGAAGAAAGGGGAGGGGGTATTAGGGTTGGGTTTGGTGTTTTTTTCTCATAATAATAATAATAATATAAATAATAAGAATAATAATAATACAAATAATAATAATACTAATACTAATATAAATAATAACAATTTTAATTACAAATATTATAATGATAATAATTAAATAATAATAATATATATATAAAGAATAATATTACTAATAATATCCCAATAATAATTGAAATAATAATATAAATAATAATAACAAATAAAATAATAATAATGAGAAATTGCAAGACACCAAGGCCGGTTGCGCGGCTACCGCTAACTACAAAGCGACCCTGCATGATTCGAAACATAGTAAAATATTTAAACGTCGAAAATATTAAGTTGGGACCCAGCTCGGACCTGTGCGTGAGGTCCCAAATCCAATATTTAATAAAAAAAATTTATGATGGTGGGTGTGACAATTCTCCCAACCATAGACACTTTCAGCCCCCATAAAGTCACCAATCTGAATGATGGATGAAGAAAGAATCCATGACCGACTGAAACTAAAGGGAACCACACCACAAGAAACCAAGAGAACATGAGAGGGTTCTCCACACTATATGAATTCAACTAATTCCGAAATTTGACACTCAAACATACCACCCCTAGAAGGGGGGGGGGGGACGCAGGAACTCCCAACCAACGCAATCAACTTTTATAACATGAGAGAAACAACACATCCACTGAAACATGGAACTCTACACCCATACCAATAACCCCAAACAATAGAGAAAAACCTCCTAAAAGAACATGTTTCGAACTATTAACCCAAGTATAACCACAATCCTTGACTCCTCCGCATGAAATTACATATCCAAACGAATGCTGCCAAACCAAGACCACTATATTCAAGGGTCAAACACACTTCTAAAAAAATTCAAAATTCATAAAACCATAATCCGAAAAACAAAACAGTTTGATTACAAAGAAAATGTCCATTATAACTCCATGAAAAACCAATGAACTTACAACGACATCAAAACATTAACTGCAGAAAAAGAAAGGACAAAAAGACATTAAATTTTCATCTTCCAACACTGAACACAAAACCCGGTCCAAGGCTTCACACCCCTGGAAAAATTATATTGCACGCGAGCTTCACCCCAAGATCTGTAGCAGGGGTTCTGATGGTTGAAGCATCTCTTGCCACACAGTCAGGCACTGGAATATCTCGGTCACTGTGTCTACTTCAGGCGAAGATTTCTACAATACTTTCCAAGATGACCTAGACATCCGAAAAGATGGAAAGTCTTTAGTGGGATGCGATATGATGGCTTCATGTGCCCAAACCGGCCACACTGGTGGCACACCACTGGACAGTCTGAAAAACTATAAATTAGGACCACTGTAGAGGACACTTTATGAATAGGTCCCTCTGGCACACACATCTCCCCAGAGAGATAACCTTGATGTGCAACTGGATATATTGGATTGCCAACCATCTCCACACCTAAGACAAACCTAGCTAAGAATTCCTCATCCACTAGATTCTCAAAATGATGGTCCTTAGAATGGAGGACCTGCTCGTTGATCTCTGGATGAATACCCCCAATGAATAGGGAATTCTTTGTCAAATCCTGTGATGCGACATTCCGATAAGAGGACACAAGATCCTTAAAGTTGTCAACATATTCCTTCTCCATTTGTTTGTCTTGTTGAATACGCATGAGCTCTTCCCTTTTCTTTGTCTTTACCCCTTCAGCTATAAACCATCGGATGAAGATGGATTTAAAGATATCTCATGTCATCCCAACTCGCACTGAAGGTAGGGAAACCAACTCCCATTCATCTAGAGTTGGACCTTCAAACAGACCCAAAACAGCATGCACTCTGAAAGGTTTGGGAGTTCCCAAAACCCTGAAGACACACTCAACCCCTTCTAGGCATTCTGCTTCTTCTAACAGACCCCGATCACCGTGATGTATAGGCAATGTTTGAGAAGGACTAAAAACTAGGCATGACTTATCAGAAACCTTGGGGACCTTTCTGGGGAGCATTTTTTGAACAACATATAAAACACAGAACCAAAAAAAAATATCATGTCGAGGCAACATCAAAGAAAGCGCCTTCAACCAAAACAACCAGCTCAAAATAAACCAGCAAATATAAACACAGCCAAAATTCCCTATTTATTTTAGATTTAAAAACTACCGTCTTTCAAGGCCATTTTCATAATACCAAACCAACTTTTCAAACCAATTTCAATTTCCTAGAATCATTTTCCCATTTTAAAATATCTTTAGAAAACAAGGTAAATCCTTTAGTTCCAAGTGAACACCCCAATAATCCCATGAATTTTTTCACATGTCATCATCCTATTTCATCCATACGCACCAACAAACACTTCCCATGCATTCCGTCACATCTGAAAACATTCATAATTAGTACCCGAGGTTGCACTCAAACCATATCTCTACCACTTCTAAGAAAATGCCAGATTTTTAAACCGACTGATTTCAGTTCTAAAAATCCATTTCTCAAATTTAAATGCATTTAAAATAAATCAACCTCTTTTGAAAACCCATTTTTTCATTTTCAAGTATGCACTTAAACCAATAAAAACTAATATGACACTTAATTTTCATCAAATCACCGAAGGGAGGGACTAGTAGTCATTCTAAATCTAGTGAATGGTAGTGGGCCATGCCCTAAGCAAGCGTCAATGACTAGGAGGAGATTTAACCATGTATGTTGACTCCACATTGGTCACTACTCCATGTAAAAATCATAATGTAACATCAGTTTGCCTCATTTTTCATCCCTCAATTCAAAAAAAAATAAGAATGAGAAAAGAACTCAATTCCCAGACTACCCCTGGAGACTCGAGGTTCGGAATGGGCGAGGGTTCATGACGTCCTTACCATACCTACCTCTCGAGTCTCGAAAATCTTAATCTCCATCTACCAGACACCCCAAATAACAGGAACCTGCTCTAATACAATTTTTTCATGAACCAACCCGGGTCGACCCTGAACTGGTCACCCGAGTCGGTCCATGACATGGCCCAAGGGGCATTCCCAATTCCCACGGGATAAAAACCAGTTCCAGTCATCAAAATTAAATTGGTGGGAAAAATTTGGACCATAAAAGATAAAAATATAACAATAATAAATAGAAAAATAAAACAGAACTCGAGTAGCGCAACAAAAAAATATACAGAACACCCCAACAGAACTGCATGTGTCCATCCAGGTCATGTCCCAACCAAAAGATGACATTTCTCCAATAATGAGCAACTCAACCGTGAGAAATCTGATCAAAGGAAACCTACAACTAAAAATGATAAAGTAGGCATGAGAATTTAAAATGCTCAGTAGGTATTCCAAGAGTAAACCACTGAATCAATGTCCTTCATTTCTAGAAATAATCCACTAATTCAAGTTTTAAGTACAATTATAAAAGTAGGGTTTTCACATCTGAAAATAAGCAACACGGTTTCCCATTTAAAACCCAACAAACGCTGCATACCATTTTCCAAAAAAAATAGTCATTCTACAAACAATGTCCAAAATAGTTTATACCAAAGTTGTGCTAGAGTAAAACAAGTAAGAGAACAAACTGAAAATAAATTTGTACACGGAAAGTAAACAAGAAATGAAAATAACCATGTCGGATCCTAAGCACCCCTAGAAGTCCCATGGATATAATTAGTTTCAGAACCACCTGTCGACATATAGTGATGCTCTTAAGCATATATAAAAATAGCCGCTCTAACTGAACAATCCAGTGGAAATTCCTGCCTACCCTAACAACAAATCCTGGGGGTACAAACCTGTCATATCGGGGTTGTTATCAATTGTCACTCGATCTCTAAAATATGCTCAGTAACCCATGGTGGTTACAATAATATTCTGTATATAGGGGTCCCTCGCACGTGTGACTCATCTCATAGCACTTTCCTACCCCAAATATATACAGTCCACACGATAACCAAAACATCATCATTTCAAAGAGTCAATGCAAAAATTACATTAAATATTAATGTGCCAAATGGGCCGTCATGACACACCCATGTCTAAATCATTATTCTGAAAACATTTAAAGTTCAAACTAGGCATACACAATTTCCAAATACAAACCATTCAAAGGGTTAACACAACTCCAACCATGAACAGGAAGAGCCAAACGTTCCATTAAGTTATCATGTCGAAAAACATTACCCAAAAAATTACACAAAAACATATTTTATATTTTCAATGAAAAATTGGAACACCCTAGTGATCACACTTCAAACCATTCACAAAAGCCACAAAAGGGCTGAATTTTACATAGGAAACAAGAACAAATCTGTAATCCAAGGTTTTAAAGAAACACTAGATCAAAGGTGTCATTTTTACTTGAAGGAATTTCCATGGGTTCACCGAGTGCACCCATAGACGTGCCAGCATCCAATGGCACACCTGTATTGCATGAAAATGACTAACAATATTCTAACAAAACTACCATTTTGAAATTAAAACCAACCGCTCACTTTATTTGAAAAGAACTCACACCACAACCTTAAAAACAAAAAATCCCACTTTTTATTTTAACTCCTTAACATAATTATCATGTTATTCTAATACCAAAATTTTAAACCAAGCCATGTTTAAAAATAAACATTGCCAGAACACATCAAAATCAAGGCAATACATTCCATAAAAAACTCCCAATTCCACTTTGAAAACTATAGTATTTTATCAATGCACCATGTGCACCTAAACATTATCAAAATAAAATATTCACCTTCAAGGTATTATTTTATTTTATCAAAATGAATTAACATATAATGAAACACCCTAAAAAATATCCATAAACAATACCGAAACATGATTTGGTACATAATTAAATAATAGTAGACTCGAACCATGAATTGAATCCATGCATGCTTTTGACTAATTCTAAATATTTAAAAACACTATAGTAGGACAATTATTGGTATATCAAAGCAAGTAATCACATAAAATAAAATTATCGAAACACCCATGCATCAATTAGATTGTCGAAAGGAAAACCATGGAATTACCAACCTCAGACGAAGATCGGATGCGATGGAACCTCAACGGAAGGAGGAACAATGAACTGCGATCCAAACTCTCAAACTGAACCATGATCAAAACGTGGAAACATGAACACAAAAATTTATGGTTCATCCAAATTAGATAAAAACACCGAAGATGAACGAAAACAATTTAACCAAGGTGAGGTAGGAGTATGCTGGCTGGATAGGAGGAGTCTCCGGCAACATCGACTCATAGTTGTAGGAGACCAGGGAGGGAAAACAAGGGCTCAAATAATTGGAAACTCCACATGGATGGGGCTCGGGACAACTGGACTACAGAATATTGCATGTCCGGAGCAGAAAAAAACCAGAACGGCAGGAGGCCAATGTGCGGATGCTTGCGAGAGGTCATATTGGCCAGAGGTGGCTAGGGGTCAATCTGTAGGTGGCTGGAGGTCAGACCGGAAGCCGTTTGGGGTGCACTAAGGGGGTGCCGGTGAATGGTGGTGCAGATCCTGGAACCGGAGTTGGGTTGTGATCGGCGAGGATGGGGTATGGATGACGCACAGGGGAGGATCCGGGTAGGGGGAGCCGAGGCAGAGGCCGGTCGGGGCGAACCCGGGGGTGCCGGTAGGGAGATGCAGAGAAGCGTAAGCGGGGGATGGGTCGCACAAGAAAATAAACTGGGAAGGTAGGGGGTTGTGACCTGTGGCACCGAAAAGAAAGAAAGGGTGGGGGTGGGTATTATGGTTAGGTTAGGTGTTTTATTTATTTATTTTATATTATTATAATAATAATAGTAATATAACGAATAATAATAATAATAATACAAATAATAATAATAATAATACTAATATAAATATTAATAATTTTACTCACAAAAATTATAATGATAATAATAAAATAATAATATATATATAAAGAATAATAATAATAATATCCCAATAATAATAGAAATAATAATATAAAGAATAATGAAAAATAAAAAAATAATAATTTGTAATTGCGCGACACCAGGGCCAACTGCACGACTACCGCCAACTATGTAGTGACCACATAGGGTCCGAAACATAGTAAAATATTTAACCGTCAAAAATTTAAAGTTGTGACCCAGCTCAAACATTGACGCGGGGACCCAGAGACAAGAATTAATAAAATAAAAAATAATAATTTATGATGGCGGGTGTGACATGAAGAGAAGTGGTGGTGAGGGGTGGTGTTTATAATGGAGGAGTTGAGTGTTTTTCGATTATATTATTCGTTTGTTTATTATTCTGGATCATGACTATGATTAGATTGATAAATATAAATAAATATATTAAAATGTTATTTATATTTTTGAAAATATGGGCTTATATCATCTATACATCATGTTTGACTCAATAATTCATGTATTTAACTCTTATCATAAATTTTATTAATAAACTATTCTCAATAAATTCATGTGTTTTTAGAAAAGTACCAAAAAATAACCCTAACCAATTATGAAAATGTATGATTAAAAATGAACTAAATTATATGAAAATACTTTTCTACAAATTAGAAATATACTTTTTAATTAAAATAATCATTTATTTAAAAAATAATAATTTTGAAATTATTTATGATTTTACAGTATTTTCAAGAATTAATTAAGGTCTCATAAATTTACCAGACTATCACTATAAAAAAAATACTAATTTATGAATCTATTTTATAGAGATAATTTTATTAAATTTTTTTATATTAATTATATAATTGTAAGGAAAAATTCATGTGCCTCAAATATACTAATACATAATTTATCATTTTGAAAACATTTATATACAAATTCAATTATTTAAATATGTCATATATTAACTTTTAATATAAATAATCTTTATTTATAACATTCATGTAACAGTACTAATATATTGGCCAATTTACTCTTCATTAGGGTCACTTTAGTATTTCAAAGGACATGCCACTATTCCATCAGAATACGTACCTTACTTTCTGAAAAAGCCACTAATTTCATTATTTCTTCATTTATAACATTTTTATTGTATTTTATTATTGAGTTTATGTGATTTATAAAATATGAAATAATTATATGTCGGGGAAATTCATATATAGAATTCTGGTTCATTAGATTCTCTCCACCTTCTAGAAATTCCATCTACACAAATCTTAATAATAATTTAGTCAAATAAGGATACATTTCCCTCATAGAATTATCAGAATCCAATAATCTTTATTCAACCTTGTGGTATCTCTACAAACCATAACAGGAATAATTAAGATTATTTGAAATAATTTATCTCTACGAATGAGAATATGAACTGGATTTTCCTCATAAGAAAGGTTCTCTTCCATCTGAACTACTTCTCAGATAAAAACATGAAATGAATCTAGAACATACTTTAATAACATTAAAACATGGAGGGCATAGTATACATGAATAAACTCAGAGGAAAATCTTTTTAATAGGAAACTAGTCTATCATTTTCTAAGAATCTAAAAGTTCCAATGAGTCATGGAATTATATAGCCTTTCATAACAAAACATATAACTCTTTTACAAGATGGGATTCCATGAAAAACATGATCACATAACTAGAATGAAAATTATATCTTTATGTTAATTGTATAGATTTTATATGTAATCCTATATCTCCTCATATGTTTCTGGATCACCATCACTTTCTTAGATAATTCCTCCACTAAATATGGTATCATCAACATCCTTTACCATGCATTATCCCAAAATATTAGTGTTTAAAACTTACTTCCATATAATGCATCAAAAGGATTCACATGTATACTGGAATAAAAACTGTTATTATATGAAAAATCCACTAAAGAATGATAATGAACCATAGTTCCCCAGTAATACATTGAAACATAATTTTATATTTCTCCCAATGTCTGAATTTGTTTCTCGGTTTATCCACCAAATTATGAATGAAAGGTTATACTGAAATTTAATTCAGTTGCCAATAAATTCAGATGGCCATTCCCATAGTTAGAAGTGAACTAAGGATCACGATCATACAAATGGATAGAATAGATTAATTTAATTTGAATATCTCTTCAAAGAACCATCAAGAAAGCGGATTGAAAGTCAAAGTATTTCGAATAGGAAAGAAATGTGATGATTTATTCAGTCATTGAACAATAACCCAAATCACATTGTTACGTCAAAAATTCTTTTCTATTCCCACCATGAATTCCATATATATATATATTCATTTCAATTTTAGAACTGTAAAAGGATGATGAATCCCATTTGGAAGTTCTCACTCATCTTTAACCTATTAACAAGTCAAAAATTTCATTGTAAACTATAAAATATCTATAATAATTCCATCCCACCAGTAATACTCTTGAAGGAATTTGTAAATCATAGGTTTGATATGATGATCAAAAAACAAAGAACTATGAGTGTAACTTAACAATTAATTTTTTTAGATGGGAAAGAAAAGGAACACATAATCTATTTCCAAATATCAAGACACAATTTTAATTTAAATTAAATTCTGTAAATTTTCCTTCATTTACATATTGTACCTTTTTTGTAACTCACCATCTTCCTTTTTCACTTGCATAATTCTGTAATAGAGATATGACTATACTGGAAGATGAAATAGAACAGATGAATTTATTTGACTAACAATTTCCAATACAAAATTCATCCATTAATTAATCAATGGTCAATGCACAAAATGTGTCGAGGTTAATGATAGATGATTTTTTCAATTCAATTCACCTATCCTTTTATTTGGTTTTCCTAGATGTTAATATATAGTGAAATCATAATCATTTATCATATCCAGACTTCTTCTCAGTCTCATGTTCAATTATTTCTCTGTAATTATATACTTAAAACAATTATGTTTGGTATATATTTTACAATTGGATCCATATAAATGATGTCTCACTATTATTACTGAAAAATCCACAGTAGTTAAATACTAATCATGTGTGGGATAAATTAACTCATGATGGTTTAGTTTCCTTGAAGAAAAAATAATTACCCGATAATTTTTCATCTGAACAAAACAAATTCTCTTCAATGAAGCAGAACTATAGATGAGAAAATCATCATATTTGGAATGAGGATAAAAAACTATAGTATTCGCCAATCTACATTTCTGTTCTTGAAAAAAAGATCCAAGTCTTCTATCCATATAAATTTAACCCATTTGTCTATTAACATAGTTAGTAGGCTAGATAACCATTCAATTTATTTAACAATCTATCTGTAATAACATTTGTTTTTTAAAAAATATGATTCCTTTTCCCAAAAATGTCCAAGGCACAATTTATTATAAAAAATTATACAAAAGTCTGAAATATGGGATCATATTATAATCTCTTTCATGTAATGAAGTAAAACAGTAGGGAGGTCTTCAAAAAATGTAATTCCTTGATTTAAACCCATGTTTTCTAGGCCATATACCTACGTGTTTGCTTCTCGATAAAAATGTGTGATGATATAGTTAGGATTGATTAGAGAACAGATTCAGTCAATCCAATGGGTAGTAATCATCTATGCAAGATGTATTATGACATTCCAAATTACCTGCACGATGGTAATTGAATCATGTCAATTATAGATATTGTCCCAACCAAATAATTTGGTGAAGGTAGTAGCATGAATTAAAATCATCGTCTCAGCATCAAGAGATGTGGTGATGACACAACTACCCTTGAAGTATCAAATTATCTGACTGAGGTGATTCCTGAAGATAGCACCACAACCTGCAGGGCCAGATTTCATTTGAAGGCCCTGCCAATTTTAACTTTAATCCATCCAGGGAGAGGAGCTTTCCAGAACACTTACAATGTATGACGAGCTTGACAATAATTTCTATTAATATGAAGACATTGTAGGATTTCATATTCATGTACAGGGTTGTGGCAATGTCCATTTTGCATCAAAGAGCCTTCTCGTATTGAAATGAGGATCCACATCTGACCTGAGATTTTATTGAGTATGTAATTGTTATAAAAAAGAGCATTCTAATCATACCAGATTACATTATGGAGTCGAAAAACTGCAACTTGTAAGACATTCTTGCTTTACTGAGAGTCATCCATTTCGGAAAAAAAATTAGTGGAGTCTTAACGGTGCCAAGATCCAACCATCTGCAACCAAAAATTTCAAGAATATAGTTCAAAAGTTTAGTAGTAGTGCCACAAGAGAGAAAAAGAATATTAGTATCTACTCTGTGTTGATTACATAGTTATCATTTCAAACAGAGATGGATTCCAAAATATTGAAGACAACTCTCTGTGAGAACACTATTGTGAGAAAGCTGCTAGATGAGATTGAATCTTGATGGATTTATCCAAGGATTTTTAAAATGTTTTATCCACTTGAAGTAACCTTCTGAGTTACAAAAGTAAGTATTGTAAAAAGGTTTTGAGTTAAGAATGCCATTATTGGAAGGTTCCCAAATTGAGAAATAATTAGTATTAAAAAAAGAGTAGTTTTCAATGACATTCATAATATTTTCATGCAGATGACCATAGTGAGTGTATAGAATATCTCTAATTGAGAAATTATTATTCTTAGCGGTTTGATGGGAGAAATCATAGTAATTAATTTTTTTTCATTTCAGTTATCTGACTATAATTTTCTAGAGGATTCCTTTTAATCCATCCATCTAAAATTATTCATAATATTGGAGTAAGAATGTCTAATGGATGGCCAGATAGAGGAGTTAATTAAATTTGAGTTTCCAGTCTTATGTTTTTCGATAAAACTACTCTTGAGGAATGTAATAGATTCAAAATTATTATGAAGAATGTTCCAAGTGAGTTTTGCCTGAAGAGATTCATTAAAATACATAATATTTTTTTATGTCGATTCCACATTTTTAAATAGGCTTGCAACAAGTTGACCAGGGAATAGTCAAAAGCTTTCTTTAAAGAGTGCTTCCAGACCAAATGAAATTTTTTATAGCGATGTTCATTTTTTTGATAAGACCAACCAACCATTTATTGACCATCATAGAATAAAACAACTTGGAAAAATGGTGAATTTGTCCTAGAAAATCATGCCAGCCGTAGAGAGAGATTTAGCATTCCAAGTAGATAGAAAGATTTGAACATGGTCAAAAATTGTAGCAAAGTGGCAAGATTTTGGTCTACTTCAAAAATCGGGATCACAAAGGTATGAAAAGGGAAGAGTACCATGTTTTAGACCTACATCACTAATAATGATAGATTTTCTATTTGGGGGAAGTTCTTCCCAAAGAAGATTCGTGATTTATCCCAACTAATGGTTTGTCCAGAAACATTTTCATAGTGAGAGAGAGATTTTTTGAGGTTTCAAATGTTTCTTTTATCACCTTCAATGAAAATGATGTTGTTCCCAGCATAAAATAGGTGAGTGTGGGAATTTTCATTCCCAGTGACGTGGACGAGTTTTAGTTTATTCTGGTTAACTAATCGATTGAGTAGGATTCTAATATAGTCTTCCACTATTGAGAAGAGAATGGCAGAGAGGATCACCTTTCCAGACACCTTTGGTGCAATTGTAGTAGCCCTTGGTAGAAACATTGTTTAAAATGGAGATATATGTTGAATTGAACACTGTTTTGATTACAGTAATGAATGAAACAATAAAACCACAACCTTGACGAACATTGAATATAAATCTCCATTCCATGGTGTCAAAATATATTTTAATGTCTAATTTAATAGCAATGTTACCACCTCTGTTAGTTTTATTCATGTTTTTGACACATTCAGAGGCAAGAAAGATACAGTTTTGAATAGATCTACCCTTAATAAAACCGAATTGGTTCTAGGAGAATTTTTTATGATAGTTTAGAGTATATTGGCAATTATTTTAGTGATTATTTTATAAAGTGTATTGAAAATGGAAATGGGTCAAAACAAATTAATCTTAGAGTAATTATCGAATTTTGGGATCAAGGATAGGAATTGAGCTTTAAGAGCATGAGGAAGAACACCATTGTAAAAAAAGTTTTTGACTAGTTTGCAAACATCGACATGAATCACATCTGAATTGTGCTGGAAAACCCATTATTGAAACCATCAGGACCCGGAGCACTTTCTGGATTCAGACTAAAGATTTTTTTTATTTCATGATTATTTAGAGTGTTGAGGTGGAAAGTGTTGTCTTCATCAGTGACATTATACCTAATGTCATAAGGAATGAGATCTTTGTTGATATCAGGACCATTGATGATGGATTCATAGTAGGAGACAATGTGATGAGCAATGTCATCTTCATTATCAAGAAGATTGACCCTATCTTTTAAAAAGTTTATCGGTCTACATTCCTTCCTAATTCTTTATAGAGAATTATAGAATTTAGTATTTCTGTCACCATGTGACAACCATTTTACTTTAAACGCTTGTTTCCTCAAGTGTTCAATAAAATTTAGTGAAGAGTTGAGCTTAAATGCAAGGTTTTGTTTCATGAGTTGGTTCTGTATTGAAATCACAACTAGTGTTATGGTTTTTTAATTCATTTAGATCTTTCCCGCTAAGAATGATTTCATTGTTAATTTGTTTGTATATGGAGATACACCATATTTTGATAGTATTATTAAGGTGCTTTAGTTTTCAATAGAAGGTGAAAATATCATTGTTGTGCGACATTGAGAACCAAAGGTTTATTATGGTATTGGTGCATTCATCTTAAGAGAAACATGCATTGTTAAATCATAAAGGTAACGGTGATCACATGCCTTTGGTCGAGACATTGACCAAGATGAGATGACGGTCAGAGTTCATTTTGTGAGGTGTGGTTCTAGAGATACTGTCCCATTTATCTAAGGAAGTATCATTTGCGAAATCACTAACTAGCTAAGAGGTAACCAATCCATTAAAATTTCTTCTATACCAAGTAAAATTTGCACTATAGTGATTAATTTCAATTATATTGTTATATTCAATTGATGCTTTAAATTCTATCATAGAAATAGTAGCATGGGAGGGACGAATTGTTTCACACAAGTTAATAATGGAATTGAAGTCTCTAATAATAAACTAAGGGTCATTAATATTCGTCCATTGATATGATGGGTCATTTCACGAAGGCATCCTTTATTGGTATCTATTCTTAGCATAAAAAAGGAGTAGAATAAGTAGGAATTATCTGTGGTAATGTAGCAGGTGAACACTTGCTTAGAAAAAAGGAAGATATTGACATTTTGTAAAGAAATGTGTGAAACAATATAGATAATTTCAACATTGTAGGTAATATTCATTTCACAAATATAAGAGTAGTTATATTGGCACAAATGATAATTTTTTTTAGAAAAAATTGTTTTAGGTCCAACAATAGCAAAGAGCAATGGATGATGTGTGTTCACCATTCTGTTTAGAACAGTGAATGTGTCAGAGTTAGCTATACACTAATAATTCTAGAAAAGAATATTCATTTAAATCTGTGCTTGGAGATAGAACTCCTTTTTCTTTTTCCCTGAATTATTATTTCTTGAATACCTTCTTATCATTTGAGAATTTTCACCATTAGTGGTCTGTTTTTATCTTTTTAGAAATCCCAGGAGGACTTTTTGAAATCCTAACATTCTTATTTATAATGTTAGTAGAATCCATGGAATTTTAATTGCATGGAACCAAAGAGAAAAAAATTTGTTTAGAAGATAGATTTTTAGAATGCTCGGGACAATCAATTCTATTAATAAGATGAGAACCATCAAAAGAAATACTTGTAGAAAGGGGAGCAGGTGTACCTGGACCTGGGGAATTTTTGTCCTGCTCTGAAGGGGTACAAGATATATCTTTTTATGTCCTTTTAACCTCCATCTCCTTGGTGTCAATCAAGGTAGATTGGGGTTGTACATGATATATAGTAGGTGGAGAGTACTACATCTATTCAGTGGGATATAAAACATCCTTCAATAATGGAACTGAAGCTTCGCTGTGTTCCTAAAATTGTGAAGTCCCTTTTACCAAGGGTAATGTTCCCACTGTAGGTGGCAATGAAGATTTTAAAAATTTCAAATATTTGTCTTCAAATTGATTAGGATTATTTGTGGACTCAGCCTTGGAATTAACTACCTTCTGTTTAGTAGGTTGATTTTCAGGTTTAATAGTGCATTTATTGGTGTCCAAAGTATGAATGATGTTAATTGTGTGCTTGTGTATAGAGGGGAAAGAACATAATTTGGTTTTCTTGTTAGTCATTTCTTGTTTCAACTCTATTGTAACTGTATCATGGAGGGTGTCCTAGATTTGTCTGGTTTCCATGTGTTCCTCCAGATCATTCTTTGTAATTAATATAGGAGAATCAATTGCATGAGTGTGTGCAGGGCATGTGGTCTGAGTATCTCATTGGCTCTGCTCGTGTTGGGATAGTGTTTCCTACTTATCCAGAGTAACTGGTGTGCTTAATTGCTTCTGGACAGCATCCATAGCCAATTAAAAATTAACTTCTATATGTTTTCTATTGGGGAACATAGATCATGTGCAATGGGGCCAGATTCAGTTCTATTTATGAAAATAGAGTGACAAATATGTTCAGATGTGACAGTTTCTATCTTATATACTTCATTGTTGGAAATTTTAATGGTATCTAAAACCAAAGTCTCTATTTCATCTAAGAGGCATAGCTCCTTACTATACAAATCCTCCTCTGCAACTGCATCTTCCCAGGTTGTACCCAGCTTTCCCCTTATGTGTGTCAAATTATGTAGTTTTTTAACCCATATCTCATTTCACTTTTGGGGGTTTCTAGTATGTCCACAATGGGGGATGTGTCTTTCAATTTCTTCCTTATTTCATTCCATTTATTTTCATTTAGAAGATTTACTTGTCTTCTAACCACCATACAATTATATATTGTGTTTCCAAAGATCTTCCAAAGATAAAAAAGGTTGTTTTCTCTCATATTCTATTCTGATTTCATATTTATAATCATTTGTAGCAAAACTAATTATATTGGTATGTTTTGAATCCAAATTAATTTCCACCATCACTCTTGCGAAGGGACCTAAATCTACATTTAATGTTCTATGTTCTTGTTTTAGAGGAGTTCCAATACAAGTAATAATATCGATCATTATTTTAGGATTCCAAAAATACCAGTTCAAACTGTGCAGTTTTACCCAAACTTGAGCCGTTGTATTCCTATACATATGTGGGTTAAAACATAGTCCCAATCCGATAATCTAAGAAATCTTGGATTTGGGTTAATGTTTCCAATCCTCCAATCTTTATCAAGACTATCCTGTGATTTTAAGAGTATGTGATACTAACCTTTACCAATTGGAATCAATTTATTGTTAGTGATATTCTTGTAATTTGTAATGCACGATTGTAAGTCAGGAAAAGGCCAAGGATGATCACCTTTCAGGTATGAGATGTGGCCCATGAAAACCATAATATCATCAATAAAAATAACAAAAATCATATCCATGTATTCACAAGATATTCTATTAATGACTTCCATAAATACAACACGATCACATTTTGATCCAAAGAGCCTAAAAAGAGTCATAATTCCCATATCTAGTATGTTGAAACAAAGTATTACATAAGCTAAATTTTCTATATAACATCATTTTTTTAAAATTATAGAGAATATTCTTTAAATGTTCCTCATGATACTCTTAAATTTTCACGAAAACAAGAATATCATCAATAAACTCAACAAAGAGCTTATCCACGTATTCAAAAAATATTCTATTAATAAGGTCCATAGATACAACACGAGCATTTTTTTTGAACCAAAGAGCATTAAAATACTCATAATTCCCATATCATGTACGGATTTTTTTTGGAATGTCATCCTCCTTCACCTTCAGCTGATGGTACCCAAATTTCAATTCAATATTTGAGAAATAATAAGCTCTATAGAGTTGAAAAAATAAATCATCGAGATGAGGTAGTGTATAATTTTTCCTAACAGTTATGTTTTTAAAACCTCTATATTATATGACATGCCTTTTGAAAATATTAATTGTTTTAAAAAAAATCATGAAGCACCCCATGGTGATGTTCAATGAAGAATGAAGCATTTTTTCAATAAACTCACACAACAGGTTTTTCATTTCATGATGTTCCACTTGATCCATTTGATAATTTATTTTCAAAATTGTCTTATAATAAGGAACTAAGTCAATAGTATATTCAACTTACATAATATATATAACACTTAGAAACTCATCACTAAAAACATCTAGGTATTCATTTACCATTAGAAAATCAATAATATGAATAGTTCAATAATTTTCAGCAATATGAAAAAGATAACTCTAGTTCCCATATTTTAGCATTTTCTCATTTTATTTATATGTTATCAATATCATATTTTCAATATTTTATAAAAATAGAAACTCTTTCTTAAAAAAATCTTTAGAACTAAAATAAATCAAAGAAAGATAAATAGAAATCCAATCCATACCAAGAATAAAATAAAACTCTACAAATGGAAAACAATATGGTTTTATGGTAATATCATTCCACAAAAAACAACAAGAAGAATATTATAATTCCTCTAATTGTAATATTTTTCCATTGTGAATTAACCATAAAATCTAGATTCATTCCATGAGGTGAAATTTACAATTTATGAAATATTTTCTTAGAAATAAAGGAATTATTTGACCCTGTATAAAAAATTAAAATTTGAGTAATTAAATAAATCACCTGAAATAAATTCATTAAATTGATAAACATTTTTCTAAAATTGTTGAAATAGAGCCCACCATACCTTTCTACTTATAATCTGGCTGTTTTCAATCATTTAGAGTTTTCTTAGGGAAAATGTTTTCTTAATTTCCTATCTCATCCCATTTAAAACACATTACAATTTTCTTATCATAATTAATATTATGATAAATTTTATTAAATCATTGGCCCGTATATCAAAACATTACAAAGAGAAAATACATCCCAGTTGAATTATGGCATTCCCCATGGTGGTTTTTAAAAGTCATTTGACAACCTGGAAATTATTCATTCATACAATTTGATTTATTTGATTGATTCTCATCTATTTTCTTCCATCTGTAACATTTCTTATAATTGTATTCAAAGGGCACATCATTACCAGTAAACTCTATTTATACCTTGTGAACCCATCATTCATGTTTCTCTTAAATTTTTAATTAATAGTAGGGCAATTACCTATGAGATATTGGTTTTAATCGTAAATAAAAGTGATTTACTTTTCTATTAAGATCCCAAATAAGATTTGTAGCATACCATTCCAAATGAGTGAATTTTTTTGACACACATACAATGAATCCACCTCCTTTTATTTCAATTCAATTAATTTCTTTTCCATCCTATTTCGAACCACCTTTTGAAATATATTATTATAGTAAATGGTTAATAAATTATTCCCATTCCAAGGCATCACTCTCATAGTTACACCTAATCATCCTGGATATTGACCAATATTGTTAGCTTTACCTTCAAAACAATCAATAAAAATACTTACCTTCTATTTATCCAAACGTCCCAGGATATCTAATATCTTTTCATGTTATTTAATCCACACTTCATTCAACACTCAGTCAGAAGATCCATGGATAGAAGGTGGGTTGTTCCTCTTAAAGTGTCCCATACAACATCTGATTGATCTAGTTATTATATTTCATAGATGCACCATTTATTTTTTTCTCAATTAAATTTGTCCATTACTATAACAAATTTCTTGGTTCCAATTCCTACAATTACATGATGTAGACTTGGAAAGATATCAGCCTCTATGTGCCTTCATACATTTACTTCCTTGTTTCTTCTGAAGAAAACAATTCTCATCTAACATATCTTAGATAGAGAAACCTTGAAATATATATATGTTATATAATTTCAAATTAACTATTAGGTAAAAATGTTTTGTGGTATTCTTTTAAAATCCCCATAATACATAAAGTTATCTAAACAATAATTTGATACCAACTATAAGGTCCCAACCTTAAACATTACATAAACTAGTAAAATATTTCAGAATAACATCTTTACATTCTGAAGATATTATCATTTTAATGTTTTAGAAAATTAGGAAATAATTTATACATATCAACCCATAATCATATAATGTGGGTATTATTAAAAAAATATCAATATCATGCATAGTAAAAATGTTTTTATTAATACAAGAAATATTTTATGGATTAAACAACATAATATTCAACATGGATTCTTCTTTTATCTAACCCATCGTTAAGCTCTATGAAAGACATTATAAAACCTAGGATGATATCAAAAATAGTATTAAGGGACATAAATAATGAAACGATTAGTACATGAATACTTTTAGACATATGAAATAATTTTCACGAAGACATACTTCTCTCACAAAAAGTATCATATACATGAATTTTGAAATCAAAAGGTTTAAATAAAACATAAAAAAATGAAACCATAAAGGGAAACATAGGAAAATACTTAATATTGTTGCCCTGATGGAATCCATATGATTTATAACCCTCAGTATTACCTTATAATGAATCCCAGATGACTACTATACATTATAACACTCATCGCTACCTTATGGTATAACTATCGTAGTTACCCTAATAGTAACCATACGGTTGACCTCCAATATAAAAATAACTAATGAATTTTAGTAGGATATAGATCCCAAAATTCATCATAATGAATTGCAATAAACCATTACATAATCAGAAAAATTTAATACTTGCATCAGAAAGAAACTACTTTAAATTTTGTAAAAATAGAAATATAAAAGAGTTTATTTTAACAAATAACCATTACATAAACCCTAAAAAAGTTACACTGTTGAAAATAATAAAAGAAATTATAAAATTTAAAAATATATTCATTTTCATGCTTATAAATATATTCATAAACCGATTCTAAAAAATGAGCATTAAAAATATTTTGAATGATAAAACTTTAAAACAATTATAATAATGTTTTAGATAAAGTGTCACTTACCTCATGTTCCACTTACTCCATTTGTGTTAAAAATCCTTTATAATGTTTAAAATAGTTTAATTAATATACCAATTAACTATATTCATATATAAAATATGTTATATGATCATTTCAAAACATATTTCCTAGGACATTCAAGGTATTTAATAATTTTTTTCATATATATTAATAGTTTTGCATTAAATAGTAATTTTAGTTTAAATGGGGAAATATGTATGATAAAATACTCAACACACAACAATTGGTTTCTATAAAATATTACTCTGCACACAACACAGATTTATATCGAAAAATAATACAACAATATTTTTATTATTTTAAATCATAGTTAATTCCTAGTCATTGTATTAGAAATAATGAATAGAATTAAGTATATTATTATTTTACATATTTTTTAAATGTAAAATCAATTATCTAATTACTTTTAGTGGCTTAAAATGAGAATTAATCCAATTTTAAGCATAAAATACTATAATATTTTAAAAATTTGTTTTAACACCATTTGAAGGCAAATAATTTTAAAATATATTTTTATCACTTTTATATGTTTTATATGATAAAATAAACTTATTTTTTTAGATGTGGTACATCTAAAGTCACTTTTGGTATTTTTCTAATAATATAATATTTTATCGAAAAGCGAAAAACACTAGATTTGAACTCAAAAATTGATTTTCGTCTTATTTATTTATATAAATATATTGTCCTTTTAATTGGTTTTTAATTTTAATTGTATTATATATTTATCATTTAATTAAATGATGTTCATTTTATGTAATTTTACATTTTAAATGGACATAAATACATGTCAATCTTCTGATAGATTTTACTACTTAAAAACCCGCCTTTTGGTTTTGACAATGATAAATAATTTTCAAATAATTACTTATACTTCTATGATATGAATTTGAAAAAAAATATTATATATTTGATATAAAAATTCAAAAATTTTTAAATAGTTAACTATTATTTCTGGTTATTATGAATAGTAGCTCTTGTAATTATTTTTATTTACCATGGATAAATGCTAAAGCTGGTAAATTTGGTTTAAAAATTAATATTATAATAATATAAAACGTCCCTAACACATGTCCTAATACTATAGGATGAGATATGGTTGACCATGGGCATCCGTGGAAAGATATTAAGACCCCATTGAGCCACGTTTGTGTGATAAAGTCCTTTTATGACAGTTATTTTAATGAAAAGGTAAATATACCATAAACATTTATCTCATAACTACATAACTTTTATTTTTTTTATATAAAGGATATCTGTAACGACCAAAAGTTTCATTAATGGAAAATCCCTCTTGATCCAGTTAAATGTTTCTTTATGAAAAATGTTTTTATAAGATGTCAACTTTTTTAGTTTTACTTTAAGATTTGTGACCGTTAGTTTTATAGCCGTTGAACAGTGATCATCTGGTTAGTTTAAATATAAGGCTTTAACGAACCAATTTTCTACTCAGACAAAGGAAGCGATGGCCTCATCCAGTAGAATTGCCCCTTACGAAGACCATTTGTCGGAGCTCGGAAAGGAGGTGGCGTCTTTGGGCTTTGCCCTTGACCAAGCCCAAGCTGAGCTTCATCAAGTCAAGCTCGAACGTGATCGTCTACGGGAAAAATGGAAGTTGATAGAGATCACCACTCGAGCGATGTTATCCGAGCAACCCCAAGAGTCTGTCACCATCGCACACCTTACCCTTAGGTCTTATGCGGCTATTCTAAGGGGTTATGTAACAAATAAGTAGCACCATGTTCATGTACATTATTTTTGTATATAATAATGAATATAATTTCTAGTCATTTTTGATGCATTGTAATTAGTTTTTAAAGTACAAATGATGTTTTTAGTTATTATTTAATTAACAATTATATTTTATTAAATTAAAGGATTTTTGAATTAATTAATATTTTAATAAAATATTATTATTAATATTAAATTAATTTTTATTAAATATAAATGATCTTATAATTTTATGAATGCAATTAAAATTTTTATTAAGGTTTGAAAGCCATTTCTGTCAAAACCCGTGAATTTTTTATAAATGTCGGTTTTTATTTTAAAATTGAAAATTCAAATATTTAGAAAATTATTTAGATAAAATAAATATTATTTTTGGAATCAGGACGTCGAAATTATCCAACGGTGAATTTTTCATAATTTTCTGAGACAGTCAAAGTTTTGGGTAAAAATTAAATACCATTTAAATATATAATGTGTTTTATGACATCATAATGACCCAATGGTGATGTAATAAAATACCATAATCCTTATGTTCGGCCAATATGTGTTTTATCAATAAAATAATGAGGTTTTGGGTTTGTTTGACTCACTTTTCAAAGCATTAATGGAGCCCTCAAGACTTATTCAACACTTTGCCTTTTTAAACTAATTTCCATGGGAGTGTGACTCACCTCCACATAAGCAACCCTAATTTTTTAATAAGTTCGGACCTTGGCCTTGTAAAATATTTTTTTCCTCTTCCCTTTTCCAGAAACCATGGGCAAATACCATGGGATGGTTTGTGTTTTGGATTATTTTAATATAAGGGGTCCCAAACCTAAATAATAAAGAATTCTCTCACCTTTCCTATATAAACCCACCCAAGCTCCCACTTCCTCCTCACTCAAAGCCCTTGAAGTTCGTCCAACCTCTGCCCTACTCTCTCTAGAATCCTCCCAAGGTGCCCCAAGCTCCCAATAAGCCTCTCACAAGCCTCTCTCTAGCCTTTGGAAGCACACTTCCAAGTAAGGGTTTTTCTTCCTTTCTCTTTTTTGTCAATTTTCTTTAAGTTGTATTGCCCTTTTAATTTAATTTATGAATGTTGGGGTATGGTTTCGCACATTCCCATACTGCCCTCTTATTGTTTGAATGATGGGAGACCCCTTTCTCTCTCATTAAATGCCTCCCATGTACACACGTTACTATGCCGAAATTCCGAAAGGAACCTTTTTCTCCTCTTCTATATTCAAGCAATACTTTTGTATCATGAATCTAAATTCCTTTTCAATTGTTGGGACATGTATCTATATGACCTTATTACTGTCCATTACATGTAAATATGATGAGGAACCCCTTTCTCTCTCATCAGCCTTTTTTTATGAATTCTTATGTCACGCCGTTACGCTGCCGAAATCACACAGATTTTCTAAGCCAATATCATTGTGTAGTGAATACCATGCCCATTTCTCCATCAAGGGTATTCACCTTTATGCACGTTTACTTATTGATTGTAAAGTTTCATGTATGAATTCCACATTCCTTTATCGTGGAATAAATGATTATGTTTTATGAATCCATGTTTTACGATCCATGTGGCACACTTATGCATGAAATGAAATGTTTAAGAAGGGTGCGCCCTTTATAGCGCTCCAATGCATTGGGTAAAGTATAGTATCATGATACGTCATGTGCAATGAGTGTTGACTCATGCTAATTCAAGTGCAACGAGGGTTTACTCGTGCTTCAAGTGCAATGAGGGTTTACTCATGCTCCATGTGCAATGAGCCTTGGCTCATGCTAATTCAATGTTAAGTGTTGTTGCCACATTTCCATGTTATGATTATCATGCTTTATCATGCCTTTATGTTCATGTCTCTCTTATGCTCTATTGATATGCCTATTGCCTAACATGTATTGTACCCCTCATGTTATTCATTGTGTACTCCCTTACTGGGCTTTATAGCTCACCCTTTTCTTATGCATGTCCTCAGGTTATCCCATGCAATGCTAAGTACGAAGGAATGTAGTGGTCATGTAAAGGAAGTTTTCAATAAGGATGTTGTATTTCATGTTTAAAATTTTTATGTAATGATCCTAAGCCCCAAAGACACTAAACCTCTCGATCTTCTTTGTTGTATCAAGTGAAGTTTTATGTAATAAAGCATGTTTAAGTTGTAATAAAAAGCAGGGTTGTCATAGTTGGTATCAAAGGATAGGTTTAGTTATTTTTGGGATTAGGAAACCCTAGTAAAGCCTTAGATACAAGACTAAGCATAATAAAAACGTCCCTAAGTTTTGGTAAATACTAAGTAAGTGTTTTATCAAACAAATACATCCCTGTCTGGATACGAGCAGGTAGAGGCGGCTCTGGCACAGATGTATCCTAGGGGTAAAACCCGAAAACACCGCTTTGACCTAGACTCGAACGGGAACTGGTGCACGACAACGGGCCTTGCTGCACTCTTGGTTACGACACTCCCGGGGGATATGTTTTGATAAATTCACAATCTTAGTATGAACCCTTATTATGGGAAAAATGCCCCTAAGAATATATGTTAGAAGGAAGATCCTGAAAAGCCTGGATTGAATCCTATAGACTCATGAGTTAAAGAGATTAAAGTTTTTTTATAAGTCATCAACTTTTGTCTTTGGATTACCCTCTATGTGTTACCCCTAACTTTCCTTTTATTCCAGCCAATGGCCGGTAATAGGAGAACTCGGGCTAACAACCGTTGTGAAGATCAGTGTGATGATTGTACCAATGAGATGCCCAATCCAATGGGAGCGGGAATCGCGAACTTTGTCACGCTTCTCTCTCAGCTAACTCAAGTTTTGAATAGAAACACTGGTCAAGAGGAACGTTCAACCCCCCCTAAGAAAGAACAAGTCGCTATTTAAAGCTTCATGAGACAAAGGCCTCCTACTTTTAGTGGATCATCCGATCCCACGATTGCTGAACAATGGATCAACTCCATTGAAAAGATATTCTCCATCCTCCAATGCTCTGAAAAAGAGAAGGTTCTCCTGGCGGCTTATCGTATGGAGGGTGAAGCTGATCAATGGTGGACGTTGATCAAAAATACGAAGCCTGAGGAGGAGATCGAGGCTTTGGAATGGAAGGTATTCCGGAAGATGTTTTTCGATAAATATTTTCCACGCACCCTCCGTCTCAAGATGGAAAGGGACTTCCTTTCCCTCAAGCAGAAAGATGAGGAATCTGTGGGAGCGTACGAGGCAAACTTCACAAGGCTTGCACGATACGCTTCCGGCTTTGCCGTTACCCCCGAATGCAAGGTTGACCGCTTCTTTGGTGGGCTGACGCCTAGCTTGCAGAAAGCATTAGCAATCCGTGACTTCGACAGCTATGAGGAAATTGTCTGATGTTCCCTCAAGGTTGAAATGGAGATCGTAGAATCACAGGGGTATCATGGGGACAAGAAGCGGAAGGTGGACTTCAATGCTGGTGGTCCGATGGATAAATCCAACGGTGCTAAGAAATTCCAGCACCCCACTTGCCAAAAGTGTGGAAAGAAGCACCCTGGAAATTGCCTTAGGGGGGCAAGAAAATGCTTCAAGTGTGGAAGAGAAGGGCACCTAGCTGTTAACTGTCAGCAAGAAGGACCCGCGGCTGCGACGGAGGGGAGGAACACTCCGTTCGAACCTCAACGCGTTGTTCAATGCTTCAAATGCAAAGAACCGGGTCATTTTGCGAATCAGTGCCCTAATCCAAGGGTTATCGGAGGCAATCAACAACCTCCAAGACAGCAAGGAAGAGCTTTTGCCATCACTTCTGCCGAAGTGAACCCCGACAACGAAGTGGTGACAGGTACGCTAGTTATTCATTCAAGAATAGCGAACGTACTTTTTGATTCAGGTTCTACGCATTCTTTTATATCTCAAAAGTTTAGTAGAACAATCCCTACACCACCACAAATCATGGAAGTAAAGATGTCGGTGAGTACGGCAAATGGGGCAATCATTGCATCCCATGAGTATAAATCCTCCCCTGTTATAATCTGTGGATTGAATTTCCCAGCGAACCTCGTCATACTCCCTTTGGTGGAATTTGATGCAATTCTTGGCATGGATTGGCTTTCCTTATATAGAGCCAACATAAATTGTCGGGAGAGGGAAATCACACTCCATATGGAGAATCGACCCCCGATTCTTTACAAGTGTCAGGAGGAAGATGAATCTCCTTTAGCTCCATCATCTCAAGCATGGATATTACTACCTTATGAGCACGCATATCTGGCTCAGATGATTGAGTCCAAGGAAGAAACCACCCTTGAAGAAATGCCTATTGTGAGGGAATTCACTGAAGTATTTCCCGAGGAACTTCCTGGTCTTCCTCCAAGAAGAGATGTTGAGTTTTCAATTGAACTTATACCTGGGGCGCTACCAATATCCAAGACTCCATATAGAATGGATGTGGTTGGGCTTGAAGAATTGAAGAAACAACTACAGGAGAATCTGGATAAAGGGTTTATACGCCCAAGTGCATCACCATGGGGTGCACCAGTCCTCTTCGTCAAGAAGAAGGATGGGTCAATGCGGCTTTGCATCGATTATCGTGAACTTAACAAAATCACGATAAAGAACAAGTATCCTCTCCCAAGAATCGATGACTTGTTTGATCAGCTGCGTGGAGCACAATACTTCTCCAAGGTCGACTTGCGGTCGGGATATTATCAAGTAAGGGTGAAGAAGGAAGATATCCCCAAGACTGCTTTTCGTACAAGGTACGGGCACTATGAATTCATAGTAATGCCTTTTGGACTCACCAATGCTCCAGCAATATTCATGGACATGATGAATAGAGTCTTTAGAGATTACCTAGATAAATTTGTGGTAGTCTTTATAGATGATATTCTAATATACTCCAAAACCAAGGAGGACCATGAGGAGCATTTAAGAACTGTACTGGAGACTTTGCGCAAGGAGAAGCTCTATGCCAAGTACAGAAAGTGTGAGTTCTGGTTGAAGGAGGTCTCATTCTTGGGCCATATCATCACAAGCAATGGGATATCTGTGGACCCCTCCAAAACAGATGCAATTGAGGGATGGCCGAGGCCAACATCGGTAACTGATATCCGTAGCTTCTTGGGGTTAGCTGGATATTATCGACGATTTGTGAGAAACTTCTCACGATTGTCCAACCCTCTTACCAAGCTAACTCGAAAGGGAGTAAAGTTTGCTTGGAGTGATGAATGCGAAGAAAGCTTCAAGGAGTTGAAAAGGAGGCTTATCACTGCACCCGTGCTCACTTTACCCACAAGTGGGGAGCTTTTTGTGGTATTCAGTGATGCTTCGAAGAAGGGCTTAGGATGTGTGCTGATGCAGAATGATAAAGTGATATCCTATGCCTCAAGGCAGTTGAAAATCCATGAGCGAAACTATCCAACGCATGATCTGGAGTTGGCGGCGGTGATCTTTGCCTTGAAAATATGGCGGCATTATCTCTATGGAGAGAAATGTGAGATATATACTGACCACAAGAGTCTTAAATATATATTCACACAGAAAGAGCTTAATATGCGCCAGAGAAGATGGATAGAGCTCATCAAGGATTATGACTGTTCAATACATTACCACCCTGGGAAGGCGAACAAGGTGGCGGATTCCCTAAGTAGAAAGGATCCAGCAATTCTATCAATGATGAGAATTGAGAAGGATCCAATCTTCTTAGACTTGATGAAGATGGACGTGGGAATCATAAAGAAGGGAACATCATCAATCCTTTCACAAATGATTGATCAACCATCTCTTTTGGAAAGGTTAAAGGATGCTCAAAAGGATGATGCGAGAATCCATGAAAAAGTGGAAGCTATCAAAAAGGGAAAATCCTCAGAGTTTAATGTTAATGAAGAAGGAATTGTGCGGTTTGGGAAAAGACTATGTGTCCCATCAAGTTCGGAGCTGAAGAAGGAACTTTTGGATGATGCACATAGTTCAAATTTCTCTATTCACCCAGGGAGCACAAAGATGTATCGAGATCTCCGAGAAAACTTTTGGTGGGATAATATGAAGAAGGAGATCGCCGAATATACATCAAAGTGCCTGGTGTGTCAGCAAGTGAAGGCAGAGAGGCAGAAGTCTAAGGGGATGATGCAACCATTGCCCATACCAGAATGGAAATGGGAGAACATCACCATGGACTTCGTCACTGGACTTCCAAGGACATCCAAAAGCAACAATGCAATCTGGGTTATTGTGGATCGTCTTACAAAGACTGCACACTTCATTGCTATTCGAGAGGATTTCTCTTTGGATCAACTGGCACAGATATATATCAGGGAAGTGGTACGGTTGCATGGAGTACCACTATCTATTGTGTCGGACCGAGATCCAAGATTTACCTCTATGTTTTGGAAGAGTCTTCAACATGCTCTGAATACTGAACTGAACTTCAGTACGGCCTATCATCCTCAAACTGATGGCCAATCCGAGCGGACTATCCAAACACTTGAGGATATGTTGAGAGCGTGCTCAATGGACTTTAAAGGAGGATGGGATCAACATCTTACTCTATTTGAGTTCTCTTATAATAATAGTTTCCACTCGAGCATCCAAATGGCACCATATGAAGCCCTGTATGGGAAAAGGTGTAGAACACCGGCATGTTGGGATGAGGTCGGTGAACGTAAGCTGCTTGGACCAGAAATGGTCGAAGAAATGGTAGAGAAGGTGAAAACCATTCAGCAGCATATCAAGGCAGCCCAAAGTCGACAGAAGAGTTATGCAGATAATCGTCGACGAGACCTTGAGTTTAAAGTCGGAGACATGGTGTTTTTACGCATATCTCCGTGGAAGAAGGTCATGAGGTTTGGAAAGAAAGGGAAGTTAAGTCCAAGGTACATCGGCCCCTTCGAGATTCTTGATCGTGTTGGGGCTGTGGCCTATCGACTAGCACTTCCACCTACTATGGCCAAGGTGCATGATGTCTTCCATGTATCCTTCTTAAGGAAGTACATACCAGACCCTTCACATGTACTCTCTTCTGAGGTGGTACAATTAGAAGACGATCTTTCTTATGAGGAGCAACCAGTGAAGATCTTGGATCGTAGAGAAAAAGTTCTACGAAATAAGACAATGCCCCTCGTCAAGGTGTTGTGGAGAAACCACAAGTTTGAAGAAGCAACTTGGGAGTCGGAGGATATGATGAAGCTAAGTTACCCACATTTGTTTTGGTGTGGGTAAAGGAAAATTTCGAGGGCGAAATTTCTTAAGGGGGGAATGTTGTAACGACCCAAAGTTTCATTAATGGAAAATCCCTCTTTATCCAGTTAAATGTTTCTTTTTGAAAAATGTTTTTATAAGATGTCAACTTTTTTAGTTTTACTTTAAGATTTGTGACCGTTACTTTTATAGCCGTTGAACAGTGATCATCTGGTTAGTTTAAATATAAGGCTTTAACGAACCAATTTTCTACTCAGACAAAGGAAGCGATGGCCTCATCCAGTAGAATTGCCCCTTACGAAGCCCATTTGTCGGAGCTCGGAAAGGAGGTGGCGTCTTTGGGCTTTGCCCTTGACCAATCCCAAGCTGAGCTTCATCAAGTCAAGCTCGAACGTGATCGTCTACGGGAAAAATGGAAGTTGATAGAGATCACCACTCGAGCGATGTTATCCGAGCAACCCCAAGAGTCTGTCACCATCGCACACCTTACCCTTAGGTCTTATGCGGCTATTTTAAGGGGTTATGTAACAAATAAGTAGAACCATGTTCATGTACGTTATTTTTGTATATAATAATGAATATAATTTCTAGTCATTTTTGATGCATTGTAATTAGTTTTTAAAGTACAAATGATGTTTTTAGTTATTATTTAATTAAGAATTATATTTTATTAAATTATAGGATTTTTGAATTAATTAATATTTTAATAAAATATTATTATTAATATTAAATTAATTTTTATTAAATATAAATGATCTTATAATTTTATGAATGCAATTAAAATTTTTATTAAGGTTTGAAAGCCATTTCTGTCAAAACCCGTGAATTTTTTATAAATGTCGTTTTTTATTTTAAAAGTGAAAATTCACATATTTAGAAAATTATTTAGATAAAATAAATATTATTTTTGGAATCAGGACGTCGAAATTATCCAACGGTGAATTTTTCATAATTTTCTGAGACAGTCAAATTTTTGGGTAAAAATTAAATACCATTTAAATATATAATGTGTTTTATGACATCATAATGACCCAATGGTGATGTAATAAAATACCATAATCCTTATGTTCGGCCAATATCTGTTTTATCAATAAAATAATGAGGTTTTGTGTTTGTTTGACTCACTTTTCAAAGCATTAATGGAGCCCTCAAGACTTATTCAACACTTTGCCTTTTTAAACTAATTTCCATGGGAGTGTGACTCACCTCCACATAAGCAACCCTAATTTTTTAATAAGTTCGGACCTTGGCCTTGTAAAATATTGTTTTCCTCTTCCCTTTTCCAGAAACCATGGGCAAATACCATGGGATGGTTTGTGGTTTGGATTATTTTAATATAAGGGGTCCCAAACCTAAATAATAAAGAATTCTCTCACCTTTCCTATATAAACCCACCCAAGCTCCCACTTCCTCCTCACTCAAAGCCCTTGAAGTTCGTCCAACCTCTGCCCTACTCTCTCTAGAATCCTCCCAAGGTGCCCCAAGCTCCCAAGAAGCCTCTCACAAGCCTCTCTCTAGCCTTTGGAAGCACACTTCCAAGTAAGGGTTTTTCTTCCTTTCTCTTTTTTGTCAATTTTCATTAAGTTGTATTGCCCTTTTAATTTAATTTATGAATGTTGGGGTATGGTTTTGCACCTCTCCCATTCTGCCCTCTTATTGTTTGAATGATGGGAGACCCCTTTCTCTCTCATTAAATGCCTCCCATGTACACACGTTACTATGCCGAAATTCCGAAAGGAACCTTTTTCTCCTCTTCTATATTCAAGCAATACTTTTGTATCATGAATCTAAATTCCTTTTCAATTGTTGGGACATGTATCTATATGACCTTATTACTGTCCATTACATGTAAATATGATGAGGAACCCCTTTCTCTCTCATCAGCCTTTTTTATGAATTCTTATGTCACGCCGTTACGCTGCCGAAATCACACCGATTTTCTAAGCCAATATCATTGTGTAGTGAATACCATGCCCATTTCTCCATCAAGGGTATTCACCTTTATGCACGTTTACTTATTGATTGTAAAGTTTCATGTATGAATTCCACATTCCTTTATCGTGGAATAAATGATTATGTTTTATGAATCCATGTTTTACGATCCATGTGGCACACTTATGCATGAAATGAAATGTTTAAGAAGGGTGCGCCCTTTATAGCGCTCCAATGCATTGGGTAAAGTATAGTATCATGATACGTCATGTGCAATGAGTGTTGACTCATGCTAATTCAAGTGAAACGAGGGTTTACTCGTGCTTCAAGTGCAATGAGGGTTTACTCATGCTCCATGTGCAATGAGCCTTGGCTCATGCTAATTCAATGTTAAGTGTTGTTGCCACATTTCCATGTTATGATTATCATGCTTTATCATGCCTTTATGTTCATGTCTCTCTTATGATCTATTGATATGCCTATTTCCTAACATGTATTGTACCCCTCATGTTATTCATTGTGTACTCCCTTACTGGGCTTTATAGCTCACCCTTTTCTTATGCATGTCCTCAGGTTATCCCATGCAATGCTAAGTACGAAGGAATGTAGTGGTCATGTAAAGGAAGTTTTCAATAAGGATGTTGTATTTCATGTTTAAAGTTTTTAGGTAATGATCCTAAGCCCCAAAGACACTAAACCTCTCGATCTTCTTCGTTGTATCAAGTGAAGTTTTATGTAATAAAGCATGTTTAAGTTGTAATAAAAAGCAGGGTTGTCATAATATCATTGACTATAAATTTAAATTATAATAATAAACATATTTCTTACATAATAGTGTTTTATTTATAATTTTTTGGCATTAAATATAGAAATTTATTTTTGACACAATGATGATACCATGATTACCTTATTAATGAAAGATTCATATTTATGATATTATAATTATTACAATAAATTCAATTTGAATATTTTTATGTCGTACACATATTTTTTATATTACATTTAAATTTTAGTCATGAGTTAATTCCATTGGTCGGAAGGAATAATTTTTTTATGACAATAACTAAAAATAAACTGATAAATAGTGTCAAACGTGACATAAATGAGTTTTTAAAAAAATTATTATTTTATTAAATTATATAGCAGTCCTAAAAATTTATGATTCAGAAAACTGACTTGTATAATGATAAAAAATTTCAATAATGATCTAGTTTTGGTTTTATTGTCATTTTATAGTATTTAATGTCACCATATATTGTGATGATTCAAAAGACATGGTAAGAGTACATGTTTTTAAAAAGGGTTAAAGTTAAACGATAAGGTTTATTTTGTAACATTAAATCATATAAAACAAATCAGTTGAGAGGATATAGTCCCATCCTCATCTTATCCATGAACATTATCACTTTATAACTATTACAATATGAAAATAATTCTATATTAAAATAATATTGCAAGTCCTTCCTAAAGTGCCCCTCCTCCCTCTAATAAAAGGACACCACCTATACAAAAATAATCACACAACTAAACCCATTGGATCTTCCAAATTCTACAAACATAATCTCCTAACATCCTTCCCTTATTCCTAGGGTCCGTACTTTGGATGAAAATCCATCCTATGGAGACCATTTAAGAAAATATAATAGAGATAATCTAAAAAGTTGTATTTGTTTTATCACCTCATTCAAAATTGTTTTCTTCTTGTACATTCAATTCATATGTATATTCCATACTAAAGTAATCAATATTGTATTATATAAATTATTAGATGTTATTATAATTATGGGGAAACCTTTTAAGTCTATATATCTATCCTACAAATAACAATATCAACATGCATGCGTATATTCCACTTACTATCTCCACGCCATAGTGTAATTTATTATTAAAAAAAAATTTAGTTTTGTACAATGATGATTATAATGGATGTAAATAATTACTATAACATGATAATTATTCAGTATAGTTAATATAACATCCAATTTTATACTGTTTAACCATTAAGTTAATGATATTGTCGCTCGTGCATACGTACGACCTACCGTCTCCCCGATGCAATGCAATTAATTCTCCAGGATATTGATTAAACCACAATTATATACATTTATTTCATGAATAAATATTATATAATTTATATTTATATTGAGTTTATAATAATATTATCTTTATTTCAAACATACCCTTTTTCATTCCATAATGTGTAATTACGATAATTTCATCTGAGGATGTGTGGACTACGTCCCTCTCAATGTGATATGACTCATTCATGCCATACATGGAACATATAAAGGATGGTGTTGATAAACATATGTAACATATATAACATATATATGATACTTTAATTATAATATACCTATGTATCTTTTTGTTTTCATTCCATTAATACGAAAAACAAATGATTGTATTGTTCATGCGTTTGTACGACCTACCGTCTCCATGAATGGTGCATTTAATTTATTATCTCCAAATTTTATGGAATAATATAAATACATATACACTAGATATATATATGATATTTATATCATGAATAATATTCTAGAGATGATTGAATTCAGACCACACTGACAATTTACATCAAACAAGTTCATTTTCAACACATGTACCGAATATCGACAAAACAACCAATATGAATATAAATAATTATTTAATTTTTATAACATTATAATATATGATATAAAAGGAATAATAAACATGAAAAAGTTTCTCTAGAATGTTTAAATTAACATAGGATTATTATTCAGGAATACAATTAATGAATGAGACAAGTTAGATTCAATGTAAGGGAAATCTTAACTCAATTTTCATTCAAAGAGTTAAATATCCTTGTCCATGGTTTTGGTTTTGGTTTTCCAAGAATATGTGTGATATACCTATTATTATTTGACACTGAATATCATCTTATATTTGGTGTGATTATTATTTCACACATATTTATGTCATTTATTTATCCTTAATCAAATTCCATGATCTTTGTAATGGAATTTCTAAACTCAACTTCCACTCATTAGGGTTTACGCATACTTTGTTGATTATATTATTCCATGATAATGAGTGGAATCACTATTTATTTATTTATGAATTAATTTACACTTCCCATTTTGTGGATACTCTGTTGCTATATATAATCACCACATTGATAAATTCTTATGTTATTTATAGGAACTTTGTAAGGGAATTCATAACTCAATCTCATTTCATTGAGTTAAATATCCATGTAATTGGTTTTAAAATTTGTATGAATGACCTGTGATTGTTTTAAACTGAATATACATATATATTGGGTTTATTTATATTTTTAAAAACATAATTATGTCATTTATTTATCATTAATTTAAGGATATAATCATTTCTAGGGTCTTCATCTAAATCTTCATTCATTATAATAGTTCTTTATGATATACACCTTTATTTATTTTAAAGTGTAAAGACACCCCTTTCACATTAAATATCCATATTAGATCTATAATAATGATATTTATTGACTTGTAAAATATTCTCATTTAGCGTGTCCTATAATTTAATTGTTCAAAATTCTAAGCAACCCTTTATCTAAAACATCGTTTAAAATGTTTTAAAGATATATACTTCTAAATCCTTATCTTTTAAGTCTATGTTTTGAAAAGTATTTTATTTAATTTTTTGTGGAAATTAATGTTTTAATGTGTAAATTACTATAAAAATTTTCAAATTAGTGTGTGAATCTTTGATTCCAAAATCTCATTTTAAAGTGTTTTATTTATCATTTAAATAGGGATTGTTTATTTCAATAAATTTGAATATTATATATATACGTCATGAATGGAAGATCAAAATTTCATTCCACTATTATATATTTTGGTTTACATTACATTTTTACCATTTTATTTAAAAATTATTTGTTTTTCATTTATGAGTGTACGGATTGTAAAGATGACATGTGATTTCAAATTGCAAATGCTATTTTTCTTATATTGTTAGTTAATGTGTCAACATTATGTTATGGTTATTTGGAATTGATTAAGTATATCAGTTGTTGCATGATAAAACTAGGGCGGTGAGCCCTTGATTTATCTCTAATTAATTGGGTAATGTGACAAAGCTAATCATTATGGTTTCACCTAAGAGATTTAGAGAATATTTTGTGATGGGTGTTCCAAAGGAAACTGTGAAGGTTACTACCTATGCGGCTGTGAAATATATAATATGTATATGTTATGCATGCCATAAGATAAAATTATGATTTATGATTTTTGTGAGTTATTCATAAAACTTATGATTTCATGAGGTATGTTAAATATCTTATGTTTTATGATTAAAAAGTATGATTTCATTGATATGTATGTATTCATGAACTAATGTTTTTATTCTTGATTTTATATCCCTTAATGAGCATTTTAATCCCATACCCGGTTTTTGATATGTTTTTCAGAGGGTAGAAAGAGGGGGTATGGGAAAGTTAGAATTCATGAATATTTTTATCAGGAAAATAATTATTTTTTAAGGTGATTTATTGGTTTAAAAAAATTTGATAGATTATAAGTGTCTACTTTTTAATATACGAGATATAATATAATAGTTATGGAATAATTCTATAAAACTCTAAACACTAAAAGATCCCAAAATGTGAATTAAATTAAAATCTTCCTCAAAAATAAGGATTATATAAGGTTTAAGGCTATGTACTTACAATTGGTATCATAGGTCGGTTTAGTTAAATTTTAATGTTATGTTGTTATTTAAGAATAAGTGACATTTTTTATATGACCACAATGATTATGATATTAGAAAGGGTCATAGGTATTTTAGATAATTTGATTGAGTTTTAGATAACATTATTAATTATATCTTAGTGTTCATCCTCCTCATATGACAATATATGATTATTTTATTTATATACTAAAACTATCCCTTTTTGGTTTTAGTATATGGTTGGATCTTGAGGGAACAAAATTAACAATGGATTTGAAGGGAAATATGGTGGTTTTATGAATTAGAAACTAAATGAAATGGGTTCTAAAATAATAACACATGTGGTTATTCGTAACCAAGTATATTGAGTCATGATTCACTACTTGAACCTTGTGGATTTTTATAAGGCATCATATATGCGAGAAACAAATCCCTATGGATGTTCTTGTAACAATCATAAAAGGAATTTTTTTCAACAACCTCTGTGTCAACAATGTTGTAAGAAACACATAGAAAAATTGTTCAACGGGATGGGAAGATGTTATATATGTGGTAAGGAAGGTCATAATGTAATAACCTTCCATGTAAAATTAAAGCGTTCAGTTGACATTATGAAAGGGAATGATGTTCTTTCCAAAGGATCAATTGAATGTTTTAAATGCAGAGTTCATGGTCATTAAAAAAATAGATCTCCTATAAAGAATATTTGGGAATGGGATCAACAGGACCATAAAAATATATGTATACCAATACATAATGACATTAGAAATATGGATGAGGAAAATGAAAATGACCAATGAATTGTATATATTATTTCAAAGCTCATGTTTTGACATTATTTAATCTGAGGACATGATTCATTATTTTGTCTGTATAACTGATTTATTAAAGAATAATATTGAATAAAATGGTTAATGGATCATGAATAACACAATATGGTTAAGATTTACACATTTTAGAAATTTGAGAGTTACGTTAGAACTATGGGTGATGAAATGTATAAAAGTATTAATGCTATATTAGTTGATGGTATTAATTTGGAATAATTTTCTCTATTATGTATAACCCTGAAGTTTATTATGTGAAAATTCTATTTGAGGAGAAATTGACATTTATTTTTTGGATATAATTATAAATAATATTTTGTTTTTATAAGATCCTTAATTTATATGAAATAATAGTTTATTACATTTTGAGATGAAAAATGAAAGGAATGTGAAAAACATGAGGTTATATTATGTTATGGTTATTTATGAAGATATTATCTCACTTTGGTAATGTTTTATTAATTATATAGTTTTAGAAAAATAAAACCCCATTGGATGGGTTACACACGTTGTGTCGAATAAGGCCGTGGGAATTGAACCCATAACCAAAGTGTGAAACGTTTTTACTGCCTACTACTAGCCTATATGAAGTTCCAGTTAATATACCTTTTACTTTCAATATTATAAGTTTATGGAATTAGAATAATTATATTTTGGGAACTTATGTTTTATAAACTTGATATACATGTATGTACACAAATTAGTTTTGCATTAAGTTATTTTGGAAGACATTCCCTCTTTTGGGAACACTATATGCCAAAAGAAAATAGAATATTATGGGATTTCATTTCAGAGCAATGGTTGTAAATTATTTTGGAAAAATATATGTTTTTATTGTAGATATTTGGAGATTTTTGTTAATTGTGGAAATTATTAACCTATCATGGAGAATATGTGGTAATGAAATTAATTTTAATTATGATACTTTAAGAGTTTAGTTGTTATTTTGAGAAAAATGTTCAGATTTATTTTGGATGACTATGTGTTCAAATCATTTTAATGTTTTGGGTATCAATCATGGTTTAGATTTTTTAATTAACATTAGTATAATAGTTTATTGAGTGGTATTTGTTAAACATATGGTATTATTTGTTAAATTATGGAGATTATGCATATTATTTGTTATTCTAAAATATAATCATTTTTGGGGATAATCTGATTTGGTACTAAATATTTTGCTTTTGGTTAATGTCTAAGACAACGGAAATATTTAGTTCATCTTTCTAGGATTATGTGATTCTCAAGAGGTTGGTTCTAGAACTTCTGTGTGACCAAGTCATCATGATTACTCATCGATTGTAGAAACTATGAATTTGTGGAAGATATTTAATAAAGGATAAAACTCTACTTGACAAGAAATTATTTTTCCTTAGGTTCTATGTCAATATCATTAATAAATTCCAAAAATTAATTATTATTATTTTAAAAAATGTTTTGTTTTTTATTTTTCTATAGGAAAATCAAAGACCGTTTAGCCCATCATAATTTTATTGTTTTTTTGTTGTTGAGTTTCTTCTGCTCATGTTTTCTATCACTCTCAATAAGAACAAGATGGTTAGTTTCTCTTCCATATCCATGTTTTCCTATATGGAATCTTATTTTGTGTTATCTTGGGTGACCTTTTTATTTCACTTTCTTTCATTTAAAGTGATAGTTTTATTGATTTTTTTTCTATTGAGGGATTTTCATTGATGTTTCTGAGACCAATTTTAAATTGATAAGGACACAATTTCCAAAAGGGGGTAATGATGTAACATCCCAGGTATTTATAGAATAATAAATTTTCATATATATTAATATTTTTTATTTAATACTAATTTTAGTTTAAAATGGACACCATTTATGATATCATACCCAAAATACAAAAACAAGTTTCATTGTAATCTTACATTACACAAAACACTGAGTCAAACAGAATAATAATACAAGAATAATTAATAATTTTAAATTGTAATTAGCATCTAACTGTTTTACTATAGAAAATGAATATAATTTACTATATTATGATTTGAATTATTTTTTTTAGTGTTTATACATTTATCTAATAAATTTTAGAGTCATAAAATGATAATGAATCCAATTTAAATCATAGAATACTCTAAAAATTTTAAATTGTCATTTTATAGCATTTTGATGGAGAACAATTTTTATAAATAGATATGATAATTTTATATATTCTTTATGATAAAATAAAAATTTTCTTTAGAATAATAACAAAAAAAATTTCTTTTTTATTTTTCTGATAAAAATCATTTTTAATGAATAGTGAAAATTACTGTGTGTTTACTCAGAACTAGCCTTTTCTTTTAAACTTTAAAACCAATTAAATGGAAAAGAAAACTATATAAATACATTATGGTATTATTTTATCATAATGAATAATCTTATTTTATCATATCTGTTCATAAAAATTATAAATATATATATTAAAATAATAAACTATAGTTTACTATTATGGTCTTAAATTTTCTAAACATCATCTATGACTAAGTAATTCATGTATTTAGATTTATCTTAAATTATTGTATTTTACCATTCAAAAAAAAATCATGTATTATAGAAAAATCCCAAGAATATTCCTTAATCTTTTTTCAACATATAGAATCTAAAAATGAAGCCCATTTGATGAAAATTTATTTCTAAATATGATAAATTTTATATTTAATGAAAATCATCTTTTATTCAAAAAAATATTAAAATTATAACTGATTTTATAACACATTGAATAATTAAATTAAGTATTATTAATTTATCTTATAATCATAATAAAACAAAATAATAAATTATTAATATATTTTATGAAGTTATATTTTATTTTAAATCATTATATTTATTATGAACATGTAAATAAAAATGTACGTGTCACAGAAATTCCAATACTTAATTTATCATTTTCAAAGTATTTATCTACTAATTATCTAATATAAAAATATTATAATTTTAATTATAAGATACCTAATTTTTTAAATTTTTTTCGGTGATATAACTATTATTTTTGCTAGTTGGCTATTTAAAAGGGATTCATTACTATTAAAATGTTCATGTTACTATTCAATCAGTATATGTTCTTGAATTTCTAAAAAAGACACTTATTTCATTAATTATTCTTTTAATTTTTGTTATTATGTAATGAATGTGATTTTTTGTGATTTATTCTATTTGAAAAAATTATATTTCAGGAAAATTCACATATTGAATGTTGGGTTATAAAAGAAACACCATGTAGTATCCTCTAAAGATACAACATCCTATATCAACCATGAAAAACCATTCCCCTATACATATTCAATTGAATATCATGGAAAATAAGGAGAAGTTTTTAGGAATTAAAAATAACGGTTTCTAATGTGGATAATTACAAACATGGTTATCAATTGATTTTATAGGATAAGAAGGATAATTGTATAGGTGGGTATCAGGATAAATTGCTTCATCAAAAAAAGAACACAATTATTTAAAAATTGAATTTTCTCTCACATCTATGATAAGATAACAATGAATGTTATAATATATTTTCATTCACTATACTTCACATAGATCCAAACCATAAAGGGGTGAGATAAAAATCCATGCAATTAAATAGTAATGATATAGAAAAATAACAAGTGAGTCAAAGGTACGACATGATATCATAAAATAGAAGGAAACACGAGTAATGACATTGAAGAATAAAAAAAATAACATTGTATTATAAGATCATTACATCATATTAAATGTGGTATGAACATAAAACATGACATAAGTATATGTCAAGGGACTTTCATGGAAGCCTCAAATGGTAAATTATGTCCCATAATAGATTAGGTTCACTCCGTAATCCCTTACATCACATCTCATGAGACTAAAACATCTCCCAATTTATTAGATGGATAAATAATTCTATTAAAACCCGTAATATTCATTTTTTATTTATGAATATGTGTTCTATAAAACGAAATTAATCATAAGTGATAAACATATAAATTACCCATTAAAATTAAATGGGTTACATAATATTTCATCATATCATAATCGATTAAAATTTCATAATAAATGAATTTGAAAAGTGATTATAAATCATTTAATACCCCATAAAATGAATGGAGAATGAGAAATGTATATATTTAAGATAAATATATATCAAATTCATAATTATTCTATAATATTAAATGTTTTTTACATTAATTAAATATAATACTTTTAAAAATAGTAAAAACATTATTGATGGAAATAACCTTGTCACTTTGAAATCAATTTTGAAAACAAAACATAAAAAAATATAATTGGAACAATTTCATTTCAAATTATCCTATAAAACATATAAATGAATCTTTATATAAAATTATGGAGGGTAATTTCATACATGTCATATTATCATAAAAAATATTTCTTCCACATTTTATTAAAATATGAAGAATAAAGCATTTATAAAAAATAGGAACATTACATGGAAACATTTTTTAATGTACAACATGGTAAAATTGATTAAAATAAATCATAAGAGGATATTAAAAAACATTAATTTTTTATAACATATGGATATTGAATTAAATTCAATTTTAATGAAGATAAAAATGAACTAAAATTTTATTAGAAACATTTTATTAGTAAATATATGTACATTAGAGAGTGAAATCGTAGTATTACATGAAAATTTCACAAATTATTAAAGTATAATATAATTATAGTGTTCATTATGAAATTAACAACAAATTTATTTTAGTGTAAAATCATGCATTAACAATACTGATTAAGATGGAATTGAATAATAAACCCTTACTATTTTGGTAACTTTGGAATCAGAACTCCCATTAATGATTAAAGTGAATTGTGACATAAAATAAAATGAATTTTAAATTAATAATGATATTAAATGAAAATAATCTGTTTATAAACCATATAAAAGAAATTAGGTAGATTAAAGAAAATGTGTCCCAAAGAAGGATGTTTTGATATGAAAACCCAACCTCTTGTTTGGGCATGACATGTGTGTAATTTATTTACATTAAAGTAAACACATATCTATTTTTTCGAATTCATATTTCTAGGGTTAATACATTATACATAAACCATTTATTTTGTTTAGTTTGAAGACTTATGTAATTACATGATGAGTTATGTCTACATGTCGTGTTTTGAAGATTTTTTGTTCGTAATTTCAAAGAAAAATCATTGTGTTGACTATGAAAAATGTGTTCAATATTATATCCTATTTAGAATAATTGTAATTAAATAATCTTTTTTATATAAAATATATTTTTTAAAAAAATAAATAAATTATGTTTATAAGAAATTAAATATAATACAATCATGGATATGGTACGTCTTATGTTCGAATGTGTAACATTACCAATTTTCAATGATTATGATGGAAATATGGTGAGTGGTCTTTTATACTTATAGAAAGATAATGTTTTCAATAAATAACATATTATTTACTTACATACACTACCATATTCCATCCATGATATGTGGAAATAAAAAAATGAATCACGAAACTTCATGAGGCGGTAGTCTGCCGTCCACACGAACTAAGTTATTATTTTCAATGGATAGTTATTTAAGAGAGTATATGACATATTAATTCTCAAGGAAAATTAATATTTAATTATTATACTATAAAAATATTAAATTTATCATGATAAATATCAATGATATTCAATAATTGAAAAAATAATAACATCAGTTTACGAGGTGGGAGTCCACTGTACCCACGTTCGACAGTTTCATTTCCCAATTTATAGAATATGATATGAATGAATATTAATAGATAAAAACAATAAAATATCAGTTTATATGATATAATAGGATTATTATTTTTAATATTATAAAACATAATTTACAGAGAAAATAGAATAAGTAAAAATAAGGAGTTCAGTGACGATGATTACCTTTGCATAAAAGAAACTCCTATGGATCTCTTATTAAGGATCTTATTAATGGTATTTCAGAATGACCAGAATATATAAATCATGTATAAATATGTTTTCAAATATTTTTAAGGGGTTGGGTGAGCCAAATGTCTTTATACAGGTGAAGAAGATAAGGGAGGGGGTTCACTTTTATAAGGGGGGAGGAGTTTCATTCTTGTAAATACTGAACAACTTCAATAATGGGAAGTCACCCTCATCCCCAGTGCCTCCAAATTTAAAAACTAATTTATTAGAGGTTGTAAAATTTAGATAAAAATATTTTAAACTCAAATTAAACATGTTTTAATAATTTTATTCTATTTATCTCTACGGTTAGTCACTTTTACACTTATAATGGATTTACCATGATGACTATTTCTAGTATTTTTATTATTAGTTATGACCAAAAATGAGATTTAACATATTATGTAATTTAAATTATTTTGATTCCAAATATTTAAACCATATTATCATCTTCAATTAATATAAGTAGAATAATTTAATTTAAAATTACACTCTTGGACGGTTCAAGAAAACAGTTTTCGATGAAATGAATTTTTATGAAAATGATGATCTTATAATAACAATATAAAATGTAATAATAATTAAATAAATATTAATATAAATTTATATACATGTAATATAAAATTTTAATTTACATCATTATAAGTATGATTTATAGGTCATTAATTGGATTAAATAAAACTAAAACATAAATAAAATACCTTTAAATTATATTAAATTAATAATTTTTCTTTTAAATTAAATAATGTATTAAAAATAAATGAAGGTTTTATAGAAATTTTTATTTTTCACTTTATATAAAAATCTATATTTTACAAAAAAACAAAGAAAATAACACTTGTTTATTATCAATATGATTATTTTAAAAATTAAGAATGATTAATAAATTAAATTTACTAAATTTTCCAAAAATTAGTTATAATAATTTGTCTTAAAATAAATAAAACTCATTTTTGAAGGAGACAAATTTTTTATACACTAAAATATCTTTCTCAAAATAATGTGATTATTTACTAAAGGTTTGTAAATAATATATATCAATTATAAACTTAATATATTTTTTAATAAGTATTTAATACTATAATTACAATGCAATTTAATTTCCTTGTTATATCAATTATGTTTATGTAATCGTATTTTTATATTATACCACGGTTCATTCAAAATCATTGTTTCATGTTGTGTACACTATCAAGCATAGTGTTATTTTATAATCTCCTGTTTTTATCAGAAATATTTATTCAATATATAGATTTCCTTGATATATACATGGTTTACATTCAAAAATTGAAGGTTAGATATCATCCATGGTATGATTTATTCATAATGGCCCTATTCTTTTCCTAGAACTAAGGTTTATCAAATTGGTGAAACAAATATTTTATATTTGATGATGGGGAAATGGTTAATATCAATGGTCAGTATATAAAATACACTTTTTATGATTTTAAAATAATATGTTAGAGGAAACCCAACTGAATAAAATAATATACATCAATACATTGAATATTATCCCTTCATGAGATATTTATTTAATTTTTATAATATGTAAATTAAAATTAAATTTTAAGGTTAGGTGGAATGGGAGAGGTTAATATCTTATAATTATGTTTAATTTTTTATTAATATTAAAAACAATTAATAAAAAAATAAAGGATTAAAAACAAGTCACATTATTGTATCTTTTGTGGATATGAAATAAAATTCAACATTATAATTTCTCACTCATTTATAACCTGTAATACCTAAGAATTTTTTTTCTAGTAGGTTTTTGTTTTCTTTGATACTTTTGAATGACATGATCAAATTTAACTTTGTAAAACCACTAAGACATTCATGATATTATATATGGGACAATAATAAAATACCATATAATTTTATTCTCAACAAAACGTTATATTTAACTATGACATTTGAATTCCTCCTACTGAAGTAATAATATAATCATGTTATGTATTTTTCATTTATATTTTACTAATATATATTCTATTTGTTAATTTATTATTTTATTGGTTTTATAACGATAAAATATTGATTTATAAATAGAAAACTATTATCTTACCACTTTAGAAATACTGAAAAATAAAAACAATATAGTTTGAGTTTTTAAAATAACATTTTATAATTAAACAGGGAGTGATGAAATCTACAAAATATGGGTATATAATTATTAAGGTTTCACATTTTCAAATTATTAATTCAGGGGCATATGAAATTTTATTTTATAGCATTACAATACATTTGAGGTAAATATCTATATAAGAGTTAATTTTTTTCTTCAAATAAATATAATTATTAAATATTGGAAATACACTCTTGAAATATTTTTCACACACACATGCATAGATTATTTCCCATAGTGGGCTCATATTTATTTTCACCATGATTAGTGTCGTGAATGAGACTAAATTTTACTTTTTTTATAATTTGTGATGTAATTACATTCAAATTCATAAAGATTAAATCCTCATTTTGGAGAATATTTTATTATTTCTTCAATCATGTATAGAGAAGAATATAAATTATATCTTAACATAAAATTCAATAAAAATTGTGAGGCTTCTCCAATAAGTTCAATGTTTTAAGTAGGGTTGTTACTTCTCATTAATTTATCATATATTTTCATGGATGTAAATGTTATTAAAATTATTTATTAGTTTTAATATTATATTTTTAGACTCCTTTTCATTCATAATAAATATTGAAATAATTTTTTTAATACATTCTAATAAAATAAAACTAAATTATGAATTAAATTGATAACATATGTGTATTTTTACAATAAAATAAAACTGATAAAAAAATAAAAAATTTAATTATTTATAGGATTAATGGATCCTAGGAATTATATTCATGAAACTAGACCAAAGGAAGGATCTATCAAAAAGTATCCTACTTGAAAGCCAAAAGGGGATAAATTTTTAGTTTGATAGATAGAACCCACATTCTTTAAACGGTCCATGACATATGCTACATGAATATAAATAGACATATGACACTCAAATTTTGATGTTATCTTGATGGATCACATCTCCACTAAATATAAATATATTATTTGAGGGTTAAATAAATAATCCATCCATCACAATTTGAGGGTAATTATATAAAATTAACATCTTACCTAGTTTATTTGGATTCATTTTTCAGGAATGTTGCATTTAATATTGATTGAATTTCTCAAAACCACATAATTGTTAGATTCTAGATAAGAGGAGTTAAAATGGTGTTCTAGATTTACTTATAATAATATTGTCGTTCCTTGACATTACAATGAGCTTACAAATCAATATAACCAACATAGGTGAAACCTTGATGTAATCCCATGATTTAACTTGTAATATTTTGAGTGATATTTTTAATGTCGGGTTGATTCCAATTCATTTTTAATTTTATAACTTGGTTCTATTTGACTTACATGTATTGTCCCACAAGAATCAATTTATCATAAATTCTCTTTTATTCATATATAATATTTATTGATTGAATCTTTCTTATTTTTCAACAGTTAACCCCCCCCCCCGGTTAACTTTTTTCATTATTTGGGTGGATTGAATCATATGATAGATCCAAAATCTAACATTTATGAATTTTTAATTTATTGTAATAATATAATAAAAAATTAAAATTAAATAGTTCTAATAAATTGAATTTATTATTTATTTACTTGAGGTGATTTGGTTGTAAAATTGTTAAATACTTTCTGGATTAATAATGTTAACTAGTGGTCATTATATTGTTATCTAGAAAATCCTTGTACACATAAATGTAGAAAATTACATAAATATATAGTTACAATTATAATTAATAGTAGAGTTAAATATTTATACCATTATATTAAATTTATGAAAAAATAGAATTAATAAAATTTCGCACTGTTTATTACACTCTAATCAATAATTTTTTCACAATTACAAATTAATTCATACTCATTATATTTCATTTGATACCAAAGAACCTCATTCATACAATTAATTTACTTATAAAAAATATACTTCCTCATATAATTTTATGATATAATAATTCATTGGGAAATGATCTTGGTTTCTTGGTATATTATAGATATTCTAGAATATATAATAATTAATTAGACATATTCAATAGCATGATCACCCACATGAGTGAATCCAAAATAATCTAAAGCACTATCTACAATATAATATACTATATTAATTTTATATATCTCAAAAGATGTATCCAAGTAAAATTAAATATAGTAAATATATATAACATGTTCCAGTTCTATACTATTCATCTATTTATGAGATACGTGAAATATATTATTCTTATCCTGATGTACTAGAAGAATTATTAGCTCATAAGAAGTAGTCTATGAAACTTTTAAGAATTTTACCTTAAAAATGATGTTGGATTCTCGTTCTTATTCAGTTTGATAAAAAAAATATGAAATGAAATTTTTGAATAGTTTATTACCCTTGGTGAACTCGAAAGAACGATACCTACAGTTATCGAATGAGTATATCCAATTTAAGTAGTTAATAATTTTTTATATGTTGAACTACACTTTCTTGGAAGTCACATATACTAGGATAAATATTATTATTAAGAACTCACCCACCTATAACCAGGATAGAGGTGATAAATATGGTTTAAAATATATGTCCCTATAGAGATCCATATATATTGAATAATTAAAAAAAAAATTGTATTCAATCTCTAATGAATCTAGATTTTCATCCCCATCATTATTGAATGATTTAATTGATTCCTAGAGAATAATTTATAGATTATCTATAGTCCAATTTGAATATCTAGGGATGTATGAGTTGTAAGTAATAGTCACCCTTAAACGATTTCTCACAATATTTTATAACCACTTCAATAATCTATATAAAAAATCATATATAGAATATAATATATATATATAAACTATGTAGATAGAATCAATCGATCTTATATATAGACTTCCCGACTCATCAAACAAAATTTTATATTTGATAGTAAAATTTCCGGATAGATTCATAAACCAGTGTTGGGAAACAATCCCTCAAGGTATGGTTGAAGCATTTTTGAGATGATTGTGTTTGTTGAAAATCCAGGACTCCATGTTGTGTTTGTTGACAATGAAAGTCTCAATGACTCAAACTGTTGACAAAGGGGGTTTTCCTGGAGAATGAGGAAAAGTGTTTTTGGATAAGGGAGTTGTGCTATACTGTTATGTAGGTTTCTAATGTTGTACGCCATGAATTTTTTGAATTCAGAATATCAAAAAATTGGAAAAGAATAAATGGTGCACAATTCGAAAAGTGGTGCGCAAGTGTGGAGCACAAGTCCCAAAGTGACGCACAAGTATGACGTGCAAGTATGGCGCCCATGAATAGCGCACAATTCATATTTCAATATCATCATATCAAAATAATACAATGTAATGAAAGTGGTGTGCAAGACCTAAAGTGGAACTCAAGTGTGGCACACAAGTGTGGCGGTCAAGTGTGGCACATAGGTGCTCAAAATGCCTATAAATAGACGGCTACTATCCTCATTTATTAATGAGCTCTCTACATAGAGAAAATTGGATCTTTGATCACACAACTGTAAGTGATGTGCATGTTTTTTGGGAGCACCAGTGGGGTGCGCAAGTGTGCGGGGAATGTGTGATGCACTAGTGTACCGCGCAACTATACCACGCAAGTGTACCGTTCTTGTTTACCACACAGCTATACCATACAATTGTGTCCCACAAGCAGTTTGGCACGTAAGTGTGGCACACATGTGTGGAACGCATGTGTGGTGCGCAAGTGGGAATCTCTGAAACGATGGAAGAGGTTGTGCACTAGTTATAGGGGCACACTTGTCAACCTTGGGTTGTGTGAAATTTAGAAATTTCCTAGAAAATTAGTGGTAAAGCCTTATTCATCAGTGGATGAAATTTTTACTTCAACAGAGCATCTAGATATAGTGGAGGATTCATTCCTTAGTGATGATGAAGAGACCTACATGTCTATAAACTGTGAGTGTATACTTTGATGAAGCAACGATCTCACTTAAGTTGAGAGAGCAGTGAGTTCTAAAATTGTGAGTGGTTGTAATCCAATATGGATAGTGAGTCCACTTCAAACATGTAAAATGAAGTGAACTCATAGTCGTATTGGTAAATCAGAACACTGTCGGTGTATGCTCCTTGGACATAGCACAATGAGGGTGAACCCAGTAAAAATCATTGTGTCATGTGCATGCTTTAAGTTTTATTTATACTCTGCATCGGGAAGGAGAGAGAAGAGGGTTTTGTCTAATAGAAAAACAATATCAAAAGTGGCAGTTGTTTTATTATTTCATACCCTGATTCATCCCCCTCTTAGGGTATCTATCCTAGTGGACGTAACAGTTGGAAATAGAGGGAAATTTGGAAATCAGTGTTTCACTCTCAAATGCAGGTCACTAATCATAAAGGGATTTCGATCTTCGATGGGAACAATTTTCCACTATGGAAGAATAGGATGTAACCCTACTTCCGATCATTGGGAATGGAAGTGTTTACAACAGAAATGCATGGTATCACAACTGATATTAATATCGGTGCATTATTATAAGCTGAGCGGAGAGAATTGGATGCTGATGCAAATGGAAACAATTATCTGGGAGGATCCCTATCCAATGCTATATATACCATGGTGACATCATGAAAACATTTCATGCTATGTGGGAAATGTTTTTGAACATATATGAAGGAGATACACAGGTCAAAGAAGTGAAGCTGAAAGTATTATAGAACAAGTATGAAGATCTGAGAATGAACACGAATGATTCTGTTGATGGATTCTTTGGTAGGGTAAATGTTATTGTGGAAGATATGCGAGGTCTTGGAGAAGTCATTGAAGAAAAACAATATTGTAAAGTGTATCTTGAGGAAACTTCAATCACAGTTCAATACAAAGGTTTCCGTACTAGAAGAGAACGATCCCAAGGAGCTATCATTTGAAAATTTTCATAGTACCTTGGTTGAATATGAAATGTGAAACGATGATAACGAGGATGTGGAAAAGGGGAAATCTAAAGAAGTGGCATTCAAGGCCAAGAAGAAGCTCACAATTAAAGATTATTAGGAAGAATAAGAGATAGATTAGGTGATTTCATTCCTCTCCTCAATCCTTCAATGTTGAAAAGTAATGTTTAAAGGTAAACTTCCACTGGACAATTTTCAATGTAGAAAGGTGGATCATCATACATCAAGGTGTACAAAAAAGTTCAAAGAAGATGATGATGTCGATGAAGTCGAAATTCACAAGAAGAAGTCATTAGCCTATGGAAATGTAAAGAAACACTTCAAGGGAAATTTCTTTAAGAAGAAAAATCTCATTTCAAAAGAATGCGACAGTTTGGATGAGTCGGAGGCTGAGGAGGATAAAGAGATAGAGAACTGAAAAGATCATATAGAAAATGCTATGGTGGCAGTGTTCAGTAGTTCTGAGAAGAAGAACTAAACTAATGGTTATGAATAATATTTTGATGGAAGAATAGATATGAAAGCTGAGTTAGAGAATTCTCTTGAGGGGATAGATGTTTGGAGAGACAAAACAAAGAAATCTAATAAAGTGGTTCGTGACACCAATCTATAAATGCAGAAGTATGAAGATGATAAGTTTGACTTGATGGATGAAATTGAGAAACTCACGTCATCAACTCCAAAGAACTCAGAATTAGTTAGTGAGTTTAAAATCATGATTAAAGAAAAAAAGGGTGATCGATGGCTTAAAAAACACAAGGAAAGATCACATCAAGTGTATCGAAGATCTTGAAGAGGAAGATGTTGTCCTTTAGAGAAAAGTTAAATAACAATAAATACCATTGATTCACAACACATTAGTGGGAAATTAGGTTATTTGAAATACTGAAAAGTTGAAATTGGAGCCTAGTAGTTCTATAGGAAAGAATCGGTAATTGAGCTTAGACGTTAAGGATGATTCTGGGATTGATCAGAAACAAAAATCTGTGAAAATTGATGTCAGATCGCAATCACCCATCTTGATATTAAAGGTTGATTTGGGTACAATGCAGAATCATAATATTCAGATATCCCAAGGGGAAACTCATAGTGCAGAAGTAACACGACAGAATGCACCATATATCAGGTGTTATTGTTGTGAAAAGATTGGACATTCACAGTATGTATATTCCATAACCAAGAGATATCTAAGGGAACAAGAACAAAGGTGGCAACCAAATAGGGAATGGTTCTACAGAAAATATTTTGAAGGGCACTGTTTTTTGGTGAAGAGGATTTGGGAACATGGCTTAGTACTGCACTTCGAACATACAGAGGAATGTTCTAAAGTAGAATCAAAATGGTCAAAAGCAGCATATCAATAAACCAACAGGTGAGTTAAAAATTCAAAATAGATGTACAAATTTTTAGGATGAAGATGGTCCATCATTCTATAAGAAAGAAAAGACGTTTCAATCCTTTTCAAGCGTGAAGGAAATAATATGGACCAAAAAGAACAAGGATGAGAAGGACGTGGTGGAAAAAATTTCCTTTAAAGCATCAGATCGCTCTCGTGTGTTGATCATTGATAGTGGTTTCACATCTCACTTGACATGTAATAAGGATCTTGTTATGGGTGTAAAATATGATAAATATGGAGTTTTCATGTTTCGAAATGATGAAGGCCTGAAGATTATTTGTGCAGGAAAGGCCAGGTTTGGGGGCTAAGAGATAAGGCTTGATGATGTCTTAGTAGTAGAATTCCTCAATCAATATTTTCTCAGTGTTAGTAAAATATGTAACTCAAGAAATTCTATAAGGTTTACTATGAATATGTGTTTAAACAATGGAATATACGAGGTAGTAATTCTATAGGGAAAAAAGAACAAAAGAAAATCTTTTCTTGGTAAGTGGAGAAGAAGATATGTGTTTTCTGTCCAGAGAGGAAGAGAACAAGTTGTCGCATAAACGGCTTGTACATCTTTCACAACCATCCATTGAAGATACGGTGATGTGTGATATATCAAGAGACTTCCCTAAACTATCATGTGATCATACTAACATGTGTGATGCATGCCAACAAGAGAAGCTTATAAAAAAGACGTATAAGTAAAATGAAAAGAAGTCAACATGAGCACTTGAAGTGGTGCATGTTGATGTTTGTGCTCCTATCACACCAAGATCAATTGATGGAAAGAGGTACTATGTTCTTTTCATTGATGACTATAGAAAAATGGCATGGGTATTTGTTATATCCCATAAGTTGGATGTGTTCAGCTGTGTAAAACAGTACCGGAGGGAGTGTGTAAGGATTCTTGGACAGAAAATTTTGATTCTTCGTACTGATAATGATACAAAATTCACAAACAGTCGGGTGAAAGTATATCTTGAGAAACATGGGATAAAGGATCAAGCTTCCTTAGTAAGAATTCCCCAACACTATGGAGTGGTTTAAAGGATAATTCAGATCATCAATAACATGGCCATAATGATGCTCATTGAAAAAGACCTACCTGAGTTATTTTGGAAGGAAGCAGTTTTGACATCGGTCTACAATTCTAACAGGGCATTATTGTGTCCGAATGAAGGAACGAATCCATACGATATGTGGTATGGAAAGAATCCAATGGTGAAATACTTATGAATATTTGGAAGTAATTTCATTATCCCCAACATGGAAAAACATAGTAAATATGACTCACGAGGAGATAAAGGGACATTTCTTGGAAACTCAAGAAAAAGTAAGGCATATAAAAGCTTTAAAAAAATGCTGGGAAGAGTTGTTGTGAGAAATGATGTCACTGTAATAGATAATGAGGAGATCATTCAACAGTGTAGTGAAAAACATCATGATGAGAGTGATGAGGAAGAAAGCAATGTAGGGGGAGAAGAAGTGGATGATGGTGATTCCAGAGAGGATACTGATGACGGGCATGAGGGAGTAAAATCTGTAACTGCACAAAATCCAATGAGTCGAGCTGAAATTAATAGGCAGAATATCATTGGTGATCAATCAGCTCCAGTTTAGACAAGAAAAATGAAATCACAACAGTAGTAATCTTTACTATCATAGGTTTAGAAAAAAATGCTTCGCTGATGCAACTGAAGATGAAAACTGGATTTAGGAAATGAATGAAGAGTTAGACCAGATTGAGAAGAATCAGATGTGTGAGATTGTTTCGAGGCCAGCAGATAAGAATGTCATCAGGGCTAAATGGGTCTATCACAACAAGATGAATAAAGATTGAATAGTGATTCAGTATAAAGAATTACTAGGGTGTAAGGTGTACTCCCCGATATAGGTAATAGATGTTGATGAGACATTAGCATCAGTTGCGAGACTACAGATAATCAGATTCTTTTTAGCCATTGTAGTGCAACGGAAGTTCAATGTTTTCCAGATGGACGTCAAATATACAATTTTCAGTGGGGTTATAGAGGAAGATGTGTATATTTAGCAGCAAGATGGTTTTCTCTTTCATGATGATGAGAAAAAGGTTTGTAGACTGAAAAAGGCGTTGTATGGGCTGAAGCAAGCACCAAGTGCATGGTACTCAAGGGTTGATCAATACTTTAAGAAGCTTGGTTTCTAGTGTGGGGGAGTTGATTTCAATCTCTATTTCAACAAAAATAGTAATCAAATTATTATAGTCATATTTTATGACGACGACATAATATTCAGCGGACCAGATGAATCATAGTGTAGAAATTTTTCCAAATTCATGAAAAGTGAGTTCGAAGTGTCAATGATTGGAGAGCTAACATTTTTCCTTGGTCTACAGGTGACTCAAGGAAGGAATTGAACATTCATTTCTCAATCCAAATAGGCCAAGTATGTTTTGAAAACATTTGGAATGGAAAATTACAAGGAGATGAAGACTCTAGTTGCTACCTGGATGAAATTATCGAAATTTGATAATAGAAAGGTAGTGAATATCACAGAATATTGCCAGATTATTGGCAGTTTACTATACCTAGAAGCAATAAGACCTGATATTTTTTTTCACCACCTGCCGATTAGAACGACATCGAAGAAATCCCAAGGAAAATCACATGCTTGCAGTGAAAAGAATACTTTGGTATATCAAGGTAATGGTGGACTCCAGCTTGATGTATAATGGAAAATCTCAAATAGAGTTATTGGGATATACTGATGCAGATTGGTCTGGTTCTTCATATGGAAGGATATCAATGACAGGAGATACATTCTTTATTGTTTTCTTGAGTGTTTCTTGGCTATTAAGGAAGTAGGATTTCATTTCATTGAGCACCGCAGAAGCTGAATTTATTGTCATCACTCAAGCTTGCACATAGTTATTATGGATGAAGCAATAGCTTGATGATATGGGCATTGATGTGATGTCTCTGATTGGAATATAGTGCGATAAATCAAATTCTATAATTATCAAAAAATATACCATCCATCACTGAAGGGAAATGAAAAATGAGATAAAGTATCATTTTACCAAGGAGAAGGTTGAACAAGGAATTGTGAAGTTGGAGTATGTGCCTGCAGAACTACAGGTTTCAGACATGCTAACAAAGTCCATACCTAAGGAAGTGTTTGAAATCCATTGACTAGCTCTATGAGTTCAGTAGACTCCCCTCACTTTATGGAGTGTGGATGTGGAACCCCCTCTCCCTGAGGTATTGCATGTTTTTCTCTAATGTGCTAATATGAGTTCTTTCCAATGTTGCAGACCGCAAAGGGGTGACCTTTGGGTTCGTTGAAAAATGGGGAGATATATTGACATCTCAAGGGGAGAAACTATGGCTAAGGAAAGGAGAAAATGTCTTAGTAAAAGACATGGGGAGAAGCTGACATGTGGAGTAGAGAGATAGGGGGAGAGTAATGAGTAAGGGTGAGCATTTAAATCAGATGATTCTAGACGCGATCGATCAAAGAATAGATATCATGACAACTGAGGATCATGATAAAAGTAGAAGTGTGGTTGGTATTAGGATGGTATGAAAATTTTAATTGGTATCAGGTTGGATTAATTAGTGGTGTTAGAAACGAAGTCACTCATAGACAAACTATTCATGATACACTTATTTCTCACACCAAGCACTACTCATGTGGGCTTAGATAACGTGTTGAGTAAATCTTGGATCGCTATATTTATTGCAAATGTCGAATGGTGGCTGAAGATGAATGAAGCCTTAATGTGGTATTAATGAATGTAGATTTGTTTTGAGAAGTGTTGTCAACAAACCCAAAGGGTGATATTGTTGGGAATAAATCCCTCAAGGTATCATTGAATAATTTTTTAGATGATTGTGTTTGTTCACAATGCAGGACTCCGTGTTGTGTTTTTTGAAAAAGCACGTCTCAATGACACAAACTATTGAAAAAGGGGGTTTTACTGGAGAATGGGGAAAACTATTTTTAGCAAAGTGAGTTGTGATCTAATGTTAAGGATTTTTCTAATGTTGTACGCCATGAATGTTTCAAATTCAAAACATAAAAATTTGGCAATGGAAAAAATGGCGCACATGTCCAAAAGTGGTACGCAAGTGTGGCCCGCAAGTTATAAAGTGACGTTAATGTATGACATCAATGTATGGCGTGCATGTATGGCGTGAAATTAATATTTCAAAATCATCATATCAAAATATAACAATGGAAAGAAAGAGGTTCGCAAGTCCTAAAGTGGCACGCAAGTGTGGTGCGCATGTGTGGCACGCAAGTCCTCAAAATGCCTATAAATAGATGGCTACTCTCCTCATCTATTAATGAGCTCAACACTTACAGAAAATTTGACCACTAATCACAAAAGTGGAAGTGACATGCATGTTTTGTGGGCATGCATGTGGGGTGCGCAAGTGTACAGGGAATGTGTGACGCACGACTGTACCACATAAGTGTACCGCGCAAGTGTACCGTTCATCTATACCACACAATTGTATCATGAAAATGTGCCACGCAAGTAGATTGGTGCACATGTGTGGTGCACAAGTGTGGTGTGCAAGTGTGGCACACAAGTTTGTTTTTCCACAATGAGGGTAGAGTTTGTGAACTAGTTAAAGGGGAACACAAGTCACCATAAGGTTGCGTGAAAGTTAGAAATTGTCCAGAACATCTGTGGTAAAGTGGTATTCATCAGTGGATTAAATTTGGACGTCAACAGATCATCTAGATACAGTGGGCGTTGCATTTATTAGTTATTATAAAGAGACTTACATGTCTATAAACGATGATTGGATCTTAGGAAGAAGTATTGAGTTAAATTCTATTAAGAGAGCAGTGAGTTCTCAAATTGTGCGTGGTTGTAAACCAGGAGGGGCAGTGAGTCCACTTTGAACTTGTAAACAAAAGTGAACTTATAGCAGATGTGGTACATCGGCACAATGCCAGTGTATGCTCCTTGGATGTAGCCTAGTTAGGGTGAACCAAGTAAAAATAATTGTGTCTTGTGAATTCTTTAAGTTTTATTCTTACTCTCCATCGGGATGGAGAGAGGTTTTTGTCTAATAGCAAAAAAAATCAAAAGGGGCTGCTGTTTTAATCTTTCATACCCTGATTCACCCCCTCTCTGGGTATCTATCCTAGTATACCTAAAAACCATTTTATTATAACATATAGTGATTTATTCCACATATTACATCCTATATGTCCAGAGTTGGGGTCTACAGACATATCAACCCACTTCCATAGTGTAACTCAAATACACTAGAGAAAACTCTTTTGTTCCTCTTGATCCACCTCCACCCTCATACATGTGAGGTAATGAGACACATAGCATACAATGACTATCCTCATTCCCCAATATTGGTTAGAAAAACTAATATGATGGTATAGTATCATCAATACAAACGGGAACCCAATCTAGATATATGAGAACCCCTTATTAGATTATCACCCATAAAAGTCCAGTCTATTTAACTATTATGGATATAGAGTAATCTATCATCATCCAGTTTCTATAATAGAATGGTATTTTTATCAAATAAAATTTCCCTCATTAAAAGTTTGACTGAATTAGATGTCCCACTAGATTTCACTTTATTTAATGATGAGAAAGTTATATCAAGAGGGATTAAATACCTAATTCTATAATAATAATTAATATCTATATACTAATCTATGAAAAGGAATGCCCAAATCCATAATACATGGATCTCCAACAAAAAAAACCATTAAATTTTTCCTAATAAGGCAATTCACGATATCATTCCCCTTACATAGGTAATAGGTTGTCGTAAAATAAATTTTTAGGATGTACTCAAACCAGCGCCTCATCAACAAGTTCAAGTATCACTATAAAAATATATATACTAGGCTGCTATGATATATTTTTTAATAATTTGATCAATCTATATCCCAGGATCTCATGATCTATTGTTTTATTAAAAAAATCATAATATGAACATTTATTTGTGGGTGGATATTACATTTCCACCTAAATAAGTGGTTTGGGGATATATTAATCCATTCGTATAATGGTCTGAAAGTTAAATCTTCAGATTTCTCAGTATAACGAGTCTAATAAGAGTGGAGGGTGTTGATAAGGTATAGAAATCAATCACATGAGAAATCGTAATCTATATCTCTCTCTCATAGAAGGTTAGATTGTAAAATAACTATGGAAATAAAACATTAAATGGTATAGTACATGAGGAAAAGTACGTGGAACCATAAATGGAGAATAATTGAAGACAATATAAGTTAATTCTATAGAAATAAAATCTATCTTTAAAATTTCATGTTCTTATAAAACTTCCATGGAATCCTACTCTATAAAGATTAAATTATAATTATCAGTGAAATAACTAAATGACACTATCCTATGATAACAATTATTATGAGATAAAAAGTTTATCATCACATCAATATGAAATATTATGTTGAAGTTGGAAATATGAAACATAATGAAATACTATATGTTATAATTTCCACCAATATATATGATATATACGGAGAACCTCTTTAAATTATCTACTCTCAAATCCATGAATTTTGAAAAAATAAAACTTCCTGTTTTTTGTGATCTATCATAAACAGCATTCGAACCTCCAAACATTATCAATGTAATGAATTTGGGTTCTTGTATATTGAGATGTTATCAAATAAATACAAAGTAAGTTACCTCGTACCTCTGACCATCAAGTGTTCTATTCCATTATCTTATAGAACCTCATGTAGTAAAAAAATTCATCAAATATTTGACTATCATAATTACCCCTTATATCACCCACAACCCTAAGGAACCATCCATTGAAACACATGTCTCTATAGAACCTAAGATCATCAACCACCACCTCAATATTGACAAACAAATAAAACATGATTCAATATTTGTATTGATATTCTAGGTTAGACTATGTTATAATTTGTCTGTCTAGCTCATGTACATATATCATTTCACAAAACACAATTATAATAGAATAATAGATACCCAATCCAATCATAATAATATTACCCCCTGTGTATCATTGATAATATTATCACACACTTCCAAACATCAGATGTTAAAATAAAAAATATAATTCCATCAAAGTAGGAAGTGAGGATCCTCAACCACGAACACCTTACTTGTTTCCACTTTGGAACATCTCATTATCTCTCTTTATTTAGACAAAAAAAACTATCATTGATACTACTGAATTGAGAAAAAAACACTACTATACTTATCATAATGACATTTTCATTGGCGATATCATTGTGAATATCCTATAAAGATGATGAAAAATTAAATATACATAAATCCTATATGATTATTTTTGTGGCATATATGAAATATATATGAATTTTGGGATTAAATACATAAAATGTGATCTCCTAATCCAATAAATAATAGCATTTTAGAACACTAATAATGTTAACTACTAATGAATTATGAATTAATATGAATTCTCTAGTAAATGTGCCTTAGTAAAACATTCCCTGATTAATAGCATCCAGAAAGCCACCCATATAATTCCTTCAAGTATTGTTTTCTTACACCATGTTAGTGCACCAAAGCGTCATAATCCCTTGAGAAATAAACATAGTCAAGGTAGAATAATTATCTATATAACTATAAACAAAATAGAATATTCTAAATATTATATCAATATATTCCTATATTATTTTAGGTCCTTTAGTTCCCTAAAAGGTAGAATGGCTCTATGTATTATGGTTTTCAGTAAATTCAATAACAGATTCCACACCCTAGATCACTCTTCTATCTCTACATGTAACCATCCACAATACCCCATCTTGATGATACTGTAATGCAAGAACTACCATAGTCGACCATGTATAATGGTTCCCTCCACCCCTAACACAGATATATTTTTGTTAGAATAAAAAATAAAATATATTCATTGATTCGTATAATTTCAACATGGAATTAAATTTATAAATGATAAATAAAAACATAGAAAAATACAAAAAAAATTGAATATTAAATTATTTAAATAATGGTTGATATATACTCATTTATTGATTTAACCCTTCAAAAAACCAAGTATCAATATCACCATTAAACACTAAAATGGAATATTTTTTCATTCCTCTAACAAAACATCCAATACGAGGAATCAATACCATAACATAAAAATATAATTTCATCTTTCTATTAAACAACACATAACTATATCACAATAATTTACATATGTTTTGAATTAATAGAACATATACAAGTTCATTTTACAATAATGGCAATCTATTAATTATTGAAAAATTGATAATCATATCTTCTAACTAATTATAATGATATAAAATAATTTATTAATAAAAAATTAAATAAATTATTATTGGAATTAAATTTAGAAATACTTATTTTGAAAAAAAAACTCAACAATCACACATAGAGGTATGTACATGTATTGTGAATTTGTGTCAGAAATATGATCTATAATCTCAAGTACTTGTTCAATGGAATACCATGAGTATTTGATAAAAACATAATAGAAACATCTCCAGAAGAAAACCATAGATACAATAAAAGAAAATACTAATAAAATCCTAAACATAACACTATCCACTTTGGTGTTTACAATATAAGTGTTATCTAGGGATAATAATAGCTTCTAACCCAAGATATGAACAACTTATCAACAATATACCAAGTAATAAAACCATATTTCTAGATAAAACATGTTTTGATACCATTTCAAAAATCTAATATAGTGGCTATCATGTCTTAAATAGAGAAACCCACATCATAATGAGCCACCCACATTACTCTAGAAGATTTTTTTATTAATTTTGAGTTGTCATCCAAAAAATACATAGAATATTTCTTTTATATCATTCCTAATAGTTCAATAAAATAAAATAATAACAATAAAAAATTTAAAAAGGAACGTTATGAAATCATTAATATATGAAAATATTACCATTAACAATAAATGAACAACCAAAAAACACATTTTAGTCATACATGATCATAAAAAATAATTATATTTACATTCAGTAAATAATATTTATGTATGTAGTAAAATAAAAAAATTATAGATGTGACTTTTTCAAAAAATAATTCCTTGGAAATATCATCTTTCATTACAAGTTAAATTTAATTATTTTCATTCTCAACCACCTAACACATGTTTTTTATCTTCCTCAGATCCTTGAGTTTAAAATCAATACACCTACAAAATTATATGTACATCTTGTTATTATGTGATTTAGTAGAACACCAATAATATCCCCTTGATAAAACTAAAATATTAATTTTTTAATAAATTTTTCAGATACTACATAATGAAATAATATCCATTAACTAATGGAAACTAATTTTCCACTAACCAATATAATACAACATCTATCTATAATAATTTTGAAAAATTACTATGAATGTATATATATAATACAATGAGAACACCACAAGCTTCATAAAAAATTGAATAAAATCAAACATCCCAAACACCAATTTAGAATCAAATAATAATAAATTTATAACATAAATTTTCCCTCAAGAATTAATAATAAAAATAATAATAGTGGAACTCATGAGAAACCATTACATCTAAACAAACATGAATGTGTATGTAATCAGGATGAAGGACTATCAAGATCATTATATTTGAAAATTACTTTTCTAGTCGAAACCTATACCATTTTTCTGTTCCCCTAAATCCATAATAATGAATTTTAAATTTCAACATAATAGAAATAATGAAAAATACCATCTAATGGGTAAAAGAAACAAACTAACCAAAAATCCATCAAACCATTAAAATATGTTTAACTAAAGGTCCAATAATTTTTTTTAAAAACTTTTTCTACATCACTAGTAGAATTGGGGTCCTGATAAGCCAAATATTGATAAATCATATATGTTATATCCAACCCTTTGAATGACCCAAAATATATTCATGTTTTCTCTCATGAAAAGATTTATCCCGTTGGTTATTCGTTATTTGAGAATCAAACTACATTAAATCAAATGTTGTTTTATATAATAATCATTCTTTAACAAACAATAAAAAAGAATATAGAAAGGTAAAAATTTAAATAATAGGACATTGTTATGATATTTTATAGTTAATCCTCGAACTAAATCATAATTTATAATAGTGTACTTCCCCATAATGTAGTTTCCATTATAGTTGATATCTCCAATTTCTTTTGTAATTTTTCATCCACATAGAGCATAACCGAGAACCTGATAAAACAAAGATAGATACCAAATATACTTTCATAACCCAAACTTATATGATTTTTTATATAATAATTAGGTAACCAATACTGATAATGAACACTCTCACCCATTAAAACAATGATTCACCATGTATTCCACCTAATATATGATGAAACCAATAAATATTGAAATACAAATATTACTCAATTATATTCGGAATTTAAAATGTGTAGTTTATTGAAACACACCTATATACCCTCTCAAACTGGAACCCAACCTGACCTATCACATACTCGAAGGGTGTTATTGATCTACATGGGTTGGCACTTTGCACCCATGAAAACAAAAATAGGAAATGATTGCACCCAACCTAATTCTCAAAACATGATATATATTATCATATATAAAAAAAATGTGGAACAATACTAGTATACTTATATATTTCATTAAGGAAATATAAAAATGAAAGTGATACACCTGAAAGGATTAGGATACTAATATTTAAGAGACAAGTATAAAATAAAGGAAAAAAACTAATACATTTACTCTAGTAATGTCCTTTTGATAACATGGGAAACCTCCCACCATATTTCCACCAGCTACCCAAAACCTAGTTAATATAAATCATCACCACCTCTCTATGGTGCCTTGCCTTCCCTAGTATCGAATGTTATTACCAGGTATACACGTAGTCTAAGGGTTACATATGGCATGAGATAACATGCATAGTATAATGTTACCCCTGAGTTCCATATCATGATTATGAAAAATAATCCATGCATGCTAAATAATAATGAAAAAAATGCATTATATCATTTCGATTGTTTTCATATCAAAATCATGGACAACGAATCTCATTTACCCTTTTTACATATTTAATAATTAAATAGGTTAATAATTTTAAATTAATATCAGTACCATATATCATAGTAGATATATCATGTCAAAATAATGAATGCATCACATATCATATAAAATCATTGGTAGTAAATAAAATATTACAGGATAAAAGAAGAATCACAAAAAACATCATGCCATAGATCACACTAGGTTAGGATAGATAAGAAACTAGTACCAAACATAGAAAATCACATAAGCATCAAGCCACAAGACATATGATTCCAGTCTAGAGAGATGAGAAACACCCCAGAATTAGAACCACCCAAATGTTCTAACAGGTCCCTAGAAAAATATGTAATGTTATAAGAGGAAAGCCCCATGGTCAAACCTCCTTATAGTGGACGATACCTATTACTACACCTTCCACCTAATTACTCAATGATTCCCATGTTGTCTATTTTCCAAACAAGTTCATCAATAAAATTATTAATTTAATTATTTGAAAACCATTTAACAAAACTATTTCTTTATTATTGAAAATCCCTTACTATTTAGAAAAGTTAGGGTAAAATCATGTTATATAAATGCCCATATCTGCACACACAAAATAGATACATCATATGATGATATTTCATTTTATAAAACAAATTACCTAAAATATAAGAAATATAGTTCACCAACATAGGCTATAGATTAAACCACATACTTCAAAAATCGTGTCCATACACTCCCTCTAAGGGTTCAACCAAATAAAAGAACACAAGAACAAACAAAAATACTATTTAATAAAAAAATTCATCTTTAAATTTATCGAATTCATCAAAGTGGGTCAGTGAAGAGGATATAGAGCAAATTACTCCAAGAACACACACGATTCACGCGACATCCAACTAAGGAATGACCCCCTTGAAATAAGCTCACAAAACAAATATAGAAGAGTTATAAATTAAAATCCACCAATGATCTATAATACAAATATTATAGCACAATGATGATACTGTGATTAATGTAAATGAAGAATAAGAAAGGATTAGTCATTCGAAGATATGTAACCCTACTGGAACTATTATTAATCACAAAATGAATCAATTTGAATCAAATGGAGATTCCAAAAATCACTAGAGAAGATATCTAGTTAGTGATTGTAAGGATATGTGAAAAAATGAATCAAAATATTAGCCAAGAAAAACCATAAAATTGTTTTTCATGACATTTACATGACATGTAATTTATTTACATGTCATGTAATCCATGGGGATCATATTCAATGAAAACTCCAAATCATTTTTATTAAAAAATGACCTTTTAACATTACATTATATATTAAACTTACATGGAATTTATTATTTCATTATGCGTACTCATCTAACAACATGAGTCCTGAAATAATTACATGTTGTGTAATCCAATGACATATAATTTCAACAGCTAATAGAAAATGAAAACTACAGATTTGTACACGTAAACCCAAAACCCATTGGGTGTCCTTTGAAATCAGGGAAAACCTAAAAATAAATTAAGAAATTATACTTATACTCCATTAAGTAAAACAAACAAACATCCTAATACTTTGGGTTATTTTTCATAGAATGTATTATCTATTTGTGGGAGTTTAATAAGACCTAATTAAATTGGAAACATGTAAAATGATTTAAAATTATTTAAAGTGAGTAACGATGTGTTTAAACCCCCCCCCCACTATAAGAAAATTCATCCCTACGAAGTCATTTAGATGAATGGCTTCCATAAAGAGGTGAGGTCACTGCTCCCCCATCATCATCTCGAACTCCATTGTCCCAAATGTACACGATACATGCCACTATATTTCACTAAACAATTGAACTGAATTATCTAAAAATTCCTTCCCATTTGAGTGAATGATCTAAACTAGCCGATCCACAAATGAAACATCTTGCTATTTCTCATTCTAGATTAAAATTAGAAAATGAGAGTTGTCTAGATATCTTTCATGAGCTATGATATGTTAAAAAATATAAGTAATTACTATCAACTAAATTGAAATTGAAAATCAATAAACAACCTGCCCAAGATTCTCACTGATCACAATCCATTCAAAATATATCAAAGCCAACTTTTCCTATTTTCATCCATGTTTTCCCATCAAATAGGTGACCTATGACTGAAACTATAAAAAGACTATAGCATCCATTATGATATATTTCAGGTAACTATTATTAAAAAATTTCCAACAATAGAAGATTTCAATCCCAATATCCACAAAAATCCAAAACATTGCTATAATGAATATAATTTGAAACCTTAATAGCATGCAATGTTGGACCATCAATCTATGGATGAAAAGATGTACTCAATCGAACATGATTATCCATCACAACATGGATCCTCCTCAATAAAATTGATGTCAAAATATGATCCCTATATACAAAAATATTAGAAGGAAACCCATATTATATCACAATTTACTACACATATTGATTACCCAGATCATAAAGATTTGTAGTGTATTGATCAGAACGAAATATTTTTTCATTTTCCAATAATAAATCACCAATAAGATATAATTCCACCCATAGCGATTCTGTTGAACATCAAGAACAATGTCCATGAATACCACATCCCATTTCTAAACCCTCAGTTGAAGAGGCTAGAGAAATCCAAAAGGATTCAAAAACTACACCATTATCTATTTACAGGTGTTACAGTAGGACATATAATCATAAATGTCAATCATTAAACCCATATCATAATATATGACATGATGAAAATATGACCCCCAAAACTGAGAACACCATCTGAAAATATAGAGGGAGATAAACTAGAAACAGTCTCCCCACAAAATAGAGTATATCAAATTTATCTAAACTCAAAAACCTACAATCATCACTACATAACAGACTCAAGCAAAGATGATGATATCTAAACACTAGACAAAACCATTGATGAAATATCCTCCTTATTATCCAAATGAAAATTAGGAGAAATACCCATAGCTTTCCACTCTTCCTTCAATCCAAAAATAGCATGTGGTGGTACTTTCCTCCAAGGTACATCAAAGACAACATTACCCTTCACCGGGGTGTAGGGGATATTAAAATCAAACATATGAAGGTATTACACACATTGTGTCTCTAAAAATTTAACCTCTTCCTAGTAAGATCATTTAGAGGGGATTACAACTTCTATAAAATCTTTTAAAAACATCAATATAATTCATGAAGACTGAGTATTCCTTGAATCTCAAAAATATTTCATTGTTATTCCAATGAAAAAAACTTCTACCTTATTTGTTTCAACTAACAAGCCATTATTATAGGTATCATTATGCCACAACATAACTTATTGAATCCAATTAATTCATTTCTAAATACTTTAACATAAATGGTGAATTCTTTGGATTTCAAAAACAAAAATATCAAGGTTTTCATTCTTGTGCTTAGATATATGAAAACCCAATATATCATTAATGTAAACTACTATAAAATTCTTGAGATAGTGAGGGTTTATCATTCTCATAAAATATATAAAATATATAGGATAATTAGTCATGTAAAATTATATCACAATATATTCATAATGGATAGAATTTCCTTTGAAATTTATATTTCATATGCCAGACTCCCTAACCCAGAGATTTTGATAATCTGACTGAAGATCAATATAAGTTTTTTTCCCACAAAATCTTTTAAAAAATTCCACAAAAAAAAGACAATTATAGTTGTAAATATCCATTAATTGGTTCATCTATAGATAGTTTACACAAAATATAACTGAACTATATAAATTCTTTGAAAAGGGAAATATGGATACCCAATCAGTGTAAGAACCCAATTGGAATAATGAACCACTGAGAGGGGGGGGGGGAATCAGTGATACCCCTTTTTCTTCATTTAAGATCCCTTAAGATTGAGAACAACCTTTGTCTTCTGTAAAAGATAAAATTCACGGTTTAGAAACAAACTATCACACATCCAAAAGAACATAGCAATTTACAAGGTTCATTATTCAATATTAATAGCTATGTCCTTGGTATGGTTGGAAAAAATCCAGCACCATAAAATCCACTAAGAAAACAATCCTAGGATTACAATGAGTAGGATATACTCTTACACTCTTGAGGCACTATGAAACAATCACTCCAGTGCGTGTGCACCCTCTTAGAACAATAGGGAAAAGTCTCTTTTCATGTAACAACTTATGTTACCTGCACTTCATCTCATGTACACAAGTGTACGCAAGTTCAGCACAAATCATCACTTCCTTACCCAGAAGAAAGAAAAGGACACCTTGGACTTGTGATAGATCAAATGCAGTATGAACTTCTCATTCAGAATCCCCACTATGAATTTTCTTTTTCACTCTGATTCGTCAATCTGAGTCTTCCTCAGTCTGAGAAACTCAATACATTGACAGGATGTACTGAATCCCTATTCTGAATCTCCACTCCAAATTCTTTACTCCGAATTCTTCACTTTGATCATTCTTCCTCACTCCGATTCTTCAATCCATGTCTTCCTCATTCCAAGAAACTCAATACGGTGACAGCATGTACTGATTCCCCATTAGTAATATCCACTCTTATTTTTCATTAATCATAGAAACTCAATACGGTGTCAACCAGTATCAAATTATCATTTCGATTGAATCCACAATGAAACTCAGCCGGCCATGCTCTTCTTCCTCTATCTATATTATCAGATCATCTCTCTCTACTTCATCATCACAATCCTTACTTATCACCTTGATCTCCTTTTATAGGTGCTTCAAAGTGTGCTTAGGCGGGAAGCCAAAATATTTTCCCGCTCACTTAAATTCACCCAAATTTTAATTTCTCATGAAATATGGGAGTAATTAAGACTTTTTCAAAGCTTCTAGATTCTTCTAGAATATTCTTCCACTTCTATTGATTTAGAACTTTGGCCTTTTTCAGATCCGACCTTGTTACAGAAGTTTCTCGATATCACATTCTCGGATCATGTCATCTGTCTTCTTGGCATCATATTCTCAGATCCACTCTTCTAACTTCACATAATCACAATCTCGGATTCACTCTTCTGACTTCTCGTAATCACATTCTCAGATTCACTTATTGATTCTTCGGCATGACACCACTTCAATTGTCAGAATGAATCATCATCACATTCTCGGCATGAAAACCCACTTCTTCGGCATAGTCAAATCTCCACTTCTCAGTATGGTTCTTCTTCAGCATGTCTCCTCATCATCCATCGATACCGAAGATTTTGGATTCTCGGAACGACTTTTGGTTCTCAGTATGACTTCTGGTTCTCAGAGTAGACTCCGCACTTCTGGATATGATCTCCATGTTTAGGAAGTTGACTCTAAACTTCTTGCTATGAACTTCTAACTCAGGAAGTCAACTCTGATCATCTGGCTATGAACTTCAGGTTCAGGAAGTAAAATTCCTAAATTCTGTTCAGGGAGTAGACTCCGCACTTCTGTTCAAGAAGTAGACTTTGAACTTCTGGCAATATACTCCGTACCTCAGAATCCTCATTTTCTCAGAATTTTTCTTAGAGAAAAATTCCACCCTTCTTAACCATATCTTCAACCTTATTTTATCATGAAATTTTCATGATGTGTAGAACTTTATGATCACTAAAGCATTGTCAGATTTAATTCTTTCACATCTCCAATCGCCTGCTTTCGAGAATTTGCAATTTCCTGGTTCCAAACTTCTCAATTTCTAGACATCGAATTCCAGATTCTGAATTCTTCGAATACCAGGTTCAAAATTAATAGAAAATAAATTTGTCTTTCCATTGTGAAAACATCATCATGATCAACAAAAGACAATCCATTCAAACCATCTCTTCCATCAACTTGGTCCTAACAATCTCCCCCTTTGGATTTTGTTATCAACCATGTTTTCATAAATCACTAAACTTTGTAACCTCAAGAAGTGGATTACTTATCAATAATTCTAAGCCTACGTGAGCTAAATCAGTGTAAGAAACAAGAATTATTGATAGCAAAACCTTGTTGTCCATAGGTAGTGAAAATTACATCTTTACCTTCATACATCTTCAGCTTCATATATCCTCTAAACAACATAAAGTTCTTTCCTACAACCACTCCAACAAATAGTTAAAATAGATCATATACACAAGAAGTGATGAGTTCATAGATTACCCATAAATCACTATTTAAACAATAGATTTATTATACAAACAACTCCTCCCCCTTGACAAAAAAATCAAAAGGTAAGAAGAGATTTGGGACGAAAAAACATACCTTAGCCTTGAAGAGAAAGAGATTGGACACCCATGTTCAACCTCAGTATTTAGAATGATTCATTTGGAAAGGGTTTCGTGAAAATATCAGCAACATGTTTAGCAGATGAAACATATTCAAGTTTAAGTTCATTCTTTTACAAACTCTCTTTGATGAAATGATATTTGATGTCAATATGCTTTGAACGATAAAGGTGGACTGGATTCTTGGTAAGGTTAATTGTTCTTTGATTATCATAGCCCAAGAGAAGGGCAACTTCACTTCAACTAACAAATTTTCCAATTGTGTCTTCATCAAGATAAGTTGAGTAGCAGCCATGGTGGCAGAAACACATTAAGCTTCAGCCATACTAAGTGTCACAGAATTGTTCTTCTTCGAGTGCTAGCCAACACAATGTTTTTTCATAAAAAACACTCCACCAGATGTGGATCTACTATCATCAACATTTCATTCCCAATATGCATTTGAATAGCCAAATATATCAATGTTATTTTAGCCACTATACTTGATTCTGAATTCTTTTATGCCTTTTATGTATTTGATAATTCTTTTTATAGAAACAAGATGTGATTCTTTAGGAGCACTCTGGAATCTTTCACTTAAGGTAACAAAAAAAAAATCTGGACTTGATGCAGTCAGGTATAACACACTTCCAATCATCTTTTGATATTATTTCTGATCAACTTCTTTTCCTTCATCATCTTTGGTTAGGTTCATTCCCTCTGATATAGGAGTTGAGACAGGTTTTGAGTTTTCCATGCCAAACTTCTTAATAAGTTCCTTAACATACTTTTCGTGGGAGCGAAAAATGAATTCTTTTTGTTGCAAGGTTTTTAACCCAAGAAAGTATCTCATTTCACCGAACATGGACATCATAGAGACATTCTTCATTTATTTAGAAAACCTTTCATATCCTCTTTCATCATTCCCAGTAAAAATAATTTCGTCAACATAGACAATCACAATGAGTGAAAGATCATGACTTTCCTTGATGTACAGATTGATGTCTACTATTCCTTTCTTGAAGTTCATCTCCTTTAAGAAAGTATCTTGTTTGGAATACCATTCTCTTGGAGCTTGCTTTAGCCTATACAAGGCATTCTTCAACCTGCACACATAACTTTCATTTTTCCCAACAACAAAGCCACGTGGTTGCTCAATATAAACTTCTTCTTTGATATCACCATTAATAAATGCGGATTTAATATCCATTTGAATGATTTTTCAGCCTTGTTGTGCAGCAATAGAAAGAATGATTTTGATAGATTATAATCTGGCCATCAGGGAAAATGTTTCTTCAAAGTCAATTCCTTCAATATGAGAGTAACCTTTGCAAACCAATATTTCTTTATTTTTATAACATCACCTTCTTTGTTCAACTTGTTTCGGAAGACCCATATGGTGCCAATAATGTTCTTATTTTCAGGCTTAGGTACGAGTTACCATGTGTCATTCTTCTCAATCTTATCCAATTCATCATTCATGTCTTGAACCCATTTCGGATGCTCAAAGGCTTCTTTAACATTATTTGGTTCTACTTTGGAATACAATGAAGTATCTGATATAGAATTACTTTTTCTTCTTGTATGAACCGTGTGACATTGATCACCAATAATATTCTTGAGCTTGCACTTTTTTCATTATCCTTGGATTTGTTTTTCATGTGCGTTCCACATCACATGATATGGCTGAATCCAATTGTTTATATTGATTAGGATTAAAATTCATTGCATCCTTATTAGAATCGTCAACTTCATCATCCTTATATTCCTTGACTGTCCGGACATGCTTATCTTTAGCCGGATTTTTAATGACTTTAATATCAACTGTATCCACCATTCTTCATGTTTCTTTGTTAAAACATCTATAACCTCTTCCTTCTGGAGCATAACCATGAAAAATTCCGTCGTCTCCATTTTTCTCAAATTTTCCACAACTTCCACCTTTCTTCTTTATGATGCATGGAATCCCAAAAACTAAAGAATTCTTCATACTTGGAGTAATTCCATAGAAATTTTCATATATAGTCTTGTTTGATTGGGGACTGTAGGAACATCGATTTTAAATAAAAACAATTGTACTTGTAGGTTGCCTAAAAAAATAATGATTAAGGACATGTTCAAGTAACATGGTTATTCCCATTCCCACCAAGATTATATTCTTTATTTCAGCAACCCCATTTTGTTGAGGTGTATATGGATCACTGTATTCATGTTGAATCACATGCTTCTCAAGATAGTCTTCAAATTCTTCACTTCTATACTCACCACCATTATCTGTTCTAAACTTCTTTACAGAGTACTCACATTCTTTCTCAGCTTTCCTTCTGAAACTTTTAAACATTTTCAAGGTGTCTAACTTGTGCTTCATAAACATAACACATCTGATACAAGTAAAATCATCAATGAAGGTGATGATGTACTTGTCTCCATTTGCTGATTGTTTTCTCATAGGCCCACATTTATCTGAATGTATTAGTTCAAGTGGTTGTTTAGAACAAATGTCAACCTTCTTATGCATAACACATGTAAACTTTTCTTTTCTGACAGATAGTGCAACACCAATCATTTATTCTTGGAAAATCATGAATATCTTGAACACAGGCCCTTTGAGATAACTTTCTCATATTTCTTTGACACATGTGTCCATGTATTCAGTGCCACAACTGATTTTCATCCACTAAGCTCATGTAGCAAGAATATTGCGAATATCCAACCTGAAAAAGATTTCCTTTGGTTCGTTGGGCTCTTGTAAGAATTTTCCCATATTCATTAATTTCCACAATAAATCCATCTTTCTTGAACATAAAATTGTTACCTTTATCACACAATTGTGATACACTAAGCATGTTTTGCTTCAGCCCATCAACATACATAGTTTTCATGGACTCCAATTTTACCTTTCCAATTATGGCTGATCCAACACCTTTTATTTTTAAAGATTCATCATTGCCAAATGACATAGTGCCTTCTTTAAAATTCTTCATATTCTTTAGCAACATTAAGTCTCATGTCATATGTGATGAACTCCTACTATCAAGTATCCAATTTCATTCTTCCTTTGTAACATTTAGATTAGTTTCAACAACAAGATATATTTCTTCTTTCACTTCTTTATTCACCTTCGGCTTCAGAGAATTAAGCTCTTTTTTTTATCTTCTAATAGTACAACACATCCATTTGCAAGGTGTCCAGGTTGTTCACACCTTTCACAAATAGTTTCCAGAGGCTAGAACCTATTTTCTATCTTGACATCATTCTTCTCAACTTTCTTCAAGAAAACTTTCTCACTCATCATCCTTTGAGGATATTGACTCCCTCTCAATCTATTCCTTTCATAACTTGTGGGGTGTTGGCAATAATTTTTATTGAACAAACACATATTTGTTGTATGCCTGAATCCACCACAATACCAACAGTACTCATAGAATGGGTACCATCCTCTAAAGCTATTGTACTGATACTTATTTGTTGTTCTATATTCATCCCCTCCAAACATTCTTTTGATAGCAATATTTCTCTACTAGAATTATCCTTTCTCTTATTTTTCATGTTTTTCACCAGTGTTAGACTTAGATTTCCTTGAAACATCGGAGTTCCCAACAATGTTGGTCTTGTCCACAAAAGTAACTTTCTCAGATTTCGTCTTCACAGAAATCACATTATACTTGTATTGAATATTCTCAGAATATGCTTGTTGGGAGCTTTCACCCACATCAGTAGTTGAGTTTTGAAAACAAATATTTCTTGATTCAACTTCTGAGAGCTTCTTTTGAACAAGCTCTAATTATTCCTCTTTTTCCTCCAGCTTAACATTCATGAGCTCATTTTGATTTTTCTCATCTTCAAGAGGCTTCTTCAAGACTTCTAGCTCTTTTTCAAGTTCTTCTTTAACATTAGCTTGATTGCATGCTGAGGAACATACATCTTCCAAATTTTATAGGTTTCTCCGGACTTCTAATTTTCCATAAACATTCCATCAATTATTCTATCAAATGCATCTCATGATGAGTTTCTTCTTCTTCTGAGTTGCTCCTTCCGAAATCTGCAGCATTCACCGTTCCAATGAAAGTATTTTCAACACCATGATCAACTGATTTTTCAGATTCATCATCACTTTCTTCATCTTCTTCATTTATGTATAGAAAGATTTTTCTCTTTATTTGATGATCTTATTTTATTTTCCCAACTTTCCTTTGCCAACCTGCTTCTTCAAAAACTTTCTTGGATTTCTTTATTTATCATCATCGTCTTCCTTATTCTCCCTTTGAGGACAGTTATCCTCAAAGTGGCCAAGGACTCCACATTCAAAACACCTCAAGGAATGTTTCCCCTTGTATTTTCTTGTACCTCTTTTAACATTTTTTGAAAACAAGGATAAAAAATCGTGAAGATTTTTACATACCTCACTTTCAAAGTCGGAGTCACCACTATCTTCTTTAGTCAATATATTCTTAGACTTTTCTTTCTTCATGGCTTTGAAAGATAATTCTCTATAAACCATTGTATTGGTCTTCATAGTCTTTTATCTTCTCCTCTCATAAGTAAAGAGTTTTCTATGGAAATCATCAAGAGATAGAGTCTCTGAATATATATATTCTAATGAAGATACCTTCACAACGAATTTATCAGGAAGAATCCTCAAGTTATTTCCCACCACAGTAGAGTCTTTCAACTCTTCAGGAATTCATCTGATGGTACTAACAATATTGGTCACTATGGTGATGAAATACCCAATAGATTCATGCTCTCTCATCTTCAAGTCTTCATACTTCAATCTCTAGATTTGATGTTTTTCCTTCTTGACTTTTGTATTGCCTTCGTATAAATTTTTCCATTTGCCCCATATACCTCTGGCTGTGGCCACTCGTTTTACTCTTAAGAATATCCCTTTCATAATGTGAAGATAATATAACATTCTTGGCTCTTCCATCATTCTCAAGAAACTTCTTCTCAACAGGTGTAAGTGGAACATTGTCTTCAATGGGGGGAAACCCAACTGTTGCAACTTCAAGAACTTCATAACTAATAGACATGTGATACAGTAGCAATTTATCCTTCCATATTTGATAGTTCTTCCTATAAAATACAGAAATGCCTTTACCATTCACACAATTTAGATTCTCCATCAGAAAGGGGAAAAAGGAAACCTTGCTCTAATACCACTTGTAAGATCCCAGTTGGAGTAATGAACCACCGAGGGGGGGGGGGGGGTGGTGAATCAGTGGTACCCATTTTTATTCTTTTAGTTCCCTTAAGATTGAGAACAACCTTTGTCTCCGGTTAAAGATATAATTCCCTACTAAGAAAAAAACAAGCACACATCCCAAATAACACAACAATTTATAAGGTTCACTATTCAATAAGAATAGCTACATCCTTGGTATGGTTAGAAACAATCTAGAACCATAAAATCCACTAAGAAAACAATCCTTGGATTACAATGAGTAGGATATACCCTTACACTCATGAAGCACTGTGAAATAATCACTCCAGTGCATTTCCACCCTCTTAGCACAGTAGGGAAAATATCTTTTCTTGTAACAACTTATATTACCTGCACTACCTTATAAGTACACAAGTGTAAGCATGTTCAACACAAATCTTCACTTCCTTACCCAATAGAAAGGCAAGGACTCCTTGGACTTGAGATAGATCAATTGTTGTCTGAACTTCTCATTCTAAATCACCACTCTGAATTTTCTCCTTCACTTAGATTCATCAATACAAGTCTTCCTCAGTCTGAGAAACTCAATACGGTGACAGCCTATACTAATTACCCATTCTGAATCTCCACTCCGAATTCTTTACTCTGAATTCATTACTTTGAACTTTCTTCATCACTCCGATTCTTCAATTTGTGTCTTCCTCAGTCTGAGAAACTCAACACAGAGATAGTCTGTACTGATTCCCCATTCTGAATCTCCACTCCGAATTTTCTTTAATCCGAGAAACTCAATACGGCGTCAACCGGTATCAAATTCTCGTTTTGATTGAAACTATAATGAAACTCAGTCGGCCAAGATCTTCTTCCTCTCTCTAGATTATAAAAGCTTCTCTCTCTACTTCATCATAACAGTCCTTACTTAGCACCATGATCTCCTTTTATAGGTGCTCCAAATTGTGCTTAGACGGGAAGCCAAAATATTTTCCCGCTCACTTAAATTCACCCAAATATTAATTTCTTCTGAAATATCAGAGTAATTAAGACTTTGTCAGCACTTCTAGAATCCTCTCGAATCTTCTTCCACTTCTCTTGATTTAGAACTTTGGCCTTTTCCGGATACGACCATGTTACACAAGTTTCTCAGTATCACATTCTTGGATCATATCATCTGTCTTCCCGGCATCATATTATCAGATCCACTCTTCTGACTTCTCGTAATCACAATCTCTGATTCACTCTTCTGACTTCTTGTAATAACATTCTAAGATTCACATCTTGATTCTTCGGCATGAAACCACTTAAACTGTCAGTATGACTCTTCATCGATTTCTCTGCATGAAAAACAACTTCTTCAGCGTAGAAAAATCTCCACTTATTTGTATAGCTCTTCTTCGACATGACTCTTCATCATCCATCGATACCGGAGATTTTAGATTCTCGGAACAGCTTCTGGTTCTCTGTATGACTTCTGGTTCTCGAAGTAGACTCCGCACCTCTGTCTAACAACATCAGGTTCAGGAAGTTGAATTCGAATTTCTCGCTACGATGTTCTGACTCAGGTAGTCGACTCTGAACATGTAGCTGCGAAATTTAGGTTCAGGAAGTAGAATATGCAAATTCTGTTCAGGGAGTAGACTATGCACTTCTGTTCGGGAAGTACACTCTGAACATTTGGCAGTAGACTCTGAACTTATGAATCAGCATTTTCTCAGAATTTTTCTTAGAAAAAATGCCAACCATCTTCACCATATCCTCAACATGCTTTTATCATCACTATATCTTCAACCTGCTTTTATCATGAAATTTTCATGATGTCTGAGAACTTTAAGATCAGTAATGCATCATCAAATTTAATTCCTTCACATCTCCTATCATCCATCTTTCGAGGATTTGCAATTTCCTGGTTACGAACTTCTCAATTTCCAGACTCCGAATTCCAGACTCCGAATTCTTCGAACACTAGGTTCCAAATTCTTAGAAATTGAAGGTGTCTTTCCTTTATGAAAACATCTTCAATATCAACAAAATAAAATCCTTTCAGACCATCTCTTCCTTCAGCTTGGTCGTAATGGGGATAAACACTACGGTGGAAAAAAGCCAATGCCACCAGATCAAACAACTGAATATTGAGCTCTTTCATCTCCATCGATGCCATATGATAAGAGGGTATCAAGGCCAGATATATACCTCTGACATGGTTAATTATAAACTATACCTCCATTTATATAGGAATCCTGAAGAAATAAACTAGGAAGACTTCTGGAATGTCCGATGAAAAAGTGAGAAGATCGAAAATAGAATATAAATCATCATCCACAACTATTATAATATAAAACAAACTCTTGATATCTTGGTGGGAATGAACTGAAAATCTAGAACTCGAATCCCACTCTCTCTAAAAAAATAGGATATTACATCTATAAAAATTAATGATAAACACCGATGATAAAAATAAAACAAACCACGATGAGAAACAAAAAAATCCCTAAATATGGCGAAATCAAAATAATATAGATAGAGAACATAAAAATACTAGACTAACTTTGTATTAAATAACAATATCACACAAGAAGGATGATGAAGCCCCTATGTTTTCACAATCCCAAGGGTTGTATCTAACTCTATAAAAAGGTAATAAGATTCAGAGGATGCTTATGAATACCAAAAAAAATTTTACAAAAAAGAGTGGGAATTACTTGTATCAAAAAAATAAATCACTACTGGGGATGAAATAATTTTAGTAGCTCTCAATATATATAGACTCGATACAACCTCCACCAAAAACTCATCTACTACATGATGGTGCATAATTAATTAAAAATATGGATGGATCATTATAGTATTTAAAGTATCTTAATATGTCAGAGTAGAATTCGTAGTCAATGATCCCTAACCACATTAATGTGTAGAAAAATACTGACATAAACGTTTTGGATGACCATAATGTATATAACTGTTACACATCTTCATAGGTTAAGGAAATATATTTTAATTGTGTCTGAACTTTCCAAAATGTAAGCTACTCGATGGAACATTTCTAGCTACTATTTAGTGTGCTGGAGAGGCCAATTTCCAAAAACTACGTTAACCCCTCCAAAGATGATATTTCCATATTCACATATTCTATGTATAAAATATTACTATAGTTGGAAGAGAACGGGAATAATATCCAAAATTTCCTTCCATATTCATGTCTTCCCTCATCATAATACATATTATCTACAAAAAATGTAAAAATCTTCATAATAAATACCAATTCTATGATATATGGTCGAAATTCATTCAAGATATTCTAATATATGAAATAGTAATTATTTAATACCTCTGGTGAAAAATAGAAAAATATCAAAAAAATAATTGGTGAAGGCTGACACTGATCTCTCAACATTATGAAAATAGTGGAAATCCAGGTACTTTTACATAATGACAAACCCTAGATAAAACTAATGGATGAATATGATCCTAAAACCCTTCATTCCTATCCTAAATTCCAATATCCATGCACCATGGAATCCAAATTTTTATGGGACAATCATTTCATAACAAAGCCCACTTTACCTTGATGATATATGGGGTATTTGGAATTGGACGATTTGATTGATTATTTCAAGAAATCCAACTTACTCATGAGGTTCATTTGTACCATTAAATTATAGTGGTTTCTTATGAATGAAAACATTTGATCAATCTATTTCTGCTATATCTCTTATTTATACAACAAAAAAATTACTCTTAGATTTCAGTACATTTTTATCAATAACAAAAAGTATATTCATTATAGCCTCAAGAATGTTTAGATCCATCATAGGATTCCGTTGAGGTGAATCAGATGCATCCTCTAGAAGAACTCCCAAAACACATCTCAGAGGCATACTTCTACACACTGAAACAAAAAAGGTAAAAAAATAGAACAATCATTGGTTAAACTAGAAAAACTAAAATGAAAACCTATGATTAACATTGAAAAAATTGAGAAAAACATTTCAAAACCCCATAGTAAATTGGGTCTCATCATGGAATAATGTGGCTAGGAACTCATCGTGATATACCACAAAAGTCCTAAAATAACTATTTATAATATACAAAATATCCCAAGACAAAAAATCCTGAGGATAGACCCCCAATGTCACCAAATAGTAATGAAATCGAGTATAATACCCTCTCAAACTGGAGCCCAACCCAAGAATTCACATTCCTTACAATCATTCCCAAACCTAATGGGTTTATTTTCATCGTCGAGGAAGTCATCAACACATAGTGGGAACAATTTATCCATTCCAAAAGTAGACAACATGACATATATACCCATGCACAGAAATAAAAATATAATAAAATACACAAAACTTTATATATATATATCATAAAAGTAATATAATAATGATAGGAATACAACTGAAATGGTAGAAACAAATTACTCAAAATAAAATTCCAATAATAATGTGTGTAAAAAATAAAACAGCTACCCGAACATTTTCCCTATGATAATGTGGGAAACTTCCCAACATGTGACCCCCTACTACCCAAAACATATAAGAAAAAAAATTCTCACCACCTTACTGAAATTCATTTTGTTCCCCTTCATTGAACGACCTAACCAAGTCTATGCTCTAGTGAATGGTTACTATGGGTGTGAGGTAATCGGATAAGAAGGATCTCACTATGGTATTAAATATCAATTTTCAAAACAATAATACAAGAATGATCAACAAAAATGAAAACAAGGCCTGAATTTTGTTTATCATATTTATATCAATTTCATGGAAATAGAATTTAATTTCCACCTTTTCAAAATCTAAAAATAAAATAGGTAATTTTTTTTCAATGAATTTCATAAAAATATATCATAGTAGATATATCATGACAAAAAACTGCATTCATCACAAAACATATCAAATACATTGAAGTACATAAAAATTATAGAATCCAAAAAGCAGAAACACATGTAACATCATGCTCAGGATTACACTATGCCATGATATTTATGAAAATTATACATAACACATGAAATAATATTTAGCATCAAGATATTTGGTATATGAATCATGTCGAGATAGAATAGGAACACCCTATAATGTGAACCCCCAATATGTTTAATAATTCCATTGAAAATATGTTATTGGAGTAGAGGAAAACCCCATGTGGAAACCCTATATAGTGGACTTGACTGATTACTGTACCATTCAATGTACCCATGGCATTCCATGTGTTCTATTTTACAAAATAGTTCATCAAATCCTTTCATCATTTCACGCATTGAAAATCATTTCACAAAAGCATTTAGAAATGATTTAAAAAATCTATACTATTTACCAAATGTTTTGGATAGGCATCTTTAATAAAACATCATTCCACACAAATAACAATAAATCAAATCATTCTAGTTTATTTAACAAAATTTTTTATCAAAAAAAAGTTGAATTATTTTAACCTATATAGACTATAAATGGAACTACCGACATAAAAACATTGGAAACACACACCCTAATAGAGATCCAACAACAATAAGAAAACAACAATGAAAATAGAGGCCCTAGAATCAGTCTACACATCATTGAATTGATACAATTCCAAAAAACAGTGTTGTTGAAGAGAATGTACTAAACATACCTAAAATAACACACACATTCCACACCACTTCTAATAAAGGAAGAAACCTCAGAATATTATCACAGAATAGAAATTGAATAGGAATAAAGGAAACATCCCTGTGTATTAAAAAACTAATATCACAATGTAACAAGACTACCATGATCAAAGTAATAAAATAAGTTGAAAGTATTTCCCAACCAGAGATATGCAACCCAATATAATCCCTGATAAATATTTGAACGAATCAATATAGATTGAATAAAGGTTCCAAAAATTATTGGAGAAGAGCCTTAAGAAGGGAGTGGATAGAGAATGAGAATATTTAATCAACATATTAGCCAAGAATCACCCTAAAATATATATTCATGATACTTACACAATGTGTAATTCAGTTACACATATTCTAGTCCATGGAGATCAATTACATGAAAAAACCATATCCTTTTTATTTGAAAACAATTTTTAAACATATGCTATGTGTAACACTTACACAGTGTGTACTCAACTCACAACGTGATCCTGGAAAACATTGCTTGTGAGGTAATCCTACTACACAACGTGTGAACATCGTGTATATAATAAAATTTATAGATTCTTACAGGGAAACATAAAATATCTAGGGCATGCAACGAACTTAGGGAGAATCCTAAAAATCTATTAATATATCTATACATGAGATTTATTAATTTACACTAACATATATGATAGAATTTTTTTTCATTATTCTCTGTAAATGTTTTCTATCACCCTGAGTCCAAAGACACGCCCAATTAATTATTAAAACAGGTGAAGAAAAGGATAGCACCTAAAAACTGCTGATCATATATTATAGGGTGCTAGTATATAATAGACGGAAATCATGATTATGGATTTTGCAATATTACCATGATAAGAAAAGACGATTCAAATAAAAATTATAATTTTAAGAATATTTGATATAGTTACAACATAGGATTAAATAGTTTACAAATTTATTAAAAATGTATCTATATACTTTTTTTATGGTAATGTGGGTTTGAAAAATACCATTTCGGTCAAATAGAGTGTGAAATTTGATTTTACTGAGAGGAATTTTGTTATCATCATTGATATTTACTGTTTTGAATACAACAGATTTCATTAATAGACATAAAAAATAATTAGTAACATTTAATGTGAGTAATGACATCCTTTACAAATATGAAACTCCCATTTATAATTCGATAATTAATTGATAGTAGTATGTTTTTTTAATTTTAAATATAAAACAAGATGAAAATTGAAAAAAGTGATAAAATAAATGAAAAAGTAAAGACCCACATAATCTTGAAATAAAAACAGTGAAATTAATTGATATATATACTGTTTATTAGACAAAATTTGAGTAGGTGTATAAAAAGAACAACACCCATTTTCCCAACATTATTTTTCAATAATAACATATAATTATGTTACAATAAATTTATAAAAACATATAATAATATAGAATATATTTAATTTATATATCATTGTGATCTAATGAACCAATAAATCATATATCAAGGAGTTATTAAATTCTATCATTTTGGAATGAACAATGCAATGCATAATGAAATTTATAACCATTGAATTATACATAGCCTGAACGAGAATCTAAGAAGGTATTTGTAACGACCCAATGATTTATTAGTAGCAATTATCTTTTTATAATTATGTAAAATGTTAGAAAATATAATATAACTAACTAAAATCTCAATAAAGGATATATTAATGAAATTGGATGAATTTCTAGTAGTTAAGGATCCTATGCTGATAAAATAGTATCTTGACCTTAGGAATAGTAATTTGACCCTTATCAATATTAATTTAACTAATTGAACAGTAACCTCGCCGATGAATGTATAAATGAAATATATCAATCTTATGTGTGAAAATATTATATAATTATATCATTGTATATGTAAAAAAATATAAAAAAAATTTATTTGTCAACTGTCAGAATTTTAATAGTTAATAAATATTTAAATACCATATTTATTAATTTAAAATTTTAAAATGAAAATAATTTTCCTAAAATATATACATAAATTAATACATTTATGTCTTAAGAATATAATATAATTTTATGAGACCCTAATTATTTTTTCAATGTGTTATAAAAGAAGTTATAATTTCAAAACATTTTCATTTCATATAAATGATGATTTTAATTAAAAAATGTATTTCTCATATTTAGATAAGTATTATCTTAAAATTGATGTCATTGTTCAATTCTACATTTCAAAAAATGGTTAGGGTGAATTTTTTAGATGATTCTGAAAGTCATGATTTTTTTTGTGAATTGTAAAATATGGAAATTTACGGTAAAAATGCATTATATGATAAATACACAATTCATTGATTCCTGGATGATATAAGCACAATTGTTTCAAAAAAAAATTATCTAATTAGTAATTTTAGTCTAAATAATCAACAATATTCATTTTATTGATAATAATAATAAAATATTGTGTAATATATTGTGAAAACACCCCTCCCCTCCACTATAAATACTATCCCTTACAACCTCTTCTCCAAACACCTCTTCTCCTCACACCTCTCAAGAATTGAACCTTTCCCAAATTATTCCAACTACACTTCCCAAGCCTATCCCCCAAATAGAAGAGATTTTGTTCTTAATAAAGCACTAAACCCAGTCCCCTAAAGTGGTTCTCAAGAAGAAGGAATCAAGAGGACATAAAGATCAATATTTTTAGGCATAAGGTAAGGGATTCTACCCAAACCTGCATTATTTATTCGAGTTACTCTTTCTCTCTTTATACCATTATTAAATTCTCTTTTATTTATATTTACCTCTTTTAATTTTTTTGGTACATGTTACAAACATATTTATCAAGATGCATTCATCTTTTATATTAGATAATCTTTTTTGAAAAGTTTCCCTACTCCATTCTTCCTGATAAGTAAACCCATTTTACGAGAACATCACAAATTATTACCCATTTACAAGTGTTCTACATAATCTATTTTAATCCATCATTATTACTTTTTAAAATACCTCATTTTATCCTGAAAAACTATCTTGGTTCAATTATAGTTTTATACAGACAGTTGTGTATTTCTATTTTAATGAATATAGAATGGTTCCTTACACCACACTAAAATGATTTTTTTATAATGATTCATAAACACTATTTTCAATTTAATTTGACACCACTTAATTATTCTTATATTACCTTATGAATTTTCATGTACGATTTAATCCATCCTTTCAGGGACACCACTATGATATTCCCCTTTTATATAACTTTTGACATAATTATGAAACACAAGTACATCCATTGGTAACCCTTATGTTAATATTTGAGTTCATATGATTGATTCCCTTTTTGGAAAACATATTCATGAATATTTTATGATAGGGGCACCCAGATGGAGCTATAATACATTGTGTAATTATTAGTCTCATGAGATGTTATGTGCAATAATATTATAGTTTTTCCTTGACTTGTTCTCCTATATGATCAATGATGTTTAACACACGCTCCACTATGTGTAAAGATCCTTGTCTCATGGTCCTAAAAGTTAAATGATCCTTGAATCATGTTAATTCATGTTTTATATTTCTTCCACATTACTATGAATACATATTTATATGATACCACATTATGATTCCTAATGTTTAATCATGTTCCATAACTTTTTATATCATTATGTTATGCCTTCTAACCCATGGGATAACGAGATTTTAATATTTAATCCCTTATTGGGAATTTAATGTCATACCTTTTCTCATGTTACCCATAGGATATCATATGAATATTTAAGGGATAAAATGAATTTAGGATCTCATAATGTATGATAAGTAAAAAATGTTTTATTTTATCCCATTTTTTCAATTTTATGTATCTATTATTCCATGAAAGTAGTCATTATGATCCTTGGATTTCAATTAGATGTTAAATTAAGCATAAAATCTTGTAATTATGAATTTAAAAGAATAGGGTCTCTGTAGTTCGTATCATAGGAAATGATTATTTATTTTGGAGACTATGTATAGACCAATTTGGTAAGATCATAAGGGATAAGACTATGTCTAAGGAAAAAAATACTAAATTTTCTTATGTATAGAGTCAGTGGTTTATCAAGAATATATACATACCTATCTAGATACTAAAAGTGGTTGTCATTATTTCACTAATGCTTGTATGAGTAACAACTCTGAAAAGGTGTTTCGGGCATGACTTGGGGTAACCTAGTATACGAGAATGGGACTTACTATTCACCTGGATTAACACACCTGATGGATATTTTTTGGTAAATTCATATATATAGTACAAACCATTATTAAGGGAACATATAAAATACCCATAAGAATATATTTGAGGAAATAGATCTTGGATATACTAGATTGAAACCTAGGGAATCACATGTTAGGATATGGTGTTTATTCAAGAGTTTATCCTTTTATGTTTAATTTCACCTTTTTATTCTACATTTTGTGGTAATTAAGCACGATAATTGAAATTTTTTCGTAGTTATTAGAGGTAAATATAATAACATATGCTAAAAATCAATCTGAGAATAAATGTGGCAATTTCTGAAATGATATGACAAATATAATGGAAACAGGTGCCCAAAAAATCAGGAAAATACTTGATAACCTGACTCATGTTTTGAATAAAAACTGGAATCATCTGGAAAACCCTCCTTCTCATAGGAAAGATAATATTTCAATGGAATATTTCTTGTAGAAATTTCAACTCATGTTTAGTGGAACTTCTGATTCTATCATAGTGGAATAGTTGAATAATCCCATTGAAAATATATTCTCTATCCTCCTGTGCTTAGAATAAGAGAAATGTGTGATGGTGTTCAATCATTTTTCTAGTGTATGCTGATCAATGGTAGACACTGATTAGGAACAAGAATTACAAGAAGGAAATTGATTATGTGGATTGGGAGGAATTAAATAAAATGATTTTCAAAAAATATATTCCATGAACCCTCCATCTCAGTATGGAAAGAGAGTTCCTTAGACTTTAGTAGAAGGAATATGAGTCTATTGGGGTGTATGAAGAAAACATTACATGTCTTAAAATATTATCCAATGTATTTGACATAAAAAAATAACATTGAATCAATTATTTATTGGACTAAAGCTGAGTCAATGAAAAGAATTGGTGATACAATACATTGGTTGTTTTGAGGAGATTATTTGGTGTGCCATAATGGTTGAAATGGAGATCGAAGACTCAAAATAGTCTCGTGAGATCAATTACAAAAAGATAAAATTGGAGTCCAATATGGTTGTATGATCAAATAAATAGCGTGATGAAAAAATAACAAATATCCCACATGTCAAAATTGTGGGACGAAGAATCCTATGAACTGTTTGAGGGGAACCAGGAAATACGTTAAATGTTGAAGAATTAGGCATTTGGATAAGATTTGTCGAATTTATATGATGAATCCCACTAATATCAATTACTAATGTAAGGTTCATTTCAAATATAATCCAATAGTCCAATGTTTCAACTGAAAGGAACATGATATTTTTTCAAACCAATTCCACAAGCCTAGGGTTGTCAGAGTCAATCAAAAGTATCTTACAAAGAAATAAGGAAGGGATTATTCTATCACTACTACTAATGTGGAACCAGAAAATGACGGGGAAAAATTTATTCTAGTTATTCAATAATTAATAGAGAATATTGTATTTGATTCTTATTCTATAAATTATTTCATATGTTGCATGTTTAGTAGAACTATTCAAAAACTACCGCAAAATATAGAGGTTGAGTTTTCTGTGATAATAGATAATGGGGAAATGTTTTTTTTTCAAAGTAAAGAACTCCTCCATGGTAAATTTTTTTGGAATAAACCTCATAGGAATTATTTTCATAGTTGTTTTTGTTATAGTTTGATTCTATTTTGGGCATGTATTAGTTATATGTATAAAAATAAAACATCAATTTTTTTGAAAAGGAGATCACTCTTCACCCCCTGAAAAATCCTTCAATTCATTACATATTTAATGAGAAAGATCATTATCCTTCATAATCATCATCTCAAGTGTGAATATTACTATATTATGGGAAACCATATCTTGCAAAGATGATTTAAACAAAGGATATTATCATTCTTGGAGATATTCCCATCTCGAGGGATTACACTAATTTTTTCACTAAATATTTTCCTAGTATTCCCCCTGAAAGAGAAGATGAGTTATAAATTTCAATTATTCTTGGATCTATGCCTATTTCAAGAACATATTATAGAGTTTCCACCATTGAAATTGGAGAACTGATGAATTAGTTATGTGAGAATATGGAAAAAGGTTTTATATTCTTGAGTGCTTCACCATGGGGTGCTCTAGTATTCATTAAAATGAATAAAAATGGATCAATGTGCCTCTGCATTGATTATCATGAGCTCAATAAAATCAAGATAAATAACAAGAATCCCCAGAAATGGATATACGACATGTTCAATTAGCCACGTGGGACATGTTATTTTTTCTTTGGTGGAACTTTAGTTGGGATATCACTAATTAATGCTGAGGCAGGAATTTATTCCCAATACTTACTTTTGAATGAGGTATGAACACTCTAAAATCATAGTGATTCCATTTGGACATATTCACGCTTCATAAATGTTCATCGATTTAATAAATAAAGTCTCTATAGATCACTTTAACATATTTTTGGAAGTCTTTATTGAAGATCTTTTGATATACCTGATGAGTAAGGAGAAACAAGAGGAATATATGAATACTTTTTTGAACACATTGTGAATGGAGAAATTATATGAAATGTGCCATTAATGTGAGTTATTGATTAAGGATTTATCATTCCTGGGCTTTATTATCACTAGAAAAGTAATATCTGTGGACCCTTCCATGACAAAGGCAATTGAAGAGTGCGCATGATAACATATGTAACAAAGATCATTAACATTATTTGTATAGCTGGGTATTACCAATGATTTGTAAAGATGTTATCATGATTTTCCAACCTAATAAAAAAGATGAAATAGAAGGGAGTGAAGGTTTCTTAGACTAAAGAATGTGAGTAATTCTTTAAGGATCTCAAAAGAGGATATTCCCCATGAAAGTACTCACATTCATGATAAGTGGCGAACTCTTTGTGGTATATATATATGCCTAAAAAAAGTAATATACTATGTAATGATGAAAATTATAATTTTATTGCATATTCATGAATAATGTTGAAAATTCATGACCAAAACAATCTTAAGCATGATCTAGAGTTGGTAGCTATGATCTATATGTTGAAAATTTTGCCTCGTTATATATATGGGGAGATGTGTGAGATATACATTGTTTATAATAGTCTCAAATAAACATTAACATATAAAAATATTAATAAGTGCCAGGAATGATGGTTAGATATCATATAGGATTATGACTGGTAAATCCACTACCATCCTGGTATGGAAAATAAGGTGTTGGATTCTCTATGCCGATAAAATCCAGCATTGTTATCAATGAAGAGAATTGAGAAGGATACAATCATTATAGACCTAAAAAGTAGGAAAATGGGAATCATTATGGGAGGAAAATGATAAATCCATTCAAAAATTATTTTATAACTACCCCTTGTGGATAAAATAAAGTATTCTCAAAGAACTGTTGTGTAAATTTAGAAAAGGGAGGAAGCTATCTGAAATAGGAAATCCTCTCAGATCATGATTGGTGTGGACGGAGTCATATTAGTTGGTTCCCGACTATCTGTACCATCAAATACAAGGATATATAAATAGCTTCATAATGATGGACATAGCCCAACCTTCTTTATTCACCTAGGGATAACAAAGATGTTTCAAAATATCTTAGCGACCTTTTGTAGAGAAAATTTGAAACATGAGATTGTTGAATAAACATACTAGTGCCAAATATGTCTTCATGTCAAGGCTAGAAGGATAAATTCTAAAGGTACGATGATACTATTACACACAAAAAATATGGAAAAGGGAAACAATCACCATGGACATTGTCACTAGGCCTCCAAAGACATCATGTGGAAACAATTCCATATGGGTTATAAGGAATCGTCTTAAATATACATCCCAGTTTATCTCAATTCGAGAGGAATTATCACTATATAAACTTGAATGAATATACATTAAAGAAGTGGAAAGTTTTTAGGGAGTACAACTATTTATTTAATTGGGCCGAGATCCAAGACTCACATCTATGTTCTAGGAAAGTCTCCATTTTGGTCTAAGTATAGATCTGAAATTCATTACGACCTATCATCCTCAAAATGTTGACCAATCGGAGCATACTATTCAAACACTAGAATACATGCTTAGAGAATATTATATGTAGCTCAAATACAGATGGATCTAACATACTCCACTGGTCTAAGTCTTCTACAACAATAGTTTCCACTTGAGAATCCAAATGTCTCGATAAGAATAATATTATGGGAAATGGTTCAGAACAAATGCATGCTGGGATGAAGTCAATGAAGGTAGGCTACTAGGACATGAAATGGCGGAGATGGTGAAAACCATTTAGCAGCACATCAAGTTAGCCCAAAGTCAAAAAAGTGCTATTTGTACAATCATTCATGTGACCTGGATTTTATGGGTAGATACTTGGTATTCCTCTATATATCTCCATGGATGAGGATAATTAGATTCAGGACAAAATAGAAGAAATGTCCGAGGTACATCACCACCTTCGAGATCCTTCATCCTGCCGGTGTTGTGGACTATTGACTAGAACATCTACAAACCATGTCCCATGTACATGATGTATACCACATATCCTTATTAAAGAATTACATACATGATCATTCACATGTATTTACTTTAGGGGTGGTATAGTTGGAGAATGATATGTCTTACGATGAGTAGCTAATAGAAAGATTGGAACATAGAGATAATGTTCTCTACAACAAGAATACTCTCCTGTTCAATGTACTATGGTGGAACCATAAGTATGATGTTGAAACATGGGATCTGGAGGAAGAGATTAATGAACATTACTAGCACTGGTTTTCTCATTATTATGTAAAATGAAATTTCAAGGGAAAGAGTTCATAATGGTGGAAGAATGTAATGAACCAATGTTTATAAAAGGAAATTATCTTCATGTAATTATTTCATGTGATATAAAATATATGTGAACACAAGGAAGGATTTATAAATGTTGAATGAGTGAAATAATAAATGTTTTTATAATTTAGTAACCCTATACTAATAATATAGTGACAAGGCCTTTGGAATAGTAATGTGACCCATAGGAATTGAAAACTGACAAATTGATAGTAACCTCACTAATGAATGTATAAATAAAATTTACACATCTTATAAGTATGAATATTATATAATTATATCATATTATATGAAAATAAATATTTTAAAAATTATTATATATGTGTTTCCGTTTTTATAAGTCATAAATATTTAAATTCATTTTTTTGATTAATTTAATAATTTAAAAGGAAATTTATTTTCATTAAATTTTTTTATAAATTAATATTTTTATGTCTTTAGAATATAAGATAATTTTATTAGAACTTAATTAATTTTTCAATGTGTCAAAAATGATGTTTTAATTTTAAATTATTATTTTACAAGTAAATGTTTGTATTATTTATAAATTTTATAGCTCATATTTATAAAATTATTTTCATAAAATGGTGTTCATTTTTTTTCTGTACACATAAAAAATGGTTAGGGTGAATATTTGGGATTTTTCTAAAATACCTGAATTGTTAGTGAATAGTAAAATAATTTAATTTATTGTATAAATATATTATAAGTTAAAAACACTATTCATTGAGTCATGGCTGATGTAAGAATAATTGATTCAAACACATATTATCAAATTACTATATTTAGTCTAATTAACTAACAGTATTTCTTATATTAACCAAAATAATTAAATATTGAGTAAAATAATGAGAAAACACCCCTATCCTCCATTACAAATACCACCCATCGACAGTACTTCTCCTCACACAACTAAAGCCCTGATCCTTGTCCAAATGTTTCCAACTATTTTCTCCAAACCTCTTTCCCACATCAAGGATATCTTGTTCTTAACAAAATCTGAAAAAAATCCCTATTGATGTTCTAAAGTAGATGGAATCAAGATATAATTAATACCAAGTGCATAATAATTAAAGATATAAGGTAAATGATTCTACTAGAACCTCCGTTATTTTTTTGGTTTACTCTTTTTTTATTTTTACCCATATGAAATTTAATTTTTTTTATTTTCCTTTTATAAAAAATTTTATATGTTCCAAAATCATGTATCATAATCCCTTTTTCCTTCTTTTTCAGGGATATATATATGTTTTCAAAAGGATTCCAACTTAACTCTCCTCGATAAGAAACTCATTTTAAGGGAACTTCTAGAATTGTTACCAAATCCATGTTTTTCACTATTACAGGTTCTATGCCTCTATTATTTGTATAAAATAACTCATTTTATCATAAATTAGGTAATGTTTATTTTCATGGGACATTATGTACAATAATATTGGTGTTTAGCGTTGAATCGTGCTCCTCTATATTCAACGAGCCTTGACTCAAGCTCGTCTATATTCAAAGAGCCCTAACTTGTGATTATTTATATAAACCGATCCTTGACTTATTCCAATGCCATGGTTTATATTGCTTATATATTACAAAACATCCATGATTATATGATCCCATGTTTTTATTCCTTAATATTAATCATATTCCATGACTATTTTTATTATAATGTTATGCCTTTTAACCCGTGGGATGTGCTTTATTTTAATCATTATTCCCTTATATGGATTTTTAACTCATCCCTTTTCTAATGTTATCCCCAGGTCATCCAATGGATATGAAAGGTATCAATGTAAGTGAAGATCTCATATTGTATGATAAATAAATAAAAGCAATATTTAGTCCCATGTTTAATTTTTCATGTACTTCATTGATTGTAGAAATTATGATCATTTTCTTGTAATATGTGGAAAAATTATACTCAAAATCATGTAATGATTTGGGTAAAACACTTGGGTCACTATAATAATATATACGGATCTTGGTCTCCAACCATTTACCATGTTATAACTAAAAAATGAATTATTAGAATAAAAATCCAATTGATCATCTATAACTATGCTCTATAAACATCAAACTCACATAGTACACACCATGGTCTCCTTGAAATAAAAAACCCGGTGATGATAAAACACTAAATATAAAATACACATGGATTAATATACACTATTATTATCTCCATGATCTCTCCTAGGACTATTAATCATATACTAAGGAATGGATAATGAATTTAAATTAGGAATCCCTTGGTTTGGGAATTATAACATAAATGATAGACCATATGTCAACAATCTAGTATGTAAAATGACACGACGGAACTTCAAAAACCCCAGACACATGGATGCTCGAAATAAATTTCATTAATCTAAAGGGATAATGATGAAATTAAAATTGTAATAAAGGAAAGATTCTTGGGAAAACCCATAAAATAATATAATTATGTAAAATAAAAACACATATTTAAATAAGAATATAATCCACAATATTTTTGGTTTAGGATTATAAAATATTGATGTATTTATTGGGTTATAAAATTTATTATCTGAGTTATTGTGTTAAAATAATTATGCCTTGTATATTGGTCCATATGATATTTTAAAAATGCAACCATGGAAACCAAAATTATGATGTAAAAATGTATAAACCGACAAGATAAAATAAACTCAAAATAATAATATAGAATAAAAAATAAAATATTTTACATATAGATATAAATTAAATAAGAAAATTTATTTTAAGCTAGTAAATATAATTTTTATACATTCATTATAAAATGGATAATGTGAGCTATAAACCTATTTATGACCTCTAATTAAATCTTAAAATACTAGTCTAACAATTACTATGTGTAAAATCACCATGATTTAAAACTAAAAAACCCTAAAAACTAGGAAAACTCTACAAAGTAATTACATCCAATGATAAATTTAATGAAAAATAACCCAAAGAATAGTTGACCAAAAGTTGTACTAGATTCTCCTATAGTATAAATTATTAACATTCAGCATATAATTAGATTGTAGAGTAAATAATAATGTCCAATTTGGGTTGGGTAACCAATGGAGAAATCAATTACTACACTTCAAAACTTTTTTATAATAAAATAAACATCCACCACCATTTTTTAAATGGGATTAAAATATAATAACTTCTGACGTTTCAAACAATCAAAATAAATGAATGTTAAACTATTAAAAATCACGCGTCAATGAAAATATTAGGATGATAAAGTGGAATATTAAATAGTATAATTGGTTTCAACTCTAGTTCAATTGATAATAAATATTCAAAAAAATACATTATAATACAATTCCGAAAAAATAATATATATGTAAAATTTCAATAATGAATAGGAATGAAAATTTAAATCAACAACATGAAAAAAACAATCTATCCTTAAATAAATACATGGGTATGAGGATGTTATTTATGAGAAGACTTTTAGTGAACCGAAATAAAAAAATGTTTTGATTATGAGAATAGAAAAATTGTATAGATTACAATATATATATTTCTATTTATTATCATTTATAGAATGTTTAAAAAAATAAAATACATAAATATTACTCTGATAAAGATTTTCTAGAATCATTTTTAATTAGTGAGGTATTCATACTTCATCATAAAGTGATTTCATGCCTAATTTAGATTAATCATCTATATTATATTTGTGTGCATAACAACACTATGGATTTTATATAATAACAAAACAATTCCACTGCATTTCTAGGGGTTGTTTTGAAGGTTATACTTTAATGATTCAGAAATATTAATGTTAATTTATGACTTTAAATTTTTAAATAGAGTAGATGAAAAAATTAATTATTAATCCCCAATTCTTACAAGTTTATGACTCCCTAAATTTTATAGAATAATAAAAAATATATGTTACATTATTTTTTTAAATGTCTAATAAGGATAAAGTTCAATATTATATTATTTATGAAATGAAGTTTCAATATAAAGAACACTTCTCATTAAAAATCAAACATTAAGAGGATAAAATATAATTTAGAAATAATCTATTAATATTATGAATCATGAATCTTTGTAATAAATGGATCCCTATACATCAATTAAAATTTAATGAAAATGTTTTATAAAAAAAAATTCGATATAAAATATGTGGAATATAAAAGAGGTGAAAAGATAATGGATTATTACTATAAAATATTTGACTATTAATTTTGGATGATAGTGATACTAGAATCTGATCATCTTTGAAAGAGAGAAACATTTATCATTTAAATGATGAAAAGTTATTCCCATATCATATTAACTATCCTTACATTGAACTTAAATCTTTTATATCCTATCTATGTGTTTTTATTAGATGGATTAGGTCAAATTTTCAATAAATATTAATGAAAATATTATTTCATAATCAACAAAACATTTATATAATTTTTAAAATATAATATCAATGAATAAGGATATAGTAGTAAGAATATACTAAGACTTAGTCCTACCTCTCTCATTCATATAAGTATTCTTTAATATTATGGTATTTCCATGTAAACATAGAAACTTATGACCAAAAGAGAATAAAAAACTCTTTTCATTATAGTATATTTTTCAATAAATTAATTCTATTTGGGAAATTTAAAAAAACCTATATGTTTTCAAATATTCATGGAATGTGTCTAGTATGATATTATATAAAAATTCCAATAAAAATTTTGTGGTGAATTTCCAATATATTGAACTTTAGATGATAAATTTCATTTAACCTATAATAATGATTTGATAAATTTTATTTCAATAAAATCTATGTAATATTTTGAAATATCAATTTCATTGTAGAAAAATGTTTTATATTGGGCCATGTAATTGCGTGAAATTAAAATGAGTTAGATAAAAATAAATTTACCATTATCAATTATCTACCTTATCTAAATTAAATTAAGAAAAATATATCATTCCATGGTATGAAATGTTTCTATAATAGATTAATCAAAGAAAATTAGTATGATATAACTATAATTATCTAAATCACCAAAAAATAGGATAAATGTTTCTTTAATAAATAACTATGAAATATTTTTAGTAATTTTAATAGAATACTTACTACACCTCACATAATGAAAACACTAAACTTGGATACTTTTTTTAATATTTTTTGTGATATACTAAATATTATATTCAAAATAGTATTATTATAAAATATGCATAAAATTTTTCATAAAATTATATATCACTTGGTAAAATTGTATTGTACGAATGTAGCCTACATTATAACTAGGATGTAGTTTATAATAAGTAAATTTATTTTAATTTATTTTTGATATAATTTAAATAATATAAAACTTATTATTTATTCTGATCATGAAAGGATTTGTTATTTATAAGAGAATGTTGATGAAAAACCGTGATTTGTACGATATTTGAGATTTTTATACGACATGATGCTATGATAAGATAATAGTGTATTACTAAGAATTTTGTTAATGGAAAAGGAAGAATAATTCCATTAACACTACAGTAAAGTCCTCAAAATATATCTGATCAAATGACTCATCTCTTAGGGAGAAAATGTTCAGGATTTTTAGTAAACTACTATGGTATGTCAACCCATTTAACTGAATTATTTAGTCTCAAGATACATTTGATATAAATAAATAACAGAAACGCATATTCATAATCCCAATTATTGTATGATCCTAACATATAAGAAATTTATGATTATCATATAATAAAATTTTGATTTTTTAGAAATGAGATACACAAATAATTATTTCCCAAAAAATGTATGTTGAGGACATTTAGGTACATAGATAATAAGACTATATTTTATTGAGATGTGATTGGATTTCAGTTCCATTAATAGTTATTCTCATGAATTTAATAAAAAATGAATGAAATAGTGGATCATTGGTAGAAGAAAATATAGCAGATAACATATAACTAATAAATTGATACTAAATTTTTTATATAGGTATTCTACATTATATATATATTTACAATCTTATTTTGTCTTGCCTTTATTTTTTTGGAAATGGATTATGCGGTAATTTTTTAACAAAAACACTAGGTGAATAATAATTCTCATGTTTTAATTGAGATTTTAAAACCTCATTTTTCTAAAGGATAAAAATACCATGGGATATAATAATATACTAAGGTACTATGTTTAATTGGTTTAAGCATGAAATAATTTATGAATAAGTATATTATAGAAAATAAATATGAAACACCATTATAGACTTAATAAAAAATCTATTTAGGTTCCAAAAAAATGCTTGTGATGATAATTTTAGAAGAGTATACCGAGGCTTACCTTGGAGATCAGATTAGAAATTTTGAAGAGAAATGTTATTCTTATTATATTACAGAAAAACATTTAAACATGAAGCATCAATATAGATTAGAATATGTTTAAGGATCTCATATCCATGTAGATTTAGAGCATATAACCTACTTGGTAGTGAGAAAAATGGAAAATGATTTGGTAGATTATAATAATGAATGCAATTAATATATTAAAGTGTTTAAATTTATTATATGAGACAAATATTCATATTCATATAATAATAAATAAAAAATTACTATCATCACATCAAAATATCATTAATAATAACGAATTTCAACCAATATACAGAATTATACTCTATAATGCTTAAATGAATTTTCTTTTATGGTATGATTTCTTCCAGATGGGATTGGAATTTTCCAGTCCAAATTTTTCCCATATATTTTATTTGTCATTAATTAGAGAAGAATAAATAATTGTGTTACTAGAAATATATAATGACTAAATAATTCATTGAATCCGTTTTAAATGAACTAGTTTACGAGATCACACTCTCAGAGAAAAAACAATAAACCACTAGGTTGTATCTCTTCATCATATTCACGAATAATTTACATTTTTTATAGATATATGATTGATATTAATATTTTTCAATGTTAATCCAGCATAATAAAAGAACCAATTTTTTGGGATGTGAGTATTGTTTTTTTAGGATTAATGATTTGTTATTTATTATTTTTTATTTTATTGTACTTTTATTATATTATGTATATAATTTTTATGTTTTTAATTTATTAAACAATAAATTATAAATGCAATAGTTTAAATATACAAATAATGATAGATTGACAGATTTAATTTTGATATCCATAACAAATATGAATACTGATTTGTTTCATAGTCCTTATGTTGGTTCAATGAACGATCACTTGTACACAAAAAATTATAAATTCCATTCCATGAATCACTACCAAAATCTATATTTAATTAATAATAGTTACACTGATCCTATTTAAATTTCATATAAATTTTTAATATCTTATGTATCTTATGTATTGAATAAGGAAATAGGAGTTTTTGTAACTCTATTTCAATGGTTTTTTTTATTTTCATTTATGCCATATTTTTTGAAACAATATTAAAACTCTTATCCCTTGTTACTTTTGAACCAGCATAACATCTAAATGTTTTTTTGAACATCAATAATTCATGAACATCATGGTATATTGGAATTTATGTGCTAATATCATCACCAATTAAACAAAAATTTGATTTTCGTAATCACATTTGAATGTTATCTTTGGTGAGTGTTGTTTTAAGGGTATAATGCGAGAAAATATATACATTGGGGAAGCTGGTTCTTACTGATATTCATTTTGGTTAGAAGAGTTTATTAAATCATCAACTATGGAGCTAAGAAAACATTATTTTTCATAGATAAAAATAAAAAAAATAAAAAAATATAAAATGAAATAATAATAATGATGAAATGAGTATGTATCTAGTTTTTTTTAAAAAAAATTCAATGTTTGTACCACCAGAAACCTCATAGATGAGTTTTTTTCATGCTTCCCTCTATGCGAAATATAAGGGAAACATTAATTATCAAATAACTATAACTCATGCATTTTTCTTGTAAGAGATCAATTTTCTCAATTGAAATTTAGTTTGAAACTATTATACACCAAAACATACCTTAAATGAAACCATACATATTCTATAAAAATAAAATATGTTTTACTGTTATATACATTATAAGTCCATCTTTTAGAATTTCGTAGAGCTAGATGTATTATGTGGAATTAATCCAAAAGGAAGTGAGGGATTGATTTTTTTCTTTTATCCTGAATCCTGTATTGACTATGTGTTTAACAATGTGTTAAATGAACTTATGTTTGGGACATATAACTATATATATTTTTGTTTCAAAATATAAGGCTTTTGGTTTGATTCATATATATTATCCTTTAGATTATATAGTGATAATTATTATTGTCATTTCAAAAATAGGGGGTCTTTTGTAGAATGTCAAGTTGTATTACACAGTATTGATTTCTAGAATAATATTATGTATTTCTATTACATAATGGATAGTGGTTTTCATCATTACATTTTTTATTATAATATTTCATGTTTTTTTAGTTCAATATATAATTGGCATATAGTGTTAGTTTTTGGACTGTGGTGGTAATATGTATTGTATTGGGTCAAAGGTGGGAGTAAAGTAATTGATAAATAATATTTTTACACTTATGTGTTGAATAATAAAGGAGAAAATGATTTCACTTGCATTTTTTGTATTTATTTTATCTTAATTAGCTCTTCAACATATACAGGTTACGAATATGTAATTTTCAGCATGATCAATAGATTTTATGAGACCAACACTATTAGAACATGTTCCTTTTTTTCAAATTTTATTATATATTTATGTTTACATTCAGATTTCATAAAATTACTCTATTCTTCCAAGAACACATGCAAATATATTTTATATATGTGTTCATCCTCGGACATCCTTAATATGTTTATCTCTTATCCTCAATAGAATAATCTATAAAAATATAAGGTTATCTTCCATCATCATCAATTTTATTCTATCCATGTCTTGTCATGTTATGAATATTTACTTTATTTTTTTATTCATATTTATTTGTTTTTAGAAATAATGAGATTTTTAATGGCTTTTAATAGGAAATCAATTATATTTCCCAGTGTTTTGTGTGTCATGATCCATGTTTTATTATATCACCTGTGCAGTGGGTATTGAAGATTTATAGAGGAAGTGGATTCAACATTTATCTTTTTATTCATTTATAAATGTTGAATAATATTTATTTATTTTGGGATGTAATAATTTTATCAACATAAAAATATAAGTAATTGTATTAAATAAACATAATTGGGGGATTTAAGAGAATTTTTTCAACATGATTTTAATGATTTTTTATTTTTTATTTGTTTTTTTTAATGTTTAAAATTTATTATTATTTTTAAATAGTTTTATCATCATCATTACTATATAATAACATAAAATTTAATTATTTTAAGAATTTAATTTTATGTCAATGTTAAAGACATGTTTATGAATAGTGTTAAATGAGTATGGAAGATTTAATTAATTTTATAGTTTATTTTGTTATTTGATGTTTTTTCAAATAAATATTTTTATGTTCTTGATATTTTTGGGTATTGGGTTGTGTAATGATTTTGATATAATAAAATTTAAGAACGAGTTGATTCAGATGTTTGGAATGACATGTTTGTGGATATAGTGGATTATATTGAGGGTACTTGATAGAAATATGTGGTAGCTGATGTAGTATTGGGTATGACTATTATGGGTAGTGGAATTATGGACCAAAAATACTTATTTATGACCAGGTTATTAAAAATAATGTAGAATTAATTCAACTTATAAATATATTATGGTAATATGTTGCACTTGAATTAAAAATTGATTTAATGGTATAATGATATGTCATTTAGTGAGATAGTAACATTAAATTTAGGAGTTTATATAAATTTGTGACATATTTAAATGAATATGAAATAACTTATGTATTGTTTCTAGTCATTATAAAACTAAAATTTGACAATTATGTAATAAATTGGGTTGTTCTAATTTTGGTTGATCTGTATTTCTATTATGAAAAGGGTAATTTTTATTATTTTTTTATGTGGAAGTAGATAATGTTATGTGGTGTTCATATTTAGGTGGTAGTAGAATGTCATAAAAATAGATAAAAAATACTATGTGTGTAAAAAATTAGGCTAGGGATTTTTCTTTTATTAGAAGTAAATATTATTTTAAAATTAATTTATATCGTCCTCCACCTGAGTTATAGTATTATTAGAATCAGGTGTTGTTGTAAAGGATTGTCAGCATTTTGAAAGAAATGTGCGAGGTGAATTTTTTTTAACTTTTTAATCACACATATAACAATTTATATTATTATATCTAATAATATTTATTCATTGCTGAGTTTTTTATATTGGTGAATGATGAGGTAATCAGAGGAAGTGTTTGTGTTGCAGTGGTTGGACTATTAGAAGGTGAAAGAAGTGATTTTATTCCATGAGTTTTATTATTGACAATAGATGTCCCATTGAAGAAGTAGTGATAATTTTGAATAATTTAGATGGTGTACCCACTTGGAATCATATTCTACATGATTTTTTTAATGATCAAGGATTATTTATTATAAATAATTCCTCTTCATGGATATTAATGTGTCAATTATTATCGATTCACTTGCAAGGTCATGAGTGAATGAAATAGTGAGTCTCTTGTGGATTTGGAGGATGACTATCTATGGAAAGAATTTTTATTTTACAATGTTATATAGGAGTGATCTTCAATATTATGTTGGATCTCAATTATACCATTTCACATCTTTTCATCTTTAGAAGGGATTTTTTGTCGATATGAACATTCAAGTGATATATTACATGTTTTGTTCTTGTGTTTTATTTTTTGATATTAATGAGTAGATAAGTTAAATTTTGTTGTACATTCCAATAATAATATCTATAACACATCATTTTTAATATATCAATTCGATTATTTCTGTGAGAGACCATGTAGTTTTCAATTTTTTCTACGGGTGGGATAATCTATGGATATCATACTTAGTTTCATATAGAGAATGATCATGGAGTTCCATGTTATTAACAAGTAGATGAAATGTATACAATATCATTAGATGTGTTTTGAATATTGGAAAAGGCTATCTCTAAAGTTTTATGTTAGTTATTATGTGTTCATAAAGGGCTACCATCATCATGGGATGTGCATGTTTGTTTGAGGAAGTAGGTTGTCTGCCAAATATATTGGTCCATTTAAGAGTTTATGCATATTATCATTGTGGGTTTTCAGTAAGATCTTCCCTTATAGTTGGGTCATATCCACAAATAATTTATGAATTATTTTTTTGTTAGGTTCTTCATGATGACACCTATAACATTAATTATGTATAGTTGAATTTTATGTATTATGTGATGTTTCTCAAATAGATGATTTACATACATGATGATCCGGAGAAGGTGTAGTCTGGGAATATTATTCCATTATTATATATCTTATTGAGTCTCATTTAATAGTAGTAGTGCATGTGGGAACATGACATAGAAATTTGTACTCATTTTGCAATGCCTTTTATCATTTTTTTCTAAAATAGTTTTTTTAATATGGTCGATGTTTCCATTTTTTGTATTGTGTTTGATATTCAATTCTGTTGACATTCATATCTGATATGTATACCTAAATGATGTTTAGGTTCATTAAATTTTTTATTTTTTAGTTCTAGTATTTATTCTCATGTTTTATAAATTATTTGAGGTCTCTAAATTAAATTCGTAAAGTTTCAAGGACCCATACATTATACTGTTCTAGAATTGGATGTGTTATATGATTTTTAATAGGAAAAATTAGTGGTTTTTTTTAGTTTTTAAATTTCTAGCATGGATTATATCATAGTTATATATATTATATCATGGTCAGTTTGATATAGAATAATAGTCGGAACAATGTTTTGTAATGTTCAATGATAATTTGGGTTGCATCATTATTTTGGAATTATGGTGTGTGAAAAATGTTATGAGATATTAGTTTCATTAAATCTAGAGGATGATTAGTTTTTATTGTATGGTTTGTGTTATGGTGTGGAAAATTATATTATAATCTTATTTAAGTTTCATTTATCTAGGTATAAGGGGTTCTCTCCATTTATTTCATGGTTATGCGATTTTTTAATTTATATATTGTAGGTGTATTTATTCCACGGTGGAGGTCTCTACGCCATAGTGATTGTTTTTGGTGTACTATGATTCAGGTGGATATCCATGAATTGAACTATGATAAAATGTGGTTTTAGTGTTGTTTCATGAGGGGATATATTTCATCTAGTTTACCATCAGTTCTATTAATTTGAAATGGTTTAACTCCCATAGATATAAGGGAGATCAAATATGGATTTTTAGGATCGAGCCTCCATTATATAAAAACCACACCTTTTATTTAATGCTCCAAATTTTTCTAGTATCTCAATTAATTTTAGTTCCCTTTAGTATTCATTCCAAACCCATGGATCCTTACCAACATGTATATTTTCAGTGGTTATTCATTGGTTTCCACTAATATTAAAATATTGAGTTTTATCTCCCAACATCAAGAGACTAATCTCTATTGACCTTTTCTGAGTATCACTACACTTTCCCGTCTATCATTCCATGTTTATTCATCTTGAAAAATTATTAGTAGTGGGTTTGATCAGGATTTACTCATTTATTCTTATTTATTTGAAATGTAGGGTTCATTTAAAGGGCTTGTGGATGATTTTTTTCAATTGCGTGTTCTTTGATTAGAGTATTATTATCACTCTGATGACATGGTTTTTTATATGTCCTTGAGGTAGAGAACTAATGACCTTTATTTTTTATTCATGTCCTCATATGTAATATAAAACCAGTCTAATTCATTGTGTGGATGTTTTTAAGAAATATATGTTCATAATGAATCAAATTAATTGAAATTTGTAAGGAATAAATATTTTTATTATATTTATATTATTTACATGATTTTCAAGTGTCATTTCATTGATTAGTTTATGTACACTATTACGCGTCATGTGCATTCTATTTTTTATTTAATTCCATTTTATTTATAATAAGATAATAAATTAATGATAGTAGCTGACATGCTGAATTTAAATCTAGAAATTGTAATGGATGTCTGTTTAGGTAATGTGATAACAGACAATTGAAGTATGAATAAAAATTATAGATTATTATTTTTTGATATTTACTGTCATTTGTAATTATATTTGTATTGTTTTAATTTTATTTTTATTTTCATGATGTAATAATGGTTATGTTGTAGTGGTATGATAGGGATTTTTATGAAAGGATGGGATGAACTTGTTTTTGGTAGAGGTTATTCTATTAGTGGTTCATAGTTGGAGATGTATGGTGGTTGCCAAAGAATTGTGTATGGATATTGTGGGATATTTGATAGTGTAATATAAATATGGTTTTATTATAAAATATAACCAATGAATAATGAATTAATTGAATATGGAAATGTTTTATGTGTTTTTATCAAGCTATATTTAATAAGTGATGTAATTTGTTTATAGTATGTTTTTAATTTGGCAAGTATTATTGAAATTTTACTGCTTAAATTAATTTTTATTAAGAAAAACTGAATGGGAACTAACTAATTTACTATGGATAGAAATGATAAAACTGGAATTTAACAATTTTGTGACAAATTTTGATGTTTCAAGATTGGTAGGGATATATTTTTATAATTATATATGTTTGATGTGTCCTTCTTTTAGGTGGGAATGTCAATCAATATGAAGATATTTCTTTAAGGTGGACATATTAGGTCTATGTAATAAATTAAAACATATTTATTACATGGACCGAAGGCTTGTATTTATATGGATAATATATTTATGTTCGATATTATTGTTTTTTCAAATCGAAATATAATACAAAACTAGTTGTAATTTGGAGTGATCAAACCATTGAACTGCTCAAATTTTCTACAATGTAATTTAAATAGATTAATTACATAATGAAATTGATATTAATATCATAAACTACAAATAAAAGGTCACAATATCCTTTCACATCCAAAAATATAACATGCACTCATAGTAAAAAAACCAAATTGAATATGATATAAAATTAAGTAACTTCATAAATGATGTATAAAAGGAATTTTTCATTATTGGAATAGTCCCTACTCAATAGAAAATAGTTGTATTAATATAATATTAAACAAGGGATAAAATCTGATCAATAACTAAAGAACACAACCTATTTTAATTTTAAATGGGAAATATTTATGTAAGTTCAATATGACCACACTCAACCAATTTTTAAATGTGTTCTATAGATATATCATAGTTCCATTAGTTCTACTATCATTCAATATTTTTGGGAGACATCCTCTTGATCATAAATACTATTGGTAACACTTTAAATTCATATGTCTTAACTGATACTGAGAAAACATATTATGATACTTCTCACAAACAAAAATATAAAAATATTAAATTTTGTAATCCTTTTCCTGGATTCAACACTGATCCCTTTGAGACAACATTTACTTATTTTAAAACATCCCTTACTAGCTCTATTCTTCTACTATATTGTAATTTTAGATATATCATGATCTCTTTTTTATTCAATCTCTATTTAGTTGGAAACCCACTCAGTGTTTTTATTCTATTATTTTTTATAAAGTTGAATCATTTTATATTTCATTATCAATATGATAAATCTATATTCCAGTTGAAAGTGCCTCATTAGGGAGCTAAATGACGGATATTTTTTCTAAATTAATCTCAATTTAGACATCACAATACAACATAAGGAATTTAATCCTCCATTTAACCTCTTATAGAAGGCACTTCAACCATATGAACTCTTTCTGTACTTCCATAAGAGTATTTTACTTAGATTCATAACTGATTGAGTAACTATAGGGTGTAACTTGGATCTATAACATGTGGAAGTGCATCAAAATGTTTTCAAAAATAACATGGTTCTCTTCCTGAAATATGTATCTCCACTAAATTTATCATCCACAATACTTTTTATTGAATAATAATCTAAAATAGGAATTCCAATCCATTTTTTAGTTGATATTCTACAAGATCTACTTAATATCCTCATAAAGCACCATTAGTGGATTTGATGTAAACATGCTAATGACACCTACTATGTGAGTGATATTATTACTGATAAAAACTATAGACTATATAATACATCATAGAGATGATTTTTAAATGACTTTCACCATATAATTTCCATTTTCATCTATTTTATATTCGTTATTTGATTTTTTTTGTTTATGCATGGTAGTGCCCACAGGTCTCAAATCACAAATTCTCAATCTCACTAATAGATTCAAAAAGAACTTTAATTTATAAATAAGAATGTTATATATTTAATGTTTCTTATAATCCTCATCAATGAAATTTACGTCTAATAGTAAAATAATTATACTAAAAATAACTATAAATTTTACACTCCAACTCTCCTAACCTCACCGAAATAGGTCTACCTTAGTGTGAGTTATCGTTGTATTGAAGAAAATCAAAAATACCCACATCACCATACATATTATTAAAAAAAATATCTTAATTTCACTCGAATATATATATATATATATTATTCATTAAGTTATTATACATTTAATTATACTACATTTCAATATATTTATTTCTATACAAATTTTTAATAAGCTTAAAAACTAGTGCATAATATAATTTTAATATGAATCTTTATAGTTTATCCTTTAATATATCTTATTCCATGTCTATATAAATGAACATATTATTGAGTTAATGGTATTCAAGTAAAAATAAATCCATATAAATATTAATATTGATATAACTTGTAATGTTCATAAAACAAGTTGAAAAAATTAATCTAAATTTAACTATTAATAATTATATAAATCTATTTAAATCTAGTCATTCCATGTACATAAATCAACTATATTTTTTCACCTAGAGATAATAATCACCCTTATTATGAAGCATCATCATTCCTTTTGGAAATGTAGTTTTATTACATGTATCAAAAATATGAAAAAATAAAACACTTCCAACATTAGTAACTCCTAAAATAAGGATTCATTTATAATTATCACTTTTCATTTTCTTTCTAGTTTTCATCCATTTATATATTGAAAAAATGAATTTCTAAATCAAACCATTAGACTATTCATATATCCCTAGTATTTCATAAAAACTCATTATTATTTTAAATTTAATATTTTAAATTTCCAAAACTCTTACCTAATCTTCATATAAGATTATTGTGTTTTGTACATCAGGCTCTGGTGCTTCTCAAAATTGATTAGAATATTACTTTATGAACTTTTTTCACCTATCAATCTTATTCTTTAATTCTTATTATATGAACCAACGTGAAATATTATCTACATATCTCTACCATAGATCAATAATTTATTACTACCAATAAAATAATCATTCATGTTGTAAGTTTTCAAATTGATATACCAGGCCATAATTATTTGATAATTTTATACAAAATGAGTAATAATGTAATATAATTAATAATATATATAATTTATTACACAACATATATTGAATACTACATTAGAATACTATATCTTAACCTCAATATCATGGATCTACCAATAAAATTATAATTCATCCATTCCACTATTAAATATTTATCAGATATATTGACTATTATCTTCTCATGTTATATCCTATTCAGAAAAAATAATTTTGAAAATTCTTATCCTCCATACTCACCCATGATATGAGATAGAAATCATTTAACTACACTTTACTCTCAACATGAACCTTTTATCACTTTCTGGGGAATTCCCAAGAATATTCTTAATTTTTATTATAAAAAAATTCTCATATCTTCTTTGTAGAACCATTGATAAATGTAACATCAGGCAGTGAACCTCCATTATATTGAGCTGATGTTTTTCCCTATAAATGCATAAAACTAGATCAAACATATGGCTCAATAGTATATTTCTGTCCATAATATATGTTTCATATGATTATTTTACTAGGATGACACCATTTACTATTTCCTACTCCATGTGATTAGGATTCCGTGAAACCATATTAACCATGGTTTATAAATCATTATCACTATTTTGAGTATGATGGTCATTCCATAAAATAACTATTATAAAATTTATTTATCTGTCTTACATGATACCATTGGATACCATATTTTGGTACAGTGTTCCATATTTCATAGCTAAATAAATTACCAGTAGACACTTTGTGGAATTAAAAACACTATCGATAAATATTTTATATAATCACACATCATTAATCTATTAAATAGAAATTTTTTTCTTCCATAAAAATTTGATATGTTGAATGAAATTCAAATATAGTAAACAATATTTTTTTCATTCGAATAATCACATATATTTTTCTATAAACCTAATGTGCACACCCATCCAGAATGGGGATCATTACAAGACATTCATAAAAATCCATTAGGAGTATCCAAATTCACACAATGTCTCTATATTTCATTTCACAGCATGTCTTCGGAGTTATTTTGGTAACTCTAACCTTTCCATACCTTTTAAAATCACATCAACACAAACAAAATACACAAATATTTTTTAACTCTTTATTCAAAATGTTCTCATCCATTTAATAAATTTATTAATAATTAATAACACTAATTTTTCAAATCATTCACCAAAACATCCCATGATTCTTGATGTGAGGTAATAATAATCTTTTCCTACACACTGTCAATGAAATTAACTCCAAAAGATTATAACATACTATGGTTCATGTTAAACCAATTATGGATGATCATTCATTAAACATCATTACGAAAAAATAATTATAAATATTCGCTACAACTTCCTTCAACTTAAGCAATATATTCACAAAAATATTATAATTTCATTAGTTATCATTAAATTAAATGTGTTAAAGGACACATTATTTGGAAATATCATCTGCAATAAACCTAGTCCCTTCCTATAGATTATTTTATCAAATGACATTTGTTATCACTTATAACTTCACCTGAATCAACATGATATTAGGGTCCATATAATAAATGTTCTTCCAAATCATGCATCTTCATAAAAAAGACTGATTAATCAAACATATTTAGCTTCACATTTTCTTATTTCATTGTCGTATTTTGGAAATGAATTATATCCCTAAATATGGAATATATAATGAATATTCATGCTATAAATTATATAAATGATTATTTGATATATAATTTATAATACCACAACAATATTTGATACTAATTTTAGTTCATATATCATCACTTTGGAATGATCCAACTATTCAACCATTAAAATAAAAAAAATATGGAAATAAATAAAAATTAAAAGAATGATTCCACTCATTTATGTTTTCGAAACAAAGACACACATGAACCTTATCAATATAAATTTTCACACACTATAGGAACTCATATCACCAAACCCAAAATGAATAATAAATTTATAGAAATATACAAATCAAAGATTTTATACAAGAATTTACATGCTTCAAAATAATTACAACACCTTGGGAAAAGAAGCTTAAATATAATTTGAGTCAATAAATTAAAAAAATTAACTTACTATGAGAAAAAAATGACAAATGATTAAATATTTTAATTTTTTATAATTGAAATAGGACCCCACAAAACCTATTTATAAAAATGAAATTTAGTGATTTTTTGTTACACCACCATATGATCCCAATGGATGACCACATGCTGAAAATGGATAATTAATGGATGTTTTTAATGAAACTAACTAAACTAAATAACCTTGTGAATATTGAAAATTTAATGTTACATGCATTCATGTTCTGTTAATTTTCTAGTTTTTTTGATTGAATGCATTCGGGTGAGGATTTGGATGTTTTATTGGTTGTTGGATCTATAGATGAGCTACTACATGAAATAAATATAGGGTATTTTATATATTACATGTAATGGTGGTTCAAGGATTGTGTGGATATGTGGTTTATGGTTTTTGAGCAACCAAATAGTATCATGTGAAAAGGGTGAACATCGTGTAAGTGGAGGTCACAATGTGTATTAATTATGGTGCTTTATCCTTTCAGATGATTCATATTTTAGAGAATGTAGATATTTTTTGAATCCCAATTAATAAAATTCTATGAAATTTTTAAATGACTTGAAATCATTAGCTTCCATGATATGGATTAACCATTACATTATAATTGTATTTCATACAATTAAAAGTCACCCCCTCTTATTCTGTAAGAGTCCTGGGCTCCCCAAGGAGAGATTCATCCCTCCACTGATCTTTATTTTATTTTTTAGTTCCCATTGATATCCATTGAAAAACTATGGTTGATCAATGGTGAATTATTCTTCCTTTCTTGGTGGTTACCTTATGCTCTTCTCCAACAGATTCACTATAGTGACATTTTTTTGCTTTTGGTGTGTGTTAAGCTGTGTTTTTATGCTATATTGGAGTGTAATAGGTAGATCTATTGGTGATTCACACTTCTATAGTTTTATGGTGTTCTTCTTCATCATGTATTTTTATGTGAGTTAGAAAAGCTTATTTGAGGTTGGGAATCCCTTGTTTTTCATTATTCGGTATCATTATGGGGGTGTTTCTTCTGTTTATTTATGAGTTATGGATGTGTGGTCTTAAAAAAATAAAAAGCTCCATTTAAATATATATTGAGAGTAATGTGGTTTTGAATCATAATTTTTTTACATCCTTATTTTTATTTGTGATATTGTGATAGTTCGTCTTTGTTCCCCATTGAAAATTGTGGATGTTGGTGGGATTGGTTTATGTTGGGTATATGTGTTGTGAATTCTTCTTTTGTTGTGATTGTTGTGGTATCACTCGGGAATTAGATATTGGATAACCACTCAAATATGTTTACGTAATCTTTTCCCTAGTATTAGTTTGTTTATGACCATAAAATAATTGGGAAAGTGATAAAATACACTTTTTTATTTTTTTAAATGGATTTTGAGGTGTTGTAATGTGTGGTTGTGATTTTAGGGAGGTGGTGTTTGATCGACGTGGGGTTGGGGAATGTGAGGCTACTATATATTTTATCCATGATTTGGTGGGGGTAAATTGTTATTATGCATTAATTTAGGGAGGATATCTAAGGGTATTATGGGGATGATGATCATCTTGTGTTTGTGGATTCATTGCACTAGATTCCCAGTCAGTGATTGAATGAATGAAGTATTTAATGAAGATTTAATAGAAATGGTTTGGAATGGTTAATGGGATGGAAATTGATGAAGGTTAAATAAATGGGGAGCTATTTGGTAAAATTTGATTTTTTATTAACAATGATGTGAATGGTTGGGATAATAGGATTTGGATGGAAATAAAAAATGTGGCTAGTGTCATCTTGTGTGGTGATAGGGATTTGGACGTAGTAGCAAGTTTGATCATGTTTGAGTTTTTTAGTGTTTGGTTTTGAACCCATTGGATGAATTTGTGTGTGGAAATATGTATATATTGTAACATTTTATGTGATTTTTATATACACCAAACCAACATCATGCTCTTCGTTTAGACCCTCACATAGTCACGTGGGGGTGATGTTTTCCCAATATCTATTGAGGAGGAAAATGTATTATTATCCACTCATTAATAGTCACTCTTCTAGGAGAGGTAATTATTCTATAGGATGTCATTTCCAGTGGTATGTCTTTTTATAAGATGGTGTTTGTGATAGCTCAGGTGTTTTTAGTCGAGTTATGATTGTTTTTGTGGGGTGGTATCCAAGGAGATTTTTTTTGGAAAGATGTGATATTCCACATAATATTGGAAGAATATTGTGGGGGCCATGCATGGATAGATTATGGAATGATGTTTTTGTGATACATTTTCATGATACCCATATAACCTTGTTATTTTAGTGGTTGTGATGTTATGGACCAGGTGATTGTAGGTGAAACATGATGTGGTGATACTGGTGGGGTGGTGAGCCCATTTGTTTGTTGGAATGATATGATTGAACTTGTGGGGATTATTAGTGTAAGGAATATATTTAAATGCTATGATGTACCAAATTAGGTTGTGATTTTAGATAAATGGTGTGAAACTAGTGTGGGGTTCCTTTATCGATAAGATTCTTATTATATTTTACTATTTGGCTAGTGTTATTTGGGTTGTGTTCCATAGGTTGGATTGGATTTCTTGACCTATTTTGGAGCTTTTGGATATTCTTTTTTCTCATGGGTAAATTTGAATGCTTCTTTCAAATATTTACGAGAGATTATGTTTTCCTACTATGTAGTCTTTTATTATCATCCTACGAATATAATTATTTTTCATGTTTTCTATAGGATTACCTAGATAGTGATGGAAATTATAATTTCAAACAATAGGATCACTATTATATCTTTACATTAGAATTGATTTTTGTAATGAAATTTAGATTCATTTATCTCTATCAGTATTATCTATACCTAAATTGTAGTTTGGGATTTCATTTTGTTTATATTATTTCATAGAGTTTATTATTAATTAATAATCTTATATCTTTATCCAATTTTTATTATAGATGGTGATACATCCGATACAAGAGATTTTGTTAACATAGGTGATATTTTCCAGCCTATGGACTACTAGAGGTGGGACTCGATGTCATTTTTTCTCAACTGTAATTGTTGTATATTTGATGGTAGGGTGTATGAATGAGTGGAATCAGAGGTGATGGTTGAGATATAGGATGGAGTGTGGTGTTAGAAACCATGAAGATTGTATAAATTTGTATAGAAATAGTTCAAGTTCAATGTAGTGTGTGATGTATTCTAGGGAGACCAACTAAGAAAATAGGTTTTAGGGTCCCATTGATCTAGTACATGGACTATGAGGTAATTTAATGGCCATGTGAGATTGAATTTTTTATCAGGTAGGGACCTATAAGAGACACATGAATCATGATAAAATGAGTTATTCTAGGAATGTGGTTCTTTTTGTGAGGTTAAATTGAACAAAGTCTACTAATATGAATCATAAAAAAAATCAACACTATCTAGCATTATTAAATACTTAGTTCTGCTTTCATCCATGGATCTTATTCATTTTCCATATTTGGCAGTTATTCAAATGTGTAAAAATTCACAACAGTGGTGGAAGATCTATTTGGGAGAGTTGAGGTAGGAATATGTTTTGTGAATTGACATTAAATTAGTGTTTTGAGTGGAGATACATTCATCGACCGTGATGGAAATTAATATATATTATCTTATTTCTCATCTACATGGGAGTATGTCTGTGAATGTTTTAAGAATCATTTTCAAGTGTTTTATGCACTTAGCCCCAAATATTTCTCTAGATTGGGAGACTCATGCGAGATGTCTTGAGGAGTCTCTATAACTTCTATCCACCATGACATTACTCAATTTATGTCTCCAACATACTTGGAGGGTTAGAATAAGAAGTATGTGATTGAGAAGATGAACTCAAAATGAGGTTTACCATAAGAGGAGAAGTTTTAGGGTTCATCGAGAAGTAGAGTATTCATTGTTAGGTCTCATGTTCTAAAAACTATGAGGTTTTAACAACTGTAGAGTCGACTTCAACAGCTTCGTTAATGGCCTTGTATGGATAGTGGCCTCCATGATTTTGAAGTGGAACTTGTACATATGTGTTTTGGTTGTGGGTTTTTGTAGATTACCATAGCCACTACCTGGAGGCCCCCTGTATTTAATTTATTGTAGGTGGATAGGCGTATCTCCAACATCTTCACAAATTTATAGTGAGACCATTCCAGTATTAGGGGTAGTTGGCATATGCTCTCCCAACATGTGAAGGAGAAACTAGAGGGTGACCATATGCCGTTCCTCTTGTTCAAGGACCTCAACCCAATCATGTTCATGGAGGTGGTCATTAGTATATATATAGAGAATATAAGAATTGTTAGTTTTCGGTAGTGGAGGAAGGAATGCTCGATGGGAAAGTTATCTTCATATGTACAATTAGTTTATTTAGTACTCTTTATTGTGACTTCATTGAATAAAGATATTCCCACTCATTTGATGCACATTTTATAGCTCATGATTCGGTACTATATGTATATTGTTATTCAATCCCTATAGTTTTGACTATTATAGTAGGTGGCTACATCATTTTTTTATGCATGTTAAGGGTGTAGATTAATCAAATGGACACATCAACCCAAATTGGATATTTTATTGCTATAGGGGGAACCATAGGATGTTATCCTAAACATTGTATAGTTGTATTTCATATGTTCTGCTATAAAATTAATTTGGAGGATAGTTTTGTTTTCATATGTGGATTTCATTGGCAACTGGTTTTGTAACATAGGAATTAGCCTATTGAGCCACTTCATTATTGGTTGTCTTAGTTATCAAAGGAATCAGTGGATACTTGGAAAATTGAGTTCACTAAGGTCCTTGCGGAATTACTGGATATTTTTTCTAAGGAGGTTTTGATATTACCCCTGAACATGATATTGATTTATATGTAAGATTAAATCTTTGTTCCTCTTCTATTTTGAGGAACTGTTATCATATGGAACCTTATGAGTTGTGGAAGATGATGATCCAAGTTGATGATCTCATACATAATGGTTTTATCTAGAACACTATGTGATCAATGGGGGCTCAGGTGCTGTTATATATGAAAGAGGTTAGTAGTAAGAGGTTGTGTATAGAATACTGGAGGATGAATCATGTAACAATTATGAACGATTACCATCTTCCATGAATAAACATTATCTCGACCAGTTGTGAGGGGTGAGTTGGATTTCTATTATTTATAAGTTGTATATAAACCACCAATTCTGGTTGAAAGACTATGGAATATTTAAGACTCACTTAGGTTGTATTTATAGAATCATTGAGTTTTCATTAATGTCTTTCAGTGTCAATAATTCATTAGCCATGTCTATCGAGCATATAAAATCCATGATCTATAAGTTTCTAGATATGATATTTTTTATATAGATTGATGATATCTTAATCAACTCAATGACATAGTAGGTTCACTATGATCATCTATGAGCTATCTTGAAGGTTCATCGATGCCACCATCCCTATTAAATGTTGTCCAAGTGTATGTTTGGTATAAGATAATTTCATTTCCATAGGACTATGGTGTCACATTACGGTGTTCTAGTTTACCCATTGATGGTCAAGGTAATTGTTTCATGGGAAGAACCAAATAACGTGTTGGAGTCTAACGGATTATATGGAATTTTTTTTATTATGGGAGGTTTGTGCATATTTGTATCAATCTTTATCCAAATTGAATTCATTGGACAGGAAAGACTTGGATTTTGGGTGTAATGGTTATTACTAAGAAGTATTCATTTAAATGAAGGGTTTGTTGGTTAGTGATGATGTATTTTAGTTTTTGAGGAGGGTGTGATATTTGAGGTATTTCATGGTGATTCCTAATGAGTATTGGGATTTATGTTGATGTAAAACATGGAAAGCATCTCTTAAATCTCAAGGTAGTTATGTAATAATGATTTTATCTATGATAGCCATGATCTGGAGCTAGGAGAAGATCTATTTGAGTATAATATGTGGTTTAATAACCTTATTGGTGAGATTATTATGGTCTTATCGATTACATGATCATGTGGTAAATATTTTCATACCATGATCTAATCATGCCACATCAGAGGATGATGGTGTTTAATCTGGATAATGATTTTGATATTTCTTATACCTTGGATAAGGGGGATGTTGTGGCCAACATGTTGAATGTGATTTCATGTAATTATGATGTACCTATGTATAGGGATTCTAAGAGTGTAATGAAGGTGTGGGAATGATTTAACATAGATGAAAGTGTGGATGATGGCAGATTTTTTTTATTTCAGATAATGTTTTAGTCTTCTGTAATGCAACAGGTAGAGGAGCTTAATGGGGAGACACAGAGGTATAGTTGCTCAGTAATCATGTGATCCATGATCATGCTCTGGAGAGATGGTCTAATGACCACTAAAAAAGATCCCTGATGAGATTGGGTTATTTTTTAGAATTTCTTATAACCCCTTATAAAAAAATTATTTTTCGTTATAAAAAACCCCTACTAATGTTCCTGCCTAATCCTATTTTAGGAAGTTATGAGGAACTCATGGTAAGGAATTTTAAAATTTAGTGGTGGTTCATTTATAAGTGGTTAAACCCCCCTTTAATTTTATTATAAAATCACATTTTAGAGGGGATTTAACCGCTATATTTTAACAAGTTAGTGGCGGATGGAATTTGGATGTAGGTGGGTAGCATGTTACATATCAGAGGTGGTTGTAAGAACCACCTCTAGTTAGTACACATTTAGAGGGGGTGGGTGGTAAAAACCCCATATAAGTGCACCCAATTAGAGGAATTTCTTACAACATTATGTTAATATTTTTTTTAAATCTCATGACCTACACATCCCATCTAGGCCACACATAGTATCTCCTCCAATTCATGACCCCACCCTACTCCCTCCGGTTCTAGTATGCACCCAACCTGCACCCCACCAGCTCTAGAATGCAACTCAACAACATGTCCCTCCCTATAATTCCTATACCCAACCAATATCACTTGTGCCCCTTTGGTTCTTATACCCATATCTCAACCACACATCCCAACCCTTATCATATTCGTTCTCCCCTCTAACCCACGCCCCTCTGCAGGTTATCAAAATTGTTCGGCAGTGAGATTTGAATCCCAGACCACCTGAATAAACCTGTGAACCCTCTACCACTATGACAATTGGATTCTATTGTTATATTCAAAGAACATTGTTTTTATATATATAACTCAAATAAAAAAAATAAATATTACTTAAATAAATATTTAAGTACATATATTATTATTTAAATTAATATATACATTTTTATATTCTATATTAATGTATTGATATTATTATAAATTTATATTATTTTAAATGGATACATTTATATAATCTTAATATTGTATGTGTGTATTTACATACATTTGAGTATATTTTTTATAATTCGATCTATGTTATGTATATAAATATATATTCATAAATTATTAAATTATATTTTGTAAATATTTTTTATACATAAAATAATATTTATATATTATATTCACGTTTAATTATATAATATAAATAGATATATATATATATATATATTTAATATATTCAAATAATTCATTTAAAAATATATTTGTATAATGTATTTCAATACATATTTTTATTATTATGTAATTTATTATATACTTAATTTTAAAATTTTTGTTATATTATATATAATTAATATTAAATGAAATAAAGTTTAGACACACATAGACGCAGATATATATATATATATAATAAAATCTATACAAATACTTAAATGATGTTATATGAAACACAATTTATTAAAATATATACTTAATATGATATGAATAGAATATATATATAAATATTTATATAATGCACCCTAATAAATATCTTTATTATTATGCATGTTAATATGTATGTATTTCAATAAATTTAATTGTATAATATTATATACATTAATGTATATGTACTTTAATAGATACAGTTTTATAGTATTTCATACATTAATATATATTTATTTTTATAAATTGAATATCATATAATATTAATTATATATAATATAAAATCATAAAAATAATATTTAAAAATATATTTATTATTATTGTAATATAAATTATGAAAAATATAAGCTTATGAATTTATTGGATTTATATTTAAAAAAAATTTGTTTATATATATATATTTAAATAAAATGTTAATGATTTTATATTATATGTAATTAATATTATATGCAATAAAATTTATAGAAATAAATATTCATTAATGTACATTATAATAAAAATTATATTTATGTATACATATAAATAAAATTAAATTCAATCATATAATTGGATATATATAATATTATTAAATGATATATATATATATATATATTTACTGGATCAATTTATAATTGATATAATATACTGAATATATATTTACAACAATTTAATAATATATATAATTTTATTTATAATAAAATATTTATAATATATACAAATATATTTCTATATATAATTTTTCCTATATTATATTTTTTATACATAATATAATAAAAACATATTTCTACATAAATATACAATAAAAATATATTTAATATCATATATGTATAATATAAATTATAATATAAATGTATAGTATTTATAAAACCATATATAATTGTCATATGTTATAATAAATATATTTATATTATATATGTCGATATTTATATATCGATACATTATTGTTAATATGTATATGTATTTATTTAATGTACTTATATTATTTCTTTATACATATATATATATATATGTGTGTGTTTGTGTGTGTGTGTTTATAATGCATTTGAACTGATTTATATTATATTTTTATGTAATATATATATCAATGTGTTTGTGCACACACACACATGCTCACCCACACATATATATCATATACTTTGAAATTATATGATATTTATTTTGAAAATAAATAAAAAATAAGATGGTGTAAAAAAACCCTCTATCCAAAGGGATTAACAATGGTTCATGAACCCACTATAATTTCTTCAATTATTGGTGGTTGAAAACCCCCTGTAATATCATAAATTAAAGGTGTCTCACAACCCCTTATTATATCTTAAATTTGAAGGTGGTCAAAGACCTATACGTTTTTAGGGATTACGGATCGTTCATGAACCCCCTCAAAAATTCCATGTTATATATATGACCTATAATGTATGTCCAAATTAATATTATATATTTATACTCAAAAAAATCAACTGAACATATTGGTCAACAAATTATTAAATTTGTGGTGGTTTTTACGCAACTGCCTCTAAAATCCAAAAAAAATTCACAAAGAAAAGTTGCTAAAAAATTTAGAAGGTGTTTTTAATAATCCCCTCTAAAATTAATTTATAGGGTGTTGTTTATAACCCCTTCTAAAAAATAACTGTTAATCTACAATTTTTTTAGTGGTTGGTCGAAACTGGGTGATTTTTCATAGTAGGAATTTTATTCTGATACTGATTCATAAGTGAATCCTTTATAATTTGTATAAACCACCATTAGCGGTACACCCAGGATTTTTGATGATGTACCATATATTAGAATGCATTTTTGTATTTCCGGGATGAAATTTGAAATGAAATAGTTTTTTTCGGTGTTTAGTTTTCCAGTAGGTAATAGTTGAGAATCATGTTCCTAGTGGTTTGTTTTATCCCTTGGATGTTATTGTGTTACATTTGATGAAATATCGATGTATTTCAACACAAGGTTATATAGTGATTAGGGAGGTTTCATATTCTATCTGGTGATTTTGGATCTGTTGAGGAAATATGAAACCTTCTAGTGACCAAGGACTCAGAAATTGTTGATTATATGGATAATAGTTATACGGATAGGGTTGTGTAATTGCATAGAGTTATGATTTCCATTCTCCCAAATCATGACACACAATTTTCAACCTTAGTCAAGAAGAGACTACATCATGGATTTTACACTCAGTTATGCCATAGTTCTTCTTTTCATGCTCAGATAGGTATGAATATAGAGGGGACTATCTATACATTGTATGATATATTGTTGGAGTTCATCTTGAACTATGGATAATATTTCGTATGATATGTTAACTTGGATGAGCTTTCATATAATAATATTGATCAAAATTCTATTAGAATGGATGCTTTTGAGGTATTTAATGGTTGACTATTTCCCTATCTGATGTGTTGGATGAATTTTGGGGAGGACGTAATACATGGAACTGATGTGGTATAAGGAATGAAATAATGGTCATATTTTTTATCAGAGGATGAAATAATTATTGGACATTAAGATTTATTATTATTATTGAGGGGGGATTCCCCTGATGATTAAGGTTTGGGGCCACATGTTATTGAAGGCCTCCCCTAAAAGTGGGAAGTGAATGTTTGGTAGAGGGAGTAATCTTTCTCCCAATTCTTTTGGGCCCTTTGTGGTGTTCAGGTGAGTTGGTGAGGTGGAATACTGGTTGGAATTCCCAAAAATATATATAGGGAATCCATGATGACTTCAATGCCTCTCAGGTTCATTTCTATCTTCATAACCAGTACCATGAAATTGGTTGAAGAGTGTTCGATATCAAGGACGACATGTCGTTTGTGGATTGACCAGAAGAGTTCTAGGATCTACAAGAGAATGAATTGTTTGGATAGACTATTCCTTTGGTTCGTTTATTATGGTGGCATGGTGTCCTAGAAGAGAGTAGATGGGAACATGAAATGCATACTACTTCTCATTACCTAGATTTTTTGAGTTTTAATTTCATTGTTTTTTATGTTGTGATGTTTGGGTTCATATGATTTATCAGATGAGTTTTTCCAATTTTTATTGATGTGTGATAAATTTTGGGCAAATGAAAATGGGAGGACCTGACTCCTAATCAAGAATCATTAATGATCATGCGATTAAATCGTGGTGGGAGATTATGTGATACCCATAGAGGATTGAATATTGTAATTGAAGATTTAATTACCTAATTTTTATATTCAGGGTAATGCATCTTGTTTGTTATAGTGGTTGTTGGTTTGGGATGTGTATAGGATTGATGGTTTTGGTAACATGGCTATGTGATGATTAGATTGTGTGATGTGTTTTGGGGCCAATTTGTTTCAAATTTTTTGTTTGTGGTAGCATTTGAGTTATGTAAAGATCATTGAGTGGTATCTCAGGGGTGTTTTTCTAGAATCCTTTCCATATGGGCTTGGATTTTTATTCTCAAGGACAATAATAGTATGAGAGGTATCTGAGGTAATATTCCATTCCCTACTTCTCACTTAAATTTCATTTTTGGTAGTTTATGGATTTTGTGGTAGGTTTTGGGAGTTTTTAGTGGTCGATACATCTATAAAAGAGTTTCTTAAGTTAATAAATGTTGCATATTTTATACAGGATGTGTAAAGGTGGTTCAAATATTAGATAGACTAGTGGTTCATGGATAGTAAATTGACAAGGGGTATCTCATGAAAAGGTTAATCACCATGTAAGTGGGGTTTATGAAATATAATAATTCAAGGGATTAATCGTTTGAGATGAATTATTTTTTTGACAAAATATGTAATTTTAGGAATCATAATAATTAGGCATCATGTAGTGATTACATTATGTGAAAACATTTGGTTTCAGGATATTTCAAAATTCTTATAACTAAATTTCATTCCATTTATCTATATCTATCCCCCTCATTTAATGGATTAGTCCTAGGATCCCTGAGATTACATTCTTCCATTCACTTTACATTCTACAATCTTCTAGTTCAAGATGATTCTGGTATAAAATCTCTTGTTGAATGATGGTAATTTATTCTCACATTCTTTTTAATTTTCATTGTTAACTTTCTTAGGGATTCATTGTGAAAGCATTGTTCTTTTTTGGGGCATGTGTTGGGATTTATTTTGATGATATTTTCATGTGGTGTTGGATGGCCCAGGGGTGTTATGTACAGTAGTGTTTTTTATGCATTTTTCATTTCAATGAAATTTATAGTAAGTTGGAGAAACTTTTTTAATGAAGGGAATATCTTTTATTTATTTATTATGAATCATGGAGGAAGGGTTTTTTTTCATATATAAATATTGGTTTTGATAGATTAATTAAAGATAAATAACTTGTTAAATATAAATTTAAATGTGTATGTGTTTGATTCAAAATATTTTACAGCCTTATAATTATTTGCAATATTATTATTGTTCGTTTTTATGCACTTTTGGAAATTGTGGCAATAAGAGGATTTTTTGGTTCTAGATATGTATGTGAGGACTACTACTTTTATTGTGATTGTATTGATATCTCCCTAAATGAGAAATTGTCTAACCACATATATTTGGATTATGAAATGGTCACCCAATGATTATGGTTTGTGTGAAAATGACCTTTAAATAACATGTAACATGAAAAAACATATTTTATATCCTTAAAATGGATTAGGATGTACTATGATGTGTGTTCATGCTTTTAGGGAGGATCCATGTGGTCAATGTGTGGTTGGGATATGTGGGATAGTTGTATTTTTGGCTGTTATTTGTGTCCAATGATGGGGTTTGTTACCTATTTTTTGAGGTGGATAGGAGATGGTATGATGGTGATGGTGAGATGCTTCTGTTTTGGGTTTCATCGTGCTAGATGCATGTGTACTTATGGAGTAAATGACTTGTTCATTAATGATTTAAATGATATTTTTTTGATTTGTTAATGGATTATAAATATATGAAGAATATTTAAATGGTGATATGGGAAGTAAATTATATTTTTCACAAATAATGAAGTGAATGGTATGGATAATGGAATTTAGTTTTAATTGTGAAATGAGGCTTGTGGCTTATTGTCTAGTGTTATGAATTTAGATATTGAAGAAAGAGTGACGATGTTGTGAGCAGATTAGTGTTTGGTGGTGAACCCATATGTTGGATTTTTGTGTCTTAATCTCTATATACTAGTATAATCCTTGTGATTTCAAGATGCACCCAATCCATTTTGAGTACTATGTGCAGACACCAATATAGTCACTAAAGAAGGGTTGTTTTTTCCGACATATAGTGAGGAAGATTGATGTATTCTCTCTCTTTCCCACCCCCTCTTCCAGTAAAGGTATATATTTCACATGTTCTAATGGGTGGAGGTCTGTTAGTGAATTAGATTGTGGTTTTGATAGTTTAGGAGTTATCCAGTGTGATGTTAATTTTCTTATGTGGTGGTGGACTTGTTGTTTTTGGATGATATGTGATATGATAATTCTTGTGGGGATGCTACTTTAGGGATTGTGGATGGTTGGATAAAGTAATTGAGGATTATATTCTACATATTCATGATACCCTACTATTATGGTTCTGGTGGTGGCTATGATATGATGGATGATGTATTTGTGGGTGAAATGTGATGTATTCTGGCTTCTGGGGGATGTCTATGGTGATTTATGGTGTGATATGACCATGCTTATGAGGTGTTGTGGTATACAGAACATTCGGGAGAACCAGAGTTTACAATTTTAGTGTGTGAGAGTGGAATTCCAATGGGAATGTTGTGTGGGGTACCCTTATCAATTGGATTATTTCTAAATTAAATTTCATGGCATTAATTCTTTTGTGAGATTGCATTGATGGGGTTGGGAAGGATAGTTTCCATGTTTATGTTCTATTGATTATTTTGTTTTCTCTGTGGATCATTATTTTTCTTCTTTCACATTTTAATGATATTCATTGGTTTTCCTACTGGCTATACTTGTATTCTCAACCTATATAAAACTATTTTCGTGTTTCTATTTGGATTTCATGGACCGCGTTGGACATTATTAACTTGGTCCTTTGGATAACTACTATGTCACTGCATCAGTTATTTTTGGGAATTTACTTTTGATAATTTGATCAATATCAGTTTTAATTATAGAAGAATTTTGGGATAGATTTGAATTTCTATTATATTGTGACTTGGATTTCATTGTGGAGGATTCCTCTAGTTTTTCAATACAATATATATTATATAGGGTAATGCCTCTCACAAATGGTATTTTTATACCCCCAATGCTAGTCTCTGACTTGGGTCCTACTGGAGGAAGGACTCAAGGATCATTTTTTCTTCCCCTCATCGACGAACCTTTGGAGGGAGGGGATGATGACCAAACGATACTCTATCGGAATCCATTAAATATTATATATACCTGTCAAGAGACCTACCACTACAACTAAAAACTATCAATTATTCAAAATCTACATATGAGTTAAAACATATATAGAGTATTTATTTCATACATCCATCATTTGGAACATGAAATCAAAGAAGCATAAAATTATAAACATTGGTATTCATTTTCCCATCATTCATAAAGTTCCATATATAGAAATTATGAATTTTTATTAAGATATTGAAAGTAATAAATGGTAAAATTCATCTCACTTATCTAACCCTAAAACATTCCAAATCAGTTGAACTCACAAATACCTATATATTTTTATGGTACCAATATTTTACCCGACATCATGGATTTAAATGAAATGGATGAATTACTAATACCACTTTCCAACACTATCCTTTGAGTGTGGTACCAATCATCATTTAATGAGGTCATAATGAATGGGTTATGGGGTAAAATAGTTATTTTTATTTTGTTTTGTGGTTGTTTTATGATTCATTATGGGGGTTTTTTGTGGTAGGAAGAGGAATACTATTTTTTACCATTATGTTTATGTTATCCTATTATATTGTGGATGTGACGTGTGGTTATGACCTATTTATATTTAATGTTATTTTTATTTGTGTATATGTAGTGTTGATTTGGATATTTTTTTTTGTATATAGATAAGTACATGTGGTTTTGGTTATTCATTTATGGTTATATTAATATGGATGGCATGAGAGAATAAAGAAGTATCTCATTTCTGAATGCATTCAATGTGGACGTGGTTTCATTGTATCTTATTAATATATAATTAATATATTATGTTACTATCCACATATAAGATATTAGATATGTGATACTTAGTTAGTATCAGTGATAGTTGACCTAGTACATGTGATGTGTTGGTTTGACTATTTAATCAATGAATGATTGGTATTCTTCATCCACATTTTCATGAGTGGTTATCTAGATGTTCTTTCCTCTATACCATTTATAATCACCATAAAAATATACACAAACAAAATAATAAATACACACATAGGTGTTATTTATTTATTATATATTTCCATAAAAGATTTAGTGATCAAGGTGGGTAGTAATAGGTCAAGGTGATCATTATAATCTATAACATTTCTTCCATAATAGATATATTTTTTTGGTTACAATATTTTTTTACGATTAAATTAAATATATTTTCTAATTTTCTATATATTATGTATATTTTATACTTTAATTATCGTATATTTCTAGGATTTATTTAGGCGATTCTTTCAACCAGTGTGTTTCTGAAACATTGATGATAATTACCAACCTGTTTTTTAATGGAGATGTGATGTGGGGGTTAATGTCATATAAGAAACCAGATGAGAAGGGGGGGGGTCTAGTGGTGGTGATTTTTGAAATATGTTTATAATCATGTATGTGAATAATTAATAAGAAAAATAATTCTATGATGAAACATGCATGAGGTTGAGTAATGTAATTTATTTTCAATAATACTACTATTTTGAAAAGAGGAGAACCTTTCTAAGAAGTTATGTACAAGTATAGATGGGAGGATATAAATTTCAGAGTATTTTAAAAATGAATTGAAGAATAATTAAAAAATTGGATAATATTGGAGTCATAATTAGAGTTCAGAAGTTAAAAATTGGTGATGATTTCTCATTGATAAATTATGCTATTATATTTAACATTGGTATTATTATTTTAGTTAATTATTTATTTTCTCACAAGAACTCAATAAGATATGTATGGTGTAATTAATGAATAATGTTTTTAGAATTTATTTTTACTATTTTTTTAAAATATTATTCCATTATATTTGGTAAATTTTTTATTTAACAAATGATTTACATTATTTTGAAATATTTTTATTTTGTAAATTAATATCTTATTTAGAAGAAAAATGGAATTCATTTAAATAATTTTAATGGGATAATTTAAAAATGATTAAATATCAATTGTTTCCTAATTTTAATATATTTAGGTGATAATTAAAATATATATTACTCATGTAATTATGAAATATTTTAATTAATAATGAATTATAGCCTTGAATGATTGGGATTATTTGATTTATGTGGAGATATGAAATTGGGTAAATGATATTAAAATATCTAAATATTTCATATGTCTTACAGAAGATGCACCAAACTCATGTATTATTACCAAAATATTTTATATTCTATTTCATAGTAGGTTATAAGCCACATAAAAAATATTAACACCACAACTGATCACCTTTGTGTATGTTAATTTTGAAAAAAGGCATTTTCTATGAAAAAATGAAATATATCTAATATTGGATGATTCTATGTGTTATTAATGTAATTTTACATCCCTATGAATTGAAAAAAAATCCACCAACATAAGTCTAAAGGGGATCTATATAAAGATAAAGGAAATTGAAATTCCCTAATGTTAGGGTTGGTTTATGTTATATAATAGTGACACTTTATTAGATAAGAAGTTGAGTTAGGCTATTTGGAAACATAAAATAATCAGTATTTTTAAATGGTTTATATAACACAAAAAAATATATTATTTATGAATGTTTTTAACAATATATTTAAATGTACTCTAAATATAGAGAGACTCTACAATAAAGGATAGGTTCAACTTGATTCTAAAATATTTAGATAGTCTTATGGTGGAATAAAATATAAACGTGTATAAATGGATATTTCATTGAATGTGATGGGATTTGAAGGATTATTTAGTGAAGTTACAAGTAGAGATGTGTATACCACTATGGGGAGATATTTTATGTTTTAATTTTTAATTTTTCAACTTTTTTTATTTGGTTTTTATATAATATTTAGGCTAAGATCCCTTTTTAGTGGTTCATCACTCAATAGAATACCAGATATTTTATTATCATTCTGAACTACACTGTGATTAATCTATCTATTCTTATATTAAATATAGTTTTTACCTAAAAATATTGTAATTATATATTATATTTTAGATTTATCATGCTTCACTAAATTCAGTTCTTGATTTGTTTTTATTTTAAGTTCTATTCATATGTTTTATCACATACAGGGTTGAATAATATGGATCAATAATATAGTGTTTAGTGATTTCTAAAAATTCAATGGGTATTTATGTTCTTAGATTTTATATCCCGTTGTGAACCGCTCCAAATTAAGGAAGATGAAGAAATAATTGAATTATTTTGAAATTTTATTGTTATTAACCTACATATCGTAGAATAATTGTGTTGATACACTATGATCATTGTATGTTATAACATTTATTCTGAATATGAACATATGTACTATTCAAAATTAAATATTTTTATGGATTGTGATGCAATACACTAGGTGTTCTTTTAATAAAACTATTGTTTATATATCTTACATTTATTTTACTTTTAATTTTTATCTTTACTTCAAATAATGTATTACAAATCTATAACATTAATTAATAATATACATTACATAGCAAATAGTGACAAAAATAAAAAACATGGACTCCTTGAGTGACAATGTTATGTTATATTTTATTATATTTCTCTTTGGATTCTAATATTATATTTGATAAGTCCATGATAGAGTACATCGAAGATATATATTTATAATTCTATGTGGGATTTTATAAAAAATCAATATATATATATATATATATATATGTTGCGATGTTAGTAAGAAGGTAGATGTTAAAAAAATTCATGGGAGTGTTCTTGAATATGCATTATAACAAGATTTTATCTATGAAAAGTTACACCTAAACACCCTATGAGAATGATAGAATTATTAAAAAATTATATGTTTGATAAATTATATCTATCATAAATGCCATTATTTATACTAGTCTTGATATATCTTATTTATTAATTATAGTAGGAAGATATCTATAAGATCCAAAAAATTTATTTTTAGTAGTAGTTATAACTATCCTAAGGTACTAGAGATGTATAAAGTATATGTTTCTAATTTTTAGAAGAGTTTTGAAGTTGGAATTAAATTGATATAAAAATAGTATCCATCATAAAAATCGATATTATTTGAAACAAATGTTACCTATGTTCTCCACTTCATTATAAAAAATGATTATATTGTAACTTTTCTTATTGTTAGTGAAACAATGTAAATCAATTTTCAAAATACATTCTCCATATTTGTTTCTACACGGAGAGGTGAATTCATTAAACTTTTATTAACTAATGAAGATAATTTGTTATTCCTCACAAATAAATACAATTGTCAAAATATTTTGGTGTTTCATAGTAGTACTTAGTAGTTCAGTGTTATTAGAGGAAGGAAATAGTTCTTGTGGTGGTATATTAGAGTTATTTCAATAAAACAAACACTATAATCCTATTTAGATTACTATATAATGTAATCAATTATATATAAACATGATTTATTATTCTCTCATATTTTGTATTTTTATTCTTATAATATGTTTTAATGTCATATAAATTAGTTATTGAATTTCCAACTAGTTTGAAAAACTAAAGATGTCTAGATAATATTTCAAAACTATTTTCAATAGTATAAATATATCATATTGATAAAACAAAAAATGTTTTGATAATATCTCTCTCTAGAGGATCACTGATAATTAATACTCATTCGCCTGAAATTTTAACTTTTTGATATGAAAAATAAGGGATCATCATTGTAAAATCACCAATATATAATCCACTTTTATTATATTCATTTCATGTTTCTATACGTGAGAATTAATTTCAATACTCATAATTTAGATCATTATAACATTACATTATTATTTAAATTCTTTTATTAATAATGAGAACTTATCTTCACAATATCACGGTAACATGGATTGCGATGGTTTTTTGACTAGTTTTATATCAATATTGATTTTATTATATAGAATTTCCCCCAGATAAGTAATGGAAAAAAATACCATTGGCCCAATGGATGAGATATATATCATTAAATAATGCTAATTATGATACTGATAAAAATAAATTCATCTCAATATGTGAAAAATAATAAATAAATATTTGAGGGTAATGGAGTTATTATACATCAATCCTAATTAATTACTAGTTGACAAATGAATAATATTATCTTGCATCTTTCATATAATGGATGGAATTGTGATAATATTTTCATTTATATAGAGTTTTCATGATTTTATTCTATATTCTACCCCTTTAATATGATTTTTACCTAGATCCATTGAGACAATGGGCATATGGGTTCACCAAAAAAGTTGTACCCCATACTGTATTAAATTCTATTAAATTGAAGCATTAAAATATAGTCAATTAATATTTTATGGAAATGAATATTTAACATATATTTATCATTATAAAATTATTTATAATCTATTATTTGATTAAGCATTATTCATTTTTCCATTCATTTTATTTACATATCATCATAGGTTGGATTATTAAATAATGGAATATAAATAATGGACAAAATTACAATTTTTTGATGTTTCAAAATTTATTGGGGAGATCCTATTAAATGTTATTTGTGTAAGGTAGATCATTTTCTCATTTGATATTATTTTTAGGATGTTATTTTATATGAAAATTTTAAATAAATTAATACATTAACAAATAAATTTTCTAATTTATTTCTAACATGAGATAAAAAATTAGAATTATTTAATTAATAATTCCTTAATTTTTTAAATTAATCTTAATATAAATCTGAAAGTATGGAAAAAAATATTCTTGCAACATTTTTTCTACAATTAACAAGTATTTTTATTTATGATAAATATAATGGAATCTCATATTTTTTATTTAATCAACCTATTGAATAAAAATAGATAATCCAATGTGATTTATCTTAAATAATAAATTCCTCGATTTCATTATTGTATCAATTGAGGAATCAAGAGTGACCTTATATTCTTTGTGGGGAACAACTGTGTATATCTTGAGGATATCTATCTTGATTTCTTGAAACTATAATGGTGAAAATGATAAGTGGGAATTGAATAAAAAATAATCGATTATGTTATTTTTTATTTAAAAACATATTAATGAATATATGTTTTTACCCATTAAACTATTTATGTTCCATTATTTTTAATTTCTAAACATATCTTAATATTTAATGGAAAATATTTTAAATGATCACATCTTCCATCACTTCCATTATGCCCAGATCTGTCGAAAGTGTTTTCAATGTACATTCAATATTATTTATGTGTCAATATAAATTATTTTTTCCTATGATATGAAATTTTATTCCACGGTTACCTTATCATGACTTATAATCAAAATATATTTTTTACTATGATATATATGTCTTTTGATATTTACTCATGTTGAAGTCATCAATATAGATCCAATATAATTTTTTATTATATCATTATAAAAAAAATGAAAAATACTCCAGAGGCCACTAGGAATATCAGAGAATATTTATTTTCATTTAATTTTTAGCATTCCAAAAGATTTTATAAATTTTTAGAAAATTAATGAAGATTTTTGTTTTCAAAAAATAGGGCTCTATAAAATTATAAATTTTTCAGTATATGAACCTAAAGAATTATCATTACTTACTAAATTATTTTAACATAAAAAATAGAATATATATCTTTATTATATGTACCTTCCATCCCTAATAACGTATCATATTGTTTACGGAATCTTCCCTTTGGATGGAATGTCGTCTTTTGAGGGACTCATGCCATAGTCCATAAATGCAGAATAATAATAATCTCCAATCTAATTGGATGAAATATAGCACAAAATAATAAATTAATTGAGATGCTCTAATCCCAAGAAGAAATTCCTCTACCATTGATATTATATCGGCTAGAAGAATCATTATTCTAAGTGGATCATACTGAAAACATGATTACAGTTTTCCAAAAATATAATTATTTCTATTCATATAGGATAAAAGATATGAAATTCATGTTTCATTGTTGGCGTGTAGTGTGAAGAGACTCATATCTACACTCTCTCGCCATAAACTAAAAATCTATAATTTTAAAAAGTAACTTTGATACCAAGTGAGATGATTCATGGGAAACATGAACAAATTTACCCATAATATTACTTCTCAAAATAATCTCCCACAACTCCAAAACAAATTTGGTTTATTATCATTGATGAAAATTTATATTAATGGATTATTTCTTTTTAACATTAAATATTTCACTATAATTGAATGATAAAGAACACAATTATAGATTCCTGAAAAGTTAAAATAAGATTTAAAACCTAAGGAAATGGAAACAAAAGAAATATTTTAGCTCATACAATTCCTATATCCAATGTAAGAGATAACTAGTGGTGATATAAATTAAGATAACAATAAGCATGTGTGTATGTGGTAATAATCATGATCCATAATGATAACATTATGAAAAAAACTCATGAAAAAAAAGGAACATAAATCAAAAGAATCATTACATATGTACATTTATAACCAAATTAATGTGGAAGAATCCAAAGAATAAGTATTATAACATAGTTGATCATATGTTATAACAAATTTTCCATGGTGGATTTGTGGATCAGGCTTCACTAACCTATTTTCATTGTCCTGTCATGAATCAAAACTAATTTTCAACTATCTCATGATTTATAATGCTTGACATAATTAATTATAGGGATATATATGTCACAACCAGAACATAATGATATACCACAAATATGTGCGCCATAAGATATCAATAAATCAACATATCGTAAAATTGAATAGATGAAAATTAGTTTCACTCATCACGTCTAAAATAACCCTTGTATAGAAAATGATTAGATCATTTCTTTGGGGAATCACAAAATAGGACCTCATAAGTATAACAAAATGATACCCACTACTCAATCACCCCAATAGAGAAATTTATTTTAACATATATAGGTTTGAACATAATAAATGATAGATAGGGACACAAATCATTTAATGAAAATGATCAAATATTGTTAAAATCATTGTTTTTTATAGTTAATAATTTATTTATGTAATATAATATGAAGTTACATTCATTTTTGAATAATAATTCTTAGAAGGGTTACTTTAGATAAATTTAAAAAACTAATTTATAGAAATCAATACTTAGATATAAATTCAAAAATTGAATATGTTAAAAGTCATAATGGATTCAATATAGTGAGGTGAAAATATTTTGAAACATTTACTTTTACAAAATAATCATTAATAAATGATCCATGATAAAGTCATAAAGGCTTCATAAAGGCAGTGTTAAATTTTTTAAAACGTAACTTTTAATGAAGATTCATAAAAAATTTATTCTTGAATGTGAAATAATGTTTTTAAAATGTGAAGATAGATATTTGGAAAAATGTTTTTAAATAAAATCTTTAATAACATATAAATAAATTTATATATATTTTATCAAATGAAATGTGGTGAAAAATAAAAATACTAATTTGGAATGGATGGAAAAATATTTTGAAATAGACTAATTGAAAAGAAATCATAAAAATGGAAATAAAAATTATTTTTAAAAATTGGAGTAGGGAAATATGAAGTTCACATGAGATAACATATAATTATATTTCAAAATATAAAGGAAAATATTGTTAAGAAATGAAAATATATACAAGGTTTTGATACCATCTATAAATAGGATTGAAATTATTATCAATATTGTTACAAATATTTGGGGAAAAATTCATCAAGGTGGAATATTTCTATAAAAATTTTCATTTTCATGTATAGGAATGGAATATACCATGAATTAAAAGATTAATTTTTATATAACTAGACACTGAATAATTAAGTATAATAGTAATCATTCAAACTCAATGATGGTATTTTAGTTTACAAATACACATAACAAAAGTTTTATCCATTGAATATAATGATACATAAGTAATGAACATGATGTTGATATTTAAATCCCTTGAATTCCTAGAATATGAATGAAAAAATTCATTAGGATATAATCATACCATATCAAATATTTCTTGTTTCATAATAAAAAATATATCTCAAGAACAAAAATAGTGGGATTGTAATTAATTATTCGCCCAATTTTAATCATTCTCCAATAATAAAATTTTGTCATTATTTTTGTTTAACATTATTTTATTAACTTGTAATATAATTCGATGATAGTTTTATTAAATTTTATGGTACATTAATTTGGAAATAAGTATGTCTGGATGATCTTTAACAATGTAATTATGAGGCCTTAATTAATGAGTTTAATATTAATTTTTCCACTCCGGAACCGTAATTGAATAAATATTTATTTTTATTTTTATCAGAAAAAATTATAAATTATGTTCTCTTTGTCCTAAATTATGGAATCCAACCTTTTTATTACATAAAAATATCATTAAATGGAATAAAACATAGGATTTGTTTAATGTTTAGTTTCTTTCAAAACAGGATCAATAAAACGTTAAAAAATATAACGATGTTCTAATCTACTAGAAACTATTATTCATAGGATCATAATATGTATAGTTTCTATATCTCATAACCTATTGACATGCATCAAATGAAAGTGGTGAACATATGGCCTGTTAAGGGAAATCATGGGAAACAATTTACATGTGATCAAGAGTAATAGAATTTAGATCAAAAGTAATATCATTTTGGAATGAGAAACGGAACATGAAAATACTATAGACTGAATATGATTCATTACATTTATATGTTTCTAAAATAATTAAATGATATATATACACTCATTTCACCATGATTTTCATCGAGGTTTCTTAAAAAATACAATGGTTATTCACCATGATATTATAAAACATGTTATCTCTTGATATTAAATTATTTTCCCAATATATTGGAGAACTATAAGGGTACAACCGTCATATTTATTATTTAATATGAACAACATATATTATAATCATAATTTTTATAAATAAACCATGGAGAATAAAAAACTAGTTTCATATCAAAATCAGGTGGTTTTTAAAGTGTATAAAAACATGAATATTATATCATTTTCATCCTAAATAAATGAATTTAGGATTTAATGAATGTTAATACCAAAGAAAAATAAGTTTTTTTTACATTGTAAAGAAACAAATTTCTACAGAAAGAGTATTTTCATTCATAATAAATAAATAAATGTTAATTTCCTAATAAGAATTGTGAAATTTTGATAGCTATATTCCAAATCATAATGGGTATAAAACATGGTTTTTATGAAGTGTAAAATGAGTGGGGAAAAGGTTATACCATTAATAAAAAATAATTTTTTTTAGTAAAGGTATGATAAAAAGGGTAATAAAAGAAATTAAGCATACCATTTGTAATATATATACATGGAAAGAGTTTCTTGATTCGAAGAGAAAACAATTATAATTCCCTAACCTTGAAGAGTTACTCCAAGAACATGGTGATTGGGACCTTGGGGATAGAGGAAAACTAAATAAGAATCATGGAAAGATGGAACTATTATATATTCTCTGAGGTTTCATTTTATGTGATATTAAATGTAGTACTAGTTGGGTATTTATAAAAAAGATGAGGATTTATTTGATAAATTTTAAATAATGGCCTTTGAAATCTTGTATGTGTAAAACGTAAAGTCATGTGATTTCCCGTGGCACATCCCATGACTTTTGACCTTTTTGAAATATTTAATTTTATTTTAATCCACAATATTCTATCATCATTTTTTAATACTTTCGAAATGTATTATTAATGTTTTCAAAAATAATGTTGGTAGTGTCAAAATATCCAATTTAGATTATGGATAGTAAAATATAGGATTTAAAATTTATTAAATTATTTTAAAATAATTTATATTAATAAAAAAAATTTCAAGAAATTAATTTTTTTCAATTAATTATTATGTAATTGTAAAATAATTTTTATGACATTAAACATAACGAAAATGCAAAAATGTATTTTTACTATTCATAGGAAAACAAAATATTTTACAAAAAATCATAAATTCAACCTAACATAACTATTATGTTATGATTTAAAAAATTATGAAATTTTTTCCATAATAATTCTTTAAATATGATAATTTTAACTTTGAAATATAAAAAACATTTTTTAATAAAAATAATAGTGGGTTAAAAAAGCATAGTGAAATTTATGAAACATAAAAATTTTAAAATTATTTTATCATCTATATTAAAATAATATTGTTTCTGTCCTAATATTGAATTAAAATAATGATTATTAATAGAAAAATAGTTTATTATAAAAATTTATATCATTTATGAAAAGTGGAACTTTGATCTGAAAAATCAATTTATAAAATTCTATCTCAATTAAGTATATTTTAATTTAGTGAAAATATTCATAAGATAGAATTGATGAAATTACAATTTTTTCTATACAATGGAATTACAGACCAAGGCTAGGACACATAACCCCTTATAACACTAACATACATCCTAAGGTTAAGGATTATGATGGTAATAGATTCATGGGTCGACTCGACTAACATCACTCGAGGGGTAATTTACACTAACATGAGCCTTTCCCATAAAATATTTTGTTCAAGATTTTTCTATTGACACTCATCTTTGGAATACATATGGATGAACCCCAGTGATGATATATCCCACTATGTTGTGATAAATGGTCTTCATATGACATTACTCTACTAGTTGAGGCCATCAGTTCTCCTTTTTTCATTAATTATCCCTTTTCATTTTGACTTATAAACACTAATTATAATATTAAAATTAGTATTCAGAGTATGGTTTCTAAGGGTCATGTGGACCAGTCAACAAAACTAACAAATGATCAAAACTGAGCAATAGTTTTATAATGGTAGAATCTAGATGGTAACATTTACATTTATGTTCACTTTATTATTAAGAAGATATGGTGTTTTTGTATAATATTATATAACAAACATATCACCAAAATATTCATCATTCAACAAATTTGTCTCTTTACATTATTCGTCCATATGAAATTTTATCCCCAAAATTAAATTTATTTCCATTAGCTTAGAAAATTTGTGTGCACTTTTATCTCATTGTCTTCCATAGTTCCCATATAAATTCATCATATTTATAGTTAAACCAATACACTATGATTAGGTGAGTAGAATTTTTGTGTAGAACCCTGTATATATATTCCTAGATCTCCCTTATAAACTCTTCATAAGATTGGTCGTATTCCAATTGTTGACCATACAGATTTAGTACATGTTAAATTTCATGTATGAAATTCCTCAAGAGGGATATGTGGAATACATCTTAAAGATGAGAATGATTTGGTGGATGTTATTGCTGATATTCCACATCTCTTACACAATAAATTATTTAATTTTGGCCAATTCACATGCGGGTAATCTTCTATTTCACCCCAAACCATACTAATCTCTTCCATAGTGATATTCAAAGGGATACATTGTCCCCAACATCAATTTCCATGTCCCTTCATTGATTGTTAGAATAGATCTTCTTCCAACTCTGAGAATCTTTAATATGTTGTTGTATGGAATGGTACTTTTCAATCATCTCTTTTAAAAGATCAGGCCCAAATAACATTTTATTACCAACATCATCCCAACAAGAAAAAGTTCAATGTATGTTCCAACATATATCATTATATGGTGCCATTTTAATACTATAATGTAAGTTGTTGATGTATAATAAATCAACTATCGGGTGATGTAATCCCATATACCTTTTAAATTACACTGTGAAAATTCTCATCATGTCCTCAAGTGTTTGAATAGTCCATTAATATTGGCCATCAGTTTTTGTGGATGATTTCCCATACAAAAATTCATTTTGGCACTCAAATCATGTTATAGAGTATCTAGGATTTTTATGTGAACCATGGATTGTGATCAGAAACTATAGAAAGTGGGACTTCAGGAATCCTAGCAACTTCCTTTGCATAAATCCTGAAATATTGATCAAGAGAAAAATCATCATTAATAGTAATGAAATGGGTATCCTTGGTGATTCAGTCCACTATAAACCATATAATATTATTTCCTTTAAAATTTTTAGGGAGACCGGTGAAAAATTCCATAATTTTATTGTCCACATTCGATGTAGTTATGTATAGTGGTTACAATAACCCTTTAGGAAATTTCCTTCTCACCTTCACTTGTTGACACACTAAGAACATTTTAGTGTAGTCAAGAATCTCCCTTTCCATGTTATCCCACCAGTAATGATCATGAAGGTACTTATTAATTCAACAGATTCTATTATTTTTAAATAATGTAGATATATGAGATTCATCAATCAAGCCCTTAATTATTTCCAGAATAGATGGAATGTATAGTCTCTGTGAAATTTTAGTAAGCGTTTTTGACCAAAATTGAACTCAACATACCTCCCATTCTTTATAGCCTATATCATTATTTTTCTTAAGAGATTTTCTCATCGATATTTTTTGATATTCACTATTTATTATTATTGATAAGTCATTTGTGATATGGTTGATGGTTACCTTCCATTTATGATTTCCATGACTATTTTTACTGGGAATTTAATCAAATGATCTCATTGAATCCTCAACATTTCTAGGACTATAGGGTATTTACTAATTCTTTATCGATTATGTTTTCTCTTCTTGAGTGATAATGAATTGAACCATAATTTTCTTGAAGATGTTATAAACACCTCTTCTGTATCACGTTTATGTAATTTTGTGTGAAAATATATTTCAAACATTGGTGGTTTATGTATATATCACCCTTCTCCCAATAAATATGGTTTCAACAAATCCTTACATAAAAAACAACCACAGCTAGGTCTTGGTCCTACGTAGGATAATTCTGCTCACAAGGATTTAATAGTTAAGAAGAAAAAGTATCAACCTTTGATTTTTTATGAGGACACACCCATGTAATTTTAAAGAAGAATTACCAATAATAAAAAAATTCTTATACAATAGATGGAAGAGTTACAATATATACACTAACCAATCTCTACTCCAAATCATGGAAACCATCGCCACACCCATTTTTCTATAAAAAAATCCCCCTATCGAGTTAACATTTTATGTTGATTAGAAAGTACGGAATTTTTTTTTAAAATGTATTATAAAATCATGATAAACCAAAAACTATGAATGTAGGTTGTTTTTATATGTTGGGGATACTACTCATTAACCATTGTGATGTTATCGTCCATTGATATTCTTTTATTTTTTATAATATTACCCAAGAAGGTAACATTTTATTAAAAAAATATATTTCAAAAATTCCAAATATCCTTTCATTTCTCATAGTTTTCAATACAAACCTTGGATGATCCTCATGATCCACAACAAATTTGGATAATATAAGAACACTAATAACAAAAACATCCATAATTGTTTCAATTTAGTATTTAAAGAATCTCTTCAGAAAATCAAAAAATATAGTAGGTGATTTAGTCAAGATGAATACAATAAAAACAATATCATAATCCTTATATATTGATCAGAAGGTGTTATTTGGAATACCTTCTTTCCTTACCCTAGATTGATGATGACCATATTTAAGATAGATCTTGGAGAATAATTTATCCATATGAACGATGTTAATAAATAATCAATCCTTGGGAGAGAGTACTTGTAATCTACTATGTTCCTGTGAAATTCTCTATAATCAATGCTTAACTACATTGATCCATCCTTAATCTTCACAGATAGAATATGTTCTCCCTAAGAAGACACACTTTTTTTTGTAAACCACTTCTCTATAATATAATTAAGCTACATATTTAATTTCTCCAGCTCTATATTTTCAATTATATATGGGTTATTTAATGTGATCATGGATCTAGATATGTGTTAAATAGATTAATCTACCTATCTGTATGAGGAAGGAATAATGAACTCATTAAGAAATATATCAATGTATTCTTGAGTGATGGAGAAATTATCAATTCCTGTAATTTCAATTCCTTATTATTACACATCAATAATATCCATAATAAAGGCTCCATGAGGTTCTTATTGAAAAATATGATGTTGCAATATCTCTCCCATAAAAATAACATAAATTTTCTATTCAATACTATTGAGATATCTGTACACATTCAGTTGATCATTGTATTATACATTAAGATCCATTCAATCCATAGTATAATGTTGAATTGTGTCGTGGGAATTGATATTAAATTTTTTATGAGATTTTTATCTACAAATTAAATAATATAGTTTCTATACACCATTGATTATTGGATAATTCTTCCAGGAGTAATAATTGATAAATCTACTTCTAGAAGTTGAGGAATTGAGCCCATATTATTTTACAAGTTGATGGAAATAAATGAATTCATATAACGAAAATCAAACAATGTACATACTAACATAGATAGAACAATGATAGTACATTCGACCACATAATTTGGAACATGTAATTCAGACTTTGTGATAGAAAGTTCCCAACATTACACCTTTTTTTAAGCTAAGACTGATTGTGATTCCCCACTATTGCCTTCCAATTTAAACAATGAATGGAAATGTGACTAAGAAGTCCACACTTATAGAATTGGATTCAGGCTAGGCATGAGCCATCTTCCCTTTGTCATTAGTGTAAAAAAGATGAGGCTTCGATATATATGGCCATATCATCTACACATGTAACATTTTAAACTCACATGCAATGAGTTCCCAAAATTCTTCCTCCCACATTTGTTGCATGTAGGAAATTTAAATTTTATTCCCTATATTCTATGATCAAGGATCCTCTCTCTATTTAGTTTAATAAATATATTCATTTCATTCTATTTTTTCTTACCACTAAATCTCTTAGAACTCCTGTTCATCCTTCACATACCACTGAAAAATCTACTCATAGCTATCATAGTCTCGGTTTGATAGATTAATCCATATATTGGGTCATAGTGAACATAAGAATCAATCAAAAATTCCATTATGATTCGTAACAATGATATAGAAGTGACAAGAAAGTCATTTAACAATCATCTCATAGATTTCCATTGATTCATTATCCTTCTGCCTCATCTCTTACATTTACTTCTCCATTGTTTTTCACATTGAATGGTGGAAATATGAATTGAAAAAGAATACCATAAACACTGTCCACTCCATATCCTCAATCTACCTTTATGGATTAATTTTTTAATTAGTTTCCACCATAAGTATTCTTATCCATCTAATTGGTATACAACAAGTGATACATTCTCAAATTCTGAAAAATGATGTTATGAAATTATAGTTTTTAAAAATATTATCCATTGTTTATCAACCAGTGGGTCGTTATATCCATTATTAGAAGGATATCGTTTACTTATAAAGGACACTTCAAGAATATTTTTTCACTTTAATGTGAATCAATTCTCTTTCCTTGTTTCATGTAATTTTTTGTAAGTATATTTAGTTGATTTATCATTGTTACGATTTTTTATAGTCTGTCATCCATTAGAGGGTCATCATCACATGGTCCATTATTCTCATCGTTTACAAGGTTCATCTAATTTCCCTCTGTTTTCTAAAGGATGAAAAACAAAGTGAGAATTCTGTTTCATTTAATAATATTATAATTTTAATGTATTTTAATTTCTATAAACATCATGTTTTATTATGTTAATGTTTAACAATATTTACATTTTCAATACATACTTCATAATAGTTCCTTAAAGTATTATGGATAAACAAACATATCCCCCATGTATGTTAAACTAGGAGTGTAAAAAAATGGTGGTAACCAGTTTCAATTTGAGTCAATAAAAAAGAGTTAGTTTCACTGTTTACTCAGGGATACCTCATTAAAGGAGCCACATCCTTTTGTTATTATAGTTAAAAATTTTCATTTATCCTTAACTATTTACATAATTATTCACAAAAAACCTTAAATGATTTTATATATTTACACTTGAACCTAAGGATTGTCCAAATTATTTTAAGTCACAATTTCCAAAAATAATGAAACCATCCTTTGATACCAACTATTGAATCCCACCTTTATATTATATAAACATTTAATTACATGGTACAAAATGGTGGGCCTTTTAATGAACAGTTTTTGGGAAAAAGGAACAAAATTACATGAAAAAATAAAATATAATTCTAATCCACATGAAAATAATACTCATAGTTCTAACATAAGTATTTTTACTACATCTCATAACTAGGGGACATATAAATGAGGAAAGGGTTGAGCATATGACCCAATAAGGAAAATCAAGGGGATATTTTTTATATGTGATATTAAGGAATATCAGTAAGAACATAAGGAATATCATTATGGAATGATAATGGGAACATGAAAAATTTAATAAAAAATGAGTCCTAAAATCGATATGTGGCTAAAATATTTAAATGATACATTCATAAGTATATTATCAATTTTTTCTATGAGGTGTAAGTAAAATTTAAAAGTTTCTTTACTAAGGTATCATAAAACTTGTCATCTATAGTGATTATATTATTTGATAAATGCATTGGGGAACTGTCATGTCACATACCTCATATGTATTAATTACTGTGATATACATAAGTAGTAATAAAAAATTCCTAGATAACCCATGTGGAATAAAAAAAAGTTTCATATCAAAATCATTATATTTCAAAAGTGCTTGAAAACATGAATATTTGGTTATTATCAACCCTTGGAGAAGGAATGATGGTTTCATGTATGTTGATAAATGAATAAAAATAATAATTTTTACAATTATGTGATTTCCCTAGGAAATTAAATATATATTGTTATTCACAAAAATAAAATAAAAAAGAATTTCATATGGAGAAGAGGGATATTTTAGAAGTAAATTTAGTGGCATAACAAGTATAAAGTTTTTTATTGAAAATCATAAAATGATAGATGTAAAGTGAATACAATTGAAATAACATAATTTTTCAGTTAGGTTATTCTAAAAATTGTAATTGGAGAGGGTAACTATAACCTTTATAATATATATAAGAAAAGATTTTATTCAATAAAAGTGATAAAAGGATAATTACCTTACCCTAACATGTTTTCCTAAAACATGAATATTGGGCCTTGGGGGAATGAAGTAAACTTTGGTGGACTCCCTGGGAGGTACAACTACTAGATATTCATGTAGAATAGATTAGTGCCAAAATGAAATAGAGAAATGGGTGAGTATTTGTAACATCCCAGGTAAATAAAGAATACAATTTTTTTGTTTATTAAAATTTTAAAATAAATATTAATTATACTTTAAAGGGTATTATATGTTCTATGGGATTCCTAACACATAACAGTGGGTTTTTTCAGAAATCTCATGTGGCACGCAAGGATGAGTTATACTGAAAAATAATAATATAATACTATTTTAAATAGTAAATAATGACTAGCCCTTGTATTGGAGGGAAAGAATAGAACTAACTAGAATATGATTATAGACGTTTTTAAATGTTTTTACATTTATCCAAAAAAAATTAGTGGCTTAAAATGTGAATGAATCCAATTTTATGCCTAAACACTATAATATTCTTTAAAAGGTCAATTTACAGCCTTTTGGTGGAAACCCCTTCTAAAATATAGTTTTTTTCACTTTAATATTTTCTACTTTAAAAAATAATATTCTTCCGTAGAATCATCATATAAAAATTTACTTTGGATGAAATTTTAGTATTTTTCTAATAATGTTCATTTTTTAATGAATAGTGAAAATTGAAATATTTTAATTCAAAACTGCCATTTAATTTATTATATATATATATATATATATTATCATTTTAATTGGTTTTAATGTGTAATTATATTATAGTTTTACAATATAATCCAATATTGGTAATTAAAAGTTATTTATCTTTGAAATTGAACACAAACAAGTGTCAATATTTTGATAGTTATTATTTATTATAATAGATTTTTGGTTTTGGCTATGAGAATTAATTTTAAATTAATTCTGCAACTTCTATATTTTGAATTTGAAAAAATGGACTCTATATTTGGTACTAGGAGGTAAAATATGTGTAAATAGGTATCTTTTATGTTTAGATATTATGAATAGTATCTTTAGTAAATATTTTATTTACCATGGTTAAAAGGTAAATCTTTTAAATAAGGGTAAAATAAAATAATATTATAATAATATAAAATCACCCTAACAAATGTCTTAATCCTACTGCCTGATACATGTACGACAATGGGATTCCTTGGGTCAATTTCGGGATGCGATGGAGCCACTTGTAATTGAAAATGACACTTTATAAGAATTAATTTAAAGTACAGAAAAATGTAACATGAACATATATCTTATAGTAAAACAAATTTTATAATGGGTTGTATAAGTGATAGTTTAAACTATAAATAATCATTATAAATCTAAAAATATTTTTCTATATCATTGTACTTTTTTCATAATTTTGAGATATCAAATAAATAAATTTATTTTTGACACAATAATGAAGTAATGATTACAACACTATGGAATGTTTTAAATAAATGATATTATTAATATAAAAATAAATTTATTTTGAATCTTCTTATTACATCCACGAATTTTTGTAATTATTATAACTTGTTATATTTGAATTAGTATATTTTTTTTGAAATAATTTAGTTGTTTTATATATATATTTTAAATGACATGATATGAATAGATTATAAATTGACCTATAGGAGTGCTTAAAATTAGTACAATTTTATAAAATGATGATATAATCAAAAAATTATATAATTTAGTGAAATCACATATATGATGTTACAAATTTCAATAATGGTCCATTTTTGGGACTCCTGTAATTTTATAGTGAATATATTAACCATGTAGTATGAATATACAAGAGGACATGGTAAAAGGTAAATTAGTAAATTATATGGTAAATCTAAAAGCTAATGTCAAATTTATGACCTAAACATGTCTAAACCCCATTTTATGCGAGTATTTAAAACAATAATCACCATAACATTTAATTAAATGAGTTTGGGAAATTTTTAAATGGAAATTCTGTTTATACTAAAATAATATTTTCAAACATTCCTAAGAAGCCCCTCCCCCCTATACAAAGTCAACAACTATAACCCTTACTCACACCTCTCAATACCCCTTGGATCGTCCAAAATGTCCCTAAAATAATCTCCCTAAATTTTTATCTTCATCCTAGAATCCTTAACTTCTGCATTATTCACTTCAAGAAATCCTTTTTGTTCAAACCAAAGGTAGTTACCCAATTTAAAGCTAACATCTTCTCTCATGTTATTTTCTCTTATCTTCCTCCTCTAACCCCATAAAATATCATTGTTCCATTCTTTTATAACAATTCCAGTATCCTTAATATACTAAGATGTTGTTTTTATAAGGATTAAAACTAAACTTACACACATTTCCATCTAATGGATATGAACATACTATTTCAGTGGACGAAAAATTGTTGCCCCATGAAACAATAATTGTTCAATTATCTCCTACCTCCTCTTATGGTGGCCATTAAAATAGAACTATATTTATATTTGATATGTATTATATTTATATGGTCTCAATTATTTGTGTTTTTTCAAATATATAATACCTTTATAGTTTCCATAATGGGTAAATATGAAAATTTCATTAGAGGAAGTCCAGACTACCACCCCTGAAAGTGATATGAATCATTCATTACATATTTAGAATGTATAAAAGATGGAGTTACTGAAATTATATATGATATTATACTAGAATTAAAATATACCTATGTATCATTATGTTTTCATTCTATTAAATATGAAATAAAAATGAAACTAGCGTTCATGCGTACGTACGCCTTAATCTCTCTATGAATGGTGCATTTAATTTCTTATATCCAAATGTTATGCACTATTATAAATAAATATATATACTAGATTTATATGATATATATAATATCTAAATCATTATAATTATTTTGTAAATAATGGAATTTTGATCACATGGACAACTTGTAATTATAAGAAGATCCTTTTTGTCTCAAGTACCAAATATCAACAAAATGAACATCATTAACTTAAATAATTATGTAATGTTTATAAAATGGAAATAAGAAATAAAAAAGGAATAATAAACATCAATTTTTTTTAAGAAGTTATAAATTATCTTTAGTTTATTATTCAAGATATACAAGAATGAACGAGTCATGTCGGACATGAGGTAAGTGACCTCATTTAAATCTCCATTCATTGAGGAATATTTTGAATTATACACTACTTTATTTTATATAGTGTATAAAACCTTTGAATTTTTATTTCAACCAAATGGGTTAAATTTTTACCTGGGGTTTTACTAAAAGGCAAAGGGAATGTTTTTTTACATACGTGGTGATAACAACATTTCTACTCCTGTAAGCTTTATTTGATATTTGGATTCCTTAACAAGTCATAATATTTGTAAAAACAAAATAAATACCATATAATCTTCTACCTATTTTGTTACTGAAAATAGATTTGATAATGGATTTATTATTTCAATATATTTAAATAATTTATTGTGATTGAAATGTAGAAATGTGATCTTTCCTTTATGTTTTTTATATGTTGTAAATATGTGATGGTTCTTGGGAATTGTTTACAAATATGGGTGGTTCTATGAAAAACATTGGTCCGGTGAGCTCGAGATAGCTCTCTAATGCATTGGTTAACATGAAGGAGGTAAATGATAATGTTTCTCCTTTCAAATTTATAGAATATGCTACAATGGTTATTTCAAATGTAATTCCCTATGTAGCTGTGAATGCTAAAACATAAGTATGTTATGTATGACACAAGTAACCATTATGATTTGTGATTACTATTTGTAATTCATAAATCAAATGATTTAATGAGGTATGTTAAAGTGATTATATTTTGTATTTAATGATATATTAATGTTTTCATTCTTTATTTCATATCCTTTATTGAGATTTTTATGCTCATCCCAAGTTTTTTAAATAATTTTCACAGGATATATGGTAGGGTAAGACAATGAAAAATTCATGATTATTTTTATAATGAAAACTAGTCTTATTTTCATTTAAGAGTTTATATTTTAAGAAAAAATGGATACCAATTAGAAATGTCTACATTGAAGTATTTGATATGGAATTTAATATTTATGGAATAATACTTTAAAAGTCTAAACCTGACAAGACTCTATATTTGAATTGTTAACATAATTCAAGATTATGAAATGATTAAGGTAGGGGACTTAAATATGGTAACAATGGTTGGTTTAAATCACTTTAAGAGTTTGGATATTATTAAATTTATATCCATAAATTAATTTATTTTAAGATTTAAATGATATAGAATTTAAAGAATACCATGATTATTCTCATAAGATATTTCTATTTTTAGAATTATTTTTCATAGAAGAAATAAGGTAAATATAATGGGATGACATCAGGAGGGAAAAAACGTTAGAATCAGCAAACTTAGATAGTCAGAATCAGAACTACGTAGTTTGTTGGAGTAATCGAATAGTTGACTCATGATATAAATGTGGGTGGTATCAATGCATGAGATCATCCGAAATAACCACAATGGAATATGTCAGTAGTGGGGAATTTCATGAGGCACCAACCCCTATCATTTAGAGGATCATTTTACCCTATTCTAGATGTTGGGTGGAATAAATCACAAGAGAAGACTTTTGATGTCATTTGGTGTTCATAAAATCAAAATTTTAGTCTTTCCCTTTACCATTTTGATGGTGAATCCGATCAGTGGGTTCGATGGTGAAAAATATCAGGAATAGTGATGAGATTTTTTCTCGGGATTGGGATGAATTCAAATGTAGGTTTCTTGATAAATATATTGCTATAGTGTCTCATCTTAGGATGGAAAACCAATTCATGGGATTTTGGTATGTGGATGACTTAGAGGATGCTTATGAAGAAACTTTTACTCGACAAGCAAGGTATGCTTCAAATTTCAATCGAGATATTGATTGTAAAATAAACTGTTTTTACTTAGGATTAAAACCAAAATATCAAAGGGCTTTAACATTTCATGATTTCAAATGTTTTGAAAAAAACTTTCTGTGTGCGGATAAGGTGGAAATAGAGTTTTATAATGATAAGGTTTTCTTTGAGAAACAACAGAATAAAAGGATCAGGTGGCATAGAAAAGGGAATACCACTTAAAAACAGTCTACTGGTAAGAGACATAAGTTTACAGTTTGTGAAAATTGTGGTAAAAAGAATGCTGGGGAATCTATTTTTAATTTTGGTAAGTGCTACTAATGTAGTAAAATGGTACATAGGGCTCATAATTTCGAAGAAAACGATCTGGGTAATGGAACGAAAAGTTCTGATTAACAATCAGTAAAAAAATTTATTTTTAATAAAATGGGTCATTATGAGAATTTGTGTCCAACAAAGAACTCAACTACAGGAAAGCTTTCAGAATACACACATAAAGGTGTGTTGAAATTATTTTCAACTACTTCAACAGATATTGGGTCATAGAATAAAGTAGTATCTGGTACAATGTTGGATTATTCAGATTATACCAATGTTTTGTTTGATTCAGGGTCTACACATTCATTCATTTCGGAAACGTTTTCTAATTATTTTTAATTCTATCTGAAGATATAAATTCTAAATTTGTTCTAAAAACACCAGGGGTAAATTTAGAGACAAAGAGAAATTATAAAAACCTTTATGTCCTTCTTTGAGAAAATAATCTACCTGAATACATTATTATGTTTCCTCAAGTAGAGTTCAATGTTATATTGGGTATGGATTGGATTTCCTTTTATCATGCTAAGATTTACTACCTAGCTAAATATGTTTCATTTCAGAATGAATTTCAATTTTTATACGAAAATGAAACCGTAATTTTGATAACATATCAAGAAGCTTATAAAATAGTTAAATGTGGAAATCAATGTTACCTTGCACATATTGTTGAAAACAAAAAAAAAACTATTTATATTAATGATGTTTCAGTGGAAAATTGAGTATCTTGATGTTATTATTGATGAGTTTCCTAGTATAATACCTGATCGAAAAGTTGAATTTACTATTGACTTAGTTCCTCTTGCTAATCCAATTTATAAATACCCTTATCGAATGGATCAAATTGAACTATTTGAGTTAATGTAACAATTTCAAGAGTTATTAGATAAAGGATTCATTCAACCTAGAACATCACCATGGGGTTTTCTTATCTTGTTTGTTAAAAATAATGATAGCCAAATGAGACTTTTTATTGATTATAGTTCAATTACTAACATCAATATTAGGAACAAGTATCCTTGGCCTCATATTGATGATTTGTTTGATCAGCTCCAGGGAGCTCAGTATTTTTCGAAGATTGACCTGAGGTCAGGGTACCATCAATTGAAATTAAATGAAGCAGACATTCCTAAGACTCTGTTTCATACTAGATATGAACATTTTGAGTTTCTAGTTATGCCTTCTGGGTTATCCAATGAACTTATTGTATTCTTGGATCTAATGAATACAATTTTTTGTGAGTTATTGGATAAATTAATGGTTGTGTTTATTGATGATATTTTGGTTTATTCCAAAATTAAATAGGAAAAATAATGTCATTTAAGGGTGGTATTTTAAACCATAAATGAATAGAAATATTATGGGAAATTCAGCAAGTGTGAGTTTTGGTTACAACAAAATCTATTACTTCGTCACATTGTTTCAAAAAATGCAATAACTGTAGATCCTGATAAATAAATGTTGTTGAATGATGGTGAATACCTACAAAATAACTGAGATTCATTGTATTATCTTATGGAAGTCTATTACAATAGTTTTTTTAGAATTTTTCACAGTATTCTAGCACACTGACTAAGTAAAATCCATATGTTTTTAAGTTCATTTTGGAAAAATAATGTGATGATTGTTTTCCTGATTCAAAAATAAGACTGGTAAATGCTCTTGTTCTGGAACTAAATTCCATAAATCGTTGATTTCATATATACAATTATTCTTAGTTTTATTCACATGGTTGTATCCTTATAAAAATGATCAATTAATTTCTTATGCTTCACATTAGTTAACACCTCATGAGTAAAATTACATTACATGTGATTTATAATTAGCTGCCATTATTTTTCCTCTAAATATATGGGGGAATCATATATTTGGAGTAAAATGTGAAATATACACTGACCGAAATATTTTTATATATATATATATAATAAAAAATAATTGAACATTAGATAGAGGAGATAGTTGTAATTAATCAAGGATTATGATTGCACGATCCATTACTATCCAGTAATGGAAAATAAAGTGGATGTTGTTTTGATATGAACGATCAATTCTACAATAACCATGTTATATTTGGAACAAGATACATCAATTAATAATTTTATGAACTTTAGTATAGTATTTGTTCATGTAGGAAATTCTTCTTTTTTCCAAGTGTCAGTGAAATCATTCCTCGAAAAGAGAATAAATAAATCGTATAATGAATACAATGAGTTGCAGAAAAAGATAAAGTTTGTTCCAAAGGGTAAGTTACCAAAATATAACATTGATAAATATAGGGTTTTGTGGTTTAGGAAGAGAATATGTGTGCCTTGTAATTCACATTCAAAAAAGAGTTGTTATGCGAAATTCATAGTTCTCCATTTTCAGTTCATCCCAGCAGTACTAATATTTACATAGATATTCAGGAGTATTATTGGTGGGATGGAATGAAAATAGATATTTATGACTATACTGTGATGTGTATGACTTGTCAATAGGTTAATGCAGAGTAACAGTTACTAAAAGGTATTCTTCAGCCTTTACTGGTTCCATAGTGAAAATGAGGAAATGTGTCCATGGATTTCATCATGGGATTACCAAAGACATCTAGAGTTAGTAATGAAATATGGCTTATTGTCGATCAGTTGCTAAATTGAACCATTTTTATCATATTCAACATACTTTTCATCGAGATCAACTTTCTCGGTTGTATATTAATGAGATAGTAAGGTTATATAGTGTTCCCCTCTCCGTTTTAACTGATCATGATCCCAATATTACTTCTAACATTCGAAAAGTCCATAAGAAGTCATTGGGTACTGAATTAAATATTCGTACAGATTTTCATCAAAAATCATATGGGCAGTTAGAACGAACAATTCAAACATTAAAAGATATGTTATGTGACTACTCATTATATTACTATGGAATTTGGTACCAACATATTTCATTGGACGAATTTTCATATAATAATAATTTTCATTTCAGTATACAGATGGCACAATTTGATGAATTTGATGAATAGAGGTGCAGAACTGTATACTTTTTGGATAATGTAGTAAAAAGGAAACTGATTGGACAAGAATTGGTAGATGAGATTATAGAGAGTGTTTTATTGTTTCAAACCCACATGGGAACAACATTGAGAATTCAAATAATGCATGTAGATAATCGAAGGAAGGTTCTTTCTTATGATATAGTTGATCATGACTTCACAAAGTGTCTCAAAGGAAAAATGTGATGCGTTTTGGAAAGAATGGAATGTTGAGTTTGGGGTTCATTCAACATTATGAAATCATAGAAATAGTTTTATCATTTTCTTATTAAGTGGATTTACCTCCATTCTTATCCTAGGTACAATTGTTTTCATGTTTCAATGTCGATAAAGTATGTGTTGGATCAATCTCATGTTTTGATTCTAGATGTAGGTCATTTGGAATAGAATATTTCATATGAGGAACAAGTAGTCCAGATTCTTGACCAAAGAAAACTAGGGATACGAAATTAGATAATTTATTAGGTAAAGGTTTTATGGAAAACCTATTTGGTTGAAGAGGCAATATTGAAATATGAAAAATGCTATGAGGGATAAATACCCTAACTTATTTGATAAGTTAATTGATTTTTGGGGACCCAATTCTCAAAAGGGGTGAAAGATGTAACATCCCAGGTAAATAAAGAATAAGATAATTTCATATTTATTAATATATTTTTAATGAAATATTCTTTTTTAATTTAAATGGGATGATATGTTCGATGGCATACCTGACACACAACAATGGGTTTCTCTGAAATCACATGTCGCACACAAGGCAGGGTCGTACTGAAAAATAATAATATAAAATTATTTTAAATGCAAGTTATTTCCTAGTTGTTGTATTTTCAGGAATGATCAAAACTAACCACAATATTATTATACATGTTTGTTAAATGTTTTTACATTTATCCAATAAATGTTACTAACTTAAAATGTGAATCAATCCAATTTTAAACATAATCACTCTAATATTCATTAAAAGGTTGATTTACTACATTTTGATGGTGAACACATTTTAAATCTAGTTTTTGTAAATTTTATGTCATATATTTTAAAAATTAGCATTCTTCTTTAGAATCGATGCAACAAAATTTAGTTTGGAGGAAATTTTGGTATTTTTATGTTAATGTTCATTTTTTAATGAACAGTTAAAAATACCGCATTTTAATTCAAAAATGACTTTTATTTTATTTTATTTAGTCATTTAGATTTTATTTTTAATTGGTTTAATGTATAATTATATTACATTTTTACCATTTATTCCAATGTTGTTCATTATATTAAATATAACTTTGAAATTGAACATAAACAAGTGTCAATCTTTTGATAGTTATTATTTCTTAAAAACACGTCTTTTGGTATTGACAGCAGAAATTAATTATAAATTAATTTCTGAAACATAGTGTTTTGAATTTGGAAAAATGGATTCCATATTTTGACTCAGGAGGTCCAAATTGTGTAAATAGGTATCTTTTATTTTTTATATTATGAATAGTAATATCAGTAAATATTTTATTCACCATGGTTAAAGGTTAAATCCGGTAAATAAGGGTAACAAATAATATTATAATAATATTAAATTACCATAATAGAAGTCCCAATCCTATTGGCTGATACATTCCGCACCATTGGAATCCTTTTTTAGTTTTTGGGACTCCATGGAGCCACTTGTAACTGAAAATGACACAATAAAAATTAATTTAATGTTAAGGAAAATGTATCATAAACAGATATCTTTCAGAAAAAAATATTTTTAAATTGCTTATATGAGTGATATTTTCAACTATAACACGTCAATAGAAACCTATAATGAATTCTTATATCATTGTATTTTATTTATAATTTTTAGACCTCAAATAATTAAATTTATTTATCACAAAATGATGATGTAATGATTAGCTCGTTGATGAAAAATTTAAATAAATGAAATTATAAATATTAAAATAATTTTTATTGAAAATACTTATGTCATCCATGAATATTATGTATAATTATAACTTTTTGTCTTTTAATTCATATTTTTTGTTTGAATGAATCAAGTTGTTATAGATTTTTTTATGTCTTGATATGAATAGTTTATAAATTGACAAAAATGAGTTTTAAAACAAATACTATTTTATTAAATGATAAAATTTTCCTAAAAATCTATGATTCGTCCAAATTACATATATTATTTTAAGTATGTCATTAATTATCCATTTTTTGGTCTCTTGTAATTTTATAGTAAGTATATTAACCATATAGTCTAAATATACAAGAGAACATGGTAAACCTTAAATTAGTTAAGTAAATGTTAAAGATAAAAGATAAGGTTAATTTTATTCCAGAATTTTGTCTAAAACCTATTGGATGATAGTATCTAGAACAATAATCACCATATTTTTGAATTAAATGATATGGGTACCTTTTGAAATCAAATTTTAGTTTATAGTAAAACAATATTTTCAAACATTCCTAAAGAGACCCCCTTATAAAAATCCATCATTTATAACCCTTACTCACACCTCTCAAGACAACATTAATCGTCCAAACTCTACCCAAATAAGCTCCCACCATCCCTCTCTTCCATATATATGGCTTAAAATAGGCATAAAACACTTCAAGAATGTGTTTTGGTTAAAACCAAAGGGAGTTACCCACTCTAAAGGTAACGTCTTCTCTTTAGTTCTTTTATTTTATTTTCCATATCTACCCCATAAAATCCCACTATTTCATTATTTTATAAAATCAAAAGTATCCTAAATATACTTGAATGTTGTCATGAGAAGGATTAGAACATAGTTTCCACACACTTCCTTCTAATGGATTCGAATATATTGTTTCCGTGGAAGACGAACTACTAGCTCACGAAACGATGATTGTTCAATTTTTTCCTACCGCCTCTTATGGATGCCATTAAGATGAAACTATATTTATATGTGATATAAATTATATTTATTATGTCTCTATGATTCTATAATTTTGATTTATAGTATACGATTATTGTTTCCATAATGAGTAATACGAAAATTTCATTTGATGAAGTGCGGACTACCATATCCTCAAAGTGATTTGAATCGTTAAGGCCAAACATGGAACATATAAAGGATGGAGATACTGAAATTATATATGATATTTTTTTGGAATTATAATATTACTATGTATCATTAGGTTTTCATTCCATTAAATATGAAATAGAAATGAATGTAGCATTCATGCGTATGTATGACTTACTGTCTCCATGAACGATGCATTTCATTTCTTATCTCCAAATGTAATATAATATAATAAATATATATATATTTATATAATGGATATATATGATATATAAGATATCTAAATCATGAATACAATTATTGAGTTAATTGAATTTGGAAGACCAGGACAACTTGTAATTATATGAAGATCATTTTGACTCAAGTACCAAATATCGACAAAAAGACTTTTATTAACTTAAATTATTATGTAATGTTTAAAAAATGTAAATAAGTAATATAAAAGGAATATTAAACTAGAAAAAGGGTTTTAATAATGTATAAATTAACTTTTGTTTACTACTTAGTATATTAATGAACGATCAATTCATGTCTGACAAGATGTAGGGGACTTCATTTCAATCTCCATTTATTGAGGCATATTTTGATTTATACACAAAATTCTATTATAAGGTGAATAAACACCATTGAATTTTAATTTCATTCAAAGGTAATCATTTTATACATAGTGTTTTATTAAATGACAAAGGGAATGATTCATTTTAATGTACATGGTGACAACAACCATTCCACCACGACGAGCGTTATTTGATATTTGGCTTCCTTAACATGCTGTATTGTTTTTAAATTGAAAATAAATACCATTTAATCTATTAAATATTTTGGAATTGAAAATGTTTTTTATAGTAGATTTATTATTTCAATATATTTATATGATATATTTTTATTTCAATGTGGATATGTTATCTTTAAATTATGTTTGTTTTATGTGTTGTGAAAATGTTATGGTTTATAGAAATTGTTTACGTATACGGGTGGTTCTGTGATAATCCTAGGGTGGGTAATCCTGAGATTGCTTTCCAATTCATTGGGTAACATGTCATAGGTAAATATTAATGTTTCTTCAAAGAGATCAGGAATATACTGTGATGAATACTTAAAATGTAACTTCCTACATAGCTGTGGAAGCTATAACGTAAGTATGTTATGGATGCCACAAGTTACCTTAATGATTTGTGATTACTATCTGTTATTAATAAATATTATTATGTCATGAGGTATGTTAAAGAGCTTATGTTATGTATGTAATGATATACTAATGTTTATTTCTTTATTTTATAACCATTACAGATCTTTTTATGCCCATCCTATGTTTTTGAAATACTTTTCAAAGAATATAAGGAAGGGTAAGAGAAAGTAATAATTCAAGAATATTTATATCAATAAATGAATTATTGCTTTCTTTTAAGAGATTTTATTTTTTGAAAAAATTGGATACTGAGTACACATGTCCACATTGAAATATTTTATATGAAATGTAATTATTATGGCCTAATTCTCGATAATAGTAAACCTGAATAGATCCTCATGGTGAATTATTATCTTAATTCATGATTATGTAATGTTTATGGTTGTGGCCTTATAGTATTTACTGAAAAAATGGTGGAATTTTTAAATAATATACCAATATAGGCCTTGAAAATACTGTTTGTGATAAATGAAAACTCATTCGATTGCCCGTGGTTTTTGCAAATGTATTTTGATATTTGATTCATATTTTATGTTATATTAATCCAAAAGAGTGAATGAAAATTTTATATTACTTATTTTGGATTTTAAAAAGTAACATTTCTACAAAAATAACATTTTAATGTCAATGATTACATTTAAGACATCAGAATGTAAATTATATGTTTGAAAATTGACTAAAATATAATAAAATAAATTATGTTAAAATGTAAAATATTTTATTCTGTGGATTTAGTTTAATTAATTATTACGTCATTATGAAATCATTATGAATTCATTAAACATATCAAAAACAAAAAACTGTATTTTTGTTATTCACGAAAATATAAAATATTTAAGAAAATTATCCTATATTTACCCTAATCTAATTTCAATGTGATGATTTATAAAATGATGAATATTTTATCATTATAATTCAATAAATATGATATTTTATTCTTTTAAATACAAAAAATATTATTTATTAAAAATAATTGGTTGTAGAAAAGGTATAGTAAATTTATGAAATATAAAAATTTTAAAATTATTTTACCATTTATATTAAAATATATTTTTTTATCATACTATAGCCTTAAAATATGTATTATTCATAATAGATTTGTTTTTATTAAAATTTATATGTTTTCAGAAAAGAAACATTTGGATCCTAAAAGTCAATTTATCAAATTATATCTCAAATAAACGTATTTTTATGAAATTTTATTCATAAAATGAAATTTTTGGAATTCCAATTATATATATACTAAAGTAATTTCATAAAAATGCATGGACACATAACACCTTTTAAAATATCCATTTGTTTAATGGGTAAGGTGTGTGATGGTGATATATTCATGGTATGGCTAAGCTAATATCACATGAGTGTAAATTTCTACTAAGTTGAACTTCACCCATAAGATATTTTGTTCAAGAATCACTTATTAAAGCTCGGATTGGGATTTGTAATTGGAGAAAACTAGTGAAACTACATCCCTCACAAGTTATGGGAAATGTTCTTGGTATGGCTCGACAATACTGGATGAGGTCCTCACTTATCCTTTCAAAAGTAATTACCTATTGTAATTATTCTTTATAGGAACTAATTATAAAATTTAAATTATTATCAATTGTATTGTTTCCAATGTTCTTATTGACCTATATTCATTATTGATCAAGGATCATATAAAATCTTAATATTGATGGACTCAAATGCCATAATATTCACATTATAATTGAATATATATTGTTCTGTTTCATAATATATAATATAAGAAACATTTTACTTGAAAAAATATCATTAAAAAAGTCTGAATTTTTACCTGAATGATATTATTTAATATCATTTTTCAAGTAGGTGGTTGGATTAGCCCAAACCCGAATATACCATTCATAACGGATGAATATGATTATTAAACTAGTTTTTGTTTTTTCATAATATCATTATAAAATATGTATAATTTTATTATTTATATTATTTTTTCTAAGGTGAATACATTTTTAGAAATTTAAATAAATAATCATAAAATTAGATGAAAATCTGATACGTTGTTTTATGGAGTTAGTATTCTGCCTAATACATAGTAAATGAATTCATTTCATGCAGAATTAGAGACAAAGATGTTGGACTATAATTTTTCAAATCATAATCACACTTATATTTTGTATGTCACATTTATTCTTTAATTTTATAATTATATTTAGTGAATAGGGGTTCTAGTGAAAAAACTACAGTCATCACTTTGTGTTCCATACATTGCCAAAATGGTGGGTTTTTAATTAATAAAAAGGGGAATAGTGGTTAATAGTTATAATATTATCAAAATATAATATATTATAAAAAATATTTATTATGTACATAGTTCAAAAAATATAATTGGTTATATAATACATCAAGTAAAAAAAGCAAGGAAAGGTTAGTACTCACACTGAGGACTTGAGTTTTCCCTAAGAGGAATCCTTGGGAAAGAAGGGAATAAGGATAATTCTTGTGACCATAATGTAATAGAATTGAAATAGTAATTTAGTTGATGCTAAAATGGTTCAATATCAAGGGGAAACTATAATTTTGGATTTGTATTGATGGGATGGTGAGAGGCCCACTTTATAAGTGCTGATAACAACATTTTATGACGTCAAAATAATAATAATAAAAATATAAGTATAGATAATTTTATTGAATTAAACCCTCATAACTACAAATTAGAAACATATTTTTAACATTTAATGTCATTTACATCTTTTTTTAACTCATATTAATCTTTTGGGTTTTACAACCGTGACAAATTTAGACCAAATATATTTACTTTTATGGACAATAAATAAAATATAACATATTCCATAATTTTGTAATACATATTATAAAAGTTATATTCACATAATAATATAAATTAATAATGATTATGAAAAATAAATTTCAACATCAGAGCATGTTACACATAAAAACTCATATATAGATAAATTTTATTTTTAAGAAAAAAATTATTGGGTAGAGAAAATTTCCCATGAATTAAATTTTTATTATATTAATTTTTTATTATAATTTTTTTAACATTCATAGAATGGGATAATTGAATTTTAAAAAAACTAACTTCAATAATTTGAAAAATAAAGAATATTTTCTTTTATTGGAAAACAATACTTAAGTAATAAAATTGTTTAAAAATGTTTTTATAAATTAATAATAGTATTTTTTTTAATGGATATTATTATTCCTTAACTCTAATATAATCATGAAAAATTATTTATTTGTTTTAATGTTATACTAACATATTGATATAGACATAAATAATAGTATTTTTCTAAAAAACATATTTTTATCTATTCATCTAAATAGAAATTATTTTAGAAAAATAAGAAAATTTAATTATGTACAATTTTTGGTCTTCTGAATTTGTAAATATATTATTTTTCTAAAATTCAAGTTTTGAAATTTATTAAATTCTTTGATTGAATAAAAAAATATTAAAAAATTTAATTTTATTAGAGAATTATGTTTTTAAATATTAAGAGTGCTTAATATCAATTCATATCAATAACATTTTTAAATAATGTTAATATATTATTTCTTGTGTTTTAATACCACATATTATCATAATGATAATTTAAATGTGGATTTTTTAATTTATTCATACATTATCCAGTTATTTTGGAATGAAATATATATTTTTTATAATAAGTTATATTATTTACTTATCAAAAAAAAATCTTCTATATTTTATTATATTTTTTTATACTGGAAGATTTTAATCTTATAATTTATTAAAAAAAGTATCTAATATGTCACATGTCATTTTGGTTCAGTGTTTCAGGTAATTTATGTTTTTTAAGAAAGTATTCATTTAATAAAATATATTTCAAAATAATGTGTTGTAACGTTCTCTCCTTTTAAAAATTTTATATCTTATAAATTTTATTTATATCATAATTATAAAAATAAGCAATGTATATCAAAATGAAAAACATAACTCAACCTATAATTTCAAAAATGGAACATACTTAAGTATGTTTGTTAGGCCTATGAAAAAAATCACTCCCCACATTTTGGAATATATAATGATAATTAAACATTTATTTAATCTATGATTCTTATATGGTTATGATTCATAATTGTATCTAGTGGAAAACATGGTAAAATGAGTATCACCAGTATTTAAATTTCAATTCCAGTCTTGGGGGCTCAAGGATGCATCATGTCGCAACCATGAGTTGATACAATGCATACCAATATTTATAAAATAACTAAATGATTATTTCCAAAAAAATGGGCAAATATTTATTAAAATGTGCGAATAAAATTAAATGTTTTTGTATTTAGTTGTATATTTTTAATGTATAGTTTTGAAATTTCCTTGCATACTTGTTTTCCATAAAACATTCAAACATGATCTGAATTAAGTGGTTGAAAATATATTTTTTTAAATACGTAAAACAAAATGTAATTTGAAGATAAGGTAGACATATTCTTCCTAGATATTTCCCTCCACCACAACATTATAAATAATAGTAATACATCATATAATTTCTGTCAATTTGAAATATTGAAAATGTCTTTTGTGGTAATTTCCAAATGGAGTGATATAAAATTTTTGTGCTCTTTAAATTATATCCAAATTCCATGAAATTAAAATTATAATATTGTATTATTTTTGGAGAGTTGGATCATTTTTAAAGAAACATTATTGCAAGATTAATTCTAAAAAATCTGATAGGATCATTCGATCCAGATATTTCAATAATTACTGAATTTTAATCATCAAGGATTTATATGAGAGTGATTAGATATTTCCATATAAGAATCTTAATAAAATAGTTTTGTTATTGAAATAGAAATATTAATGCATGAAATGAATAGAATTCCACCTAATTATAATTTATATAGATACAAATTATCTTTATTCATCAGATAAAAAAATTGTTAATCAAGACTGATTAATGAGATCTATATAGAATCAAAGTGAACAGATATATAAATTTTAATATTTAAAAATACAATTATTTAGATTATCCATGATTAGAATAGGGTGCATTATTTTTATCTTATTTGACTATTTTTTTAATATAGGATTCATTCAGTTCGATTTTTATATTATTATGATATAAATACTTTATAATGGCTTCTAAAGATAATTTTACATACCAAGGCATACAAAGTAGGTGTTTAAAAATATATGTGAAATAATTATTATTTTTAATGAAACTAGTGATTATTGAGTTGGTACCCAACATTACCCAGTAAAGGTTACTTCTATTAGGTATATATATTCCATATTCTACTCTAACATGTACTATCTAGATAGGGATTTCATTAGTACAAAAAAATACAATATAAACTCTACTGAAATTTTATGATATTTTACTACACATAGACTTATCTCTTTTGATTTCATTTTCCATCCATAATCATAGTCTCCATAAATTTTTATTCTAATAAAATAATATTATTAAATAATTATTTCATACCGACTAAGGTTCCCCAGAACTACATCATTGGTTCTTGTTCTATAATCATATAATTCTACAAAATTACATGGATACCATGCTAAATGATCTGAAATTATCATTAAAAAATTTCACATTTTCTGATATCAGATAATAATATCACACAAATTGGAGTGAAATTTGGTTTAATATATTTTATGACTCATTACATAGGATACATATATTGAAAAAAATATGAACATTACTGTATTACAGAACCTAAATAGACTCTCTTCTAATCCTCTCATATGATACCATCATCTTTATAATGTGGGAAAATAGAACATTGTGAAAGGGACCTGCTCAGATGATAGGTATGGGAAATATTAGTGATATCTAATAATGACAATTGGTGTTGAAAAGAGAAGAATGTGGGTATGAGGGGATAGATAATATCTGATATGATAAATCAAGGAAAAATACCTTGATAAATCAAAAAATATAATACGTGGTTAATTATAAAATTATAAAATCTAAAAACATAATAATGTGGAAGAAACATAAACATATTAATCATAACAAAGTGGATCAGGAAACAGAACATATATCCCATGGTGGATTAAGAATTAATCACTAGTTTCATATTCTGGATCTAGCTTTAGTCACCAGTTTCTTTAGTGGACTAAGCATCACAACTCATTTTCCATTATCTCATTGATATATATTGATTTATAAAATCTAATAGAATTTTATATAAGGCCCAACACTTACCTAGAGAAGAAACTAGCATATGTTTATCATATTATATCAATAATTCCACATATCATGAAATCCCATCGGATAAAATTGTTACCATCTATCATATCATAAATAACCAATGGGAAGAATAATGGGATTCAAAATATATTGATATTGGAAAAGTAAAATTGACATAAAATGTAAACAATTGATACAAATAATTGAATCACCCAATGATTATTTCATAAAAAAATTTAGAGACAGTCTCCTAAAAATAATTTCAAATGATTTTAATCCTTTATAAATAATGAAAAAATAGTAATAAAAACAAACAAAATGGGTTTTGACATATCAATATTATATTTGGTTTAAATTATGTCATTATATTAAATTTTAATAGTAATTTATTAGATAGAGAACTTATGAGAAATTAAAAAGAATGAATTTTAAAAATTTATATATAGAAATAAATCTCAATAACAAATCCATTAAGGGACATAAATGATTCAAAAATTTCAAGTGAATTTTATTTTTAATTTTTTTTCTTTTTTATAAATAATATTTCATAAAATGTTCCTTGATAAATACATAATGGTTTAAAAAGGATGAATTAAAAAAAATCAAAACATTTACCCATGAATGATATTATAAAAAAAGATCCCTGAAAAATAAAAAATATATTTATACAATGAATTGAAATATTTGTAAAAATGTTACTATTAAAAATAAACTTCATTAATATATCAAAATATTAAAAAACCATTATCAAAATAATTTTCTATTTGATTATAAAAAGTGTCATTTTTAATGGATGTCAAATTATATTAAAATAAATTCTTTTAAAGTATATATCATAATAAATTAACAAAGAACTTTATAATATAAAATAGCAGGATTTGAGGGTTACATGATATTATAAATAATTAGTTTTCTGAATTTAATAAACTAAATTTTATGTTATGGATAAATTTGTAAAATGTGGGGAATCATTCAAAAAGGGGATGTGAATTATTAATTATAATGATTTGTCTTTTATGAGGATGTCTTTAATTGATGAGGAATATTTAAATTAAAAGAATTATTTTACCATGATATGATGATAATGCAACATGAACTATACTATAAGGGTGAAATCAAGAAAATTAGAAGAATTTATTTCATCAAGAATAACTATAACCCATGGAATTGAGATGAGGTAAAAAATAACATTCCAATATTAGTATCCTTTGAATATAAAGTCCATTAATGAAGTAACAAAAATTGGTTCTTCAAAAGAAATGAATTTAATGGATATTGTAAAACATATTCATCAGTATGTAATCCAACAATATCAAATATTTTGTGGTTATTAACAATAAATATTTTTCAACAAAATAAATTTGGGTGAAAGAACCCCATTAATTTATTCTTGACATCTAATAACTAACGTAAATCTACTATAAAAATATTTACTATATACTTTACCTATTTTAGAAAATTATTCTTTTCCAAATCCATTTTAAATAAATAACTTATATTTATTCTCTTCATGTGAATAATTTAGTTATAATCTATTTTCAATATCCGATATATGTAATGTTGATCCTTTTGAACTAGTTTCGTAATAACTATTTTTTTAATCAGTCTCCTACCAAAGTTCATCATTAATAGATAATACAAGGTACAATAATTTATGTTTCATGATATTTTATAATTTTATAGTTCATTATATAATATTTCAATTCATGATGATTTGATTAATTTTTCGACATGTATGTTTTAGTGATTTTTAACAAATAAACAATGTTATTAAAATTAATTCATTTTGTATCAGTTTTTCTCATTATCCGCCCAATTATAATAATTATAATATAAGATAAGGACTATTAATTATTGTTTTATTATATTTTATATATTTATCAATTCGGTTATGATGATTTTTTAATATTTCTTATAGATGATATTAGGGAAAGAAATGTTTCTGTTGTAATTAAAAAACAAATTATGGTTTCACAATTAATGATTTTAATATTATTGCTAATGTTAAAATATATAAATAAAATCATTTTTTAATTATTTATTATATATATCAACATCAACTACGTTCTCATAGTCTTTAGTTATAATATATTATTGCATTGTTAATGTAGGTGGTTAGACGAACCAAATAATTAACATAAAATAATTAATGGATGATAATGATTACGAATGATGGGTATTATTTAATAATATAACTATTATAGAATAATAATGATACTATTTAAATAATTTTTTATTATTGAGACATATCTTAAATATTTTTCTATATATATTAATAAAATAATATAGAGATGAGATACGTTAATTAATTGAGGTTGTTATCCTCACAATGCACCGTTAACATTTTCATTTCTTATAGAATTATAGAAAAATAGGGAAGATTAAAATTATAATCTTCATTATAAAAATTATATTACATATTTTAATTTTATTATTCAATTAAACCATTATAATCAATAAATAGATATATTAGTGAAAAAATAGGTGCCATTACATCAATTAGGAAATTATGCTCACAAGACATGAATGAGAATTTCTTTCTTCTAAATAGAAAATTGATAGGGGGTTAATAGTTATTACCATACTATAGTAAAATTAATTAAACAAAAACGAAACAAATTTTATAATATATTAATGAGAACATTATATTTGGGAAGGATTTATAAAAAAGTAATGATGTTATCCCAAATTAGTACTCACATTGAGGACTAGAATTTTCCCTTACAAGGCACCTCATAATTTAGGGGATAATGAAAGAATAATTTGAAATGAATATAAAAAAAGTGAAATAGGTTTATATGGGGAGTCAAATGTCATCCTTTCATGAGGAAACCCAAATTAGGGATATTTTTGAAGGGGTGGGGGGTCAAAAGATTAAATTATATTTAGCTTGAAAGAAGATTTTGTAAATATTTCACCATAATATAAAGAGAGAAGAGGTTTACTTTTTCAAAAAAAAGAAAATGTGGTATCTGAGATAAGTTTTTTTTAAACAAAACATCGAACAATAAAATATATAAAAATATTAACATGTTTAGTATTTTAAAAATTTGGTCAGCCCATTTTACCCTTTTGGATTTCATCAAAGTAAATAGTTTTTGTCTATGTAATTTACTTATAATTATTATAAATTCAATTTCCATTATTAAATTATCAGGACCTAAAATGTCAAAATTCTAAATCAATTATTTTAGATAAAATATACATTTGTAAGAAAAATATAATATATGTTTTTTTCATTTAACGTGTAAAAAATCATTTTCCGAAGACTTATATTTTTATAGTTAAAATAACCATGTTTGGTAAAATTTAGAATAAAATATACAAACATATCTTACCATTGAACTGGTAGCTGGACCGATTTCCACATGACCTCAAGCGTACCTCCCGGTATTCTAGAGCTTTTCAACATTCAACATGGGTGTTAGGATAGACTATGGGGAGACTATTCCCTCATATATGAGATTGTGCAATAGTATCACAATATATAAATAGATTAAAACATAAGAAGTAGTATAAATCAATGACTAATGTTGTATAATTAAATTTTTATATCATCTCAATAAATAAAAATTTCCAATGACATTTTATACAATGTATACATGTCTTGGTTTTACATTTTTGAATTTAGTAAACTAATCAGCCAGCTTTATATGTTAGTAAAAAATCACAATGAAAATACCCAAGGCCGCAAGGCTAATCTCCATGAGAATCTTGAGTTTCTACTCAATCTTTTACTCTTAACATCTATGTACATAGAAATGACACAGTCAAGAGCACATAGTTCTCCAAACATGTAGAGTCTACTCGAGTACCCATGGTACCCAAGAAGGGTGTAAGATGAAAATAATAGTAGGTTGTCACCCACAGGTGTCTATCCCAAACTAGGTAGTGAATAATATATCCTATAATTTATGATATATCGATGTAATAACAGAATTGAATAAATTACCAAAAAACCTATCAAGGTTCATAGGGGACACCTGACCATGATACCTATTTCCGCCCATGACTAGTATATCTGATCATGTCAATTATGTATATATATAGAAATAGTATATATATATATATATATATATATATTCCGATTTATATCATTAGCACCCTACTATATGGACCAAGTACATACAAAGTCCAAATATACATTTACCCTAGATACAATTTATGGCTAAACAAAGACTTAATGCAAAGAGATTTATTACAAAGGGAAGAGCTCAAGGCCATGCCACTAGTCTAAACTCCATGTGTTCTCATAGTCTCCTTAAAATCAAAATGTAAGATCACATAGTATTCCTACCCTATTCTCTTATAGTCATTTGGAAAATGATGTGTGATGGATCGGGAAGTAACACAGAGACATCTATCTCCAAGTGTAGCACACATGGTATTTCCCTTGTCTCAACTCCATGAGTTGTCATGGTATTTAGAGGATCAGCTCAAAAAATGTCATATTATTTCTCCATAAGGTCTATCACGACCCCATGCCCCCATCTTATACATGGGTTAACCATTCACAACATATAATGCATGAATCATTTAACTTATCATGTATTTCATTAGACCATTTCAATTATAAATAAGAAATAATACTAACATTTATACATAAGGAAAACAATCATAATTATGTGAACAAAAAAATTTACACGGGTTCACATTCAACTCAAAATAATGAGGTAATTGCTTCTCATTCATATCATTGTCCATACATAAATCCATTAGACAACTCAAGAATTAACTAGGTACACAAATCCCATTAATTAATTCATCAATTAATTAATAAACAACAAAATTCATATATCAAAATTAATTTTCCGAAATTAATTTTCACATTATAAATATCAACTCTCTTTAATAAATTCCACAATTAAATATCTAGATCATAATATCAATGCCAGATAATCAATTCACAATTAATTATCTCAACATAGCTAATTCAATATCTGATAACCAATCGACTGATTAATTATCTATATTATAGTCTCAATGCGTATAATTAATTTACACTTATTTATCTCAACTTAACTAATTTAATATATATCATAATTAATCGCCAATTAATTTTCACAATTATAATTTTCAAAGAACAATATTAATTCACAATTAATTATCTTGACATAGCCAATTTTATTTCACATAATCAATACCCTGATTAATTATCTCAGTTTAAGATACCAATAAAATTAATTAATTCGTATTTAATTATATCAACATTGTCAATTTTATATCTAATAATTATTCCAACAATTAATTACCCCAATTATAAATCTCAAAAAAAATTAATTCACTATTAATTATCCCAACTTAACAAATTTAATATCTCATAATTAATCTTCTGATTAATTATCTCAAATAATTGTTTTGAAGAACATAATTAATTTAAAATTAATTATCTCAACATATCTAATTTAATATATAATAATTAATAACATGATTAATATTCTCAATTACAATTCTCAAAGAGCATAATTAATTCACAATTAATTATCTCAACTGAGAAATTTTTATATCTCAAATTGAATACCCAGATTAGTTATCTCAATTAATAATCTTAATAAACAAAATTAATTTACAATTAATTATTTCAACTTATCTAATTTAATATAACATAATTAATCCCTAGATCGATTATCCCAAAAAAACTCTCAAATAACATAATTACTTCCCAATTTATTTTCTCAATATATCCCACTCATTAATTCTTAATTAATTTTCTCATTTTATCATGCCTAATACTTGTAATTACCTCTTAAACCAAGTGCATCAACTTGACTGGGCAGTATTAACAAAACACATATCTAGAAGATAAACAAACATATCAGTCTAATCATTATGTTTTTACCTCGAAGGCAGTGTACCTCAGTTAGATGTCTTTTATTACAAAAACATGAATTTATGACCTAATTATTTATTTAAACCAAAAAAAATTATTTATTATTTTCAGTCAAATTTACCAATAACTGTAATTAAACAATGAATGTGTTTTATTAATTAAGAAATGTTGAAGACCCTACCTCAAATAATGGTGAAACCATGCTTTCTAACTCAAATCCACTATCCTCTCACACAAATGCACTTTAGGATAAATGCTCACTCACTTGAAAATGGATTGAAACACTGTAAAAATAATTCTGACACCAAAAATTAGTGAAACACCGACCAAGACACACCCAGATTGTTTAGCACAACTCAAATAATCCATAAGAACCAAATTAAAAGTGTGAAAAGCCAATTATCAGGTATATATCCTTACAAAGAAATCATGACGATGAATAAAATAGAGCCAGAACCTTTTTCTTTCTATGGTAGTCATCAGAATATGGAAAAATAGGTCTCAAGACTTCTTTATCACCACATAGACATGGACAAAAAGATGAAACTGAATTAAAAAGGAATATAGGTTTTCAGTCTAATAAAGACTAGGAGATGGAGATCCATGATTTCCAATGTGAACAACAAAATTCATAGGGAAGCACTCACCACACATGGATGAATAATTTTCCTAAAGGAATTGGAAAGAGATAATCTTGTGAAGAGGAGTCAAGAGGAAGGGGTGGTGCGCCACCCATGGGTGTTTTTCCATGGTTGTATCATGGGAGATGGTGAGTCAAAACAACTGATAAAAACAATGAAACACATTTACAGGCACTCAACTCACCAAGATGAACAAATTTAAATATAGAATCATTTGACTCTGGCATGTAGAGAGGTTCCTAGATATTGGGGTGGTGCTCCTTAACCATGATAGAAGGGGTGTTCTCTCTTCATGCAGGATATAATTGGGGTGCGCCTCCATTATCAAATCTCCCAATAATAATAAATTAAATAACTAAATTTATTGTAAGTATTTAAATAAAAATAATAATAATAATAATAATAATAATCACAACACTATTATTATTAATGTCAATTAATTAAGACACCCCTTAGATAAGCACCAATTCCCTATTTAAACACCGAATTTATCAAACCACTTTGATAAACCCCACTCCCTATTTAAAAACATCATTTATTACAACTATTTTATAAACCAAATCTCCATGTTTAAGGACATAATTTAATTAAAACCATTTCAATATAATTTAATTAACTAAAATTACCCAAATTATCTACATTTAACTAAATTCAACCAATCTAAATTTTAATTACATGAAACCTCAATTTTTTCATCTATTAAGTAAATTTATCTTAACTTGGAATTTAATTAATTAAAATAAATTATCACAACATTTAATTAAATACCTTTTTAACCTACAATTTAATTAAATTAATTATCCCAAAACACAAAACAGGGTAAACCTCACTATTTGAATCACACGGTATGAGATACCATAGAAATAAAATACATCAACTACCGGTTGCCTATTTTATCATTCATGGCTGACCCATACAGTTTGACTGGAAGTTCGCTACCCGTGTGAACGTCATTGCCTGGTACCGGTGCTCCCGAAACCCATCCTGACATCTGAGAACTCTATGATCATTTAACCAATCCCTAATAAACATGTTTAGATGATACCAACTCGTGAAACATCATCCTGAACAATGGTTTTAAAACCGACCCTTCATTACAATGAAGATTTTAAAAAACATTCACATTTTAATCTAGTTCAAAAAAACACAGGACATTACAGTCTACCCACCTTAAAACTTCTCGTCCACGAGAACCCATCAGAACTACTACAACATCAACCAACCCACTAAGGTCATAAATTCTCCATTGAATAGTAATTTTTCATTTATGAAATGACGAACACAACTTTATCCACATCACAAGAACAATATCTTAAACCTTTATAAAACTCAATCCAAATCTCAAAATCCATCCCAGTCATCGAAGTGATATTTAACCGAGCTCACGCAACTAGAGACATGATCCCATTGTTGTCTCAATAACCATACACTCATTGATGATTTCCACCAATAGACATAGAATTTATCAGTCAAACTCAATCACCACTCTTCCACTATAGGAATTTCAAGGTTTCATATTAAGCATTATAGTGATAATTCTCATGTGACTTCCACAAATATGTGAAACTGCTTACATCTAAGGCCATTATAGAAACTTTATCAAAGAAAACTAGTGAATCTCAATTGACCTGCTAAAATTGGTTGTGCATTCTCTCCTCATAAGAAATCAGTTACCCAAAACTCATACTCTCCCTTCAACTAATGACATGCTTCCAAAATGAGACAATCTCTATCCACATGTACATCAAAGTACTTAATAAACCTTCAGTTAAATTCCTATGTCAAGACATTGAAAAGATTCTTTACAACATTAATGCCCCAACATAAATAAAGGCACAATCGAAATAACCACTCATCCCATGTCCAAACCATATATAAACTACTCATCAAGCCCCAATCCTTTTAAAACATTGGCACAACATAAGTCATTAACTATCTTAGTGGCTCCAGGATTAGTTCAAGATAGGGTATATGCATGTCTCATTAAAAAGATAGCACTATGAGTAAACCCTGGTCACCAAAAGATGTTTAGTCAAACTATGACCAGTCTAAACCATTAATAAAATCATGGAATCAACTACCTATGTGTCATCAACAAAATCTACATTCTTATATGACCCATCGAATCCTTATTCTTTCAAAGCTTACCACTGAAAGTATTCCAAACAAACTGAGTTACAAATGGATTGTGAACACCACTGTATTCCTTAAAATCATGCTAGCAATCAAACACCGACACTTAAACAAAAACCTTTCTGACACTACCTACCTTAGGAGTTTCCATGTGATCCATGAAATGACCAGACACACACAAGAACACTAGTTGAGAAACACCTTAACACACTTGTGATACTCCAAGAACAATGATCAACATGTCAACATCACACATGAAAAACATAATTTAATCTAGATGGCATATCCAAACACATGTTTCCCAAATAATGACCTCCTATGAAGTGGGATAAACATTCTTTATTGCCCCAAATTCCAAATATGGAGTTATCCCGAGAATTTAATTAACAGATTACCATGCCCGATGCATGTCTAAACTTCTGATCCAAGCATTCCTCAATTATTATTCCCACATACAGTGTCAGGATACAATGACCACCCATCTAAATAACGGTGTATTTATTTGATACCCAAAAGTCCAAATAGGTGGAATACCCTAAATTGTACCAACATCAAGAAGATCATAGTATAAACAAGACATCTCAACTCTAAAGGAGCTATATACAATGGGATGGACCTTTACGGATCATACACATTGACCATGTATCTTAGTCACACAAAAAAGAAAAAACAAGGATCAAAATACATTTTTAATTTAATAAAATTAATTAATTCATTAAAAGAATTTAAAAATTTGGATGAGTTTTTGACAAACCCACATGTATTCTTTAAGAGCATCGTACTTGGATTTCAATTAATGCCCCATGAGAAAAATTGGAAAGATATAAAAATCATCCTCTTTAAACATTTTAACATCCAATTTCATTTCATCGTAAATAATTAGTTCAACATTAAATTTATTTTAATCAGAAGACACCAATGAGTGTCCCATTTATTCATTCCAGGTTCTTCCAAATGCAACACCAAAAGTTTTATGAGTATCCATATACCAATAATTAAAGAACCTTTATAATTTAAAGGCCTCATTTGGCTCCTATTTAATCAATTCAAATTCCATTTAACATTTTATCATTAGTTGCCCTTTTTTCAATTGTTTTAATAACTTGGATACCCTTATTCCAGTGGTAAGGTGCCCATAAACCTTATAAATAAAACTACATCCCATTGTAAATGCACGATATCTATTTTCACCCATTTTTTCATTTACACATCAAAACATATCTATCATATTATCACAACCAGAAACACAAAAGCATGATATAACAAAGAAGAATGGAAAAACAAAAAAAACATGCCAAACGAACATGCATCATGGCCTATAAACACTCAAGTATGTAAAATATATCACTAAAAATACTATTTAAATAAGTATGCTAAATTTGATCAAAAAAAGAGATTCCAAACAATGGAAAAAATCAAAATTAATAGTAATCCTACTAATGCCACTACATGGAATGTTAAATGCATGGAATATGATTCTATAAGAGCCTAAAATGATTCATGTAATGAATCTTTCATTCTATAGCACGCCATGGAAAATTTACAAAATTCTAAAAATCAACATCCAAAAAAATACTACAGTCACTATGGGTGAAATCATATCAACTGTAAACTCGAACATTATAACATCATTTCCAATCCCTAGTCACTAGGTCATTTCCCATACATAGGGTTATCGGTCCCAGGCATGACTATTAACTAAGGACCGACACATTCCAAGTCGCCTATCTACAAACCCAATATTGAAAGACACATGAAAAGGAAAGAACATTTTTTCTCTAATTCCCCATTTAAATGTCTAGACATGGATAAAAATTAATCATGTAGTGGGATCAAACCCCACATGAACTAAAGAACACCTCCCCATATGATAGAAGCTTCCGACTAGCAGTGGTGGGGTTAGGATATTCAGTTGGGAGACTATACCCTAATATCAGAGTTTGTGTGGTGGTATAACAATATATAAATTTACGACAACTGTAAAAGAATTATAAATCAATAACTAACGCATCAGAAGTGAATTTTAATATCAACTCTATAAATAAAATGGCTAATTCTAGTTTATACAATGTATCAATGTCATAGTGGTAGATATTTGAATGAAATAATAAAATTAGAAATCTTTACATCTATGTACAAAAAATAATTAATATACACAAATCCAAATGGGTGATCCCCAGGAGCATCCAGAATTCTCACTCGGTCATTTTACCTTAACTCCCAAGTATATAGAAACAACACAGTCAATAGCTCATAGTCATACAAACATGTTGAGTCTACTTGAGTGTCACTGGTACCCATGTAGGATGTGAAATGAAAATCTCAGTAAGCTGGAACCCAAAAGTGTCTATTTCAAAATAGGCAGTGAATAATATTTTGGAGTTTGTTGATATATCAGAGTTATAATAGAATTGAATAAATAACCAACAACCTATATAGGTTCCTTAGGGACACCTAACAGTGATACCTACTAAAACCCATGACTGGTATGTCTGATCTATTCAATTATGTGTTTATATAAATATAAATAGTTATAGTGTGTGTGTGAATAAATAGATAGATATGCTTATAATTCTCTTATATGAACCATGGGTGTAAAAATGCCAAATAGACATATAACCTAGACACTATTTCTGGATAAACCAAGATGAAATGAACACACATTCCTTACCAGGGGAAGCGCTCAAGGTGTTTTCCATGCTCTAAAGTCCATGGGCTCTCACAGTCTCACAGAAATAAACATGGAAGCTCAAATTCTCTTCCTATAGTAGGCTCTAACGAACCATTGGAAAATGATTTTGGATGGATTAGGAGGTAACACACATACACTCATCACCAAGAGTAGCACACACAATCTATCCTCATGCTCAACTCCATGTTTCACCACAGTCTCTAAAGGATCGACAAAAAAACATATTCTTTATCCCAAAGGACTCTCACAGTCTCTTGGCTCCCCTTCCAATACAAGGCGTAACCATTCACAAAATATTATTCATGAAAAATTTAACCTCTCAATCATTTCCTTAGCCCATTTAAACTACATATATGAAAACAAATTCAAATTTATACTTAAGGGATACGATTTTAATTATTTCAATTAAAATATTAACATGTTTTTCACATTCATCTCAAAAACATGTGGCATCTTCCTCTCATTCATATCATTGGCCATACTCAAATCCATTAGTAAATTCAAAAATTTACTACGTACATAAATATTATTAATTAATTCATCTATTATATAGTCAAAAATAGAACTCATATCACATATTTAATTTTATATTATTAATTTTCTGATTATAAATCTAAACTCGCCAAAATTAATTCCATAATTAATTATCTAGATCATAATATCTATAGTACATAATTAATTAAAAATTAAATATATCTACTTAGACAATTAAATATGTAATAAATAATCACCAGATTAATTATCTATATTACAATATCAAAGCATATAATTAATTCAAAACTAATTATCTCAATTTTACCAGTTTAATATATACCATAATTAATCCCATATTTAATTATCTCAATATGAATTTTCAAAGTAAAAATATAATTTACAATTAATTATCTCTACTTGGAAAATTTAATATCTCATAATTAATCCCCATATAACTTATCTCAATTAAAATTCTTAAATCACATAATTAATTCAAAATTAATTATCAGAATATATCCAATTTTATATCACATAATTATTTCTCAGATTAATTATCTCAATTACATATCTCAATGAAAAAAATTAATTCACAATTAATTGTATAGACTTATCAAATTTAATATAACTTAATTAATCCCTTGATTAATTATCAAAATTAAAATTTTTAAAGAACATAATTAATTAACAATAAATTATGTCAAATTAGCCCATTTAAAATATAACAATTAATCCCCTAATTAATATCTCAATTAATATTCTCAAATCACATAATTAATTAAAAATTAATTATCTTAAATTATCCAATTTTATAATCATAATTCATCCCCCAATTAATTATCTCAATTAAAAATTTCAATAAAAAATTTAATTCACAATTAACAATTTCAACTTAGCCAATTAAATATCTAATAATAAATCCCCCAATTAGTTATCTCAATTAAAATTTCCAAAATAGATAATTAATTCACAATTAATTATCTCAATATATACCACTCATTAATTCCTAATAAATTATCTCAAATATTCCTCCCAATACTCATAAATACCAATTAACCCATGTGTGTCAACAATTAAGGGCGTTAATAGAAGATCACAAATCAACATGTTAATCGAACATATCTGTCTAAGAATTATGTTTTTATCATATAGAAAGCACCCCTATGTTAGAGGGGTTTTATTACAAAAAAATGATTTTGTAATATAATACATAATTTTATACAAATAAACAAATAATTCATAATTTACAATCAAATTTCCCTACAATATTAACTAAACAACTACACTGTTTAATTTATTAAGAAAAGTGCAGGACACTTCCAATAAAATGGCCAAGATGTGCTTTCTAACACAAATAACCTTCTTAATCACACACATGCACTATAACATAAATTCTCACTCACATGAAAATGCATCACAACACACTAAAAACTATAATGCCACACAAAATTAGTGAGGCGGGGACAAATGCACACCCAAATAATTAATCAAAACTCAAATAAAGAATAATCACCGCATGAAAAGGTTGTGAAACCAATTATACAGTATATAGACATACCTGAAATAACGGTGGTAAAACGAATCGAGCCTAACCACATCTCTTTTAGTGTCGATCGTTTGAATACAGACCAACATGTCCAGATAAATATTCACAAAAACCTAGAACCAGAATAAATGAAGAAACCAAATTAAACCATAATATAGGGTTTTGACTTAATACAGATTGGGTGACCGAGATATGAAACACTAGATGAGAAAAAAAGCATGGGGAAAGATTCACCTCACTAAGATGAATAATATACATGAAGGAACTAGAAGGAGAGATTTGTGTGAAAATGAGTTGTTGGGAGGGGTGGTGTGCCACCAATGGGTGCATCACGTGTGTGGGAGAGTCGAAACAGCTAATGTAATCAATGAAACACCTGAAGAAGGACTCAGCTCGCGAAGATGGCCAATTTTCATGAAGGAAACTAAAGAATACAGAGGGTAGAGTGAATCCAAGAGATGGTGTTGGTGGGACACAACCATGGGAGTTGGGGGTTGGGGGGACATGCTTCACGTAGAAGAATATTGGGGTGTGCCTCCCTCATCTCATCTCCCTCAAAAAGTAAATAAATTACCTAAATTTATTAAATGTATTTATCTAATAATAATCATAATAATAATAATAATAAATCTATTGTTATTATTATTATCAATTAATTAAGACACCTATTAGATAATCCCCAACTCCCTATTTAAACATGTTATTTATAACACCTCTTAGATAAACCCCAACTCTCGATTTAATGAAATATTTTATTAAACTGCATTAATAAACCACAATTTACTGAATATTAATTTTAATGATTTTGTAATGGAGAACAGCTGAAAACCTCTTCAAGGGGGGTAGATGTGGTGCATGGCCAGTGAATCCCCCTGCATCACCTCCCTACACTCAATAGGAAGGTACCTAAGCTATCTTAAATCATGAGATTATTAGAAGGATTCCCCAAATGAGAGATCATGTCTTCTGAAAAATTCCATTCCCACCAAATATGATAAATATTTTTTCCAAGATTGATCGCTTTGGGGAACCTCCATATCAGATATATCATGTTCCTAGGAGCTTACATCTGTTTCTGAATATATGACACATGAATTTTCAAATCAGACTCTATCTCAGCCACTTGAATATCGTGTTCCCTAAAAATATCCATGCCAGTAACAATCATATACACCTACATCCCTAATGATGTACCCTTTCCATAGAAGGCACTGAACCCGAAAAGAACCGAACCCCAGTGATCCAGAAGCACCCCTCCTCCTATCATCATTCTCCATATTCAAGATCCATCGACATTCAACATCAATAATAGTGATCCATATACTATCCTTCTGGTTGATTCTACATGGAATGTGAGTAGGTACAACCAAAAGGACTATATGCCTATTCCCCAAGGAAAGCGATCCCAACATTGGTATCATCATCCTCAACTGTATCTGCAAGAGCAAGGGCCACCTTAAAGAATCACCTCTAACCTGATGTCGCTCCTCTCAAATAATCCAACAGACTAAAGAAATAATGACTTCCTGAACCTTATAGACTCTAGCCCATCCTTAGCCTCCATGAAACCAATTAGTGAAGATCTCATGCAATGATGACTGCTCAACATACAAATATAGAAGTGGGGAGAAGAGTGACCACAAATAATGTACCCAACTGCTCTAAAAAAAGAGATGAGAGATCATTTCAGTTTTCGGGTGGTCATAACAGAAGCACCGAGATTCCAATGAAATCCCCTTCCATTGGATTTTCACATTTGTTGGAAGATCTTAACTCTCAATCGTCCATATGAGAAAATTCATAATGATAGTAATATACTAGAATCACACCATGATAGATTCTTCCTTATGGAGTCCTTCTGAGGGCACCATTATCCTTTAACAGTTAGAACCAATCCTTCCCAAAGATGACCGGTGAAGAAGAATTAATCTAGTTACTCATTCGAGATGATGGTTTCATTCATCTTTATATGTTCAAAACTTAAGGAAGAAAGCAAAAAGCTTGGTCAAACACAAGCCTCCTTATAAGAAATTATCTAGGGAGCACAACCAGAATACTCCGACATCTCCCCCACCCAAATTTCCATCCAAGAAACTAATACCTCACTGACAGATAATCCACCTAGACAAGTACTATAGAACCTTAATATGAGATACCGTGTATCGAGCCAGACTAGTAAACAGAGACCCTATATCCTACCACCCCCACTGATCTCCCTATCTTTCCCTGAAGAACCCACCCCATAGTGACTCACCCAGAATAAAATCCCAAGTCATCCTATCTTTCCTTCCCTGCATGGGTCCCTTAACATCATGGAGACCCACTCCCCCATCTTCCACATTTTCGCTCATGCAGCCCCAAGTGGCACAGTGAAATCATCCCATATAGTTGACATTCCACACAAATGAATTAAGAATATTTTCATTATGCTTAACGATCCATTTGCGTAGATGAATCAACAAGAACATGTCCATAGGTATAGATGAAAACACACTATTAACCAACAACACCGTCCAACTAATGGAATGAAATTTATTCTTCCATCTATGAATCCTTCCTAGTAGTTGAGAAATGATGTCGTCAAAATGTTGTTCCATATCCTGACCATGAGAGAGGGGTAGACCCAAAAAAAGAATATACATCATTCTTTTGTGGCAGACAAGAATGTAAATAATTCTCTTACAACGCTATTGAAAACACCTGTTGGAAATGAATGAAATGATTTTCAATGTGTTGACACACTGGCCCTCAACCACCCATAGGTGCTCAAAATACCAATGAGGTTTATCAAAGATCTTCGCCTCCAATTAGTGAAAATTAATATGTCATTAGCAAACATTAAGTGTGATATGCTTTCCATTCCATTTATTCCATGATAAAGAGACATCCTTCGCTCCTCCATTACCTTGTATATGTTTTATTCAAAAAGATATTTAGCCAAAATGAACAGGCATAGGGAATGGGGCTCCCCATTTAGTACCCCACAAACTGATTTAAAGAATTCAAAACATTTCCTTATGATAGATGTAGAAAGACAGGAATAAGTGAAGCACAAAAAAATATCAGAGAGCCACTCCTAAAACCCACACCTAATCATCAAAATAATGAAAAATCACCACTCCTTTCAGTTATAAGATATTTCCATATCCACCTGTAGAATTAAATTCCATCCCACTGACTGCCTATTAATATCATTCACCAATTCACTCGCAATCCCAAGGTCCCCTTGTATACTATATCCTTTAATGAAGCCATGATTCTCTCTTGACACTAGCTGTGGAAGGACTCTGCTCAGCCTTTTTGAAATAAGAGAATCCAAGATCATATAAGAAACATTACAAAGACAAATGGAGAAATATTTCCCTATACTTTTGGGATATTTGTCCATTGGAATGAGAAAAATTCCAGAAGCACATACATCTCTGTTTAATGAATCCCCATTGAAGTAATCTTGAACCGCCTCCACCACCTAAGGACCAACCACCTCCCAAGATGAAATATAGAACTCCCCTAAGAAAGCATCCATCCAAAGAAAACTATCTGGGGAATGTTAAAAATTATATCATTGACATCCTCTTCTATAGGTAGTGATGATTGGTTAATATTATCCATATCATTATGTAATGGAGTAAAGCTACCTAAAAGGTCTTCCTCATTCAATGATCCCTATGATTCCTTGGCCCTCTCAGTGATATACATTGTATGAAGTCTTTTGAAGCAATCCAACTCCAAATGAACAGTTACCTCCACATATGTCGTGAAAACAAAACCAACCCCAATTTTTCATTATTTATTTAATTCCTCTTAACATTGAATTAAATTAAATAAAACCTCCATTTCACAACATTTAATTAAATCAATTTTTAAAACAAAATTTAATTAAATAATTTTATTTGAAAATTAAAACTTGGTAAACCACACAGTTTGAGTCAGAGAGTCTGAAAAACATTGTCCAAATAATGTGTTCGCTACTGGACACCTATTTTATCACACACGGCTGACCCGCACGGTTTGACTAAAAGTGTGAAACCCTTTCAAACGTCACTGCTTGGTATGTTTCTCCCAAAACCCATCCATTTATCTTGGAACTACTTTATCCTTTACCCAAGCCCGATATAAACACATTTAGAAGATCCCAACTCAGAAAACATTATCTTGGAGAATGATTTTAAAACTGAACCATCATTAAAATGAAAAGGCTAAAAAAATTTCATGTTTTGACCTGGTTCAAGAAGACACGAGACATTAAAATTCATTCCATTAAATTTAATTATATAAATAGGTTTATTTTTAATAATTTAATTTTAAAAATATTTTAATTTTTCAAAAAAATTTCCCAATATTATTAATTAATTAAATGAAAATAAAAAAATTACTTTTTTTATAAAATGAAAAAGTGATAAAAACTAGTTTTATATATTAAAAATAGCATTTATGATATATAGTTTTACTCATTAAATACATATTTTAGCAGAAAAAATCTATTAATTTTTTTTATGTTATACATATTTCATTATATACCAACAAATATTACGATTTTGGTAAAAAATAAATTAGCTACTCAGAAAAAATATTTCTTTTGAGAAATAAGAAAACCTAATCTAAGGATAATTTGGATATGTTAAATTAAAAAATTATTTTGATTCATTAAAATCAATTTCTAAATTTTTAAATTTGGATATTTAATGAGAAAAAATATATATAAGAACACTACTTTTATTGAAAAATGATGTTTTTTTTCATTAAGTGTTTTTATTTATTATTCATTGTTATCATAATGAATTTAAATTTTTTTGATATATTTTTAATATCATATATTTTCATAATTATAATTTAAATGTGATCGTTTTAAATTATTACACTTTAATCATTTATTGGATAAAAAGGAATATTTTTTTAATATTATATAAAATTAATTATTTGTCCTTGAAATTAAATAAATTTAAATTTATTAATATATTTTGACATTATAATGTTGTTATTCAACTTATAAAATAGTAATAATATTCATCTAATATATGATGTCTCTTTTTGATCGACATTTCATTTGATTAATGTTATTAAAGAATATATTCAATTAAAAAATATATTATGAATTCTGGGGGTGGTCTAATGGTTTGAAATATAGTATTCCTTAAATTATAATTCATTTAGTAAATATAATAAATTTACTAGAAATATTGAGAAAAATGTAATTTTTCTTTTGATATATGTTATTGGAGAATATAAATTCATATGTACATACACACATTTATTTACATACATAAATATATATTATAAAATAATATATATGTATATGTGTATAAAATATCTTAATAGAAAACATTCATAAAACATACTATAAAAAAACAAAAACTATGAAACAAAAACCACTATATCAAAATATATACTAATATATTAGAAATTTATTCATGTAAAAAAGGGATAATCTTATATATGTATTGAAAAAAATTTGGAATTTCCCAAATTTCATATCTATTTTAGCTAACTCCCAAAACATAAAGTATAATTCCAAATATTTCAAATACAATTGAAGGCACTTTAAAATATCTCAAAATTTAACATCTCACGTAAAAAACCATATAATATATGAATATTAGTATAATATATGCTTTGAAAAATTAATTATATACATTATATCATTAACATCTTCATATCACCCAATCTTATTCTCTAGAAAATTAGGACTTTATAGAGGATAATTCATCATCTTCATTATTTTATTAAGCACCCCATAAACCTCACCTATATCGTTAAGGTATTTACAAAAACCCAAAGAACTATATTCATTTGAATAATCCACATGTTTGAAATTTGTTTTCTATAATCTAATATATCTCTTTAAAATTAATAATAGGTAACAATGAATCATTATTAATTATATTAAACCATAATTTCAAGTACATGATATAGGAAATAAGATCACTAAAAAATTGAAATAGGAAGTCTATAATTGTAACATTCATCCACTTATTCAAATATATTGAAATTTATTGATACCAATACATCTAAATAAAATATTAGAATCCAATCATTTTCACTTTAACATCTAAAAGTCGTCCCTTGAAACTATGCATAAAAATTTCCATAATAAATTCTCAAATAATGATAAAACTGTTCATATATTTATGTCTCATCTTACCCCTTTTGATAACTTTATCTTAATACATGTCCATCCTAAAAAATATCAATACCATACTAAGTAAGAATCATGTATTTTTACCCCCTTATATAATATATTTCCCTACCTTTGTAAATTTTTTTTGGAATACACATAATGAGTCATTATGTTTTGTTTTTACCCCTTAGAGAAAAATAATTCAAAAAATATATTAGAGTGGGGACCATCACATTACACTATTGAATTTAATGGATGAAGTTGGATAATTTTTCTTCAAACACCATGGATTAGAATTTACCTCCCCATTTGTATGAAAATTTTATTTATTATCTATGTTATTCTTTAACACCTTTTTTAGCTTAGGAGAACTCAAATTTTTCTTAACTTTACAGAAGTGACATACTAATACTTCTTTCATTTTTCTACTACTAACATTTTCAATTTAAGAATAATTTACATTGCAATAGTAAAATGGTAGTTTATTTTTCATCATCATTTATTTAATCCATTTTTATTATGATAAATCACTAAACCATTACATAAGTGCATAATGTGTTCCACTCCATCCAATGTAAATAATATCCAATTTTTTATAAATATACATACTTTTCATATAAGGTTTTATTTTCATCATTCTTTCTCCAACCAGAAAAAGGTGACCCCTAGTTATTATTTTCACAAATGAAAAAGATTATTTTTTCAAATTCATCACTGTAAATTAAATCTAATAATATAAAACATCATTCTATTAATCATATTGTAGACACATGAACATTAATTTTTTTCCATCCCATCAATAAATAAAATATTCGTCAGTGAAATATTTTGATATCATATGATTATTGTACTAAATATAATATAAATTGAACTTCGGTTATTAAAGGGTATCAGTGGGGTAAAAACATATTAAAACCCTTAAATATATTAATATATCCTATCATATTATATTAATATCAACTTTTAAAAACACATAGATGGTTCTTCTAGGATGTTTTCCGTACAAATAAAATAAAAATAGATTTATATATATTTATAATTTCACTATTGGGAATATTAATTAATATCCTTACTTATTTGTGGGGGTATAATATTAATAAAATATTCAATAAAGTGACTCATCTAGTGAAACCTTCAACAAACCATTTCAAGTGGTAGAACGTAATTCTAAATAACTGGACTATAATATCAAGATTAGGTCTATTATTTTTGGATTCTGTTGAATTAAAACTCCTAATTATTTTTGATTAATAATATGTGGAATTATATTAATATTGGAAATTAAACAACAAATCCTTCATAATTACTCGATGAATCTATTGAACCAACATTATTAATAAAAAAGATAATTAATTTGAATAAATCATATTATCTAGTTGTTTACACACACTATTATTTACTATTTGGAGTATCAATTATTCCAATTATTCTAAAAAATTTACTTTATACTCACAATACATTCTTATTTATACTACAATTTATTTTAATATGTTTTAAATCACTATTTTAACTGTTTTTACATTCAAATCAGTGCTCCAAAAAAATTCGATATTTCATAGATTCATATTGGTTTTGTATAAAAATATATTTTAAAATGTAAATTTTAACCTAACATTCCACAAGCACTTTAAATAGATATATTAATGTTTTAATTTGATTTTTGTTAGCATACTTGAATATCATCATTATATAAGAATTAGATTTAATTTTAAAACATCTTCTTTGAGAAATAGATAGCATAATATATAGAGTTCATAAAATAATATTTTCTTTCTCCAAATTTTTTATTACAAGAATAAATGTATATTAAACCATATCAAGATCCTTGTCATTTTTATATAATTTCATCTCTAAGACAATATTCATCTTTTTCAATTCATTTTGAATCATAATCAACATTTTATTCTTTTTGGTAAATAATGACTCATTTTCAACATTTTCATTCTTAAAATATAATTATCAACCATTATTAAAACTATTTATTTAAATTTCCAATTGATAAATATTTATGAGTCACACCCCGAGTTCAATAGTATACAATATATATATAAATATATATCGTACTGAATTTAATAACTATTTTTCTTGTTATATGTGTATACTTATTCATCCACTATTGTGATTGTTATTGGGTTTTGTGGAAGTGGTCGATCCCATTCCCAATAATGAATATTTTTCCCCATATTTTTATATCACGTCATTACTATATGGATTAAACCATAGGATTCCATGAGATATTATCGATCATGATAATGATAATTGATTTGTATATATAAATAATTACCTAGTTTTGAAATTCTAATTCATCGAAAAATAAGATAAACTATTCTCACCATACCATCATTCTATATGTGTATTCAAGGGTACAATCTCTATAATGGGGATTTAATCGTGCTCCATGATCCAATGAACATTATTGTAGAAATACTTTGGAGGAAGAACAATTGATCAAAATGCTTGTTTTTTCTATTACCAAACACCAAATGAATCAATTTTATGTGATAGGATTACATGGGAGTCTTGAGGAGGATAATATCTCTCTATTATTCCGACCATGATAGGAGAAGTGATCTTAAGGGTTAAGAGGATTATTCTAAGAATTCATTGTGTGGAATTATTCACAGGGCTAGAATATTATTTTGAGAATGATATTGTTGGCTATTTATAGAAATAGTGTTATAGAGTAAATAATTAAACATGGGATGTTATTATTTTCAAAATCTGTAGTGAACCCATGTATAGATAATAAGATTAATAATTTTTTTATTTATATGAGATGTGATAAACACATTTATAAATAAATATTATTTTCCTGAATAAATAAATTAATACTTATACAAATAATATTTAATATGTAATTTATCACGATACTATTAGTATAGGCACAATAATTGTTACACCCCGAGATTTTATGAAAAATATTCTTTTTAATTTCATTCATGTCTTCTGTTGTACGCTACACCAAAAGGATCTTTCACTACACGCATCACAGATTTGGATTGCAGTACATGCAATCTCGACCTTCCATGATAGTGTGTGTTGTACGCAATATTATGTTTCACTAAATGATATATTATTATAATATTATTATGATCTAGCAGTTTTGAAAACATTCAATTTTTGGTGAATAGTGAAAACACTGGGTTACTATTTAAAAACAGACTTTTTATTTATATAATTATTTATTTTATTTAAATTTATTTTAGGTCAAAATTGATACATAATAACTATATATGTTCAATGTAATTCATTAGAGTCATTTTATAATAATTCTAGATATATAAAAATTTAATTGATCTTTTTACCGTCTTTTACCCACATCCTAAGAGAATTTGAAAATTTACATAAAACGTAATTTTACCGCTTCTGTTAGTAGAACTTCAAAAATCTGAGAGACATAGTTAATATCAAGGAGTAAAATGTGGTTTAATAAGATAAAAATAATTTTTGGTGAATAATATCTTTTTACTTTTTTTAACCACGATTAAAAGTAAATATTGTAATTAAGGGTAAAAATGATTTTATTATTATCCTAACACATGTTATAATTCTATTGGACAAGTTTAATTCGACCAAAAACATCTTTATGAATAATATATGTCCATTTAGGACCACTTTGATTAGATTAGGACACTTATTATTATTTTATTTAAAGAATAGTTAAAATAGTTAAAATCAATGTTTAATAAATAAGACATTTTTAATATAGGGTTATACATAAGATAAATTTGACTATAAATAGTAACTAGAAATATAAAAATATATCATTCATAATGGTTTTTTATTTATAATTTTTATACATTATATAATTTAATTTATTTTTGACACAATGATGATGCAATAATTATTTTATTAATGAAATATTTACATAATTGATGTTATAAATACCAAAATAAATGTTATTTGAGACATTTTATGAATTACAGTAATTTTATATGTTAATATGAAATGTTAGTATTGAATTAATTAGCACTTTTTGAAATAATCATGCTCTTGTGAATTTTACAAAAATCAATTACCAAATATTGTCAAAATTGACATAAAATAGTTTTTAAAACATATATTATATTATTAATTGATATTTTATTCCTAAAAATCAAAGTTTCAGAAAAATGACTTAGATAAGGTTATCTATATTAATAATGAACAACTTGGGGTTCTTTTGGCTTGTTATAGTATGTTTATTAACCATATAGTGTATTAAAAAAAGACACGGTAAAAGTTAAATTATTTAACTTAGAGTTAAATCTAAATGATACAGATAAAATAGGAACCTAAACATTCCTAAAAACTATTGGTTGGGAGGATTTCGACCCATACCCACCATATAATTGAAATATATTAATTTGGAGATATTAAAAACTGAATATGACTTTATTATAAAATAATATTTTATGTTTTCTAAAGGTGCCCCTCTCCTCCCATATAAAAAGGGAACCCCTTCCCTCTTCTCTTCACACCCTTTTGAGCCTTGATGCTCAGACATAACTTAACAATTCCTTTTCTAATCCTCAATAGTTACCTCATAGATGTTCTGGTCTTCTCAAAAGTTCATCTCTAGTGCCCTAAGAAGAAGTTAAAATGAGGTGCGTCGAGGAAGAGGTAATCTCTTCTACCGACTCTTTCAAGTTTCTTTCTTCTTCTACTTTCACTTCATTATTTGTTTCATTATAAAGTAATAAAATCAGTATTAAATAAATACTGATATGTTATTATGAATATGAAACAACCCTATTTCACCTTCTATCCATCCTACGGAAAACAAAATCACCGCCCATGCGTGCGTACGAAATATCGTCTCCACGCCATGGTGTAATCTGTTTTCCACCACAACCTTATATGGATGGGTATAATGGTGTAAATAAATAACTATATATGGTTATTGTAAATTTGTATTGATTATGTAATATTATACATACACTTCAATACAATTCTATGATCATGGGAATGATATCATCGCTCGTGCGTACGCACGGACTACTGTCTCCACGAACGCGATGAGATTCATTTTACATGATTAACCATTCAAGAATGTTTATAAAGTATATATAATGAATAATAATTAAATATATGAAATAATGAAGAAATTGGATTTATGTATATATATATATATATATTTCATCTACTTACTTCCATTCAAGTCAATAAGGAAAAGAAAACAACATTCATGCGTACGTACGGCCCACCGTCTACATGAACGGTGTATTTGAATTAATTTATCTATATTATATAAATATATATATTGAATATATATGTTATATATATAATGATCTACATTTTTTATGATATTAAATCATGATATAATTAGTAATAATATCAAGAACAACAAGTCCAAACACGTACGATAAATAAAACGTTTTACCCAAAACACTGCTTTAACATGAAATTTACAAAGAATGGGAAATAAAAAGTCATAAGTGAACCAGATATGATATAATAACAATTAATATGATTCTATAATAAGTCGATGTCATTATTTAAATCATTATACAGGTGTTTTGGACATGTACTATGCATATCGGATCTAAGGTAAGCGATAAATTTTCCAATCTCGTTTTTATCTAAGATTGCTTATTTGTAAGTATTTACTGGGGTCATATTTATTATCATTGTCCCTATTTTCTAAAAATGGTTTCATGTATGTTTAAATAAATTTTTATCCATTTTTTACTTTTACTACATTGTATATAAGGAATATTTCTTTTGTTTACCATATGAGGTAATTTTCGTCTTTTCCGACAAAAGTACGAGAAGAATATTATTTTTAACTTATATAGCATGAACGGATTTTTACAGTTTCATAACACCTTTTATTTCATAAATTTTACTCAACAAGATTTCATGGTTATTTTAAATAAAATAATTTTTTTAAATTGCATGGCATTTTGTGAAAAGAAAATGATTTTTAAGAAGAAAGGACATTTTCCTCAAGATTTCTTTTCAAGAGTTTTATCAAAACCATTTTTCATATAAAATGATATTATTTCATACGTTTATGTTTCCAATATAATGTCTCTATCATTTACATGGTTTCACTTTTATTATGATGAAATGATATCCATTTTTTCTATATGCATTTTGTGATGATGGGATGATGTTTATGAAACCCATTTTATTCTTTGGGTTGTGATGGATGTTTTATGTTTATTTTGTGGTACAAGTAAGAATGATTTCATTATGAGATGGGTGGGACCTATTAATCCATCCAATGCATTGGGTAAAGATTAATATCTCATTAGATAGACATGACTGGAAATGTAAGTTAATCTGATTCAGTGTTACATGACTGAAACGAGGAGTGAACTCGATTCAGAATGGGACTTTGTCCACTAAATGGTCTTGGTAGAAATTCCTTTCCACTATGGAATTCATATAACGTGCTTAATGGGTTTCCACAACTTCATGTTTTATTACCATGCTATTTTGTCATGATTGATGTATCCATTCCCTATATACTGCTATGTTTATGTCATTTCTCATGATTTTGATGTTTAAACATTATGTTCATGTTTTTAAGTTCAAATATATATGGTTTATTTTATGTTCTCTATGTTTACCGTTAATGGGAATTTTAGCTCACCCTTTTTATGTTTTCTTTTCCCCATGATTTAATGAAAGGCTTTAGGTAAGAAATAAAAAGGGATGATCATTATTGGAGATGTTTAAGATCTTTCACCAAGATTAGAAGATTATATTTCGAGTTTCCAAAGTCACTAAACTATTACGGTCCATTGGTGTTTGTTTTTTTTATGTGTTAAGTATTCCAAAAAATTAATGTAATGTCCATGTACGCCATGCTTTGGGTCTCTACAGTTGGAATCAAAGGGAGGTTTAGTCAACCTTTGAAATCTAGGATGCGAGAAATTTAGTGAGATCCTTATATGTATTTCTATGGTATGTCTACGGATTTACCTAAGGTTAAGTATATGTATATGTTATAGTCCTAGATTCATGGTAACAATATTATAATTAAACCTAAGATGTTAGATATTGAAGGTACGCCCCTTTATTATGTTTTTTTCCTAGCATAAGTTTTTCCTCTCACACTGTTCTTTTTGGGTTTTAGACGATGGATGGAACCCGAAGGAACCGTGTTGATCAATGTAATGGACAATGCAATGATTGTCCTCCAAGGCAACCAAATGTGATGGTAGATGGACTAAAAATTCTTATTTCTATACTTACACAATCTATGAATCATTATGGATTTACAAATGATAAGAGAAGGGAATAATATTCTATTGAGTCCTTCATGAGGCAATGTCCACCGTCTTTCAATGGGTCTTCTAATACACTTGTTTCTAAACAATGGATCGGTACCATTGAAAAGATATTTTCCATACTTCTCTATTTAGAACATGAAAAAGTCAATTTAACAGGTTACTATTTAGAAGGTGATGTAGACTAGTGGTGGACTCTAATTAAGAATACAAGGCCCCAATATGAAATTTAATCCATGGAATGGGACAAGTTCATGAATTTGTTTTTTAGTATGTACTTCCCTCGTATTCTTCAAACAAAGATGGAAAAGGAGTTCCTTGAGCTTAATCAGAAGGATGATGAATCTATTGGTATATACGAAGCGAATTTTACAAGTCTTCCAAGGTTTGCATCTGGCTTTATCATCCAACCTGAATGTAATGTTGATCGATTCTTTAGTGGCTTAAAACCAAGTCTTCAAAGGGAATTAGCTATAAGAGACTACAGTATCTATGAAGAAATTGTGCGTTGTGGTATCAAAGTAGAAATGGAAGTTGGTGTCCTATATCCATCTAATAGTTTTCACAAGAAACGAATGATGGAGTTCAAGGAGAAATCTTAGAATAATGGTGAGATGAAGATGAATGTTTGTTTATGCCCAATGTGTGGAAAGAAGCATGGTGGAGATTTTATTAACGGGAATATAAAATGTTTTATGTGTGGAAAAGAAGGTCATCAAGCAGATGAGTGTCAAAGTAATGGAAAAAGGGTTGTTAATGATGCGAATAGAGAAAACAATATAGAGAACGCACCACCAACACTTCAATGATTCAAGTGCAAGGAAATGGGGAAGGATTTTAATCAATGCCCTAATCGAAGGGTTATTGTTGATCAACGTGAGAACCCTATTGAATAAGGGAAGTCACATGCGATCACTATTTGTGATGTTGAGTATGAAAATGATGTTGTGTAATGATTAAGTGTTTATGTAATGGGATTTCAAAATAGTATCATGGAATCTCATTTATGGAATTGTGGAATTTTGGAATATCTATGTATTGGTCCATTGTGGGTTTCCATAAGAATATGGTACTAGTAACCATGAAAAGCGATCGTAATATTTTTGAGTGAAGATGATATGTGCATAATGAAGGGATAAGGAGAAAATGAAATGAGCTCGAGACTAATATCATGGTTAGAGTATATTGAAATTTTCGGATTTTGGTTAGTGGAGAGAGTAAAATTTTGACTGAATTCATGTTTTCACTAATATTCAATGGGTATTCATTTTTCAAGAGAATACATGATTAAGATATTCACATGTTTGGAATGTGACCAACAAGATATATCATATGATATATTGGGGATAAATGATGTTATTCACATGCTTGGTTGATGACATTTATAGTAATCATTTTCTTCATACTATGAGATTGGAAAGATGTATTTTGGATAAGTCTAAAGACTAGAATGGATTATGTCAGTCATCAGATAGTATTGTTTAAGGCTAGAATTTTTTTTGATATTATTTCTGTAATATTATAATATTATAGTTTTAGAAAAAGTACATCCCAAAGGATAAGCGATAACTCGTCGTGTCGGACAGGGTTGCAGGAATCGAACCCACAACTGAAGTCCAATAGGCCTTTATTGCCTACCACTGGCCTTCATGAAGTCGCTGGTTAGTAGAAACTAGTTTTATATTATTATACAGGAGGATAGATGAAGTATAAGTCCATTTTGGAACCATATCGGATTAATCTCACCATAGATGGAATTATGTATATAACTTTTGCTAACTTATGATTGAGAAAGATAGAATGACCTTTCATTATATCCCATGATCTGCTAAAACTTCGCGAAAGACAAATTCAACTTCATTTCTTTAATAGATGAAGTGTAAATTGTTCATGGCATGAACAACGATGAGATTATATAGAAATAAAGTAAGTATTTCCTCTAATTAAAATTCTTTAACTTTAGGTAAATGATCTTGAAAACCAAAAATGTTTTCATACTACCCTCATATCCGATAAATCATATGGTACCTTAGATAATCACAAATTTATGGCTTTGTGATTGTTGGCCTTTTCATATCCATGTTCTCTACCACTCTCCATTTGAACAAGATGGTTAGATTTCCCTTCTATTTCCATATTTTCACCTATGTTATCCTATGTGGAAACCCATTGATTAGTTAATTATGGTAACCATTATGTTTCATACATTAGTTTTTAAATAAATACTTTGGTATTCCTTTTTATGATGTGGGTTTCTATTAATGAAACTTTCGAGTAATAAACCATTTATAACCCCGATGATTTTCGAGGGAAAATTCATTTTAAGGGGGTAGAATGTAACACCCCGAGATTTTTTGAAAAATATTCTTTTTAATTTCATTGATGTCTTGTGTTGTACGCTACACCAAAAGGAGCTTTCACTACACGCATCCCAGACTTGTCTTTCATTACACGCAATCACGACCTTCCACGATAGCATGTGTTGTACGTAATACCAAGTTTCACTAAACAAGATATTATTATTATATTATTATGAACTAGCCATTATGAATAGTAACAACCACCTTTTGAAATTTTATTTTTCAAAATGTAATTCATTTTTTTGATTTGGAATATCGAAATTATCCTAGGGTGAATTTTTGGTTTTTTCTGAAAACATTCAATTTTTGATGAATAGTGAAAACACTATGTTACTATTTAAAAATAGAATTTTTATTTAAATAATTATGTATTTAATTTAAATTTATTTTAGATCAAAATTGATACATAATACCTATATAAGTTCAATGTAATTCATCAGAGACATTTTATAATAATATTAGATATATAAAAAGTTTATTGAATTTTTCACCGTCTTTTACCCACCTCCTAGAGGAATTTAAAATTTTACATAAAACATAATTATACCAATTATGTGAGTGGAATTATGAAAATCCAAGAGACATAGAAAATATCAAGGAGTAAAATGTGGTTCAAAAAGATAAAAATAATTTTTTGTTAATTGTAACGTTTTACTTTTTTTAACCACAATTAAAAGTAAATAGGTTAATTAAGGGAAAATGATTTTATTATTACCCTAACACATGTCCTAATTCTATTGGATAAGATTAATTCGACCAAAATCAACCTTAGGAATAAAATATGACCATTTAGGTGCACCTGGATTAGATTAGGACACTTATTATTATTTTATATAAAGTAGAGTTAAAATAGTTAAAATCATGGTATAATAACTAAAAAATTTTAATATAAGGTTATACATAAGATAATTTAGACTTAAAATATTAATTATAAATCTAAAACTATTTACTACATAAAGGTATTTTATTTATAATTTTTAGAAATTAAATAATTTAATTTATTTTGGACACAATGATGATGTAGTAATTACCTTATTAATGAAATATTAACATAATTGATCTTATAAATACCCAAATAAATGTAATATGAGACTTTTAATGAATTAAAATAATTTTATAGGATAATATGAAATGTTAGTATTAATTTAATCTACATTTTGTGAACTAATCATTCTGTTATGATTTTCACAACAATCAATTACCAAATAGTGTCAAAATTGACATAAATAGTTTTTAAAATAAATATCATATTATTAATTGTTATTTTATTCCAAAAAATCTAAGGCTCAGTAAAATGACTTAGATAAGGTTATATATATTAATAATGAACAAATTGGTGTTCTTTGGGCCAGTTATAGTAAGTTTATTAACCATATAGTGTTAGAAAACAAAAAGACACAATAAAAGTTAAATTATTTAACTTAGAATGAAATCTAATTGATAAGGATAAAATAGTAACCTAAAATTTTCTAAAACCTATTTTTTAAGAGTATTTAGAAACATCCCCACATTATCTTATAAATAAATCAATTTTTAGCTATTAAAAACCGAATTTGACTTTATTATAAAATAATATTTTATGTTTATCTAAGGTGCCCCTCTCCTCCTTTATAAAACGGGCACCCCTTCCATCTTCTCTTCACACCCTTTTGAGCCTTGAATCTCAGCCAAAACCTGTTATTTACTCTTATCAACCTCTATAGTGACATAATAGAGGTTCTAGTCTTCTCAAAAGTCCAACTCTAATGACCTAAGAAGAATTTAAAAGGAGGTGCGTCGAGAAAGAGGTCATCTCTTATACCGACTCTTTCAAGTTTCTTTCTTCTACTACTTCATCTTCTTTAGTAGTTTCATTATAAATTAATAACATAAATATTACTTATATACTGATATGTTATTATAAATTATAAACAACCCTATTTTGCCTTTTATCCATCATATAGAAAACAAAATCATGGCACGCGAGTAAGTAAGGAATACGGTCTCCACGCCGTGGTGTAATCTGTTTTCCACCACCACCTTACATGAATGGGTACAATGGTGTAAATAAATAACTATATATGTTTATTGTAAAGTTATATTGATTATGTAATATTATACATACTCTTAAATACTATTCCATGATCATGGGAATGATATCATCGTTCATGCATACGTTCGGACTACCGTCTCCACGAACGCGATGAGATTCATTTTCCATGATTAACCATTATAGAATGATTATAAAGTATATATAATGTATACTAATGAAATATTTGACATAATTACGCTAATATATTTATTTATAAATATATATATATATATATATCAACTACTTAATTCCATTCCAGTTAATAAGAAAAAGAAAATAGCATTCTTGCATACGTACGGCCTACCGTCTCCATGAATGGTGTATTTCATTTCATTTATCTATATTATATATATATAATAAATATATATGATATATATATATCATGATTTAAATTCGGGAAATAATTAAATCAGGATATAAGTAGTAATAATATCAAGAACAACAAGTCCAAACTCATACGATAAATAAAAAGTTTTACCCAAAACGCTGCTTTAACTTGCAATTTACAAAAGAACGGGTAATATAAAGTCATAAGTGAACTATATATGAAATCATAACAATAAATATGATTCTGTAATAGGTCAAAGAAATTATTTAAATCTTTATACAGGAGGTTCGGATACGTACGATGAAAATTGGACCTAAGAAAAGGGATAATTTTCCAATCACATTTTTATCCGAGATTGTTTATTCGTAAGTATTTACTGGGGTCATATTTATCATCCATGTCCTTATTTTCTAAAAATGGTTTAATTTATGTTTAATTTCCTTTTAATCCATTTTTTTACGTTTACTACATTTTATGTAAGGAATCTTTCTTTTGTTTACCATATGAGGTACTTTTTGAATTTTCGGACAAAAGTACAAGAAGAGTGTTATTTTTAACTTATACGGCGTGAATGGATTTTCACGGTTTCATAATGCCTTATTTTCATGATGTTTACTCTACATGATTTCATGGTTCTTTTCAATAAAATAATTTTCTTTTAAAATTGCATGGCATTTTGTAAAAGAAAATGATTTTTAAGAAGGAATAATATTTACCTCAATAATTCTTTTCATGTGTTTTATCAAAACCATTTTCCATAAAACATGACATGATTTCATATGTTTATGTTTCAAATATAATGTGTCTATGATTTAAATAGTTTCAATTTTCTTATGATTAAATTATATCCATTTGTTCTATTTGGATTTTTTTATGATGGGATGATGTTTATAAAACCCATTTTATTCTTTGGCTTATGATGGATGTTTTAAGTTTATTTTGTGTCACAAGTAAGAATGATTTCATTATGAGTTGGGAGGGACCTTTACCTCTCTCCAATTCTTTGGGTGAAGATTTATATCTCATGAGATATACATGGATAGAATGGTATATTAATCTAGTTCAGTGTTATATGATTGAAATGAGGAGTGTACTTGATTCAGAAAGGGACTTTGTCCACTAAGATGATCTTGGTAGCAATGCCTTGGATACTATGGAAATAATATCATGTGCTTAATGGTTTTCCACAATTATATGTTTTATTCCCATGCTATTTTAGAGTTATTGATGTATCTATGCCTTATGTACAGCAATGTTTTATGTTATTGCTCAAGATTTTGATGTTTAAACATTATGTTCATGGTTTTAAGTTCAAATGTATATGGTTTGTTTTATGTTCTCTATGTTTATCCTTACTGGGAATTTGAGCTCACCCATTTTATGTTTTCTTTTCCCCAGGATTTATAGAAAGGTTTTAGGTAAGAAAATAAAAGGAGAAGATCTTTATGGGAGATGTTGAAGATATTTCACCAAGATTAGAAGATTATATTCCGAGTGTCAAAATACACAAAACTATTACTGTTCTTCGGTGTCTGTTTTTTAATGATTTAAGTATTACACAAAAGTAATGTAATGTCCATGTACATCAAGATTTGGGTCTCTACACTAATCCTCTTAAAAAAAATTTGACATTAAATATTGACTGTTTATTTAAATAAACAAATATCACGACATTATTAGCTGGTAAACAAAATACTTATATGAGTCAAATTAAATAATTAATATTTTTTAAATATTCAAAACACAAATATTATCTTAAGTAACTAGTGAATGATTATATTTTATAAACTAGAAAACAATAATTATTAAATTTCATGTGATAATTACATTTAAACAACATGTTAAATTCCAAAAATAAGTTTTCCATGATTCTGGACACACATAGTGTGTGAACATTTGGGCCACTTTCACAATGGTATTAAGAACAACAACCTAAATTTTAAGGATAAAATATAAAAACATATTAAGTTACCAATAGATAAAGAACATAATGATTCAATGATATTAAACCATTTGAAATTATATACTATTTAATATAATACAATTTTATATATCACTAATCAAATAGGTTAAATATATGTGTTATAAACCTATGTATTTGATGTCACATTCAATGATTTTTTTGAAATAAAAAAACCGATATAAAATCAAGAAAATTAACATTACCATGTAGTTATGTTCCATTCACCATGATTGATATATCATTTTCTACTGATAACAAAAGGGAAATATACTTCCTTGGAATATTCATCAATGAAATATTACTGACAATTCCCCCCAATATATCCTACCTGTACATAATAATGTGTATTCCTTTATTTGAAATTAATCAATGTATATGTCCAATTATAAAAATTACAAATAAAAAAATTATCTGGACTATTAAACACATCAATAGATAGTAAAATTAAATGACATAATAAAATGTAGCTTTACATTAGTGAATTATATTCTCAAAATTTCCTACTCTTTAAAATTATGTATGTAAAATTTCATGGGAATAAATATCACCTATTGGAAAATGGCCTTTTACCCATGTTTTTTCCAAACCCTTGTGTATAGGTATAATATAAGAGAATATACACATGATTCTATAAAATTGTGTGTATATTCCCCCCAATATCGATGGTTCTAGGATAATCATGGGTGTATGTTGTTTTTCAAGACCTATACGCATGGTTTTTCTTAAACCATGCATATAGGGTTTTTTTTATAGACCTATACCAATGGTTTCTGTAAAACTCTAGGTATAGGGTTGTTTTTTCAGGACTTATACCCATGTTTTTTCAAAAGCATGAGTATAGCTTTCTCAGATTATGGAAGGAAGAAAAATGTTTTGAGACACAAACAAATTTCATCGGAACACCTATTCCCAATTTTTTCTCCCTATTTCAACAGTTTGTATAAAAATATAGATGATAATATATATTTATAAAACAATAAGCTAAATAGGGTAGTGGTAAGGCCCCAGAAGTGAAAAGAGTCGGTATAGGGATTGAACCATGGGGTCACGTATTTTGTCAAAGCTATACATACAGTTTTTCAAAACGAGGGAATAGGTTAATGGAACGGTGGAGTGGAAGTATACCAATGATTTCCAAACTGTGTGTATAGATTGAGGCTATACCAATGCCTCGATTGCACACAGTTCCATGAAACCATGGGTATAGCCAATACCCTATGTTTCAAGGGTTATACCCACTGTTTTAAACTGTGGGTATAAAGAAATTTTCTATTATTTATCAATGAATTATGATACCCACATCCATTATATGAAGTGTCATCTATTTGCGATATTATATTTTAATTGATATATATAACATATGATTAATTATACTACCTTATAACTTCAAGATTATTATCATTATAGGTAAATATCATGATCTTTCAAAAGGATGGGTACCCTTAGAACATTTCTCAGAAAAAATTTCATGTAAAAGAACAATAATTTTATTATAATAAAAATATTAATATTAGAAAAAATGAATTCATGTCATCATAAAATAAAAATATGTTAGTTATAGGATAGTCACTTCAACATACTCTCTTGCAAGCTTAAAAATAATGTTAATGGTTTTAGTAAGTTAAAGAATTAGACATTGGGCCCACAATATTCTCATCAATAGAAACTCTAGTGACCACAATATAAAATCCTTTATAAAAGTATCTAACCATGAGATACTTCATAGATATGTTATTCAACCAGTTATGTGATCATGGGCCCTTTTCTTGTTCAACCATTGATGTATTATCATAATATAATGTGATATGGTCTTTTAATACTATGTATTACACTAGGATCCTATATTATGTATCAAATCAAATATATTTTTTTATAGTATAAAAATGCAGAATATACAGATATTCTATTGTAGAATTGGGGGGAACTAGATTCTCAGAACTTTTTTATCTCATTACAGCACTATTAAGACTAGATACATTTCATTATTTTGATTTTGGATCATTTTTAATCTTTGGATTTCAGAATCATTATATCCTATGATGAATAGATCCTCATCATGAGTTTATTTTCGGATTATAACCTTATGCACCATATATACATGATGATGAACCTTACATAAGTCCAATTATGCACACCTATATCATTCTGACATCCTTATACTAAGTTAATAGAAAAAAGAAAATTAAGCATGATATATTATATGGTTTAAATTATTTATCCATTTGTATTATAATGTGATATCCTTATAATTATCCATATATATATTATATTGTGTTTGGAATGATTTACACCATGTATGTAACATCCCAGACCATGTGTTAATAAATACAATTCCTTAATTTGGCACGCCACAAGTCCTCATACGAACATTCCAATACGGTAAAGGCTAGAAACCAGCAACACAATTATACGGAGATACTATAGGGATAATATAATTTATTATTATAGAAAATCACAATATATAACACATGAAAATATATACAGAATAATATATAAGGATAATGGGATAATAAACTGTATGTGCCAATAATAAGAAAAGGGAATCATGATACACAAATTATATATAATGACAACATGTTAAGATGTCATATTAAAAAAAACTATCATACCAAAGATATAAAAGGTAACAGATATGGTCCGATATCCCAACCCAACTATAATATCCCATACTCTATCCCATCATCCCATGCATAAAATGAACCACTATTATCTTTTCATGAAAATTCACATGAAAAAATTAGTATCCACATTGTACACATGGGTCGTTCCAGTTTGAGAAAGATGTGATTACAATTCAGTAGGCCAAAAAAATGCTCTCTAAACAAAAAAAGTCTAATCCATATATGAATAAATATAGTTATGTATAAAAAGTTCTAGATAAACCAAATATTATTAGTTAAGAACCTTTAAATAACCCCCATTTATTATTAATTCTATGTGTTACTTAATGTCACCAATAAAGCTCTGACCATGTCGATCGTCTGAACAGTATACCAAATAGGCCATAATTTAGAAAACTAACAATATCATTTGATGAGTCCAATAGAGATTTTTAATGTCATGTATTACCATCATTGTCATTTATTTTATGGCCCACTGGTCAATAAACAATGAAAATTAGTCCAAGTATCTAACCATGACCCTGAACATCATTTCTGACCATCCCAACCATGATATAGAATTCCATATCCATAATCATGGAGTTAAGAACATAAATACATCCTCAAAAAACATTGGTGAGCTATGTATCCATGAGCATCAGTCAATCCTGCCAAAACATATGTAGTGGAGCATAATCCAAGAATCCCAAAACCATTATTCAATTGTCAAAAAAACATGGACCATGATTCTATAAATTCAACCACGAGCCAGCATGATATCTTCTACCATACCCAACCATTTAATTTTTAATAACTACTATGGTCTATCACTCCTAACACATATATAACTACATGAAAATTTAAACCATTTATGTTTTATTCATGTAATAAATTTATTAAATTCTCATTAAACAATTTAACAATTAAACATACCCTTTTAGAAACTTCCATTTCCTTACTATGAAAAAGAATTTATCACAGTCCACACTAAACCTTAAATCAGTTCATTCCTAAAATAACATTGACCTCCTTCATATTTCTTTAAATAAAAAAATAGATCATTATCAAATTAATGGGGCCAACCTTAATATTTTTTATTCATATTTCAAAACCTAAATAAAGACTAAGATCATAATTTTCAAGTTAAAACAACTAAAAGATCCATTAATCCAAAAAATAGGATCCATAGTATCATTTTTAATAATTATTATAAAATATTTTGGAAATTATTTTTTAATCAAAATAATTTTATCACCAATGTTAGAAACATGATATACTTTATGGTATATTTTCCTTTAATAAAAATGTCAACTAAATAAAACTCAAAACACGCCAATTAGACCATTTCAAAATCCTTATAGACAATAAAAACTTAGAATATAAATATTTCAATCATTACATAAATAATTACCATTTTATATGTAACAATTTCTACCCATTAACTCTCATAATGTCAATATCTCAATTTTTACCAACTCATTTAACTATTTTATGGGTTAGGTATACCAGACAGGTAGCCCTTGGTCTGGTCTCAAATAATTATAAGAACTAATGGTGTCTTTGAGGGGTCTCAGACCTCAATTTAATGCAGAAGATACCTTCCTTACCTATATTCCTAAAACCATAGAAAGTTTGTGCAATGACACGACCATATACACATATACAACATCAATATTTTGGAAAATATATTACATACAACCAAAATCATAATTATAGATGATTATATTCCAAACAATAACCCTTGGATCAGAATAAATTGATATTAATACTACTAGTAACAACACCTTGTAGAAAAATGTATTATTTCATTATAAGGATAAGAAAAAATACACCAAGCCTCATCTAACAAAGGGTAGGAAACCGAGTCATTAACATTCCCAAATCATTTATTCTCTCTAAAGGACACTCTAGACGACTACGAATTGAAGGAGAAACATCAATGGAGAAGATTTAAGACCGTGGTTCACACCCTAGGAAATTGGGATATATTGTGGAAGAAAATTATGCGGAGGAACCTTAAAAACTTATGGGAAAAAAATTCATTCCCCAATTTTTAAAAGCACAAAATTTGGCCACACCTTACTAAAAATGTGTGTCCCCCTTATTCCAGAAGGGGGATTGGACACATGGTTATGTTGGGCCATTCGCACAGTTTCAACAACCATTATTACGTAATGAACATCCCTTCAATACAAGGGATAGAGCTGCACGGTTCTTTGGGTAGGCCCATATGGTTTTAAAACAATGATAATTATGTGTCCTCAGTGCTATTATATACACTCCAATCTCATACTATTATATTTCATGGTTAAAATAACAATGCACCAACTGTTCAAATTGCACAGTTTAGCTTTTTTCGACAATTACATATCTTAAACCCCTTGTCACACCTTAATGACCTATAATAATCCTCAAAAAAACATCATTAACCATTAAAAATTTATTTTATCAAAAACTAGTAATGGTATTTACCGTGTACAAGAATTTGCATCTTACAATCTCCACACCTTATAATAGCTTGTCCTCAAGAAATATTCCCATAAATCACAAAGAATAAAATATAAAATATAGGGCGACAGGGCCCACCTATAAACTTCTCTCCCTCATGTTTCCCCCTAAAAATGGCTAAGATGTCAAAACAAATAGACCAAAGAAACATTCCTAAACAAAACATTTTACAAGATGTGACCCAAAACAATAACTCGATGCTCCTCAAAGGTTGCATCAAACATAATCCCAACATAGACCAAAAGAACTACAAATTGAATCCAAGGTAACAATTATAATTTCATGAGATAAAAATTTGTTTTAATAACACAATACAACCATGGAATATATGGTCGACACTATAGAGGCCCAATATTTTCTAATCCTCATGTCCAAAAATACCTATCACCAGCTTTCCTTATTTAAAAAATTATGATGGTGACCTAATATTGGTGTCAAATGAATCAAAACGTGGTTAACCAACCATACTGACCAATATAGATTTTACCCTGACATAAATTTCAATGGCCTCATTAAAAATTGCATACCTCAATCACAAGCACGGGAAAACCACCAACTCAAGTTGGAATCCTCCAAAAACCCAATCACATTCCTATTGTCAAAACCAAAACATAGATTTGTCTCTTTCTTGAGCCAATAAAAATGTTGATGTGGATGGAATTTACAATTGGTTAACAACTAGGGTTAATGTTATTCTGACCATATGTTTTATTTTAAGGATACTCCTTTTAAATTTTTGGAAACTCATCAACCCAAAATTCATAAAAGAAAATCAATTTCATGATCCCATTGTGAATCTAATGTGATTATCAGAATTCTATGACCCAAAATCCTTGATATCCCAAATCAAAAGTGTCACCCACCCTTGATAATGAAAAAAAGAACAATTTAGCACACAACCATTGTACATACACAACAAAAAAACCTTATTTCCCCTTAGAATCCCAATATCATTCCAATTAAAATACCAAATTTTCATTACAACATGACATATATGGTTTCCAATCCACCATACCCATTCCCAACATTTAGCCATGTTGAACTATCCCTGGCTCACTCATGTCAAAAATTTTATACCTCTACTGGCGATGTGTTTCTACCTTACATGATCATGATGAATTTATGGGCCAATAATTTCATCAATTACAAAAACACGCCCATTAATGTTTGCAATCAAATTATAGTGAGATTCTATATTAAAAATCACCAATATTTAAAAAAATTCTTTGGGCTCTATGGTTCCCTCCAATGCACATCAAATATTAGAACCTCATATGTCTTTTAGAACAAATTTAAACACAAAGACAATATTTTAGGTTATATGGATACAAAACTCAACTACATCTTAAAACAAACTATGAGGTCTATGAATACATTTCATTAAATATTCACCATATTTTTGGTGGAACCTCAGTAGTCTCATTCTCAACTCCACACATCAGTGATCTATTCTGAATGATGGTCATAACACCAAAAATTATAGATGACTACACTCCTTATAATTGTCCTTGTCACTTCCTTAAACCAAATTGGATCACACCAAAAACAATATAGTACCCTATAATTGTACAAGGAAGCACATCTATTACTCAAAAGGTAGAATTACATGTTAACTATTAATCTTCCCTACCTTCCTAGAATAGATTATATTACATTTTTTGAAGGCCTTAGGACTCACTTCATATATAAATTTTATCATTCCTTGATCCTTAAAATTCATGTGGAACTCTCGAGAAAAAACACAAAAACATCTCAGGTATATTTATAATGTAACCATCAGATAAATTTTTGTGTGGTATTATTGTCACCAAACTACACACAATTTACCAAAATGAACACAAAACCCACCTGTCTCACATCGAGATTGTGCACATAATATCATTTTCACTAAAAACAATGTGCACTTACTTCCTATCATGCTGCTCAGTTATTATAAAAAATTTCACATCCTAGAATGTTACCACCATGCTAAACATATGAAATACCCTTGGGTGGTGTTCTATCCTATTATCATTCCTAGAACCCAACTCTGAAACCTTTTATTCAAACATCACTAAATCTATCCACAATTCAATCTTAATGAATATACCAGTCCTTATAGATCTCCATCATCATTGGAATCTAGGCATCCTCAATGTCTCCCCACAACAACTCAACTAGAAAGACATATATGTTCCAACCATGTGAAGGCACCTACCTATGGGTGTTACATATATATTAAAACAACCATCGAAAGTGAAAATAATACCACATATCAATCCATGTGTGAAAATAATTGTTATATAGTCAAATGATCCTATCCTTCTGAAGCTGACCTTAAATCCACCCATGAACATTGAAGGTGCTTCTCTTAGAAAAAGAATCCAGAGCCTGATTTTACATCCTTAAAAAAACTGACTACATATAGCATGCATTGATTACTCCACTAAAACATCTAAATAATATTTAAATTTATAAACACACAAGAAATATCAACCTAATACATATGCACTCAATAGAACAAGAAACCCTATAAAATCCCATCACAAATCACACTCAAATATCAAACAACACCAGATCCATGAACATAATGCACATCTAGAAAATTTAACTATATACGTCTCTCTTCCTTAAAAATAATACCATAAAAAGTCATTGTTCATGGAATAGACCCCTAAAACCATTCCAAAACACACCACATATAGTTTTTTATGGAAACTAATTACTATAGGTCTCACTCCCATAGAGGCAGGACCACTAAAATGAAACAAAAAACCAAGAAAACCATTTAGAATCCAATATAAAACACACTCTATTAGTAACCATAACTGACGGTATCAAAAAACTGGTGTTGTCATTAAAAAATCACACATACAAAAGGATTTTAAAAAATAAGTATAGATAATCATTTCCAGTGTGTCAAGGTTCTATAATGTCCAATTACACTATTTAATTAAACCATTCTATTTTAAAACCAAAGCTTTTACACTTTACAAAAACTTTTTTCATACAATATTTAAAAATTCATATATTTATTAAATTTAAGTATTAATACCTTTTAATAAATAACATGTCACTTACAAGGAAATCATAAGAAACATGAGAATGTATAGTAAATTATATATTCATATCATGAAAAAAGAACCCACACACATTATTTTTACATTTTAGGATAATAGATAAAAACAAATAAATAAAAAACATCACTTTCAACTGAACCAATAAAGGTGGTAATTCCTGTCAAAGGTAAAAAAACAAAATAGACCATCAATTCCCACCCCAGGAAACTTGGGTTTTCCCTCATGCAGAGGGATACATGTACCTAGGCATGAGATCATTCCCATGACCGGATAAGATTCTAGTATCCTATCAACCTTGACCAAATTATATGACAACAACACATCTAGTGGTACCACATTGCATCATCCTATAGCAGATGCTACTAAGGATAGTTTTCCATGATGGGGTGCCATAAAACCTTAGGAACACCTTCAAATACTCAATAGGATTCCAGATTACTACATGGGTCTGAGGAGATATGATGGAGACACCATTCCTTCTTTTCAACATAAAAACAAACTGATATAACATCAACAGATTTAATAACCAGTATAAATGGATAATTAGATAGTAAATTGAATTTATGAATAAGAACCATTGGGAATCGTTATGAAATAATGATATGGATATTCAAAATATATAAAAATAAAAAAATATAACACCAATACCATAAAATGATTCTGAACATGATTCTAGGTCCAATCCTATCCCTAGTGTACCATGCCACATCCCATCATCCCATGCATAAAACAACAACCAGTATCCTATCCGGAAACTATACTAGAAACAAGAAGCATATTCATTGGTAAACATGTGTCATGGAGGCCCGAGTATGGATTGAGTAAAACATAGATGGCCACAACCAAAAATATCAAAACGAATAACTAATCCAAACAGTTTATACTGAAATACCTATTAGTTGGGATAATTTAAAATAAACCAAGTTTCATAAGTTAAAAAATTAAATTATCGACTAGTATTCATAGTAAAAGTGTTACTCAATATTTTCAATCCATAATAGTCCACTACATCTATCCAAAAAATATATGAAAGTTGAAAAATGTTGTAAACAAGGAGTATCAGTCCAAGTATACAACTACGATTAATAAAATTATGTCCAACCGTCGTAAAAATATATTTTAGGTTCACATGTCAAATAATGAGTTTTAGTATATGTACGAAACTGGAATTCATAGGAACACGTCCAATCAAAAAAACTGCGATATAGAATTCCATGTCCATACCCATCATCTCTAGATAATCAGTCCATGTTTTGAAAACTATGGTAAACCAGGGAACATAGGGCATCTGTGTATCCCACCAAAAACAAGGGAGTGGAGAAATAGTCCAAAATCCAAAAACCAGTAGTCACAGGTTGAAAACATAGAGAATTAGTCCCTGAATTCATCCACATTTAACAAGACATTAACAATCATCACCATCCATTTCATTATCAATCACTACGATGTACTATTTTTGTCAACACATATAACCTAACTACAAAATTAAAACCATTCATCTTTTATTCATATGAACTGGTACTTATATATTCATTAATTCATTAACTATTAAATATGACCTGTGAAACACTTATATTTCTTTAATATACAATATCATTTATCAATGTCCCAATGGACCCTTAAACCAAGAAATTCATTAACAATGATCTATCCCTTTCACATGTCATAGAATAAAAAAAGTGAAACTACATTTTCTAATACATGTAAGCCTCCCATTAAGACATGGTTCATAATCATCAGTAAACCAAACAAAGACCATGAACTTATCCTTAGATTAAAAAACAATAAAAGTGTTATTAATCTATGTTTCACAATTAAGATCCAAACCATTATATTAAATAAATATCTAAAACTCATTTTGAGAACCACTTTTTAACAACCTTGAGTTCAACAATAAATTTTATAATATTATCCATGTTAAAAAATAGTGTTCCCTTGTTTAAAACCACCACCATGTCAATATAAAAAATAGTTTATACAATTTAAAAATCCTATTTTGAATTTCACAAAACACAGATTATAAATATTATAATCATTCCTTTAAATATGAAATTCCCAAAAAAACCCCTTCATTCTATCTAAACAAAACTGTACACTATGATAAAAAACACCATAGGTAAATAAGGGGTTAGAGATTCATTAGGAGAGGAAGAAACAAACTACGACTCATTTAAAAAATCTAGTGAATGATGTCTAAGACATACCTGTAACATATATTCACACTAAAGGACACTATATATTCCCAAAAATTGAAGGAGAAAGATCCATGTAGAAGGAGAAAGCCCTTGGTTTACACCCTAGGATGATGGGGAAAAATTGGGAGTCAATTTCATAGGGGAAATATAAATACCACAAGGGAAAATTTGTATTTAATAAATATATAAAAGTAACATGATTTGGATACATGGTTGGTGAAACTGTGCATAAATCATGCATCTGCCTCTAAACAAGAGGGGGGATATCCCCTCATTCTTACTATTCACCAACCATGAAACGTTCAAATTTGGCTTCAATAACACAATTTCTCATCATGAACCACCAAGACTCCCATAAAACCATCATACTCAATGGGAAAAATACCTTTTCAGAAAACTAAAATAGTGTTTAATAAAAATTTAATCCAGGTCATACCTCATCTAAGGTAGAGATAACACAATTAAACATTAGATCCAATCAACTATTTTATTTTTCAATAAATAATATTTTTATAATATGGAAAATCTCTCCTAAAATAGAGGAAATTTCCTCTATTATATATTTTGAATGATCTAAATTATAAAGAAGCTTAATAGTTCACTTTTTTATTTCATAGAGAAAACATCTTTAACCAATCCATCACTAACTGTAAGAGTGATATTTCATATCCATCATGTAAAATGTCACTGATATATATATATATATATATATATATATATCACCAGAAATAAATTCTCTCCGATTAAAATACTAGTAAATAGCTAGATTAAATTTTCTAATTATTACAAAAATTGTCTTACAAATTCATTGAACATAAGATTCCACTACATTGACACTATATTTATTTAATAAATGGACTTCATTGACTAAAATACTTCTTCATCATAAATTTTTATCCCAAAAATTTCTAGTTTTGTCATATACATATCTTTTTAATGGTTCCTTTTATAGAGAGTTGCTTTTAAATCCATATACCAAATCTCATAGTTATGGATAGATTCTATTTGAATAATAATTAAATTGTAATTAATCATTGAAATTAGAGAAATAGGTTCTATAAAGTCTATTTCTTGGTATTTTTTAAACACTTATGACACTTTTTATTTGGTATATGTACATATTATTCCGTCCATGTCCAATATTCTCTTGAATATTCATTTTCACCAAATGATTTTTTTTCAAATTGAGGATTATGAGAGACCCATAATAGGTTGTGATAAACATAATTATATTTAGAATCCAAAAAATCATAATATATTTCATGGTTTGAGATCACTAATTCTTCATTTTAAAAATGAGGATCATAATTATCAACCAATAATGATTCACCATCATAGTTACTATAAGTCATGTTTTTCTGATTCCATTTCCACTATAGTGGCCAAATGTATTACCTTAGTATCTGAAACAACATCCTCCATGGGCACTTGTGAAATTTTTTAAATCACCAAATCTGGGATATCTTGAGTAGAAACTTCATCAACATCAATCATTCTACCACAATCAATTTTAGAGATTTACTCCCAATCAAGAAATGTGGCTTTCCTTCCCATAATGACTTTATTATCTAAAGGGTTGAATATATAATATTTCCTCACTTCCTTATGAAAATAAATAAATATAATATCAATGCCTCTTTGAACAATTGTATTTCTATATTTTTCCATAAAAAATTACTTGCACCCCCCTACACAGAAGATTTAAAACACGGGTTTCTTATCAATCCGAAACTAGAATAGGATTTTTTCTCTCCTTTATAAGAAATTGGTTTTGTATTTATTCCATATCTAGTAATGGATATCCAAAAAATGATAATGGAAGACTACTATGGATCATTATCTACATAAAAAATTCCATAAATTCATGATTCCTCCTTTAGAAAACATTATTCTATTATGGTTTATAAAGAAGGGTATTCTGGGATTGGATCCCAAACTCTTATAAATAATAGACAAACATGTCGTTATGATACTTACCAACCTAATTAAAAAAATACATATCTAGGATCCTAACAATTTTATTATTTATATAATTATTAAGCATGTTGAATTATCTAAAGGATATATACTTGTAACTCATTAAGAATGAAAGTACATGTCTACTCCAGTAATCTATAAAAATAAATGATGTACGAAATCCCAGCTATATTATTTACATGAAAAGTTCTACACTCATATGTGTATACCAATTCCCAAAGAAATAAAACTCATTATTTTTACTACCATAGGATGTTTTGTACTTATATCATTTTAAACATTTCATAACTTTTTTAAGTGGTTTTATATTAGAATAATAAAATATTCCATATTCATAATGATTTTTCAACCACTTCTTATTTACCTTACAAAGTCAGCGTTGAAACAACTAGGTGTAATATGAGTCACGTAAACCCAATTAATTATTCACATCCAATAATTTTTTTCATATAATACAATATGTAAAAAAAATTATTCAAATATAGAAAACCATGATATTTGGTTTCTTTGTAAAATATATATTTTTTATTTCAAAATGTAAAAATAAACCCATTTATGTCTATGATAGAAAAATAAAAAAAATTTCGTAAGAGTAGGTATATAATACATTTTTTTCAGAACCAAGTGATTATTTATTGGAAATAAAATTATTTAGTGTCCTATAACCAAGGTAGTAACTAATTCTCTCTTGGATGTTGGATGATCCACCTTTCCTCTAAAAATATTCCATAAAATATATTGTTACATTATTTTTATTTCAATGTGAGTAAATAAATATATATCTTACAAAACAATAATATGTTTCTTAGGATTTCACTCAATGTCAAATTCACATGAAAATTATATATTCTTGTTTTTATTTTTATTTTTCTTCTTATATTATCTCATGTTTCTCTATAAAAAAATGTAACACCATCCGACAATAAATTATATTTTCCTTTGAAACCAATTGTGTTTGGTTACACTCTTAAATTGTAACATAATTAAAAAAACCATAGAACTTTATATATCCATTAAACATAGCTATATACTTCATAGGTGAATATTTAGGGTACAAAATTATGAAATATATAATGAAATAAAAAATAATTCCATTATGAATAACATGACATTGATAGGATCTAGATAATGTAGCTTAATAACTAATAAATGGTAAATTTTCATTTTTTCTAAATCTTTTCTATACATTTTTATATATAATTAAATTATTTTTTAGAGAAAATATATCATTAATAATAATAATATGATAACCTCAATATTATTTATAATAGTTTGTAAATAAGTATGATAGTGGATATATTTTAGAAAATAAATTTCTTTCAATAATTTTATTTCATTATATACATTAATTCTATTTAAAATTTAAATAAAAAATTTTATAATATTAATTTGAAATAATGAACTTTAATTATAAATTTAATATTTAAATTTCTTTAGGGATGATTTTTTTAAAATAATTTTTTAAATTTGAATAGAAAAAAATTGAGCTTTCGTTACAATTATAGAATTTATAACTCTATCTAGAAGTATTTTTAACAAAAGGAAAATAATTTATTTATTGAAATATTTATTTAAGGAGTAAAACTAAAACCAATTAAATAAAATTCCAAATTTATTACCCCTTATTTTACCATTTTATTAAGATAATTAATATTTTATAATAAATGAATGTTGTATTACTCTTTTATTTTAATTAAATATTTTTTTATCAAATTTGGTTATGGATTTCTCTCAAATTCATATATAAATTACTATTATATATATAACTAATTTACCCCATAGATATTAATTAAATTTATAATTTTACCTACAATATAAATGTTAAACTAAAAATATAAAATTTCTCTTAAAATGAAATGTTAAATGTTATATCCACTCCTGTTAAAATTAATTTTTCTTATATATGTAAATATTTTCTATTACAATTGATGTAATATTTGTCATAATTAGATGAAAAAATTAAGAATTTTTTTTAAAATATATGTTCATTGAAATTTATTTTCATAGTTAAAAATTAATTATAACGGTAAAATCTAGATGTGTCAAATGGTTAAACCAATAGGTTAAATTTTCTAAATATTTAAAATAATTATTATAAATTAGTACATATTTTGTAAATAGACATATTAATTTCTCTGATCCATTATATTTTAATTTCTTGTACTATTTAAATGTGAAAAATTTCATCCCCAAATATTAACATGAAATAATGTGAAAATTCCATTCTCACCACTTATAAAAGGGACCTCACAACACCCATAACGAACATTTCCAACTATTTCCCCATATAAATATACACTAAATCAATTCCCTATAAATTCTATTCCCTTCCCTATTCTGATGGATATAGTATTTTGGACAATGACATCTATTTCATAAGAACCCTCCCGGAGAAGTTAAATGTTCTCAATCTAAGTGCTAACATTCCCCAACAATTTTTATTTTTTATTAGTAACTCTAAATTATATTTTCACACTATTTTAAGAATATTTTAGTACCAATTTAATAAATAAATAGTTTATATTATGTGAATAATTTGTGACTGACTTTCTACAATTCCATTACAAAAAATTAAAACATTGTTTCGGTGACTTTGCATATTAGTTATTCCTTGAATATACATATTTCATTTTTCAACTAGTTTATTTATTTTTATTAAAACTATCATATAATTTTATTAAACAACTTAAAACAATCTAAATTATGTCATTATTATTCTATAATATGGATATTATTCAAATATAAACAATCATGAATATATGCATCCATTAATTATGGTATGCTCATATTTGGGTCATTGTAACCAACTACATGAATTTTGATATATAGTAATTATTTGGAGTAAAATGTGAACATTGTTAATAATAATAATAAATTTATGTGGTAAATAATAATTTCATGGAATATATAAATTATTATTAAACACATTAACTAAGATATGGACATTCATTCATTAAAAATCACCAAAACATACTCATAGTCAAATTCATGTTTAATGATCATAACCAATTATCTCATTGAAAGGAATTATAAAATTATATAAATTTTTAAATCATAAGTTATAGTTATTTTAATGATATATGAATCGGAAGATTTTGGATAACAACCATTAACATAACCATAATACGAAACAATGTTAAAAAAATCAAGATTGCAGATATTTGATATTTAAAATATATATTGATAAAATAACACAAATCTGGAGAATGGTAATAAATTAATATTATAAAAGGTTATCGATATGAATATGGATTATAAATATGTTATTTTGATAGTAACTTTTTATACATGATATTTAACCATATTATTGGACGTCTAGAATTAATGTTAGAAGTTATTTTAATCACTTTTTATTTATTGAAAAAAAATCATATTAATCATCAGGATATATTTTATAAGTATTGAATAATAAATAATGTGTTTAATTAATAATATTCATCTAATTAATGTTGTTTAATGATATATATCATGTTTTTTTGTCAAATAGACTATGTTTCGAATGATAGATAATTTGCAATTCGTTCTTTCTCACATATAAATTCTCTTGAGAATGTTTTTAGATGGGGATCCCTATATGGGGGAGATATGCGATGACTACTGCCATGCCATTATGGAAACAATAACTTTGTTATCCCCCCCCATCATCATGGGAGGGACCTTCATCATAATTTAAGGGATTAGAGTCCCTCTTTTCCCTCTTTTTGAAACAAGAGCTTCTTCCCCCAATCTAGAACTGGTCCTTGTGCCCAATGGTTGTGAAGTTGTATGAAGGATTATTTAAACTTTGTTTTATTTATTTTTTAGTTAAAAACATATTTTAATCTCCTCAATTGAACCTTGTTTTCCCAATTTTCATAGTTATAGCCTTCCGTGGACACCTTTGATAGGTACGTTTTCGATTCATGGGATCTTTAGGATAGATCTAATGTAGGTTTTCTAGGCAAAATAAACATCATGATCCATTTTATATTAAAGGAAGATATGATAGAACCCTGGTCTCACCTAACTTACAACTACAATGGGTTCTATTTATACCTTAATAATTGTAATTATGACATTCATATGAAGCGAGACTCGCTTTCATTAGAGATTTGGAGGTGTTTTCCTAAACAACACCATCTATATCTAATTCCATACATTATTAGGATTCTTTAGAACCATTTAGGTAGGTTCTTATACTTCGATTACTGAACCAGTGATGTGTTCCATCTTGTTAATCCCTGAGTCTATGGCGAAATAGATGTTTCAAGGAATCCATGTGTTTTTTTTGGATTACAGTAGGAAATGAATTTCATTATAGGAAGTAGGTGGGGTATAAATCATGGGTAAATTTTAGTTTTGATTTGAATTAATTCATACATTTTTTAGAGACCTAAAAACGTGGCTCTAGATAGTAGGGCATGAAGAAGGGTGTGGTATTTAGAGGTAGAAAGGCTTTGGTGACCTTTTTTTGTAGATGAGACCTCTGATTAAGAGAATATGGGTCTAAAAATAGAGGATGGGGCTGATCATTGTGAATAACGGGATGGGATAAATTCTTTTAAGAAGTTGTATGTGGATTTGGAAAAATGGGTACATTCCATAATGGTAGACATGTGCCTATCATGGATGATCTTCTGAAGGAACCTATTCATGGAGGTGTTTTCGGAAAGAATGGAAGTCAATTGGAGATCGTAATTAAGGATTCACATGAGGAAAGAGGTAGGTGGGATCTAGGCTAATGGGTAATACCACCACTCACCTATCTTTTAAAGATGAACATTCAATGTCAGAAGCATAGTCAGTACCCCCCGAACCAAAAGGTACATCCATTTTTCATATGTTGAAGCTTTACCTTGGATGGAATTTTTTTCAGGTCTATTAAAAAAATTATTAAAACTATATAGGTGCCTAATGATGCTACAATGGGAGTGGTAAATGAAGAGGTATATAATATGATGAGGCAGGATTTAGGTGAAAAAATGTAATGGAATCTGCATGCAGGGAAAAAAATGTGGGAGGGGTGAAGCCAACATTAGGGTGAGACACACTTAATATAGTGTATTCACTTCACTATTACCTTAATGTATAATAAATATATTTCATTTCATGATATTAGAAAATCCATTTAACTGAGACACACTTATGTACTTTTGATTCTTAGGTTTCCTCCACCTTAAGGGTTTTTGGGAGTCAATTTGACCTTTTTGAGCTATGTAATATTTTGGGAAAAAATTTATTATTTTTCTATGGTGTTAAATTTATTTAGTTTCAATGAAAATATTTTAATAAATTTAGCATCTAATTCATGGGATATTAAATGAAAAATCTATTTCTTTTATTTATTTGTATTTAAATTCATGTGTTATCCAAGTCATAATGGTTTTGGTTAACTTAATTTATTTTATTTATGTTATAACGATTATGCTCAATCCCAATTGTTATATGTAGATTTATTTTGCATTGGATTTATAAATTATTATTCCTAACTCCATTTCTAGGGATATATATTTCAACCTAACGATGTTTTTATTTTTTGAATAATTTTATATTGATATACTTATGATATTAAAGTAAGCCTCCAAATTTTCTTTTCATCATTATTCATATAAGAGTGATATTAATTATATTTTTAGTAGAAATATTACTGTAAAATTGCATATTTAGAAAAATTATCCATTTTAATGGGTAAATTCATATAATCTATATACTGAAAATTTATTTACGGACATGTAATGACTCTATAACTATGATTATAAATGAGGTTCTTTAGGGAACAATACAACATGTTTTTAACCATATACCTTATTTCATAGAGTGTATTATAAAAATATAGTAGTATTTATTGATTTTGAAATGTATTGAGTTAAATATTATGCATTACTATAGACAGTGTTTCTTTTAGGGATGGTTATATAGATATTTATTCCATTTATTGATTACGAAAATATACAAAATCCATATAGTTTTCATTCCAATATATATTTTTTAGTTAGGGTTTGGGTTAGTGGTAACCTCCCTGTAATCCTACAGAAAAAATGGGGGTTCAAAACCCATGGGGTGGAGGTTATTGTCGCAGTACTGTAGCGGCACTATAGTAGTGGTGGTACTATTGATCGGAGGGCACTGTAGTGGCGGCAGGATACTGTAGCGGTGGTAGGGTACTGTAGCAATGACGGTCACTCGAGCAGTTTGGTTACTATTCACAGAATGGTCCTTAGGCCAAAAATTTGGGCCTATAGGCTATGTAATGGGATACAAGCCCACTGGGACTTAGGGAAATATAATGTGTCTCCCTCTACCTAGTTAAAAGAGGACTTTTCTTTGCTTTAATAATAAAATGAGGCTTCGGCCCCAACCTTTTAAAAAACAAATTCCAATATATATTTTGTTAATTAAAAATATATGATATTTTTACATTGTGTAGTTTATTTATTCCTTCACATTATGAATGCATTGGATATAATTTTAGTCATTTGGGGTCTGATATAGAATTGTGATGCCTTATTAGGTCTCATATGAAATGTAGATTTGTTATTTTGGTGCATCCCTACCTAAAATAAGTTATTACTATGACACTTGACCATAAGAGTAAGAACATGATTTCTATGATCATGATGAATTATTTTAGGGAATGAAAAAAATGTCCAAAATTTTAAATTCACCACTATAGAACCTCTTATTTTTATCCATGAGATAGAATTATTTTAATTTTTATCATCAGATATATTATTCTTTTTGATTCATTCTATTATGAAATTATTTATGATGGTTTATTACTAATATATTATTAAGTCTATTATTATGATGACATATTATATATGATTATTATCATTTTTTACCTTTTATAAGTGTTTGAGGACGCCCTTTATGGTTTTCCATTTCACATGGCAATGGAGAAGTTTATCAGACATGAATTTTCTTAATATATATCATGTGTAGAGAATTTATACGAGATTTTTAAGACTTATTATGGATTAAATAGTTTTATATGTAGTGGAAAAAATGTCTATTAGTTGAGATATATAAAGGATTTATTAATTAATGATGATTCATAATTATTTATAACTATAAATAGAAAAGATCGTGAGATTGAATATAAAGAAATATTTTTTATATTTCATGCATATATGATATGATCATGTTATTGATATATAAAAAAGAGTTCATAATATTTCATCACCTATCTTCAGATCTTCCTCTCCTTAGAGGGATGCTACTTAGAAGCCTTATACATGGATATAATGTTGGGATACACTTACTTGTTATTAATTTTTTACATCATATATACCGTATATTTTTCTTGAATCATGTAGTTATCGAACTTGAAATACAATGTATACAGTTGTGAGAGGTTATTCATGCTATTTCCCTTATTTCAAATCATTTATAGACTGGAGAATATCTATGTTAGTAATTATATGATGAGATCTATACATAATTCATATGGATTATTAATGTCCAATATATATAACTGATCCATGTATCTAGTTATATAATTAATGTATATTTTTGTAAATCATAATGATTTGAAAATTGATAATAAATTTTAAATTTTATATCCCTTTCTATTCTATCGATACCAATTCACCATCCATTAGTTTCAAAAAATCCTATTATGATTATATTCTAGTGTAAGTGATCATTATTCCCTTTTAAATAAACCTGATGAGGGCCTGAAAAATATTTACAAAGTGTTTAGGTTTGAAAACCTTTCAATAACATAAACTTTCATCTCCCAAATCTATTTTGTTGTCTCCAAAATTGTAAAAGTTTTGGACTTTGATTTCCTATATAGATGACTAATTGTTTCACTAATTCTAGAGAAGGATATCTGCCCTTATGGAATCATCGATTATGTCATCCCAAAACTCAAGGTAAGAAATAAAAGAGACTTAAAAAACCCTATAGAATGCATTAAATCACTGTGAACAATAGTTAAATTTAATCCAATGCATGGGGTTTTGGATTTATTTGGAAAATAAAGGATTTTTCCCCTTCCAACCTGATTTTAATTCACATACTTTAAAAGTATACATGTATTTTGTCACTTTAAATCATCATAATTGAAATTGTAGCCTAATCCTTGTGGATCAATGAATCTAAAAAATGATTTTATTCAAATAGTTTTAATATATTTAGTAGTAACATTATTTTATATAATCCAACCATGTCCTTTATCTGTTTTTTGATTCTTTATTTTATAACATATAAATCAAGATATTTTGATCATTATATATATATATATCATAATTTTGACCATATAATGAATATCTCTATATCCTCAGGGAAAATATTAGCACTGAAAGCTCCAAATTATGTGTTGATAATTTTTCACATGAATTATTAATCGACACTGGTAATAAGCTACTCCATGTCATAATATACAAGGAAAAACTCTAATAAATTCAATGATGATTTACTTAATATTACAAATAATTATACACTATATGAATGTGATATTATCAATTTAGTGGCTATCTCTTATGTAACATCAATTATACTTTACATTCAACTTTAAAAAAATAAAACATAATTTCCATTATAGTAAACTCATTTTTTAGTTTTAACATCCCTATGAAATTTATCAAATACCATCGATATTATCCATCCAATCCATTCAATCTATAAATTTCAACTATTGTTGTTGGTCTATCTATTCTAAAATTTTATCCAAATTTTATGTATTTCAAAATATACACTCTTTTGAAATTAAGTAAATATAAATGAAAACTTCTATATCTATAATTCACAAATTCTGTATTTATCATATTTTTTCTCAATACTCAAGATCTAAAAAACCATCCAAAGTTATCTAAAAAATTCTCTTACGGTGCTCCCTTACGCTCTCATGGTTACTATTTCCCTTCAGTAGTGGCCTGGAGAGTGGATGATTATATGATTCCCGGGTGCCACCACCCCATTCCTTCTTCCTTCTTCTCATTCTCCGGCTGATTTTATTCCTTGTTTGGTCTTGTGCTTTGATTTACCTTAGACAACATCTTGATTCTTGGTCGTCTTTTCTTACTCCTCACTCTACACTCTTTCCTCGATCATCGGTTTGCCATATCCCATCAATGGTTCATCTAGATCATTTCGAGTTATGATTTTCATCCCAAAGCAGTAATTCTTGTATTTGATTGTTCTATATTCAAAGACAACAGTTTCTATTGGTTTTGTTTTCGGTACTCCAAGCCTAAAGTGGTTTTGTATCACCTTCTATGTATCGATGGAGACCTGGTTCTTGGATGGTTCGGAGGTCTCACTTTTAGAGGTGTTGTGTGTACGATGCTACCGTGTTTTGTTTCTCCATTTGATGGTTCATGTTCCTAGGTTATTTCATGGTTTTATTAGTGTTTTTGCTTCTATGATGCATCTTTTTTCCCAAAATGGTTTCATTTTCAATGTTTCTGTTCTATTCGGTGCTATTACTAGTATTATCTCACATTGTTTTTCTTTAGTGTTTCTTATCTATAAATGGATTGTTTGATCATGTGTGGGTTTGATGGTGAGTGTATGTTCTAGCAGTGACAGAATCAGTGATTTCATACGTCAATTAGTTTGATATTTAGTTCCCGTCGGTGATATGGGGTAGTATTTTTTGTGTTAACATGAAGGCAGTGTGATGGTGTTTGTATGAAAACATTATGATATCAATGTTTCTCAGATCCATGAATTCTCATGTTTTTAAATTCAAATACATTTGGGGATATTTTTTGGATTTTTATTTTGGAGGGATATGAGGAACTCTTTAGGAAGTTTTTTTTTATTATTTTGAATTTTGTGTTTGAAAGAAACCATCACACCGCAAGGTTCCGATCCATATGGGGATCTGATTGGGAAGAATTTAGAAAATAATTTCAATTTATATTAGGTTGTTTGAGTGGGTATGGATCTTCCATTGAAACTAGACCTGTGCAACCCTTCTTAGGACATCTAGCCAAGAATTCATGCAATGGTTTTGGCTTGACATCATGAAATATTCCTTAGGGTGGGTAAGTTCTTATAGTCATGTTCTAAATTAACTATTTTATGGTTTTATTAGGATGGATTGTACGGTACTCTTGGTTTCTAACTTTTTCCTCAAAAATGTTTTCATAATATAATAATTATGATTCAGTCATTTCTACAGTATACATAGTTATATGGCATTCCGTTCCATTCTATTTGATTATACGATAAAATAAATTTAATTTATAAAGGTACTATATATTTTATATATGAACATATCCGAGAAATTATTATACCACAATGGAATAGATAAGATTTCATATTTTTTTATCATCTCTAAAATAAAAATATATGTATATCATCCATTTTAACATTTAATTTAGAATATCTAGATTCAAGTTCTATTAGTGGAGGTATTGATCTCCTTCATTTTGATCAAATAAATAATTAATATTTTATAAATATTTCTTTTTTATCATGAATATCTTTGTTCATGGTAATCAATGTAGAGACATGTTATGTTATCTGTTTTGTATACCGTTACGATTGTTTCAGTACATGTTGGTGAGGAAAATGGGTTGTTAAAAATATAATCCAAATTATTCGGATATTTATTCTTTAATTCATCCAATTAAATGTGTTCCATTAAATAGGAACCCATAAATATATTAATATATCATCGAATAATTTTAATAGAAATCTCACCCCAATTTCATGTGGTACCATAGTTTATTCAATAAATAAAATATTTACACAATTCAACACAAATGTTAGTTATTTAAAAATGAGTCTACCCTCAGTAATTTGGTTTAGGTATCGCAAATTATTATTTTTCAAACCCATAATAAAGAGTAATTTTTCAAAATTAATCATCCATTATAACTGAATAAATATTTTATCATTGGGTGATTTGAAGTACAAAATTGGATTTCTTTATCCCATCAAGTGATTTAAGATATATTTCGGTAGAGCCAATCTAGTATGAGTATCATATCTAATTAAAAAAATAGGAAGATTAACTATATATAGAATAAATATCTTCCCAAAAACCACAATGATATATGAATTATATACCATGGATGTAATCATTTCACCAAATAGTGTCCTCACAAACACATTGTTATACATTATTTAAGGTGGTGAATCATAATTTCTATTAAAAATTCATGATATAAATGATTGTAAATAAATATAAAAAAAATAATGAATTGATTATTATTCAGTTGATAATATTTGAAAGTTTCACCATTTATTAATCATAATCCACTTCACCAATTGTGATTACATAGCCTCCTCCTAGATAACTTTTTTTAGAGGCTATAGATTCATGTTATAAAAATTTACCATTTTTTCAGAATTTATTTTTATAATATCCATCCACAAATATTTTCTATCCTTTATGGGAGTGGGGTGAATTATTTTAGACTTTTTTGCCTAATATTTTTTAATTAGAATCTTCAAACTTTATTTTTTTTATCTTGATTGTTGGCCCAAATTACGAAAGAAAAATTATTTTTATAATCTATTTGGAAATTAAAGTACATAATTCCACATTTATTTCTAATATATTGCTAAATTATTCTTTCCAATATGTTATATATCTTTTCCATTTCTATAAAAATAAATATTTCTTTTCATTTATCGTATATATGGAAATAAAAATGGTGTCGGGCTTCCATTTCAACCTTATTGGAACAGCATAATGTTCCTTCATAGCTACAAATGTTTCTTTTTACTAAATAATTATGAGATCATTATTTTATGGTGATATTGAAATTTAAAAAAAATATAGGAATTCAAATAATCTATAGGCGTACGATGAAAATCCTAAATTGTTTTCTTCATAAATATCAGTGGAATCATCCTCATTTTTTAGACCATGGAATTCTATATCAATTCTATTATGAAGGGTTCAGGAAAATATTTATTTAAAGTAAAATCCTAGACAAGTTCCATTAAATATATAATATTTCATCATATTTAATTATATTATTAGTACCAGTCTACCATATAAATTTTGTACATTATAAATGATAAAAATTTAAAACAAAAATTTCATTCATTGATCTATATATAATAGAAAAATATATATATTTTAATTATATTGATAAATTTCTCTATATTAATTTATTTAAAATTACCCCTAAAGGAAGGTGAAAATCTCCCCACTATGGAATGAATGTTGTATTCTTATATAAATCAAATATTAGTTAGTTTTATATGATTGAATTTAATATGACATTTCATTGGGATTTGGGTGAACATAGAAATAATAATTTTCACTTCAGCTCCCATCCCATTTGGTTTCTCATTGGGGTTGTCATTATAATTTCCATAACATTAATTTTTCATCCAATTCAAAGTAATTATAGCTATTTAATAGAAACCAAAAATAGTCAATGTGAATATCTTAAATTTTATTCAATGTCATTTTGGGAACACCATTAAAAATACCTCTTAAATTATGATACCTTTATTTCATTCTATTAAATTTTGGTTCTTCGTACTTGATTATTTGTAAAACATAAGTTTTTTAGATAAATATTATTATTAATCATATTCCAATTCCCATATATATCTAATTCTCAATTTAACACTATCTATTGTGACCAAGATCAACACACAATCTTATTAAATAATTTTATATTAATTTTCATTATATCTCCCAATAATTCAAACTATAAATGTCATGAAACAACATGGGACACCCTAAAAATAATCCAACAATCCATCCCATTATAAGTCTTTAAGGGTGTTATAAATCCCCAAAAGCAGTAAATTTGTGATTGGGAATCATGAAACACTTTTTAGAATGGATTTTCAAAAACCATAATTAATATTGTCTCAGCCAAGAACCTATAATAACGTTTTCATAACATGGAATTATATGCCCAAAAATATAAATTGTCATGAAAAATAAAAATATTTGTTTTTCAAAAACTAATAATATAAAATAGATGTAAAAAATATTAAAACAAACTAATAGTGAGAATAAATAAAAAGACTCCCAATTATTCGTGTATAAATGATCAATGTAAAAGAAGTAAAATACGCGAAAGAAAAATTAGTCAAAACCTTCCAAAAAAATAAATGTCTACCTATCAACATAAGTCATTTGGGTAATTAATCAATCGTTATGCCATCGAAAAAAATAGAAATGAATATGAAAAATACCCAACACTATCAAGAGATTACATTTCATTACCTATACATTTAAAAATATTGTCTACATGCACCCGATAGGTTTATGTATGTTATAAGAAACACTAGTATAATAGGATTTGAATTTTTTTTATTTTGTAAAACATTTTAGATAAAAAGAAGCCTAATTTTTTAACAAATTATCCGAACATAATGCTTGAATTTTAAAGGAATGAAAGTAAGTACTATGATATAATAATTTCAAACTAAAAAATCCAAAAAAAATCATTCTTTAACCATTCAACATACTATAGACATAGGACATAATAATATTTATGGAACCCCAGGTCCTCATATAAAATATTAAAACAATGGAAAATCCATGTGTGTCTATAAAACAAAAACAAGGTTATTAATTTTCCTATAGGAATGGTGTCACCATTCCGAAAACACCACATCCATCTAACTAATAATGAGTACAAAACATATAATAATTTTTTGGGGACACCCCTACATGGATCCATGACCTTCTTCAAGGTATAATATATTAAGTTTTCTTCATTAATGTAAAAAAGTTATATAACAATTCTCTTCCACCGTAGATACCATTTTTATTACGTCCTTTGACTATTTAATATGTGGATTTCATTTTTATAAAATAAATTCATTAATATATAACATTTCAATTTCAATTATCATACTCAAATCATTCTAATAAATTGAATTTTCATATCAGCCTAAGATAAAATCATTTAAATCATTCATGTCATATATACTCAACTATAATGATTACAATAGATAATGTAGGAATATTTAAACCATAATTAAAATATATTTTCATGAATAATTGTATCATAAATTATTATTGAAACATGAAACCATATTCCTAAAAAATGATTAACCCTTATTACTTGATGAAAACCAAATGATACTTACTCAGTATATCCTAAAAAGGCTGGAATAAACCTAAAAATGAATTCCAAATTACACTATTTAGAGAAAATAGTTATCCATGGAAACCATGGACTTGAGGAAAATTTCATATCAAAAATAAAGGGAAAATAACTAACATGCCGATATAAAACCAATTAAATTATATATTCAGGGGGGAAAATTGTTGGAATGTAATTGGATTCTAGCCATTAAATGAGGGGTGAGGTGTTTGGTACTAGTTAGGTATATAAGTTTTGAGATAATGTGTGACAAAATTATAGGGAGTTTAGATAGTAAATTCAATGTGCGGTAAAACAATGAAAACACATATATTTTTAAAAAAATACTATATAAGAACATTTTATCGATTATGTGGACTATAGTGTGTTTCCCCCATTACAATGTCATGGAAATATTGTCTTCCTAGGTTACACTATTGGGTGGATAAACATAGAAATGTCCAAAATTAATACGGAAATTATGTCATAGGGAGATCCGTTGAATCCGCAATATCCAATTACCCAAATATGGTTACACTAAAAAATACATGTTCTCCCAGTAATATTTGAATGGTTCATAGCTGATGACTAATATTGGATATATGGTGATTTAGAAATTCAAAAATGAACTACTATATAGTATGAATATTCATTGTTATCTCTTTAATAATTGTTAGCTTATGAAGGGATTTTACACCAAGACCATTATAGTAGATGTTCTATAGAAATATCTAACCGTAATGACCCTCAAAAAAGAACTTATAATTGATGATTGGTAGTTATTGATATAGAAAAATTTAATGAGTTTTAGGTTTCTTTTCCATAAACCTAAAATTCAAAAGATGTATTTGATGATAATATCTTATGGAATATTTAATTCCCACAAAAAATGGTATTATATTTTTGTATTTTAGGTATTACATATGATACCCCATCACCTACTAAATTACATTCCAAAAGTGATATGGTAATTTTAGGTCACTATGAAAGATGATTGCAGATGGAATGTAACTCATCCACATGACCTCTTAATCCTAATTACTCAAGGGCTCTTCTAATATAGTGGTATCTATGATCAAAATGAAATTTGGTCATTTAATCAGTAGTTAAATCATAACCTAGATTGCATTCATACCCTTAAATTCTTGAGCTAATCCAATAAAGTTTTTTATAGAAACTTTAACCCACTTACAAGTAGGTATGGAAAGAGACTGAGGTAGACCACATTGATTTTTATGAATGAACATAACATAATTGAATATATATAATCATGATATGAAAAATATGATTTCATGTATCATATATAGAAACAAATAAAAATTCATCATAATATAATAAATCTTAGTAGATCTATTGTGGACAAATTAATAATATGATCAATTCATCTATAGAATCGTTCCCAAAATTAGAATGAAATTTAAGATAAATTTAATTAAAAATGTTATCATGTACCGATGGTTATGTGATGTAAAATTAAAATTCCTAAAATGATCGACCTTCTACATTTAATTGTGGTTCAGGTTATTCTGAGAAATGGTATAAATTAAATATATATTTTAATATTTTACCATTACCGTCCCTGAAAATAGACAATGTCACCAACATAATAAAGAATATGTAACAGTGGTGATCTTGAGATCATGGGTTGGGGTTTTTTTGTCACATAGTCAAGTCATGTGAGTAACATATATCACCATATAATCTCTCTAGAGAATAACACAACCCATGAATAATTTTAATGAATAATAATACAGTATATATGCATTCCCAACTTCATGTAATATTTGGATGTGACCTAAATTCAACCACCACATCATCTCATCATAGGATTCCTATCATTCAAAGCTCCATAAAAATTGAAACCCCTTTTAGGTGAGAGTAGTATATAGGGACTCCATTTTTATGATATGTTTGTCACAAACCGACAATAATAACTTTCTAGAAACATGGTGAATCAAATTTTAAAAATAATTCATTATTCATTAAAAGGAAATACGACTGCTAAATTCAATGGATCGACTTATATACTATATTGTATAACCCTGGATTCTCCAAAACACTTGTTGTTGGAATGATAACCTTTTAGAGAAACTTATGAAGTAAATATGCATATTATAAAATATTAGTTTATATATTTAGGATAATAAAATAGGAATGTCAAACCACGTAGGATTTTTTTTACATAGTGACCCATGCGGTTTTGAGAGGTATGGTTAGATTTCCAATAATAGGCCCTAAGAGGATGTTTCAAATCAAGAAAATGTCCAATATCATTTATGTTAAATCATAGTGGGTTTCCCATTATAAATATATTTTTATGAGGTTGATTTATGTGATTAAAATATATCCACATAGATTAAATTATTTATTTTTTACAACATGCACATAAAATTTTTAAATAGTTTAATTTTATTTATTCCATTCACACCCTTGTTACATTTTCTAAATATTATGACTCCTTAGGGACATGGACATTAAATTTCATGAATAACTAACAATAGTCAATTTGAATAATCACCCAATCATTTTATCTTATGTGTTTGTGATAATTAGGAAAAAAAATAAATAATTATACCCCTGTATTCATATACTAACAATAAAAAATCACACTATATAATATACTACTTAATCCATATAAATTATTTAATATCTCCAATATAATTTCAAAAAAAACATAATTTTATAGACATTACACCCATATTACATTACTTTCTTACCTAGAGAAAAGGAAATATAATAATTAGCGAGATTAAATGCTCAGATAGGTTATCTATTAGTGATAATAATATAATATCATAAGGGAGAATAATGTAAACATATGGGTATGATATATAAGAAAGAAAAGTGGAAATAAAATATATAATTCAAACAGAATGATACATATATCACCTGGAAAGAATCCAAGCATGATGCTTTATCATAAGAAAACCAATATAAAAGGATAATTCTATATTAATATTGAGACCAGAATACACATAATGACATAATTAACATAATATAATGTTAACTCCTCTGAAAATCATCACATATTATACATAGTACTTTGGTAGATTAGGTTCACTATCTAATTGAATAATTATAAATTTGATGAGATATAAATAATTACCCAATAAATTGGATGGATGCATAATTCCCTACCTAACTATCACATTATATTACGTAAATTGATAATTTTCCTATATAGAAAGAATTTATAACATCATCAATGTAATATTAACACAATAATGAAGTGGGTTTCATCATAATTAAAAAAGGCATAAACATATACCATCTATTGAAATATGTTGAATATATTCCGAAGAACACAGAAAAATCTAATAAATAAATTTTATAATAATGTTGTAATTGATGTAAAAACATCGTCTCAATAATAATGATTCAATTTTCACCATGTAAGAGATCCATAATTGTGGTCTTTTAAACACCTTTGTTTAATTTCCCAAAACAATTGTATCATTTTAATACTTGGGAAAATAATGAAACATAAATCCTATGAGGGAAATTTTTTTGGAAAATGAAAATGATAATTTGATTAAAAAGTAAACGGGTATTAAAAAATAGATTTGTCATTAATAAAAGAGATTATGTTATGAGTCATTTTCTTTAGTCATTTTGAAACAGATGAATAGAAATCATTTTTAAAAAATATATTTAAATTTTTATATGTATAATTGAGGATTTAAATATTTATAGTGGTTTATCATGGGGATGTGTGGCATTAAAGACGTATCCTTGATTATGAAGTGGAAGGATAAAAAATTTATACCCATTAGTGGATCCTACATTGTTATTGTAATGTTTAATTTCTTTTTGAAATTTTTTAAGGAGAAATATGAATGTAATAAGTAATAATTGATTATTTTTCAATATTTTAAGGGAAAATATTGATATTAAGATGAAATCATTGAAATCTTGGACAAAAATTTCATTTAATATGATATGAATTATTTTTAAAATAGTTTAATTTTAAAAAAGTCAAAGAATTATTCAATAAATAATATTTTGAGTCAAAATTTATTTTGAAGTATATAAAAATGTAATAAAACATCATATAAGAGATGAATCTGAAAAACAAATAACATAACTCAAGAAATCATTTCAATAATTGAGAAAAGACATTTTTTGGACGATATCAATCTTGACACAATGATTAGAAGGGAATGGATGGAGGTGAATTTTCCATGATCAAAACATATATTAATAATTTGAATTCGCAGGGAAATAGTTATCCCATAAAAAATTATACTGACTCTTAATATTGAAACATTATTGAATGAAGTATGTTAGAGACCAAAACCCTCACAACCATTGATATTTTAATAAAAACCCCACAAGAGAATTAATGTTAAATAAAACATATTGTGTAATGAAATATTGGTGAAATATCAGTAAATATATTAAAAAGAATTAGATTGATCATTACAAATAAAAAATAATAATTTATAATAAATATGTCTTCAGGGAATGGAAATTGTGATAAGAAATCCTTATAAGTAACATAATAACTTAGGTAATAATCCTTCGATAATTATTTTATACATAATAATTATATAGCCCATGAAAATTTTGAGCCTATAAAACTAGATTATCTATTTTTTACAAAAATTAAAACAATGAACTATAGATTTAAATAATATTTTTTTGAGATTACCGGAAGAAAAGTTCTTTACCACAAACCAGAAATTTTTTCCAGATTCTTTCTTTAAAAGGGCCTAACATCCGTTATAACAAAATTATTCTTTTAAGATATATTATTTGGAAACATATTGTAATATACTTAATTCAATATAGTTATTTTATTATTGCATTCCATTTATTTATAATATATATTTCTCTTATGATTTTGTGAGAATTGAATCAGTGTTTTATTATTTATACTGTTTTAGTGATCAATTTTGAAAATATAATAACAAGACACATGCTTAATATAACCAATCTGAAAATATCATTATTTTATTGTTGGCATATAATGATACTAGTAATTTTATTCCCATTGTTTTCAAATTAAAATTTTGTTAATTTTATTTAGGTAGGTGGTTAAATTAACAAAAATATAAACATAATAGATTTTTATTGTTAAGTGTAATTACATAAATATGTTAAGAAATTAAAATGGGTTTATATTGATAATATTCAGGAGTTTTATTCTTTAATATATTTCATATAGTATCAATAATGAATGAAATTATATACAAAAAACAAAAAAAAATTACTTCACGGAGGCAGTAGTTTGTAAAACTAACGGTTAATATTATTTTTTTCATTAGTGAATGGAAAAGAGTCACTAATTTGGTTTTCATTAAAATTATGAAACATAATGATAATAAAAATACTGAGGTTATTATTTAAATATTGAAATTTTTGTTTTCATAGAGAAATACTAACAATAAAAGGTAATGCATATGTAATACTAAAGTTGGTATGTTAAAAATTATACTAAATGAATCCTTAGAAAAAAGGATTATGATACCTATATGTAGAAAAAAATTATATAAATAAATATATAATTATAATAGTTTAAATTTTTGAATGTTTACAGACAGAATTAAATTAAATGTGTGTGACAAGAATGGGTGGAATTGTCCCCATTTGTTAGTAATTATAATAGATATTTTATGGATACCACTTTACTATTCAGTGATATCATAAATATTTATTGGTAAAAGTCTACAAAATATATAAATAATGGATTTTGGGTTCATATTAGGTTTATAACTCCCCAACCAAGTATTCCTAAATACATTTGAATCATTTTTGATTCCATTATTTATATGTTTACATTTACATTTTTTGTTTGTAATAGGGTAACTAGATTATAAAAAGGTATTATATGTTTTAGTAAATATATAGAAGAAAAATTCCAATCAATATTTTGTTTCATGAACCAAAATTTGACCACCATTAATTTTAATTCATTTTATAATAATTTTAAATTAATAGAGATTGAAAAATAATGACATTAACTAGGATGATGGATTGAAAATATAGTGTTCCCTTGGTAGAACATAGAAGAAACACTAGAAAATTTTATCTATCATTTTTAGAACTTTTTTGGGGAATTATAAATAGGTTTATGCTTTGAATGGTGATTGAAAGGCTATAGTTCATGTTGATCGAAATAGATTCCTTCTCAAGGTTTTCAAATGTACTGTTTTTCGAAGGTTGATGCACAACTACTTTCCTCTGATCTATATTCTATGCTTGATGGAAGATTAAAAAATTGTAGAACCTCAATATTTTTCCTATTAAATTCCCTGGAAGCTATTGGTTTTTTAAATTCTAGGTTAATCTTCTAAATTCTTTAAATGTGGTGTTATTCTTCTCATATTAAAATAATACTACTATCTATGGACAAGTGGTTTGTGGTCATCCAGTGGTTATCAGATAAATTTTTTAAAATGGTCCCCAGAATTCTGTACAAAATTTCAGCTTCATATTTTATGAATATCTTTATGATTCTATTATTTTATACTTCATTTATTTTCACAATACTCCCTATTATTGATTGCTATCATAATTTGGAGACCTCTGAAATTAGACATTATTATTAAAAATGTCTCATGTATCTCTGTTTCTAGATTTTGTGTGGAGTATTTAATATATCAACATCTTCCATGCATTATATAAATTCAAAATAGTGACTTTGTATTCCTATTATTGGATTCTATTTTAGAGATATCATTTTTATTGATGTATATATATAAAAAATCATACAACAATAAATTAATTTTGATTCATTTCTTATATTGAGATTCCACTTGCCTGTGATAATTAAATTTGGGATATAAAATGGGACCATAAGGGGATGGATGATGCTTCCTCTAGAAAACAAGTGGATCATATTCACAAGGATATCAATATGAATCTGGATAGTTTCTCATAATCTTATCTCTCCCAAAAAACATTATCTGGATGTGTTATTGTTTTTCACGATGCTGCACTAATTAATAAGGATAATAACAATCGTAAATGGAACGTGTAATTTTCCCTAGATATACTATGAGTTCTCATCCAACATAAGAGGAGGACCAGGAGTCCCACTCTATTTTCGGTGAATCAAAACTTGATGCATATAAGAAATCTTTATTAGACTTATGATTCAGACATGATTTCTAGTGCTAGGAATGGCAAGAACCAAATGTCTAACTTGGATGCGTTTATTAAAAATTATCCTAGGAATAATAATATTTTTATATTCCTGTAATCATGAAATATAATTTTCTAATTAATCATTAGAATCCTCAATGAATGAAAATTTTTTATATTCATCCCCATCCTATGGTTACTGCGCATCTTATTTCATCCTCTGGGGAATAACATATTGAGAATAATAAATATATTAATAATTTTACACATATATTAAAAGTTGATATTATAAAATTTAATGCACTTTAGGGATTAAATATTTTAGAGGATGAAAATTTTGACACCATGGAGAGGTATTCATTTTAGGATATGAAATACTCTATTGAATAACTGAGCTATTATCATGATTAAAAAGATTCAATAATGTTTCGAAAATACACAGATGGTGAAAAAACCATAGAAATATAACTTTAATTTGGAGTATGAATGGTCTCCATGGTGGAGGAGGAATTTAAATGAAATCATTATGTTATCTTTATGGACATCCCATTAGAATGAAACCCCTTTTCACTTCCCTTTTTGAATTTGGGTCCCCTGATTTTTTGTTATATTTTATAGGTTTATTTAATTATTTCGTTATTTCTCTTTTTTTGTTGTAGGGATATCAATTTATGAACTATTTAAGTATCTATTTGAGGTTATTCAATGGAGTGTTAGTCTTATTGAGATTGATTTTAAAAGATGACTACGTACTTATTGATTACTTTGAGACTCTGATGATGCTTTCATATTTATCATTTGAACTTATTCCTACTAATTTTGTTTTTTATATATGTGGTATATAAAATATACACATATGTATCTCTTAATTTAAGTTTTTAATATCTATAATCTTTTAATTCAATTTTTAGAAGGATTAATTTTTTTTTTAAATTATAACGAAGTAGGGGAGCTCATTGAATAGTTTTTTATTGGATGGATTTCCATTTCATAGGATTTAAAATATGTTTTGATTAATAATATTTATAATGGTCCTATGAGGAGGGAAATTGTCTTTGATTCTTGATTTTTAAGTAATAACGTATAGGTTAGGGTAAGCATCATTTATTTATTATGAGGCCTATAATAATAGAGATTCGTATTAACCTGGAATATTATTTTCATATTAATCAGGGGAGGGATAACGTAATCTAGGGATTTTCAAACTAGGAAAGAGGGGATTATGTTGAATCCTACTGTGTGTTATCGTAGGATAATTCGATTATGAATCAACTAATTGGGGTATTTTTTGTTTTGAGGCAATTTAAGAACATGAATTTATTTTAAAGTTGGAATTTTTAAGTTTACGATATATTTTTGTTTCATAGTTGTATCATACTATTACAAAAATAGAAGGTATAAAATAATGAGAATGAATAATGTTTATTAGTAAATTTTTATATATAACTCTCTATGTTTATGAGTTTTTAGGATAGTTTCTAGTGTGTTCTTACTCTTGGAAGGGTTTAATGGTAAATTTATTAAACAATATTACTTGCCCACTTTTATTATTTTTCTAGTAACTGTTTTTTATATGATCTCACTCTATATCATGTGGGTTTAAGCCTATAAAAGATCATGAAATCACTAAAACGTTTCAATTTATTTTTAAAAAATGTGTAAATGAGATTCTACTCCTATTCCATTCCCCTGTTCATAAAAATATAAAATTGACTTTTGAATTTAAAAATTATATTTATAAAAATCTATTTTGTAAAAATATTTCAGTTTTCTTTATTAAGTACACCTTTTTTTTACTTTTTACCAATTGAATGGGTGGTAATTTATTTAAATATTTTCTAAAAGTTTTATAAACAATACATCTTTAAAAATATGAGTTTATTAAAGTATATAGTAATTGAATAATCTTAGAAAAAAATATTCTGAAATTATGTGTTTTACCATTATAGAGGTCATCAATATTATTCTAAGGTATCATATTTTTAATTCCAAATATAAAATTAAACATATTATGTAATATAAACATGATGATCTAAATGTTAAATCCATTTTATTGTCTTTATTTTCCATTATATATGAAAACAAAATTTTAATTTAGTTGTATAAATTATATTTTATAATGATATATCACTTATGATTTAAAAATGATGTACATATTTTTTTTCCAAATACAATATTGTAGTATTTAAAGGTTTAATTCTATAATAAATTCATATTATATATATATATATATGTTTTAATAAATTAATGTCATTATTATATAAGAATAAAGTCATAAAATCGTATGTCTATAAAAAATCAATTTTTACATTTTTCACTAAAAGATTCAACAATAAAAATATATTTATAATTCATAATTAACTAATTTTTACATTATAAATCAATATATAATATTATTCTTATCAAATATTGAATCTAAAACATAAAAATTTAGTTATATATATATGATGATTTATTTTTTGAGAAAATAAAAAACATTTTTTCTGAAAGTCAACATATGAAATATGAAAAATAAATGCAATTTATAACTTATTACATTAATCAATAATTATTTATATCATTAAAATTTATAGTTATATAGATACACAAGATCTATTTCTATTATCTAAGAATGTGTTATGCTTTGGTGGTAGCCGAGGGTTTTGTTTCCATTATCATAGATCTCAATGAAATTTCCAAGAGCTTGAATTACTCTCACATATGATTTTTTACGATACCAATATTGTTCTTATTTTCCTTGGGATTGGTCTAGAGAAATATTTTATTAGGTCATGTCCTTTCTATGATTAGAAAATTGAGGTTTATATAAATAAATTTTTACTCGATTCCATTTCATTTTTCCTAGATATCAAAATACGGTTATGTCCTTTTTTAAATGTTAATTTAATGTATATGTTATAATGGATGAATTTTATATTAAAATTAATTTTTTCATTAATGATATATTTTTTTTATAAAAGAAAATTATGAATTTCTTTATTAATGAAACTAAAATTTAAATATTAGTTTGTTACATTCACCACCATAAAGAAATTGTGTTCTTTCACATTTAAAAATCATATGATATGTGTAATTTCCGTTGATATGTCCTAATTCACAATACAAGGACAGGAAATCATAGGTTTATATAAGATACGACGTAATATCAACAAATTAAAAATTTTATATTAGCCTTTTTTAAAAAGAGATAATGAATTCTTTGTAGAATCCTCATGAGATGTAACATCTACAATCCTTAAAGATGACCATTACACCTTTGATATAATAATATTAATTTTATTTATTTATTATTTAATATATAAAATTTTAAAACCGATAGCACAAAATATATACCAAAATTTATAGTAAATAACCACTTTATAAATCAATAAAATTTATTTAGTTAGATTTTCCTTAGTCCCAAGATCCATGTGATTCTTGTTTCATATTTTCTTCTTCAACCATTAGATTAGGATATTGATTTTCATAACTACACATTTATATAAAGATAAATTTAAATATATTTGCAATATATTTTCCTTTACAGTATATCATATTATGGCATTCATATCCACTGCTGTGGAATATACCCATCCTTTTTTGGAAATATCCACCATGTTTTATTCATCATTTCTGACTTATAAGGGAATTAACCATATTTCACTCGTTAAACATTTATGATGATCATCCATGAGGCTCAATTCTTATAATATTTATTATGATTGGTACATCTAGTGTTTTCACTTTGTTAATCTTATTTCATGATGGTTGGTTAGGTATAATCCTAATTGTATTACCTATATCTCAAATTCTAATAGGTCATTCTATTATGTAATCTCTATAGTACACCTCACAATTATAGGTCCTTCAGGTTCCAGACATTAATAAAACCAAATGTACATAATATGTGTGTTGAAAAAATAATATTATAATATTTTTATAATAAATATCATTGTGAAATTTGTGTGCATTATTTATTATTTAATTAAACTATCACCTTGACTGGTTGTTATTTTTATTCAACATAAACCAATATTAGTTCCACCTAATAATTTTCCACTCATCCTAGGTTACATAATGTTTATTTATATCCTACATCTTATCCTAATCCCAAAAAAAATATAGGGAATCAATCCTCCTCATTGACTCATAAATATAATTTGAGTAACCATAGAAAATTCCTTACGAGGGTCATGCCCAGTGTGAAGTTAAGACACATTGTCCTACACCACTCGATGATTGATTTTGCCCAAAATATCCCATTTTAGAGGTTATTACCCCAATATAAAAAAGTGTTAGATATTAAATCCACTTATAGTATTTATAAAGGGATTTCATTTCTTAGAAAACCGCAAACCCCAAACATCCCAAAATTATTGGATGATATTGTTTACTTAGTCTCAACAATATGGTTTTCAATAGAATTATCTCATCATAATTCCTAAAATATTAAATATTATAACAAGTAACCTAATGGATCATCATTAAATTGTGAAAAATGATGATTCTTAATTTAAATTCAAATAAATAATCCTCAAAAAATTTATTAACCTATGATGTTATCTAAACATAGATCTTGTTTGGTCCACTAGGCTAGATACCCTGAGATGGGGGGTGAATTAGGGTATGACAGATTAAAAAATATACCCCTTTTGACATTTTTTTCTGTTAAAAAACCCTCTTCTCTCTAATTCATATTGTAGCGTATGAATAAACCTTAATGAATGCACATGACACAAAAATGTTTACTTGGTTCACCCTCACTGGGCTACGTTCAAGGGGCATACACTGGAAGTTAGCTAATGTATAAATTCCACTATAAGCGCACAATTGTTTACAAGATCGATGTGGACTCACTGCCCCTCCTGGTTTATATCCACTCACAATTTGATAACTATCTTTTATATCAATTGAAGTGAGCTCACTGATTCTACAAAAGATCCACTCACATTTTATAGACCTATAGGACTCTTCTATACCACTAATGAATGCATCCTCCACTCTATGTAGTAGATATTTTGAAGTCCAAATTTTATCCACTAATGAATACCCATTTTACAATAACCACTGGGCACCAACCTTTTGGAAGAACCTTTGAAAAGAACCCTACTACACGAAGCTACCAATTTTTCAATGCTCAAACAAGTCATAGCGAATATCCTACATCTTCACGAAGCTCAAACCATCGTAGAGATCAGGCCTTTGTGGAGTTCAAGACTTCATAGAGTGACATCCTTCACTAATCTCACTAAACCAATGTGGAGCACACAACTTTTGCGAAGCTAGATTAGTCGCCGCAAAGCTCCTTCTTTTCGTGAAACACTACCTTTTCAAACCACCTTCACGTGTCGAGAGAAAAAAAATTATCGAAAAACTCTCTGCTTTTTTATTGGTGGTTGAGGCCTATTTATCGGCATTTCCATCGTCCCATGAACCATCTGTGAAATTTTAGTGCCACCTCATCTCAAATCACAATGCTCTGAAATTCCTTCCGAAATTCTCTCAATATCACGAAGCACGACCTTGTATCTAATATTTTGTATCGTATCTAGTTATTCTGTTCCTTTTTCATGGTTATTTGTCAACAAGGATTGTTAACAACATCTCTGGAACTCGAAAATTCTCCCTAGAAACCTGAATTGTCAACAAACACATGCAACACAACAATTTTGCAATGATACATTCATGGGTTTTTCCCCAATAATCTTCCCCTTCAGGTTTATTGAAAACTCTACTCAAAAGTATTCTATGCACATTGATACCTTTCTGAAGCTCCTTTCATCATCACCTAGCCTTCACCTCTTGTGATTTTTATAGAGAACAAAGATTCTATCACCACATAATCTAATCCCACATAAGAAATGCACAACATGAGAAACAAGTGTAGTATGAAAAGGTAATCAATGAATCACTTCATGTCAGACACCAATTTTAGATACCAACCTGATACGAATTGTTGATCACTGGAAACCCTCAAACACCATTCCAACTCCAAAGACACTCTTATGCTTTTATCAAGATTATTAATTTTCATGATATCTTGGTTTTGATCGATCACTTCTAGAATCTCCAGATTTAAAAACTCTCCCCCTATTTTATTGTTGTCCCTTATCTTGTTACTCCACCTATCAACTTCTCCCCATGTCATTGAATAAGACATTTTCTCCCTTAATTATCAATAGTTTCTACCCTAGGAGTCACTATTTCTCCCCCTTTGTTAATGAACTCAAAGGGTCACTCTTCTATGGTCTAAGACATTGGAAAGAACACATATTAGCACAGAAGTGAAAAACACACCATTCTTGAAGGAGCGGGGGTTGGGGGTCCCCCATCCACACTTTTTCATGTTCGGGGGTCGAATAAGCTCTCAGATCTAGTCAATACCGCTCAAAAGATTATTTGTGTAAGGCCTTTATCAAGATGTATGCAATCTGTTGATTTGTAGGCACATACTCCTACTTCATGATTCCCTGATCATCCTTCTCCTTCATAAAATGATACATTATCTCAATATTATTTGTCCTTGAGTGATGGAAGCTATTTTTTCTGAGATTTATAGCACTTGAAGATTTTCCCTGGATTCCGATCATAGGCATCACTTCTACTCCAATATCATCAATCTACTAATTCATCCACAAAAAACTTTGAGCATGCTTGAGTGGAAGAAATATACTCAGCTTCTGCAGTGCTCAAGGAAATTAAATCTTGTTTCTTTTTTTGTGAAGAAATACGAAATACACAAAGATAGAAAGCACCTCCTGATGTTTATTTCTTGTCATCCGCTGAACCGGCCCAATCTGTATTTTTATATCCCAAAATCTCTTTCGAGATTTGACATTATATGTCAATCTAAAATCCATAGTTCCTTTGATATACCAAAGTATTATTTTCCCTATAAGCATGTGGATTTCCATAGTATTACATTGATATATCCCTACTTGACATGTGGGAAAAACAATATATGGTATCATCATTGTCAGGTATAGTAAACTTTCAATAATATGCCAGTAATATGTGATATTAACTACTTTACCATTATCTTCTTTTGATAATTTCGTTCAGGTAGAAACCAGAGTCTTTATCACAATGGAATTTTCTATTCCATATCTTCTTAAAATTTCATTGTCATAGTTTTATTGATAAATTAATGTTCCATTACTTCCTTGGGTCACCTATAAGCCAAGTAGAAATGTGAGTTTCCCAATCATTGAAATTTCTAAGTCACATTTCATGAATTTAGAATAATGTCTGCACTGAGCTTCATCTGATCCACCAAATATTATGTCATTTACATAAACCAGAACCATCATCCTTTGATTACTATCATTATTGAAATAGAGATTGTAATGAACTCCTCTATGCTTGAAACCAAGATTCTTTAAGTACCGATCAAGCCTTGAGTACCAAGCTCTTGCTTCTTATTTCATCCCATACAACGCCTACTTCAGTCGACAAACATTGTTCTCATACTCAAGATTATGAAAAGAATTTGGCTACTAGATATACAGTTCTTCTTCCAGAACCTTGTTAATAATGCCAATTTGACATCCATGAGGAACACTTTGACCTTTTGTTGCACTAAAATGGCTGGGAATAATCTAATTGCCTCCAGCCTTGCAACAGGTGAAACCGTATCATCGACATTTATTCCCTATATCTTAGAGTATCCTTTGCACACTAGTCAGGCTTTGTTTCGAATCAATGTACCATATTCAATAATCTTATTAAGATAGACCCATTTAGTTCGGAAGAAATTCTTATCTATGGGCCTTGAAACAATCTCCCATATTTGATTCTTCTCAGTTTGATCCAGCTCTTCATTCATAGCCTGAACTCAGTTTTCATCTTCAGGTGCAACAGAAAAATGTTTAGGCTCTACCTAAGATAAGAAAGATATCTACTGTAGAGATTTCATTATTCTTGTCTGAAATGGAGCAGACTGATCACTGATGATTTTCTACCTATCAATTTCTACCCAACCCGTTGGCTTCTGTGTAGATACATATTTTTCTTCTTCGTGATAATCGTCAGTATCTACTTCTGAATCAACATTTTCCACATCTGATCCTCCTACTTTACTTTCCTTCTCATCTATTTCATCTAAAATTTTTTCACTATGTTGTTGAATACTATCTTCATTCTCTACTATAGTGAGATCATTGCGCTCAACTACTTCTCCCAGACTTTTGTTAAAGAATTTATATGATTTTCTTTTTTCCTATGTAGACATGGAATATCCCCTCATCTTCACATGACTCGAATTTCCTCTGTTTCTCCTTATTGAGGATAAATCACAGATACCCAAATATCTGAATGTATATCACAATTGTCTTCTTTCCATACCACATCTCATATGGAGTCTTTCCTTCATTCAGACACAACATATCCCAAATACAAATGTAGACCGATGTTAATACTTCCTCATTACAAAATTTCTCTAGTAGGTATTTTTATATGAGCATCATTCGGGCATGTTTTTGATGATCTAATTTCTCTTTTCATCCACTCCATTCTGTTGGGGAGTTCACACTGAGGAAACATGGTGCATTATCCCGTGTTTCTCAAGATATTATTTCACCTGACTATTTGTAAATTATATCCCATTATTAGTACGAATATTTATAATTTTATATCCAAGAAACCATTAGGACTCTTTTTGGTGCTGTTTTAAGCAGCTGAACACGTCAAACTTATGGGAAATAACAAATACCCAATCCACTTTGCTATCATCGTTAATAAAGAGAATGTAGTACCTCTTTTTCAATTGCTTATGGTGTGATAGGCCCACAAACATCAGTATGAACCAGTTTGAAAACTCTTTTTGACATATTTTCTTTTTCCTTATACATCATTCTGATGATATTCCCTTATTGGCATGCATTGCACGTGTGAGTATGATCATGTGATTGCTTAGGGAGGTCTCTTATTGCATCACAATTTACTAGATCTTCCAAGGATGGTTGAAATATATGACCAAGTGTTTTATTCCACAATTTTTATTCATCTTCTCGGAATAGAAGTCACATATCTTCTTCTCCACATAATAATTATAGATTTTCATTTGTTATTTTTTCCTCTAGAACCACTGCCTCGTCATTTCCTTTGAGGATAAACATATTCTTAGTAAACCTTATAAAATGTTCGAAGTCCCATAATTTACTCACACTACAAAAAGTGTTACTGCCACCTTCTAATACTAAGACATCAGCACATCTCATCTCTTTTCCCCCAAATATGCCCTTTCCTAAGAAAATAATATTCAGGAATACATCGTTTACAAACATGAAAACTCATTTTTTGTCATATTTTACACCTATTACATGATATTTATTACCTATCATGTGAGATGTGCAACCACTATCAAGGATCCACACACCAGTGTGATCTGATTTTTTAATGGAAATTTCTACAACCACTGCCTTCGTATTTTTTTCTTCTTTCTCCATAATTTTTCGTTCACACTCGGCATGGATTGCGACTTATGAAATTTCTCAATGTATGATGGACCAGTATCATCTTGCAATCTTAATATCTATTTAGAATCTGATTCATACCTTTTGGTTCATAGATCTACTTCTTGTGAGAATTTTGATTCTGCATTGGCACATTCCTCTATATGGTCGACGTACAGTGCCTAGCCATGTGCCCTAATCCTCCACATCAAAAATAGTGTCCTTAAAAATATGCTCAAGATAACCTTTCTCAGTTTGGATGCCACCTATATTCTTTTTCCCTTAGATATCTCTTGGAAATGGAACACACATACATTGATTGTCCCATCTTTCCATAATAATAACACCTGATATAAGGCACTTTCCTTCGTGTCTGTTTAGCACTTCTAGTTTCCCCTTTGGATCTCTGAATATTCTGAATCTGTTTTATGCCCAAATCAACCTTCAATCATGGAATGGGTTCTTGCGGTCTGACTTCAATTTTCACACCTTTTTTATTTCGATCAATCCCCACATTTTCCAAAGCATCTAAACATAATTGATGCTTCCATTATGCTGAACCACTATTATCTACTTTCAACTACTCAATTTTCTGAGTGATTTACATTCCTGATGTCCCAGAAGGAGTCAAGAGTTTTTCTTGATCCTTAACAAGTGTTCGCAAATTGAAAACTTCTCCTGTAAGTTCTTCAATACGCTTGACTTTATCATTCCTTGTGTTATTCAAGCTATCGATCTCCCTTTTATGTTCTTCAAACATTATTTTATACTCACTAACTGATTCAGATTCGTCCGATGTTGATGACTTGAGTTTCTCAATATCTTTCACCAAATTAGGCTTATCTTCTTCCTTTTAATACATATATAGTTTGGCATCAATAAAAACTTTTTTGGATTTCTTTTTTTGGCTCTCCAAACATCTGTCTCTTCAAGAGGAGCCTCTAACTCATCTTGCATATCAACCCTTCCATCAACTTCTTCTTCTTCATCATCAAATTTGGTTTCATTCTTCTTCTATGAACTACCTACAACGTCCACCATAGAATTTTCTCCACAATATCTATAGTTCTATATCTCTTCAACCTCCTCAACCTCAGACTCATATGAACTATGACATTGTTTGGAATGATGATACTTCTTCTTAGAGAAATCTCTCTTGAACTATTTCATGACTTTCCTATATGAATGGAGACTTCTTCTTGGGAATTTTGATTTAAATGACATCATCATCCTCTTGGAATGTTTTGGGGAACCTTACTGCAATATGTCCAACCATTCCACATTGAAAACAAGCAAGTAGAAGCTTCCCTTTAAAATTTTCTTTTCCACTTTGAAGGTTTGTGGAGTGGAATGACATCAACTATTCTATCTTTTCTTCTTCCTGTGAATCTTAAATTGTGAGGTTCTTCATGGAGTTTAATTACACCACATTGGATTTCCCTTTTTCCACTCCATCGTTATAATCATTTCCCATTTCAAAAAGAACAAGGGTGTTGTGCAGGTTATCCAATGTCATCTCTTTCGGGTCATTATCTTCCAAAAACTGAAACTTACAGATTGAACTGAGTAAGAGGTTTCCTCAAGATGCACTTTACAAACTTTATGTCTTCAATAACTTCTCCCATACCTCGCATATCTTCCACTAAAACATTTACCATATCATAGAATGCATCAACAGGCTCATTCGGGTTCATTTTCATATCATCATTCCTGAACCAAAAAAATTGAATCTTTTCCACTCTCACCATTGTATCTCTATCATATATATTAAATAGATTTTCCCACATGGCATGTGATGATTTTTATGAAATCAGCATCGAATAAATAGCATTGGATAGGGATCCCCCTAAAGCATTAATTCCCTTGGCATCAGCATCCAATTCTTAATGCCTAGAAATAAATAATGCACCACTATTAATATCAATTGATATGCCTTGCCTTGATATTGTGAATGAATCCATTCCAAAGGATTGAAAGTAGTGTTGCATCTGATTCATCAATTGCATAAAATTTTTCCCGTCGAAGATCAGAATCCATTTGTGATTGGTGACCTCCATTTCAGAGAGAAACACTAATATCATCCATTCTTTTGATACCAATAATTAGGTCCACTATGATAGATACCCTAAGAGGGGGGTGAATCACTGTATGGAAGACTAATAACACTACCCCTTTTGACCTTGTTTTTCTATTAGACAAAACCCACTTCTCTCTCTTTCCCATTTCAATGTATGAATAAACCTTAAAGGATGCACATGGCACATGAAATTTTATTTGGTTCAATCTAATTGGGCTATGTCGAAGAAGCATACACCAGCAATGTGTCAATGTTCGAATTCCACTATAAGAGGACTGGTGTTTATAAGCTAAAAGATGACTAACTGCCCCTCCTCGTTTATAACCACTCATAATTTGAGAACTCACTACTCTCCCAACTGAAGTTATCTGACTATTTCTTCACAAGATCCACTCACAGTTTATAGACCTATAGGTCTCTTCATTACCACCAATGAATTCATCCTCCACTGTATATAGATGCTCTATTAAAGTCTAAATTTCATCCATGGATGAATACCCCTTATCCCCTGATCACTAAGCACAAAACCTTTGGGAAGAACATTTTCAAAGCACCCTATTTCACGAAGCTCCCAATTTCGCGAAGCTCAAATAAGCCTTATAGAAGCACTTTTCGTTTCACAAAGCTCAAACCATCATAGAGCTCAGGCAGTCACGGAACTCAAGATATCTTAGAGTGACTAACTTCATGAAGCTCACTAAGCTAACACAGTGCACACATCATTCGTAGAGCTAGATTAGCCTCTGTGAAGCTCCTTCTTTTTGCGAAGAACACTGCCTTCGCGAACCACCTTCACAATTCAAGAGAAAAATTTTCTTCTTGGAAATCTCTCTACTTATATTGAGGGGGTTGAGGCCTATTTATAGTCACTTCCACTAACCCTCAAACCATCCATGCGATTTCAGCCCCCCGTTATGTCAAATATTAATGCTCCGAAATTCCTGCCGAAAATCCCTTCATATCGCAAAGCACCACATAAATTTTTGTATCATGGAGCTCATTGTAATTAGGGATAATTTTTTCAATTTTGTCATGCATTCTCCGCGAATCTCCCTAGAATTTTCCTTTAACTTTACCATTCACGAAGCTAGTTATAATCACGATGAACATCGTCAACATTCTTCATGTCTTAGTGAAATCCAATCCATGAATCCTATCTTCACGAAACTCTTGTATTTTCCATATTTTGATGAGATATTCAAGGAAATATATATTTAGTGATGCTCACCAAAATAGAAATTTTGGACCCCAAAAATTTGGAAGTCATTGGAAAATGTTTCCACCTTGTATCTATTCTTTTGTACCACCTCCAGATCATCTGTTCCTTTGTCATGGTACATTGTCAACATGGATTGTTAACAATATCTCTCGACTGGACAATTCACCCTGGAAACATGTTTTATCAACAAACACAGGTAATCCAAATAGGCTTCAATGATACCTTCAGAGATTTTTTCCTAACAGATCCAATAACAACTCTAACGCCCTAAGGATGTGACTATCGAATTACATGGCTTTGATAAACTATTTTAGTAAAATACATATCCATATCATATAATTATACTTTTTTGGGGAATTTATTATAAACCATAATTAATAAAACCTATGTAATTTTTAATGTAATTTTACATTTCAACCTATATAAGAAAATTCATAATCCATAACAAGTAATAAAAAACACCAATAAAATTTATAGTTGATAATATTCTAGACATACTACATGTTTTAATTTCATTAATTTTATAAAGAAAAAGATACATAAGATGGGTGATCTCAAATTAATTTTATGGTTACACATAGGAAATAGAAATTGAAGACCACAAGTAGTATTAAGATAATAAAAATATGATTATTAGAATGTATATATGGAACATGAACATAAATTATTGAATTATTTTCTAATAAATCATGAAAATTCATCCAAGAACCATAACATGATGGTTTATAATAATCAACCTCATATCAATAGATATTTTAATATTAAGATTTTGACAAAAAAAATTCATTACATCACTAAAAAAATCAATGTTCACTCCCTAAACCACAATTACATAGTAGAAAAAGTATCATGGTGGATTTGGTTCACTCGTTAATCCCTTAAAAAACATCTCATGAGATATAAACCTACAAAAAAATTTTTAGAAGGATATATAATTATAGGTTGGCACATCACAACATAATAGGTTTCTATAATTTAAATTATGTAATTTTTTTATCAAATTTATTTAATTATAATTTTGTATGAAAATACTAATTTACGTAAAGATATATAAAATTTTAAATATAATTTGAGATATTTATAATACTTGTATGTGCGTGGAAATATATGTGAATATATATATAATTATTTGAAACAATTTTAATGATTATATATATAGTAAATTGATAGAATACCCACATACATATATATACATATTATAATCTGTATATATATAGACATAAAATTGGTATTAAAATTTCTGTATATTGATAAAAAATTCTTTAAAATGGTATTTAATGAATATATATAGTTGTGTTTAAACACAATATATATATATATATATAACCATTTTATATGTATATAAATAAATATAAATAAATATAAAAGATATTTCTTAAATAAAAATGGAAATTTTAATTTTAATGTAAGAATAAATAAAAATATTTTTCAATATAGATATTTCTATATATGTATGGATGAACAATTAGTTAAAAATTAATAATATGTACATATTTATTTATATTATTTACATATGGAAAATAAAAATAAAAACAAAACTAAAATATTATCATAAACACAATGACATATATATATATTATACGTAAAAAAATATTTATGATATAATTTATATGTTATATAGAAGATATAATCATTGATATATAAATAAAAGTTATACCGACACATGAAGAAACAGATATTAATATATATTAAAATAGGGTAATAGCGAGTTGAAAAATTTAAAATATATACTTATATTTTTATTTTTATTTTAAATGAAAAAAAGAAATATATATATATATATATAAGTTGTACAAATGGATTATATATATTTAATAATTATATAAATTTACATCAGTGTTAAAGAATGGAAATAATATATATATATATATATATAGATTAATGGGTATGGAACCCAAATAATAGGATAATAAAATATTATAAATATGATAAATAATGTCCCTGACTTTTAATGAATTAAAAAATCTATGAAAACAAATATTAAAATAATGAAATTTCATAATATGAAATCAATGTTTGTTGAAAAATAAACAATTACTTGATGGTATTGAAAAATAGTGTTCTCTAAAAATAAATTAATAACATATAATGTTAAATTTATTAAATAATTAAATAATTTAATTAAATTTCTTCTCGTAAATAGAGTTGATTCCTTTATGATCTGTTTCCAATGAAACTCCTCTAGATTCCATATTAAAAATATATGTGTTCTCTAGTTACAATGAAAATGTGGGTGTGAGTTTTTATCTCGAGGAGGGATATTCAATATTGTTTCAATTAGGTGAACTCTTGAATAGTTTATATTAGGGTTTAAGGAAAGGTGATCTTGATTTCAAAATTTAATCTTTATTTTCACGTTTCTTAAACACTAATTATACGGGGAAATTCGTATTAATTTTTATTTTAATATGATCTTTTAAAAAAATCTAATTTCTGAGTGGAGAATAATATTTTAATCAATATTTAACTTTTTCTACCATGACCCCATATGTTTTAAAATAATGTTTAATCATTTATTTTTTTTCAAAATCCTGCTTATATGGTGAAAATTCTCTTAATGATATAATTTTATGTTTTTCCAACATTTTATAAGAATGTATTTTGAAAAACAGCTTTATGACTATCATAGTTATCATTTAATGTGATAATTATATTATTCAAGTGGCCTCGAGGTTTCCCATTTCAATTTTTTATGTCCATGAATTAATAATTTTGATTCATTTTCCATTTATTTTTTATATTCTCCCTGTCAATAATTTTATTACCTTGTTTGTTTCACAATGAAATATATACATATGTACATATATATATATATAATTATATATATATATGTAATGTAATATATATGCAAAAATACATTAAAAATAACAATAATGTATAGGAACATCCCACCTCAATTTCAAGAATCTTGTACTATCATATAGAATAATGGTTTGTGTCTACAATCAAATATTAATACCCCTAAATTTAATTATTGGTGGAATCCTCTCTCTCAATAGCACACATCACATATCACAATCACAAAGGTTGGATACTCTAAATAATTTTCCCTCTACAGAATTTATCCTTGATATTAGTGATTGTTTTTTTATAATGTTCCAATAGAACTTGATGATATGATCTCTACTATAATATCCCACTACAAGATCAACAAACCTATAGGGTACTCATCAAGGCCCCATATTGCAATTCAAAAGCACCAAATTGGTAATGGTTTACTTATATAATTATCATTTATTATGACTAGTCTATTCACCAAAAACTAAATAAAATCTCTCATCTTCTCTATAATAATATCAACACTTTATTGGACTCTGATCGAAGCCCATACCAAAATCGATCAAGAGGGTTGGAAAAATTCCCATATCAATTCCAAAGGTCATTCTAGGTCTGTCCACTCAACCTAAATTTTAAGAATCTATATAGGGTATACACCGTTGTACACACATGTGAGTGGTTATGTAATTCTTACCCCACTCTATTATCATCTAGACCATATCCCAATGGCATCTCATTTCTAATATTGACCAAACTTTTGGCACTAAATCACACCATATTTTTCTCATGTACATTCCATCACTGCTCTATAATAATATTTTCTATAAGAATCTACCTCGAATACAAATTTTGTCATCCCCATTTCATTAGAACCCACCAAAGATCCAGATATCTAATTAGTGGAATTCATAATCAAGCACCACAAATTCAGTGATATATAAAAAAATGAAACTTCAAATTATTTTATTTACCCTTGATAATTAATTCATTTCATCTAATTTAATTATAATATCACTTTATATATGTCAATGTAGATTTCACACTAATGGTAGGATCACATATAAAATTTATATAATTTCATTTCATAAATTAATTGTAAATGATTAGGTATCACCCAAATCCAATTTTTTTTTTCATATTTTGAAATCCATACCACAACCAACACATTTCTAAGAAATGTGAACCACAATCATCATCATGGAAGCCTAACTCATAAATATTTATATGTATTTGTTAGAATATTTTTTTTATCAATTAAAACATTTAAATAAAATACTAATTTATTAATTATTTAATATGTCGTGAACAATCATTATATTACCAATATATAAACATTCATGAAATGCATATTTAAAAATCATTATTCACTACCAATCATTTACATATCATATCTTTAAGAAATTGGTTTCTCACAAACTTGTGTGCCCTTTTAGAACATTATTATCTAAATTCACTTATTTATCCTTCAATTAAATCCCTTAATTTGAAACCAAATGTAAAATACCCTAAATAAAATAATATCAGAAATAAAATTATTCAAATATTAAATAAACAATATGTCACCCTTGTCCCTTGCTATCTTTATCGAATATGACAAGAACCCCATTTGTATAGTGATGATTCAAGCATTCTCTATATGATTAGTCACTAAAGACCCCATTTTGGAGGAACACCATTGAAAAGTGAAAATGAAAAAAAAACCTGAATATAAATAAATTAAGAGAGTTAAATATACCTCATGATTTCCTCCATATAAAATGAAACTCAATTCTGATAATAATTATTTGAGATACACTCCTTAGTTGAAGAGAGAGTTTAGTGCCCCACCATGAATGAGTTTCATGTTGTTCAAAGGATTGGATGCCCTAATCCCATTATTTTTTTAATCGTTGATATTAATTTTTAAAAGGTAAATTATTGTCACATTTGGGATGTCCTCTTATGCCTTACACAATATGATTATCATTTATGTTGATGTTAAAAGATGTAAGGGATGAACTACATATAGAAAACATATATATGGGGAAACCACCAATGGGATGAATGAAATGGTTAAACCATGTACGAGTCATCCACATATGGGTGACCTTGTAAGGGTGTAAATAGGAGCATCACCCATGGATTAGTCACCCATTTAAGGGTGGTAAAATAAGGGTTCCCTTATAGGGATCATACATATAAGTGTGAAAACACTGGAGTGGACATGTAGGGGTTTCCATCATATGGGATGATCACCAGTGTGTAGTCAATGGATGGGTCAACCATTTAATGGTGACCATATAGGGTAGATATAGACCCCTTCTCCAGTTCTATACATTCAAAATGTTTTGATTTTACAACCATGTTACGGGTTTCATAATCCTGAAGCCAACATATGTTTCATGAAGAAAAAAATAATCAAGGGAACCCAGGTTGTCACCTGATCCATACACCATTCGTAATAACCCAATTCCGAGATACCCATACTCATGGATTATGTAATAGGAAACCAATGTTGGAAACAACCCATAATATAATGTCAAATATTTGAATTACCATTCAAAAGTAAGACATATAAGGAAAACTGGGTTATAATCTCCCAAACATTCCACTAATCATCTCTAATATGGCTCATTATTTATTCATATATATTACTTTACAAATCTATGTTTCTGATTCAAGATCACCTTGCAACATCTTACCCTAAAAAAGTGAATAATTTTAAACTATGAAAATACAATCATGGGGTGCACTATGTATAAATTATTATCTACCATTATCCACCATCAATGAATAAATATGAGAACACTTACCTACATGTATATATATAAATACCCAATAGCTTTATTAATAAATTTATTTTTAGGATAATGGTGCACCCCACCATATTTCTCAATATGTAAGGCCAACTTGGATTTGTGGTTCTCTCCAATATAGAACATCCAAGTTAAAATGATGTCTCAACTGATCAGTGACATGATTGATGTGATTCAAATCCATAAATATATATTTTTTTGAGAAAAAACTATTCCATATCTCATAGAAGACCATTGATGAAAATAGTCATCTTTACCCATTAACATTCCACCACACTATAAGATCATGATACCACAATATTGATGTTATACTAGGATCATCAAAACTAATTTACAAATGTATGATATTGAGGCTCTGTATAATTCTACATTCATAACCTCAACAAATTAATTCCATTATCATACTCTACATTTGAGTTGCAAAATGTATCTATTTTTAATCACACAAAGATCAGAAAAAAAAAATAGTACAAACCTAAAATCCAATATAAGAATCAATTAACATTATCATCAAATAATATAATATTTTATTCACCCTAGAACTGAATTATTCTGTGTTTTCATACATCCTAATATCCAAATTCCAAATCTACCATCCAACTATCGGTCCCATTAGAACCATTTTCCAACAAATAGGGGGAAGGTCGTATATATGACACTGATAATTTGTTTCACACTATATATTGGTTCTTATTATTTCACCACAAATCTATAAAATTATATCTATATCCCCATATAAATATATTACTACACACAATAACTTTAGTTGGTTGTCCTGGTCATACTTGTGATCGTCATGGTATATCCATCAGTACGTTCTCCTAACTCAACAAGAATTTCATCCCCAAAATTTTGTATATTTCCATGTATAATGTTGGTTACACCCTATAACTTGTTATTTATCACTCCCCATAATATAGATACCCTTATAGAAGAACCTTCATGTAGAACCATGATAGATTCTTACAACATTATTTCCTTGAATATTTTGTCAAGGAAAATAAAAATGTCTACATTATAATGAAATGTTGATAGATATTCAATGTCTCTCCTCATGAGAATGATTAATATCTCATTTCATGCAAAAACATAGAAAACTATGCACAGAAATTTTTTATAAAATCCATTTTTCCTTGACTCATACATGACCACACGATGAATTATTTACAATGTTTGTTGTATATATGTAATTTGTAATACCTATATCTTATACAAATACAATAGTTAAATGTTATTTTACCATCCAATCAAATAAACTGAAAAATTCTCTAATAAGTAAGATTTTATTGAATACTGGTTCATGATCCAAAATCAAAAACTATTCTCAGCATCTATTAATTGCATATATATAAAATTATCCTTGATTCTTTTAATGGGAATACAAGGGACTCACACTAATGCCTTGCTGAATTACCTGATTAAATATCAACTTTTGAATTATAATGAATAATACGAATATAATGTATGTTCAACAATCAGAGATATCACATTCTAGGATCGTATTCTATAGCCTCATTATGATTAAAATATAAAGTCATCATATTTAGGAATATTAAAAATTATTCCCTCTGAAATCTATCCTCGATACCAAATCACCTCAATTGATTTTCTATAACAAATCTATATTCTCATCAGTTTGATATCATTAATGTGTTTAAAAAATATAGTTCAATGACCTCATAAAGCAATGCATTTTCCAATGCTTCATGTATTTTGGGAACACACAAGATTTATAAAACTAGACTATTTGGTTACCGTCTTATATACCACTTGACTCACACATATATCAAACAACATCTTAAGGAAGTAATCTATAACACTTACAATTTTAATTATATTTCATAAATATGTATTTCATGGGAATTTCTTCTGTTCTCATCTCAAATGACAATAAATAATGTAGGATTCAAAACAAAAATTTGGTGGATCTATAATCCATATACACACTAGAAATCACATGAAAAAATATCAACCCACTATTGGGTCTAATCCAAATTTTTTATATGTATAACAGTCTACCCCATCCCATACCTCTATATCATCTACTTATATATAAAAATGATTCATCCCATTATTATCTATGTTTTGGAGTTAATAAGTTTTCCCTATAACTTTTCTATACTTATATGTTTTGAAAATCAAAAACACATTTTATTAAGGAAAATTATCTTTCTCTAAGAAATATTCATTTAAGGAAAATTTTCTTTCTTTATGAAATGTTTTTATCCTTACCTTGTTTTTCATTGACATATTCATTGTCTCTCATTTCAAAGACTAATGTTTTTTTCTAATTCAAAAAACTCAGATCCTTATCTAAAACCACAGAATCATGGATATCAAGTCTTTTGGTTTTCAGACTCTGAATCCTCTAAAATTCAGACTCCAAATTCATTGGAATTCAGATTCCGATTTCTTTGAAATTCCGAATCTGAATTCATCAGAATTCATACTTTTAATTAATCAAAATTCCAACTCTAATTTCATCATAATTCAGACTTTGAATTCCTCTGAATTCAGACTCAAAATTCCTCAAAAATTGTTAATCATTATTCCATAGAATTCAAACATTGAATTCCTCATAATTTAGAATCTGAATTCCTCAAAATTTGTACTCTAAATTCATTAAAAACAAAATCTGAATATACTTGTTTCTATAATCCAATTATTTATATGTTTAGACTCCAAATTTATTTTATAGATTCTGATTATCGAGTTTTGTTTAAGATACATTATTTTCCATAATGTTTTCATTATTCTTATCTGTAAGATATCAATCTAATATATATGAATCTCATTTAAAATTTCTGAATATAATTTTTCACGTTTTAAAGGGAACCATGGATTTTGGACTTTTATATTCTACTATAAATCGTTTTTTTTAATTTTTTTTTGAAATGATGACTTTAGTTGATTTAGATTAGATAGAAAAAGAACATCTAGAACATGTAATTTCATTGGAGATTCATTATTTTCTTGTTCAAGAATGAAGAAACACACAGTAGAACTTTCCACTGCTAAAGATGGATATGTAGTAGCAGGAAGTTGTTGTGCTCAAGTGAAGTGGATTCATCACACACTGATAGACTATGGAATCAGTTTTACCAAAACATTGATATTTATTGATAATAAAAGTTTCATTTCTCTATGAAAAAACACTAAACATCACTCTCATGAAAAATACGTTGATATTGGCATCACATTCCTATATATCACACATTAGAAGAAGATAACATTCTTCAATTTATCAGTATTTAATATCATATTGATGATATTTTTACAAAATTATTATTTTACTATAGATTTGAATAAATTAAATAATATTTAGGAATTAATACTCTCTGTTAATCATCTATAATATATTTTTGTTGAAATGTATTTCATTATATTAAGAAACTCCTTTTCATATGGGGTACATTTTTTTATATCCAAAATGTTATTTTTCTTATTCATATTTTTTGAATCCCAGTATTATTATTTCTTAATCTAATTTTCCAAAACCCAAAATTATTATTTCTTAATCATTTCTTTATAACCCAAAATTCCATAATCGATAGTTACAATTCCTTTAAAAAAATATGAAACCTATTGTGGATGAATAGATAGTTAAAGAAGAATAATTAGAATAAGAACAAGAAGAAGAATGGGATGAAAGTAAAAAATTTGAAAAAGAATGTAAAAGAATATAATGAGAAGGAATGTCCTTAAGAAAAGATTTAAATCCACATTTCCCTGGTTCAGTCATCCAATAAATATTTCTAAATGAAAAGATAATGGTGGACATGAATGAAAAACCTACTAATGATGAGAGTAGAAATAATGATTTCATCCAACCTAATGATGTTATGGAGAATGCTGAGAATGTAGATATCGATTTAGAAAAGATATTCCAACTCTCTGATTGTGAGAAAGAGTCTCTTAGGGTAGAGATGGTTATTTCCAACATTGATATAGAAATGTATGTGGCTGAAGATAATCCAAAAAAGGTTATGATTGTCAAATCCCTAAAGGATATTTTTGGATCATCCCAGATAAAATATGAAGAGTTAGAAAAAGTATCTTCTCTTGTAAGGAAATTAGATTCTGAATCATTATATTCTATGGGTCCAGAATTCATTGTTCAGCCATTAAAGAAGTTAGTGAACACAATACCTTTTCTCCCCAGTATTGGTTCATGATGTCTATTTCATCCACATTAATTATATTGTAAATCATATATGATAATCTTGCTTATGGAAATGTTTATCATGCTCAAGTAATATTTTTAAACAATTCATATTGGTTATGATTTTCTTAGTATATAATGTAAGGAAATAAAAAAATGGACTAAAAAATTATTGAAGACATGAGAATCTTAGATGAATTCCATGGTCTAGTGAAATATTCTTTTGATAAGTCCGATGATAGAATATAAAATCTTTAAACAAGTTTATTATAAAAGAGGAATCTAAAGAAAGTATCCTAGAAGAAAGAGGACAAAGATATGAATGGGAAGTAAAATTCAGTTGCCTGAAATTTTAAGAGTGAATGGGACCTCAGGGAACATTAAGAAGAAAATTCCAATCAACAAGAAGACTTAGTAAAGTATCTGTAATAAAATATTTCATATCAAGAAGAAATGATCAAGGATCTAGAAAATAAGAATTAGGATCAGGATCAGTTGCCCGGGAGGTTTGAGGACAATCACAAGGAGCTCAAGATGTAAAGATTTCCTTAAAAAATCTCATGCATAAAGATATTAATGATGAATAATTTTTCATTTCAATCCAATATTTTTTTTTTAATTTTACTTATAATAATTTCTCCTATTATAATGAAAAAAAAATTATCCTTATTTTTATTTCTCTTGGTTATCACCAACCTTTTAGGTACAATTATTTTTTCATTCTCTCAAATCCTTTTTGAAAATCAGAAAGGGGTAGAAATAGATAATCAAAATAATACTAAATATAAAGAGAAGATTTTCCCATGAATGGTATAGATTATGTAAGTGGGAGTCTCCTTAAAGAATATTTTCTTAAGACGGAAAAGTCCTCTACTCTAAGAAAGGAAAGAATATGATCCTTTGAAATTTCAAATCCTATGGGGGAGTTCGTCGCATTATTCAAGTTTTATATGTAAATGTATATGATTTTTTCATTTATAGTTGAGAAATCATAATCATTATTCCTTATATTCTATTTCGGAAGGTTGTTTGTGATTTATAAAAGAGGGATGATTTCTGATTTAATAATGTTTCCTTATAAATTTTCCATTCATCTATGTTTTCAAAATCACAAAAACATTTTATTGAAGAAAATTATTTTCCACTAATAATTGTTTTAATAAGGAAAAATTTCTTTCTCTATGAAATGTTATTATCTTTACCTATCTTCAATTCCTTATTGAAACTCATCTTTTAAACATGTCATGTTATTTTCTATGTCAAAATATTTAGATCCTTATTTAAAACCATATAATCTCGGATATCAAGTCATTTTATTTTCAGAATCTAAATTCTTTGAAATTTAGATTCCAAATTCTCTGAAATTCAGACTTCAAATTATCTTAAATTCCAACACTGAATTCTATTTAATTAAGACTCTAAATTATGTGAAATTCAGTCTCAGAATTCAGAATCTGAATTTCTCAGAATTCCGACTTGAAATTCCTCAAAATTCTGGCACTGAATTACTCATAATTCAAACTATTAATTCCCTAGAATTATGACATTGAATTCCTTAGAATACAGACACCGAGTAATTTGAAAAAAAAAAATGAATATCCATGTTTCTAGATACATATTTTATATATGTTTAGACTCCAAATTATTTTTTTAGATTCTGATTTTTTAATTTTGGTTAAGATACATTATTTTCCTTAAATTGTACTGATTATTGAGCATGATAATTCTATTCATGTATTTTCAACATAAAACAATGTCATACAATTTGTTTCTATCAAAATGTTGGTTGATTGACAAAAGTACATGTCCATTTGATATTCAAGGAAAATATAACCATTGAAGGAGGGATCTAATGATTTATTTTTATTCCTATAAATAGGATCTCATTCGAATGACCTCAGAATATACAAAATCATTCCATGATCCTTGAAAATACATACTATGAAGATATTTATAGAGAGTGAAAATCTCTTGTGACATGTGAATTTTAGGAAAATTTTGTTCAACCCTATCCTATTGTTCAAGTGTCCTTGTTTGTCTTCAATTGATCTTGAGTACAAACGAGGGAATCTGAGGATAGGGAGAAAGAGGTTCCGACTACCTTAAAGTTTGAGGGATTATTGGGATATCAAGATAGACTCTGATATTCTTATCGATGGATTACCCTGGTGCGTGTAAGAAATACTTTCTTGAATGATTAAATCAAGGGACCATTATCAAAGGTTTTTGGATACCATACTATTTCGGTTAAAAGATTTCTTACTTGATTACTTTATTTTTTATTTAGGTTTATTTACCACTATATTTTATTAAATAATGAAAGTATAACATTCATATACTTTCTTGTAGTTTTATTTACTCTGATAAAAAAGATCTATATGATTTAAGGTAGAATCATTCTCTAAGAAAACTATTATTATTTTCCTTTTTCGAATATATTTTTTCCAGATCTTATGATAGTTAGTTTCTTAGTTAAGAAAAAAATAGGGTTTTAGAATTTACCTTATTTATCTTTGTTAAGAATAGATTTCCATACCTATGAAAATGATTTTTTTTAATTTACAATTCACCCCCTCTTGTAATTTATCATCTAGATATACTATTATGATCTTACATATGTTTTTTAATCCACAATAAATTAATATTATTATAAAAAATTCAATTATGAAGTTGAATGAGATTAAAAATTATAGGTTATTCTTAAAACATTATGTACCCAAACATATTTTCTTATTCCAGAACCAACAACATGGTTATCCAAAAGAGTTTATCATCAAGTCATCCAATGCATTTATCAGTCCACTATGGGGTTTTATAAATCCATTTCACATATAGAGTGTATAGTCATCATTACATAGTATACATACAAAGAATCCACAAGTACTATCATTAATGGGAAACATAATATCATTCAAGTTTGTACAATTCCAAAAATGTTTTATAAGAACACCCTATATAATATTTTTTAACACTTTAAATAGTTTAACCCTCTATAATTAGTCATATAAGTAAAATAGAATCATAAATATATCATCATAATTCTTGATGTGAAATATGATAATTGTATAATTACCTCTTACTAATGGGATGAGAGATAAAAACCACTATAAATATCTTAGTTAAATACATATTCATTGAAGAAACAAATTTTATAAAGTAATTAAATCAAATAAATATAAGCCTATATCATTTTTAATATAGAATTCATACCCAATAAGTTTCCCCAAATGAAAAACTATTAAATGTAACTGTCCCCCAAACACTCAATATATCCCATACAAATGGTGTTACATTACATTGGGAACGAATCCCTATATTCTATAGAATACATAATATAAGTGATTGTCTAGGGTGTTAATTTGTGTAGACTATATTGATGAAATAAAGATAACACACTTTAACAAATGTGATGTGGAATATAATCATACCTACCAACTAATCGCCCATAATATGATCAAATATATATAAAAATTTAATATAAAATGGTTAAATACAATCCCAATGATTTATTTAAAAAACATGTTATGACTATATCTTTGTTATTCAACATAATTAGTAAATATTATTCCTTCTACCATCCATTACATATGAAGAGTGACATATGTTCGATTACTCAAGTATGATGGCCACCCGAATAAGATGTGAGTATATATTACTAGAGAACCACATATGGGGTCCCTAAAATAACAAATAAATATACTATTTTCACAAAGGATACTCTCATTTAATAACTATTATAATATAAATGAAACCTCCAATAAATCCTTAGTTTCTAATGTGATTCCCATGAATGACCTTATGTGCATCAGAATGTCCCCAATGTATTTGAGTACAATAATATTTTTTATTACTCAAGGGTGTAAACTATCTCTACATTGAAATAATATAATATCATATAAATGTAAATGAATAATCTCTCTCCAATAGATAAAATGGATTTTTATCCAAAAACATAAAGGATTAATCCCCAAATAATAAACACAAATAATTTAGAATATTGTGGGGTAAACACATATCCACTATAAAACACGTCATCAATAAACATAGACAGTTTCCTTTATCATTCATTGAAATATGTATCATCTAGAAACATGAGTGGAATCTCTCTCTAAATAGGAATCATATATCCTTCCATAATTTTAGGGCATCCAGTCCCCACTTATGAATCATATCATATGGAAGCATTGGGATATACTGAATCACAATAGAGAATCCATGTGTCATAAACTCGAAAATCATGTGCACACACACACCCTATAAGAAATATATATCATTATTTAGAACATAATAGCTTGTATGGACCATATTAGAAACCATTTTTTATCATCGACAACCCAAGTGTGTCTCCACATTATTCAACAAAAGTGGCACCATCATTTAGAACTCTATGGAATTCCCACATCCAAACTAGAAACATGTTACATAATATGAAACACATAGGTTTTAATAATCACATAAAATAAATAAGTTTCATCATCTGGAAGACATGTTATTTCCTAAAAATTATTAGAAAAACATGTAATCACTCACTAGGATAATCCTTTCATAGTGGGACCAAATAAAACTCATTCACATTACACTAAATAGTCACTTCTAAAAACCTGTCACACTTCTCCTATATTTTATACATAATTATAAAACGTATAATATTGAACTATATTCCTAATTTTTATTTTACCACAAGAAATTGAACCTATATGATACTTTGGACTACCAATCTATAGCATCAACATATCACTGGAAAAAAAATTAGTTCCCCTATGATATACTAAAATAAAAAAACCATTCCCTGGTTCCCATATATCATTTTTAACCCATTAGACTAAAACCATTACTTAGAGGCCATAATGTCTCCCATTATGACTATAATCATATCTTGGCCTAAGTAACATCTTTTTATTGGAAATTTTGATATCACTCTCAATATATGTTTTATTGTAGGTGTCACATCCAAATGCCACAATAGGTTGGTGAACTCAATAAAAATATCAATAATCCACCCATTGTATACCAACATAATTACTCAAATCCCAGTACTGATGGAATACAATTTTGATTCACTAATAATTTACATAATGTACCTATGATTATTAAATTCCCTTTAGGACCTACATCATGGTCTAATGAGACACTTATGATGTCCATGCATTGTCCATCATATCTCCCATCACAAGGAAAATAAAGTATCCACTTTAGAGGGTTACTATGTACATACCATTCACCATGGAAACCATATTTTTTATACATATATCATTTCTAGATTTTATATTCAATCCCATTAACATGTACTACAAAGGTATTGAACTAGTGTATAAGGGTCAATCATAGACCTTGGCCCTTTTTAATTTCATGCAACATAAAGAACATAACTCAATTTATTTCTTATGGTCAATTTATCACATGTTGTTGGTATACATAAGATTTTCACAAAACCCCATTGAATATACAATTGGGTCATGATCATTACCTCCAACATCATTTTGAGTTATTCCCATTAGTAAATATCAAACAATGTCTAAGCTCATCCAAGCACAATGAACCAATGAAGATAAACACAATGAAATATCTCATCAAAATATATATTAATTCACCATGAACCATTATTAAATAAATTATATTTTTAATTAAGTTTTATTTCACAATTATTTTCTAACATAACTTATATGGTAGAATCTATAGATTACTCACTAAAAATATTTCACAACATAAATCATTAAGAATAGTTTTGAATGGCCCCTATTACAGATTCATGCCATTAGTATTAAAAATTATAAATCAACTGGATTAATTTAAACCATATATTTCATAATATTTTTCAAAAACCCTAAATTAAATAGTGGTAGCAATAATACTATTTTTTAAAAAAATATAGTGAAATTATTATCATTTTTATCGAGATGATTCCCCCTTGATTTGGTAGAGTCATATAATTATCCTTTTTCTGGGTTGTATAACATTGAAATGAGGTATAAGTGAAAAACAATGTAAATATTGATTCATGTTGTTATATTTAATTCAAGAATCCCTATAGATGAAATAATAGTAGATTCGTATACGAATCAAGGGACATAGAACCCATGATTCAAATATATGATTGAAACACCGCCTAAAAATAGTTCCACACTATACACGGTGTAATATGATCTTATTAAACATTAAAATGTATTTTTAATCCATTATTTTATATACTTGAAAAAATTGAAAAAAACACATATATTGAAAATCAATATAGGTTTTCCCCCTTATAAGGTTCATGGTCATATGTGTTCCTCCATATTTAGTCAACACACACCGTGGTTTACCGCGTAAGGGCCCTAAACCAATGTGTGACCACAAAAGGGTCTCCATGGAGGTTTCACCAATAAACATATCACCCATGATAGGGTAACCTTGTTCCTATGGACATGTACGGGTATCCCATGTATGGGTCACCAAGGTGTGGGTGACCATGTTGGGGGGCCATGTAAGGTTCACCAACGTATAGTCCCCTCATGTACGTGTGAAATAAAGGGGTTTTCCATATAAGAACGACAAAAAAATGGGACACCATGTTGGGGTATATAGGCAATCTTCTCTAGTATTAGTGTATTAAATGTGTTTAAAAAATCCTAGGCATATATGCCTTTCTAATTATAATGGAACAATAAATGGATTGACCTAAAACAATACATATAAGAATTAGATTCATCACTCAAACCTAAAACCTCCACCAATAAAAATATTAAAGGTAGTGAGAACTCAATTATTATCTATATAAATCCTTGTTCTCAAAATAAACACTTCTTTAAATTACAAAATTCAATTTGCCTATGAAATTTACCACCAATAAAGACTTTTTAATTGACATATATCATTTGTCTATTGTTGTTTGAATTTATCTACAAAAACGCAGGCTTATTCAAATTTACAGATCCGAAAAATATTTCACTAATTTATTTTATTATTTATAACAAATATTTAGACTTGGGACCTTAAAAAATCATTTTTGATAATGTATAGTATCATAGGATTTAATTTTATTAGTATGGTCCTTTTTATAATATGAAATAATATATTCATACATGGCTTTATAAAAACCTCAATTTTTTTTAATTTCTATAAATTATAATCATTTTACCCATTCTATGGTCTTCTAATCAACACTTAAAAGAATGAAATAAAAAATTACATCATGGTGTGTGTAATAGTATGTATCAATTATATCTACTTAATATTTTCCGTCTTCCCATGGAAAAGAATAAAGATTATTTTTCATCATTTAGAGATAATTTAAATAGAATAATAATAGGATCATATATATATATATATATATATATATATATATATATATTATCATAAAAATATTATCCAAATACATCATGTTAAATTTGATATTTTAAATAATTTACCAATGTAAAAAATGATCATGGTATATGGGCTAATTGTGTAGTGTTTGTTTAAAAAAATTTCTTCTTTAATAATGAAAACACATTTTTATACCTTGATATATAACATAGTATCCCATAAGAATAATGGAAAATTGAATGAATTCCTGCAATTCAAGCCATAGTTTAAAAATATGCCAAAATTTCCGAATAAAAATTGATGAAAAAGTAGTCTTGTAGAAGTTGAATTTTCTAATTCATTTTGTTCAACATCACATCAAGATCCTTAGTCAATCTTCAATGAATTACATGGTCCTCAATTTTTGTGTAATGGATTTAGATGGTTTCTAATGTTCTCTAGGATGGCCAAAATTTGTTGTGAACCCAAATATATGATAATATTAGAGATCATCCATCACTGATAATCTGGTGAATTTTATTTTCAATCCTGTGAAGAGGATAATGATTTAAAACTATTAAATTTTTCAACATTGAATATTGTTTTTATTTTTATCGACTCCCTATATTTTTTATTAAAAATTGAACCAAAGCACCACATTGGACAGTTCACAAAATTATTTGACTTTTATCATCAATATTCATAAATTGAATTTTTAATTCCATTAATTTAATTGAATCCATATGATAATAGGGTATTCAAAGAGGTTTAGTTCTAGGTAGGGAAAATAAAGTGTTGTCTACCTATCCCTCTAAAGTAATACTAAGAAAATAATATATAATTTTTTAATTAAATTTTCACTACTCTATATAAAATATAATTCTACTTATATTACACAATTATTCATAATATTATATCCATTTTAATTGTGATGTTTCCTTATAAGTATTTATTTTTCCCAGTATAGACTGATTGTTTCCTCAACCATTTAATAAAATATATTTAACACCAAATGGAGATGATATTTATAATATCGTGACAAAAAAAACTATTATTTCACATAACATTAACTACTTATCTAATAATATAATGGCATCAATGTTGTTTATTTTTAGAATCATATGGCACAATAGAAGAATACATCATGATTCCACTAAATGAAAGGTTGAAACATTTATCACATGATATATTCTCTTACCTAGATGTGTGTTTATAACAAATTAAAGTAGTTTTACCAATACTTCTTAGTGAATATGTGTTACTATTTTAATATAAATAAAATAAATTGAAGAAGAATTATAAAATCATATAGTCACTAATGTAGAGGATTCAAGAAACATTCCTATAATAAAATATCACCACAATTAATTATCTATAGTAGAATAATATGAATTATAAATCCAAAAAGAATAGTTTTATATATTGTAAGGGGTATATATTAATTTTTAATCCTTAATATATATAAATAGGATCAATCATCCTTAGTATCCAACAAGAACAAGTGTCATAGACATTATTCAAGTAACACCTGTTAAATAAGAATTTAATTTGGACTAGGAAACCAGGTTCATTTAATTTTTATGTATAATACTCTAAATTGTTTTCTTGATTTAGGATCACTATATATTGATATCCTTACCATGTAAACGGATGTTTTTTATCCTTAAAAGGGAAATTTTACATTACATTCCTTATAATCCTATAGTAATTGAGCATCTCTAAATTTATCCCTGAAGTAGGAATCCACCTAACATCATTATCCGGATCCCTTGATAAGAAATACACCTAATTGAATATGACCATCATCGCCACCAACCACTATAAGATGAATTATGTGAATCCAGATAGTTTAGAGAGGTACCATCTCCAGCATCATCCTTTCTTCTCTTCACTGCATGTACAGACCACATCAATACATTATAGAATATTTATAGTATGAAAAATATACAATATTTTCCTAATGAAATTTTCAATCCAATATCAAAACTCAATACTTCAGACTCATTGTCATGACATATATAAAAATAAAATAATATGAGATCTACAAACATTTTCATGTACTTGATTATGTTCATAGATTAATAATAAAGAATACATAATTCCTTTACTATTAAATTACATTTTGTTATTAGGATTGAATTAATAATGTAAAATAAATTAAAATATTTTCAATGAGGGTTCTTGGACCCTTATTCACCTGAATTATAATTTCATACCACCAACAAGATACCCCTTCTTGAATGAAGGCATCTAATTTGGCCTCATGATACTTCATGTCTCAATGGTCTTGAAGATAATGTGCATAAAATAATATAATATTAAGGCTATTTTTTAATTTTAATAACCTAAAATTCTATTATATTATGAATTTGAATTTCATTTTATGCATTACGTGTTATAGGTTCACATGGAGTATCCTATTCCATAGAAACATGCAGTTACAAAGAGTTCTCATATAAGACCGAAGTATCAAATGCACTAAATATTTACATTGAATTCTCATCATTGAATTCTTTATTAGTAGGAAAAATTTATCTCGATGAGATATTTTACATTATATCAGATAATAAAATCATTCTTATCCTCTTTAATGAAAAAAAACATATTAATATTCAATTGAGAAATATAGTGTAACCATGATTCCCTATGTCTTTTCATTATATAATTATCAGAAAAACAATTTTCATATAATTTTCATCAAAATAAAAACATATACATACAAGATTTAATATTATAAAATAATAACAAAAAACATGTAATGAAAATAATTACAATTTATTAAACATGTTTACTACACATTTATAAATGAATAGTAAATTAGATAATCAATCTCATAAGTATATATTTCAAACCAGGGGGTCAAAGGTAGGATAATATTAATATAATCATTAACATATATATATATATAGATAAAATAAATGATTATTTATTTTAATGATTCAATTAATAAAAAAATCTAGTTATCCACCACTAAAAATAAATAAAGTATGCATACAATAAGTATAATAGATACTCTATCAATGATTACCCACTTCTTCATAATATGAACAATGGAACTTTTTATCCTGCGGTAGTCTTAAGGGACAAAAAAGAGACTAATTTTTCTAGTATACACTATATAAATGGCTTTCAACCTAATTATTTAGTCTAGAAAAATTTATGGGTCACTTACGAGTTCCAAATAGTTATAACTCTTAACAAATATTATTTTCAATAACTAATTGTCCATGGACTGTGTTATGAAACTGTTTGTAAATAACAATGATCCAATCTCTAGAATTGCATCCAACCAAGTAACTTCAAAACCTTAGGTACACCACTTAATCTTGAGAGGCTCGGAAAAAACAAGTATTACACTATATTAATGGGTAGTTAGTATTACATTATGATGAAAAATTAAATACAATGAATAACACACTCTAAACATCCTTCATGACCTATGTGGTCATTCAACATCAATTCAAAAATTATATTATGCATCCATAGGAATGATAGTAATATGAATCACAATAAATATGGAACTGAGTAACTATATAAAAAATGTAACGTATAAAAACAATTCTTATTGAGTCTTCTGAATACGCTACATAAAAATTTCAAAAATCAAATTATACAAATAATGTACCAAAAAAACATTAACCAATTTTTATTGTAATGAGATACCTAATGTGAAAATACCATTTGTTATAATCTATGAAATAAATATAATATAATATCCCAATCCACAAAAAATATAAAAATATTATTACACATTCCCCATGGTCATGTAAAACTATCCACCATACTCTGGTGCTTTTCGATTTCTCAAATTACAAAGAAGGATATTTATACACATCCTAGAGGAAAACAATCTAGGAGTGAGTACGAAAATATAGTGGGTAGTCACCAACAACCCCTACAATACTTCAAAAAAACAATTTTCATATTTGAACTATTATATGTAAAAAATACTTTAGTTTCATCTAACTAAACAAATTATCATTCCAGAAATCAATTCATTTATAAAAAAAATAAATTAACTCATTATATTATGAAGGTCCTCACATTTTAATACCATATTTTATAGTGATTTCTATAAATCTATGTCTAAAGGTAGGGGAATATTTATCCCCTCAAATATAAGGAGATTCACATATGATGTAGTTTAAGAATAAAATTTATTGGTATTGGGAATCATTTATACAAAATCTGAGAGTTAACCCATCCTAGGGGATAATTAAAGGGGTATATAATTGAATGGTTTTGAAAATAGGTCCCAAATACTATACAAAATTCATGGTTTGGTTTTTGAAAATATGAATATATAGAGACCAGTTGCACTATTTTATATGTTTTCTTGGACACAGATCAATGATAATTAGGGTACATGTGGTATTTAAGGTGCATTTTAAGAATCCCATCATTTCTAAAACCTACAACTACTGATTAACCAGTTGGCTAGTCATGGGAATAACTAGATGGTTCAGGTAATTATAAAGCTAATGTGATAGTAAAATCATGTAAGAATCCGTATAATAGAGAAAAATTACAATTCATTTCATATTTTTAAATGTCAAATGTAATACCATGAGTTTTTATGAAAAAATATATATTAAAAGAAATATAATTTTTTCAAGAGCTTACATTACATATATCATCGTGTTTTAACAATAAACAATGTAGTATTTATATTACTATCCAAACAAGACAATTTTAACCTATATTTTAAAATATGATAAATGAATAAAAATTATAAAATTATAAAAATTAAAAATATTTGTTTTATATAAATAATTCATATTTATAAAAAAGGATTAAGTCCAAGTAAAATATAAATATGTTTCGAAAAAATAATTCTCTCAACAAAAATTCATATTTATTTCTGAAATAACAGTAAAATAAATTTTTTTATTGATCTAAAATGTATATCAAAAAATAAACCTCATATTCTAAATCTAAATATCCAAATTATATTTGACTGATTTTTGGAAATCTCTAAAAATGGCTAATTTTTTTGATGAATAGTAAAAATAATATTATTAATTTAAAAATGCCTTTTTATTTAATGTATCTACAATATATTTATCATTTTAATATGGTTTTAATATTAATATTAGTTCATTTTTTATTTTATTAATCCAATTTATTACATTTAATTCTATTTTATATTGAAATTTGATATTTAAGAAATCTATACTTTTGAAACGGTTCTCTTTTGAAAAATCATATTATCATTACTTCTTTGGGATGAATTTTAAAGTACAATTCTCTACCTATGTGAATGTAATTTTAAAAAATTAAGTATATATTTTTAATAAGAATTAGTTGTATTTTATAACTTCAAAAAATTAATGTTTAGTTAATGTGAATATTAAAAAGAGTAAAAGTAATGTAATGTGGTAAATGTCAAACAATGTTTTCCATGGATAAAAACCGACAAGTGGAAAATGGTGAAGAAATGTTTCCAACACCCATTTTATTACAATATGTTGACCATATATAATTAATGGTTTTCTAATGTGAATTTTGAACCTTGTGGAATGTTTAAAATGGGGTTACATCTTTTTCTTCTCAAAACATCTTTTTGTACTCTCCCCCACTTAAAAAAGAGAGACCCATATAAACACATATTCAGAACTTCAAACCCATTTCTTTTTGAAAATAAATTCACAAATAAATTACATAATTCACTATCCAAATACTATAATACATTGTTTTATTAGGATTCCCTCTTAATATGGCATTTGGTGTACACCTAATAGGCTCTTGTGAAGAATAAGTACAAGCCTTAACTAAGGATTCTCATTTTATTTGATCCTATAACACCTAATAAGATTAATTAATCATAGTGATTTAATAAAATACGTATCTCCCATATAAATGGACTTATTTAACTTAATTTATTTATCTATATATATCTCATATTCCCCAATGCGGGAAATAAGATTGTGGATCCTGCATATTGTGGACTACCATCTTGCCAATCAATGAAATTCATTTCCCATAACTACCTCTCACGGATGCATATTGTGATCCATTTATCCTTTTTATATGATATTTATGACATTATATTACTTATAAAATTATAATATCACATATAACTTCTTACTTTCTATTCTATGGGAATATTACAATGTCACATGTGTGTACGGCAGAATACCACCTCTCGATGTGATGTGATTCATTTTTTCCATAAGCTTTACATGGAATGTAATATGGATACTTTTTTTGGAATATATGTTGTATACATGACCTAATAATTAATCATTATAGTTTATATATTATCTTGATTCATTTCATTATGTACTTCGAGAAAATGGAAACAACATTCATGAATACGTACGAAGTGCCTTCTCCATGAATTGGGTAATGCATTTTCTATCTCAAAATTTAATAGTTTTCTTAAAATATATATGTAGTGTTTTTTAAAATATTTGGGTTAATTCTTCAATATATATTTTAAATAAACCACCTCTTTATTGTTAGTAGAGGTAGACCCATTACATAACACGAAGTCCCTAGGCCATGTGGCTTAAAAACCAGGCTTCAAAAGCCCATATTTTGGCCCAATAAATATATATTGAATATATATAATATTTATATCATATTTAAAAATTTTAAATTATGGAACAATTATCAATGTAAAATTATCATAAATAATAATCTAAAATACAAATGGAAAAGGATGTAGTTTTTACCAGAAAACTTATTTTAAAAAAGAAATAATTACAAAATTGGTAATAAAAATTTGTTTGTAAATCATATATTGTATTATATTTTTGACCATTTCTATTGAATATATTTTTAATAATCCAATATTTATTATATTTAAGGTTCAAACATGTGTGAAGGTAATTGGTACATTAGGTAAGGGTGTTTTTTCTCAATTTGTTTCATGTAGACATGTGCAATATTCGCCTTGTGTTTATTTTTTGTGGTGTATCTACCAAACATGAATCTATTTTATCATTATTATCATGTAATTTTGTGTATACATATCTATATATCTCTATTTCTTTCATCTGTGTTAAAATTTGGAAGGCAAAAAATTGCTAAAGGCTCTATTTTCCAATCCCATTATTAATATGTATTGTTTATTATTAAGTATATGATTTTCAATTATTTTTATCTATCACTCAAGAGACTCATGTATATTCTTATCATATAATTATTCCATTAAAATAAATTTTTAATTTTCATTTTAACAACTTCACATAATAAATATTTTATTAGAATTTTTCTGGTAAAACCGAATTTTATTTTCATCCTTGATCGAATACACATTTTCATCAAAGTCCATGTTTTCAAAAAAAATGTTTCAGAAAAATATTTTGAAATTATAAAATAATTTTTTAATGTTGTTTTTACCCATTTTATGTTTCAAATAATTGGATAAATGTAATATTCATTTTTTCAAAATAAGAATCATTTTAATTTTACTAAAAAATTTAAAAGAATTTTTAATTTAACATGTACTATAGGAATGTTATTTCACATTATCATAACTACTAAAATATTTAAATATTCCCTTATACAATTAAAATATTATTTAAAAAGTATATTTTGTCAGTAATATATGGGAAATAATTATATTTTAAAGAAGTGATTTCAAAATAGAATATATATTTTTCATGAAGAGTGTTTTACTTACCTATTTATAGAATTTATATTAATCAATGAAAATATTATTTAGAGTTTTTTATTTTGATTCTTTGATATTATTTAATCGTAACATCCTTATTTATTCAATGGATGCATTTTATTTTTGAAGAAGATATTTCAAAGAATCCCTTTACTTTTTCCACAGGTTACTCTATCATCAATTGATGAGAAAATTATGATGCCCATTTTCTTCAATGGTTAGTCATTGTGGATATATTTATGAAACCAATTTAATTTATATGGGTTATAAGATGGATAATTTATTATGATCTCATGAAATAATTTTTTTTCTGATATGTTGGACCTATATCCCCATCCAATGTAATGTGTATTGATTATTATTTTATGAGTTCAAACTATAAAATGTATGTTACACAAATACCAAATTAAGACACACGATAGGTTATCCAAAGACCAAAAGAGGGTTAATTGTATGTTATCCCATTCCCAACGTTGGTACACTATTGCACCTTCCAAGCCTATCATGTTATGAATGTCTTTGTGGGTATCCTTAACATTATAATTTTTATTCCTATGTGTATGACAGAAATATATGTCTTTTGAATATTTTATGAGCTCATTGATCATATATTAGGATTAAATTATTATATTTTCTTATTAACTACCATGATTTATTCCATGACTCGTGTGTATGATCTACGGTATAGAGGGTACAGTTTTAAAATGTTACTATCATGTTCTCATACCTTTATTCTCATGTTATATTGGTTTCTGCCATGTTTACCCCTACTGGTCATTTCAACTTACCCTTTAATATGTTTCTTTTCCGAATGTTTTAAAGGAATGTATTATATATAATATGTCTCAGAAAGATTATAGTTTTGAAAAAAATTGTGAATGATGATGTAGATCACCTATGAACTAGTTGTTTATATATTCATTTGTCCAAAGTCACTACACTGATATGATACTATAAAATATCATTATTTTATGTAATAAATATTTATATATTAAGATGTGATATCTATGTTTAAAAAGTGTGGGTCCCTAATGTTGGTACCAGATAATGGTTTAGTTAAACAATAGGATATAGAGATTGAAAAAATTAGTGAAAACCATGAAGATAAGTCTATATATCTTAAAATATCCATGAATTTTCGGGATGGATATAGAAAGTTATTTTTATGAAATTACATCCCTATATAGATACTACAATTGGATGTTGCTCAAAAACAATTACACATTATAATTGAAACTATCAAAAGGGTACATTGAGTTAGACTCGATGTTTACCTTGTCAATAACAACGAGCCTTGCTGGATACATGGTCTAATACTCCCATGGGATATGATTTCTAAATATTAGAACCGTTTATGAACCTCCATGAATTATACTAATAATGACTATTGATTTCATGGGATAACCCTAAGGTCTCATAGATTGAAAATGAGGTTTCATGATTTAGAAATTCAATTATTTATTCTTCATCATTATGTGGTTCACCACTATTATTATTGTTGCATAAACATTATTTATGGTTATATTCAACGGCTGGAATCTAATTTAACCATGTTAATTATGAGTGAAATATATAAACTATTTATTATGATCCATAAAAACTAAATTTTATTTGAGATGGAATGAGAATATCATTGTTATGATCACAAAACATTCTCCTGATATAAATAAGTATGAACATAAAAAATGATCAATGGAGGAAATAATATTTTATTGATAACATAATGAGGAAACACCCCACATATTTTAGTGGTTTCTTAGATCCACTATTTACTAGGAAATGGATTAGTAAAAACGAAAATATATTATCTATATGTGTTCAGAGCATGAAAAAGTTATATTGGTTATATATTTTATGAATTTTAAGAGGATCCATGAATGAATCATTTCATTAATAAAAAAGAAAAAGATGAAATCAATTATATGTAGTGGGATGTGTTTGAGAACTCATTATTAAATATGTACTTTCTTTAAGTTATTTGATTTAAATTGGAGAAGGTATTTGTTGAGTTAGGTCTGAAGGATGATGAATTTGTTGGTACCTATGAGGAATATTATATAAGAAAATTATAGTAAGATTCTGGTATTCTTGTCAAAATTAAAATTATGTTTGAAATATTCTTTAGTGGAATAAAAAAATTCTCACAATTGTGTTATCTATATGTTAATTTAGCATCCATGTAGAAATATGTTGATGTTCATTTAAGGTAGAAATTAAGATTAATGTTACCCATCAAACTCATTGTCTTGATAAGAAAATAAGGTTGATGTTAAAAGAAATAATAAAAACTATGGAGAAAATTAGATTACATTTCATTATTGAAATAGTTGTGGGTAGATACAGGGATACAATTCTACATAGAATACATTTAATTGTTTTAATCCTTGAAAAAAAGGTCATTGAGTGAGTGAATAATAAATTAATGGGATGAATTTATCTCAAGGTTAAAATATAGAATATTTTATACATAATGAACCAGTCAAACTGCAATGATACTTTGGAAAGTATTTTTGGAATTATGTGAGTAAATTCCGCAATCCATGGGTTAATGAGGATAATAAGAAACAAACACTTTGAATGTTGAAGTAAAAAATATAAATAATAAGAAATCATTGTAGCTAAAGTGGATAATTATAATTAGTGAACACTTATCCTAAACTATAGACTAGGAAATATGATGATTGTCTTTATAAGAATGATTCCAATGAAAATATTATTGTTTAATATTTTGATAAATTTGATGTGATTGTTGTTATTTATTATCTCCCTCTATATAGTCTATGGAATTATCAAATCACTTTTGATATTCTATCATTGCAAGGATGAACCCAATATTTCAATGGGATTTTTTCTAATATAATATATTATTTAAATAATAATGGTTACATTTCATTTGGATGTATATATTTATTTGTGTAAGATTATATTACAAGATATAGATACCATCTCCAGTTTATGATTTCAAACTAGATCCTTAGTCAAATTTTTTGAAACCCATTTTGAGGTTTTATGTGATGAGAGTTTTCAACATTAAGAATATTGTAGGAAAAATTAATAGCAATACAACCCTTTGGGTTTTTATATGATGTAGTGAAAAGATATTTGATGTTGAATTCCTATACATATTTTGGGCATAATATTAATGTTATATGTAACCTTTAGTGATTATATTATCATTGAAGTTAAGGTAATTATGGGTTCATCCTTTATTAAAAATTTTAGTAATTCTATTAATATACTATTGAAAAATGGATAACATTCTTGTCATGTGACAACATGTCGCATCTGAAAATACCTTGAGGATTGATCCCACAACTAAAGTGAAACAAGTAAATAATTTATACCACTATCCTAAAAGAAGAAGAATTTATGGTTGGCCAATATGATGAGATATATTACTATTTAAAATATAACTACCTAGTATGTTAACATGTTAAATATAAGACATAATTTTATATGGGGAAGCTACAACATGTATCCATACCTGAATGGTAATGGGAAAAAAATAATGTGAATTTTGTCCTTAGACTCCATAATTCATCTAAATTGATCAAGCTAAATGGGTTTTAGTATATTTTGTTATAAAATTTTGATAGTATATCACTATTTTAGAAAATTAATTCCACAGACCATCATTTAATTATTTACATAAAGGATGTGGTAAGGTCGCATGGAGTACCACATTCCATTGCATCTAGGAGGGATCTATGTATTAAAAAAAAGTTTGGGTGGAGTATCTAGGAAGCTGTGGAGACAAAGTTTAGTTTTAGCACATTGTATCAACCTCATTAATATAGTTATTTGAAGGTGAGAAATCATGCCAAATATGATATGTTCTGTTTTTTTCTATAGATATCAAATGTGGTTAGGATCCACTTTATTTTATGGTTTAGTTTTCATATAAAAATATCTTTAAATTTGGAAATTAGAATGATCATTAATAATCCTTATATGGAGATAAGTATATAACTACAATTTACATCGATGAATTTTGGGATGAAAATTTTCAGGACATGTACTAGCTTAGGAAATGATAAAGAATGGTATTTTTTTTCAAAAACTAATAAGGGTGCAACAAATATTAATAAAAAATTATGCTGATAATCACAGAAGTGATCCTGAATATAAATATTCTAGTTGAGTGTCTATAATAATTTATCCACAAAATAAGTTCATGATATTTTTCATGAAGGACAATTTATGCCACAATAAAAATAGAAACAAATTAATAATCATTGTTATGTTTAAAACTAGTTTACCATGTGGTTAGGCCAAAAATATTGGGGGTAAAATAATCTAAAAACTAGTACATCGCCCATTGGTTGGAAACCTTTTGACCCTATCTCATATAATGTTTAATAATGATCCATTTGGGATGATTTTGTAATTCTTGTAATGTGGGTATACATTTTTCTTCTTAAAAAATAAATGTTTATCCTCTCCCCAAAAAATAAAGTGGTAGCCTCCAATCCTCTTATATCCACACATACATACCCAGTGTTTTGTATTATTCATGACCAAATCTATTGAATGCTTCCCCACACATCATAGGGGAATTAATTATATTATAAAACAATCATATGCAGAATATACATTTAATCCTAAATGTGTTTTCCAAATAAGAGGTAAAATCCTTAACCATGTGTTTCTATATTATTTATTCCTCTATCCCCATCAAAAATTATATAATCATTATGGTAAAATAAACTCGTTATCTTCTATATAATGAGTTGTTATTATGTTTACTGAATTCACAACTTTTATCTCCTCTTCTATCAAGTGGGAAATGATATCACTAGTCATGTATTTGGAAATAAACTATAAAACATTCCTTCAATAGCATTGGCCTTTATCAGAGTTAACAAAAAATCCATGAAAAAGGGGGAATTTTTTCTATTCTAAAAAATTTGCTGATAAATTGTACCATTTATCAGCATTTTTAGAACTGGTAATGGTTAACCTTTATCATTGCATTTATTTTCTACTGATAAAAGGTACCAATTATCAAGACTTTATTTTTAATGCTGATAAAGGGTACCCATTACGAACACATTTTTTGGAACAGATAATGGGTATCCATTAATAGTGCATTTTTAGTAGTGATAATAATCCCATATAAAATGAGATAATTAGAAAAATACAAATAAATAATGTGGAAATTAAAAAAAAATTAAAACTTTTATTAAATAAATATTTATTGAAAAACATAAATAAATTTAATATATATATATATATATATTATAAATATTAGGAAAATAGTATTCTTTAAATATATAGATATGTAAAATGAATAAAATTAAATTATTAAAATTTAAAATCTAAATTTAGTCATTTAATAATAATAATCTTTCAGTATCATTTATTAGAATATGATGGATATTTTTTGAGGTCTAGGTAAGGTATGTTAGAATCCATGTTACCGTAGACATATTAGTAATTCATCGAGTGGTAGGATGAGAGTGATGCGACACTTCTATTGTTGTTTGTTCTTATTTGTGTTTTTTTGAGATTTTGGTTTAAATAATGTATTATGGCACACATTTTGAGGTTCCTTCATAAGGAAAAGAATTTCTGAAAGAATTACATACATTTTATTATCATGGTTTCCTAGTTGGAACATAGTGACTTAACGTACAACTGTATTTTGAGAGATATTTCATTGGATATATACTGAAATATATGTATTGATGTATATTTTAGCACCCATTTTTTCATTTAATTGTTTAATTTTATACTTGCAGCCTAAACATGAACCATAATCAGTTTAGAGCTATGATATTTTCCATAATATGTTTTTAAAAGACTACTATCATTGATTAGAGTTGATGTAGCTCAGTGGGGATGAGTTGATGTTTTCATTGTAGTGTTAGAGACGTTTTATCATTGTGATATGTGATTCTATATTTTAAATTATGATTTGGTAAACTAAAAAATGTATAGGGGAAAATTATCACCCTCCCCAGCTTTATCTCTCGATTAATTATTATTTCATTTTGTTTCATGAGACTCACCCACATATATTCTTCGATCATGCACTCAAAAATGATTATTAATTGATGATTGTGAAAATTTGTTTTTATTCTCCAGTCTATTCATTATTATAGATTATCAAATTGAAAAAAAATTCAACAACCTAGAGTGTGTAATTAAATATAAGATAAAAAGATATAGTGGAAAATACCAAACCTCAATGCAATACATAGTGTATCTAGTATTACTAGATACGTGTTGTATCCATTTAAAATAGAAATGTTATTAATTTTAGGTTTCATATTTATGTTTTATGATTTCATTTATTGTATTATTAGAATATATGTTTTATATATGTGGAGTATTTTGGTTTTATTCGGGGTGTTTTTTTAAAGCTTCTCGTTCTTGTGAGATATTTGTATATTAAGGCTATAACTAAGATAAAAACAATATAGAAATGGGGAAAAAATTTACAACAATCATAAAAAGGTTATTTCCATCTCAAAATTCATTTAATATTGTCAAAATATTATCTATTAATACAATGTTAATTTCCTTATTATTTATATCATATATTTTTTCAATAGATATTTTCGGAAGTCATATTTTTCCTGAAATCTTCTACAACAAGATAGAAATGAAATTACATTATTCTATTGAATGATGTATTTCTAGTATAATTAGTTTTATTCATCCATACTAATAAAAACCATAATTCTTTTTTAGATTGGTGTATATTATTGATTGAAAAACACAAATCACATGCTCAATCAGACACACCTTTATAAAATGAATGCTATGATCGGTATGACTTGAACTGTTTTTTTATAATTTACATTGTATTTCAAAACAAACATCACATACAATAAACTGATAAAAAAGAATAATACTATATTGATAATTTATAAAGATATTCTATATGTTATTTGTGACATTTATGAATCAACCACACTATAATATGATACACGATGTACTCATTATAACTCAAGGTCTCTCCTATTAGTTTAAAATTGACACTTATGTTCTAAAAGTACCGGCCCCTAAAAATCATGAAACAAATCTCAGAGTATAGGGATAATTTAGGAAAGAAATTATTATGTCATTTTTTGTGGGTATAAAATCATCTAATTTCAACATAATATAGGATTTGACCAGTGTACTGCATAGTTCTTGTTTCCATTTCAAAATTCCATTTTATTAAAAAACACATGTGAAATTAGAAAAAAAAGAAAAAAATTTGAATTTTTTTATACCTAAATAAAACAATATATATATAATTTGGGATATTTATGAATTAGTCACGCCTCAATCTCACCCATGGTGTGATCAGTCTAACTATAAGTGCGTATTTAATTAAATATGGAAAGTAATTTTATTAAACAATTACAACAAACAGACCAAAACTTAAGAAATAATTTTAGATCTTTTTGATACTTTAGGAAAATGATCAACAAACAATTTTTATGAGTAAGAATAAGATGCACTGAAATAATATATCGGATCATACATACATGGATCAATGTCTCTGTTACCAGTTTGAAATCTACATTTTAGTTTAAAAATTATCACTCACTAATAACTGAGAGAATATACTCACATTGCCTTGATAATTTAGTGAAATGATTCATAATAAATTTGTTAGGTATATGAATTAATATCATATCAAAATGATATATTATGTGACCAGTTTGAATTATATTATGTGTTCTGATTTAAAATGAAATTTTCATTAATAAACACGTGACATACTCAAAAATGATCATATGCATTTAGGTTGTTTTGATACATTCTTAAAATGATCCATAAGTCATTTCAGTCATGTAAGAATCATTCACACCCCAATTTGATGAACAATGTAATAGATATGAATCCATGTTTATATTTTTTATTTAAAATATATATTAATATTAATAAAACGGTAACAAACATACTCAATCAAAAAAATACCATTAGATCATTTTTATACATTGATTAAATGATACATATGTAATTTTCTACATGTATTAATAAAATTCATCTCAGTCTAATACCTAATTTTCTATACATGAATTAATGTGTTTGTTATTAATTTTAAAACAGAAATTTATGTTCCTGATGTGCCACTCATTGGAATATAAGAAAACATTCTTAGATTGAATTTATAATCTAGTTAAATGATTCTTAAGTCATTTTTAATATGTAGGAATTAGTATTATGTTAAACCAACTCATGATGTGGCCTATATGACTCAATGTGTGTATTTTTATTTGAATATTAATATTTAGTAATAACATAAGTGACACACTGAATATTGAGAAAATATATTCATATTGTTTAGATAATCTGGTAAATTGATTCATAAGTAAATTGGGTTCTGTAGGAATCATCATCACCTCAATTCAATAGATAGTGCTTCCGCTATGAGTCAATGTGTTTCTTTTCTATATATAAGTGTCAGATCAATTTGAAATGTACATCACATATCCTAAATTAAAAAAAATGAGCCCAGATTGTTTTCTCATTATTCTATCTTCTATTACGTAATTATTTTCCTAAACATTTATATGTTTTACTTTTTTAGCAAATTTTCACAGAGACAATTCATAAAGAGGAACAATAAATGGTGTGACATGTAAGAATCAAATGCAACTCAATCTACTAAACAATTCTCTTTTTATGGATTAATGTTTATTTTAAAATTTTCTATTTATTTTTAAGTTATTTCTTTATATTTTGACTGAAAAAAGAATTTTATTCATATATTAGTGCATTAATTTTCTCATGCATGGGTTGTTTGTTATTTTATGTAGTTTCATTATTTTTCTCTATAATAACGTTTTCATTATATTAGTGTTTTATGTTTCATTTCATTTAAATTCTGTATTTGAATATATATTTCTAAATTTATGGTGTTGTATCTAATGATGTGGTTTTCCATTAAAACATGCTATAGTATTCCCTATTTCTGGTGCTACTAAATGCACTAACAGAGGAATCATTTTTCAGTGATTCTATAATCAATGATAAAGGGTAAATATATCAATGATAACTAATGTTGCAGATAAAAAATGTCTTTTATTAGTGCTTCAAAATTTATTAATATTGGGGGCATTTCTAACATATTTTTTGAACTGATAGAAGACCCTTTATATACTATTTTCAAAACTATAATAAATTATTAGGGAATTTAATCACACTCATATAGACGAAAAAATTTTAGTGTAGATAATGGAAATTCATGGATTGTTAAAGGCATGTTTTGTTGTATTAGAGGATATCTTTTTCAACAACAAATTTAATTTAATTTCTTTCACCAACTATCATTATTGAATATAATTTCAGATTTAGCATATTTATATGATATTTATTAAATAATGATATTTATAGAAATATAAAATCGCATATTCCATCATTCAATCAATTTCGTTATATTTTGAAAATATATCTTGCACGTACAGAGGACTATTTCCTCTTGAAATGATGTGATTTGTTCTTCAATTACACTTAAAATAGTCCGTAATAAGGATAAACTAATTTAATATATGTGATATATATGAAATAATAATTACTTTTTTAAGGTGATATATTGTTTACCTTCCTTTAGTATCATCCCTCCAAAAAATAGAAACCTCATTTATGAATATTTATGGCCTACCATATCTATGGATAGTGTAATTAATATTCAACATATTACTTTTAAGGATTACAATAAATACATTAATATTATATATAAATGATTATTTTAACATGTTAAACATTATAGATACAATGTAAGAATGATCAAAGTAAAAGGAGTAAAAATATGAAACCAAATCATTAATAGAAAACATATCATTTATTAAATGAAACATGAATTTTACTAGGAAAGTTTTTGTAAATAACTCATAAAAAATATAATATAAATAATATATTGTTATATATATATATGATTAAAATATTGGAAATTATTTATCAAAATACAATATTATTTATATAAGATTCTCAAACTGGTACAATGGAAGTCGAGACAAAATGTTAAGGATTTTTTCCTCACTTTAATTTCCATGGGAAATGTTCCATATTAACCACATGTTTCAATTTTGTTTTTTATATACCACCAATGAAGGTATTTTAAAATTATTATAATTAAATTATGAGTATAAATGTATATGTAATGTTGTTTCTTTTATAGTTCTTGTGATTGAATGGATACCAATGTGGTAATGGTTTTATGATACAATCCCATTGTTTATCAGGATTGTTTAAGAGTATGTTTTTGAAGTTGAAATGTTATCAAATTTCTATCATGAAACTGATGAATATTATTATAAAATGGTTATTTATTTAAAATAATTTTTTTCCATTTTTTCCCTCTCTTTACAAAATAAATAGTTCCAAATATTATTTTAATGAAATGGATTTTATTTCTCTCCTTGGTCCAAAAAACATTTTCATCAAAGTCTAGGTTTTTTATTTTTTTAAATAATTCTTTTAAAATTCATAATTTATTTTTAAGGGAATTTTTGCCCATTTTTGAACTATTAAAAAAATTATTTTAATGTAATAATTATGTAGTTTTCAATATACTACCTTTTTGTGTTTTACTAATAATGTGAACAGATTCCTTATTCAAAAACATACAAAATGAGCATTATTCTCTACCATTATAACTAATAGATGATATATATCCTGTTTTTAGTTTCCATGGTTGTTTTCAAATAATATATTTTCATTATATTTTAATTAAGTCATTTTTAATGCAAATGATATTTGACTCAATAATTTTTTAAAGATAGTTTTGTATATTTTATATTCATTAAATACTAAATAATTTGGTGTTACTGATGGTTTACGGTGGTATGATCTAACAGTACAATCCTTATTCATTTTTGGATGGTTTATGATTGTTAAGAAGTGATTATTATTAAGAACATTCCCATTACATGGGATAATCTATGATGAATTGAATATAATATTAGGATACACATGTGGTTATTATATGATTAAATGTATATGAAACCTCATTCATTTTTATTGGCTATAATATACTGATTTTTTAATAATCTTACGTCACAAAAATTTATGCTTAATGTGATATATTGGACCTATATCTCTCAAGAATTGAATTTATAATTATTAATGTTCTATGAGCCCAAATATGATATAAGATGTTATCTCTAGCCCAAATTTTGGTAAAACAGATGATATCATAAGTTCAAAATATGGTAAATGGGAGGTTTTCTCACTCCTCAAAGAGGGTATATGTGAGGTTATCAAAATCCTAAAGTATTTACATGGTTTTTTGACCCATGTATAACATTGTTAGAGTTTATTTTTGGGTAATCTTGTCATATGACTTTTTATTAACATGTATACCACACAAAATATTCTTCTTACGCCAATGTTATGCTGAACTGGAAAATACTCTTCGATTCTATTTTGATTTTTGTATTATGAACTTGAATGATTTATACATGACTCATATTTATGATATATAATTCAAATAGAATGATTTTCATATGTTATATTAGTTTTTTATGCCCCTATTCTATTATTATGTCGATACCAAACTTGTTTACCCTTGCTAAGCATTTTATCTCACCCTTTCTTGTGTTTTCATTTCTCAATTTATGAAGAAAATTATTATGAATGAGACCTCTAAGAGGGGTTATATTTTTGAATAACATAGTGGTAGATGGTATAGTTCAACTATGAACTAGTTTTTTGTATATCCATGTTTCCATAAGAACAATAAATAAAATATTATATCATAGATTATTATGTTATGTAATGAATATTCATATATTAAGATATAATATTTATTTATGAAAAGTGTATATCACTATAAAAACCCCATGTTCTTCCATCCATATTAAAATATGTTCATGGATGATTATCCCCTTTTCCCCAATTCTTTTTCTGGTTTTGGGGAACATTTTTTAGGAAACATCGGTGGGACTCAATGTACAAGATCCTATATTTCATCTTCTCAACTTCCTTTATATTTTGATTTGATTTAGTATAGTTTTAGTTTAGTTTAGAAATGGATATTTCCCTAGTGTATAACTTTATTTCTACTGTTCATTCATATAGCATAGGATTTTTACATCTCAAGATGATGTTTACCTTACGTAACTCACAGTTTCATCAAAGGTAAATCACAATATAGAAATGTGTTGGGGGTTTATTTTGAATCCAATTAAATTTACGATGGTTTGGGTTCTGATAGTTGGTGGTACAAACCATGTTCAAACAAGAATCCTACTATGGGACTCTAAAAGTTCATTTTCTTTAATTTTATTGAAGCTTGATGACATGGGGAGTTTATTGGAACATATAGATTAAACGTTTTGTTAGGGTTATTAATTATAAATGTTGGTTTCAATTAATTTTTTGGTATAGAACTATTTTTAATGAGTTAGTAGATTATCCATACATTTAATAATGAACCAATATTTCTCTATATATACCACTTAAATAAATAATATATTGAGTAAAATTTTCACAAACAAAGAAAACATAAACAAACAAAACCCTTTATATATTTTTATTAAATATGACCTTTAAAACAAAGTTGTTACATTTGAAGGTATAAATTGAAACATAAATATTTAAAAATGAATAATTAAATTATAATTAAATGGAATCTAAAAAATAATTAATCCATTGGAATCCTATTTTTTCGTTTTGAAAGAAAGTAGCAACTGTAAGGTTTTCCCAGGGCCAATCCCAAGTAGAACATGAGCAATTAAAACATGATAGAAATTGTTTTATAGAAAAGAATATGTTTATAAAATTCATTATGAATCCAATTCTATCTAAATCACCTCCCACAACTACAATTATCGATTATCATACCACTCAATCATATGAATAGGTTATAATGGGTTTTTAATGTATTAATTTATATTATATTAATATGTAATAATTATATATATAATTAAATGGGCATATCAATTTAAAAGAAAATTTTACTTTGATTTATTTTTTATACTTAGGAATTATTATATTCAAAAAATATATGTCAATATTAAATATGAAAATACATATAAATATATTATCATCCATCTAATATATATTTATTAAAAATAAATTATAAAATATTCATATTACACATAAAATATTTTTTGCAAACAAATGTTGTTCTATAACTTCAAATATTATTTTATAAGAAATTAATATGACATTTATAATTATAATCAATAAAAATATGGAATTTTTTAAAGTAATCAAATATGAATTTTGTTACTATGATATTTTGTGATTTTTCTAGAATTTATGTTTTCTGTAAAAATATAGTTTATTTCTGTGATTATATCATTATTTAAGATTTTCATAGATAACTAAAAAAATTTAAATGATCGATTATTTATTTTAGGGACAATATTATGTATTTTGATATATTAATTGATCTTATTTATCATATGTACAATATTTTTAGATTTAAATTAAAATGTTAGTTTAATGACTTGTATTTTACTTTTTTTCATTCAATGATGTTTTTTCATTGTGATATTATATTATATCCTAAATGTATTCCAAATGAAAATTATTTTGATTTTAAATAACTCCATTTATTTGATTTTAATCATTAATAATGAAATTGTTATCTTATATGAGAATTTTAATGTGAAAAAATTACCTTCCAAAAAAATATTTTAATTAAAATAATTGAATTTATTTTAAAATTTAACTATCACTCTGTCAAAACATTTATATGGTAAAATTATTAATTAAAATTATTTAATAATTAATAGATAAATTAAAATTTATAATATTAATATTTTTCATTGCAATTAGTTACTATGGTTAAAAATTAATTATCAAGGTAAAAGTAAATTTAGGTAAATGATATAAAGTTGAAAGAAAAATCCAAATATCACACATGGATTTATGATAAGTGAGTGATTGATGTGTGGATCATACCACACATGATAAATCCATTTAATTTTTCCACTTTTGGCTATTCACCCTTGAATTATAATATATATTACTGAAAATGTGTGTCTGACTTCAATGAATATTCTTCTCTCTACTTATAAAAATATAACACTTTCACCAACATAAGTATAACGACCCAACTATTTCATACATTTCTATTACATAAATTAAAAGATAAACACCATAATTGTATTACACTTATTGGATCCAATGGTTTAGTGTCTTGGTAAAACTAAGACCACACATAACAATTACAACATCAAGCCTTAGCATTTATTTAATTTATTTTCCTGTAACTTCTTATTGGCACTTGACCCCTCCTTTGTTCATGTTGTCACATGAGAATATAAATTAAAAGGGGAGAGGTAAAAGGCCAGCAAGATAATATATATGAACAATATAACAAAGGGTGATTGTAACTATAATATAAGCAATGCATCACGAACATGATAGGAAGAATTAATAAGAGACTTGAAATATGGCAATGCATAAAAATGAAACCTTATATCTAAGTGGTTAACTACCACACATACTTGTGAACAAAGATATTATCTTGTTCAAAAATAAATTCATGTTAACTAATGAGATTTATCATGTTACCCAAGGCATTGGAGTGCAGTATAATTCTGGGAACACCCATCACATTGAAACATTCATATTGCGCTCTATAATTCCACGCGCACCCGTCACATCATAGAATTATCATTTATCATACATGCCACATTGAACATATATCAAAAACAAAAATAACTATACCATGAAAATTAAAGTTTTTCATCTCATAATAAGACATTTATATACATTGGGTTGACAAAATTATGTGGGAATAACACACATCATATGATAGCCATCAACTTAGAGTGAGAAGTAATAGGTGTATTTTTTAAAGAAGTGTTCTTTTGGAAAAATGTTTTTTGAAATAAACATAATTAGAAAACATTTATACCACATAAAATTAAGTATAGTGATAAAAAGTGATTTTAAAGAGTTACCATTACAAAAATGGAGTCAAAGAACGAGAACTCGAAGAAAGAAAGTTGGGTTTGAGATTTTTTCCTTACCTTATATGGGAATGCTTCATTCACATTAATGTATTGTATAACAACATTAGATTCCAAAATTAACAATAATATATCCTATTTTACCTTACTATTGTTCATTATGGTTTAATTAAGTTATTTTATGTGCCTTTGGAAGAGTAATATAGTTTAAAAACAATTTTTGGGAATGATTATTTTTATTGTTTTTCTTCAGCTGTTCACTTGTATTAATAAATTGAAGTTTTGGTAGAACAAGTGTAAATATCCAGAACTAATGTTACATGTTATTAATGATATTATAAGAATTTAAATGATTTTATAATGAATTATTTTATATAACTTGTAGATGAATCATTATTTAAGAATTAAATTATGATTGAATGAGTTAATTTGGGTGGTTTTTAAACCACAACGAACTTTTTTTGATTATTCATTTATTAATATGTACAAAAGATAGTTCCATAACATTAAATAGGACATAATAGATATAAAATATTCTTTTTCAACCATAAAAATGGTTCCATGAATAGATCTAAATGTATAAATGGAAAAATAAAACATGTCATTCATGGAGGTGATAGATTAACACCTAACAATCAACATTTTCTTTTATAAAATTAAATGATTTTGGTAAGGGGGTGGATGGTATAATATATCATTAGAATCATAAAATTACATTATTTTTATTATACTGGATCTACCATACTATGTGGATGAATATTTTTGGGGAGAGAATAAGAAAGGACTTGAAATTGGAAGGAAATTAAAGGAAAGAGGAAGGGAAATTACCTCTTGAATCCTCCACTTGAGATCCTATTTAGGGGACCTAGTCATGGTCTTTTGATGAGACCAGAATCACATGGATGTGTGTAAGGGTTAGGGGATGATTGGGATGAGTTTAGACAAGGCTTGAATCTTGAGAGGTGTGAGGAAATGAGTGTCCGAAGGGTGGTTTTTATAGTGGGGGTAGAGGGGTTTTCTCAAAATAAAATTCATTAGTTTATTATTTCACCAAATGACATGGAATAGTGAGTATTCCATCTCTAAAAATAGTAATTTTATTATGTGATATCGATCCAATTGGGATTGCATCATCATAACATCATGCTAACTAGATAATTAGAATATTTAGCATATTTTGTACAATATGGTATTTTAGTATTCATAAAGATTTCAATTATTGCATAAAAATCAAAAAAATCACCACAACTATTTTTCAACGTTTAAAATTCAAAAAATTAAGTCCATTTTTCAAAAATAATTTTCTAAATATTATTATATTCATATTTAATTAAAATGATAATTTATTATCAAAAACTAGTTTTATAACATTCATTTACTTATTCTAAAATATATGTATATCATTCTTTCAACATGAATATTGTTAATATATTATCATAGGTAAGTTACTATTCAATAGGTTATATCGCTATTCATAATGGTATTTTAATATTCATAAGAGTGGTTTACTATTCACCAAAATTTCGTTTTCCTTATTAGACTCTAAATAACATACTAATTGTAACTGTGTAAGTCATATTTTCAAAATTCCAAACCTAGAAGGGAAAGACATATGTTTAAATGTCACTTAGCACAAAGTAGTTCATTATGTTGTGTTTTCATGTTATTTTATGACATATTTATAGGAATGGAATTTGTATTGTAAAACATTGGGCTGTTACATTCTTCCCGCCTTATGAAATTTCCCCCTACAAATTTTACATTACACAAAGAGGTGAGGAGATAGGTCCACTAGGATAGATAACTTTATAGGGGGGTTAATCAGGGTATGACAGATTAAAACAAATGCCCCTTTTGATCCTATTTTTCTGTTAGGGAAAACCCTCCTCTCTTTCCTTCCAGATGCAAAGTATGAAAAAAAGTTAAAGCATGCACAGGACACAACGATTTTTACTTGGTTCACCTTCACTACTCTACGTCCAAAGAGCATACACCGATAGTGTGCCGATATAACAATTCCATTATAAGATAATTGTTGTTTACCAGTTCTAAGAGGACACACAGTCCCTCCTCGTTTACAACCACTCACAATTTGAGAACTCACTGCTCTCTCAACTAATGTGAGCTGACTGCTTCTTCAGAAGAACCACTCACAGTTTATAGAACTGTAGGTCTCTTCATCATCACTAATGAATTCATCCTCCATTGTATATAGATGCTATATTGATGTCCATATTTCAACAACTGATGAATACTGCTTTACCACAGATGTTGTAGGAAATTTATAACTTTTACACAACCCTATGGTGACTTGTGTGCCTCTTTAACTAGTGCACAACCATTTCCTTCATTACGGAAAAACCAACATACATTTCGAACATTCTCTCCATATTTTCATGCCACAATAGCGCACCAAACATGTTATCCACACTTCTTGTGCATCATGGTTGTTGGGTACACATCTGTGGTGCACATTTGTGGTACACTACAACGTCCCACTTGCACAGTGCACTTGCGCAGTACACTAGCACGTCACACTTGTGTGGTACACTTCTTCTCCAAACATGCGTGCACTCTGAACATGAAAGTTACTTCCACTTTCACGATCAGAGCTCATATTTTCTCTAATTGTTGAGATCTTTGACAAATGAGTAGGGTAGCCATCTATTTATAGGCATTTTGAGGACATGCGTTCCACTTTTCCTTTGACAAACTTTTGATGTTCTAAATTTGTATAATTTCTAGCCTACAACATTAGAGACCTCTTTAACACAATAGAGATACTCCCTTTGCCAAAAAAAAAATCCCCATTCTCCAAGAAAACCCCCTTTTTCAACAGTTTGAGTCATTGTGACTTCCTTTGTAAACAAACACCACAAGGAGTCATGTATTGTCAACAAATACAATCATCTCAAAGATGCTTCAATGATACCTTGAGGGATTTTTTCCCAACAATCTCCCCCTTTGGGTTTGTTGACAACTCTTCTAAAAAAATTCTCTATTATTTGATACCAAAATAAGGCTTCATTCATCTTTAGCCACAATTCGCCTCTTGCGATACAGATAGCGATCAAATAATTCCTCAACACATAGTCTAAGCTCACATGAGCAATGACCGGCATGAAAAACAAGAGTATCAGGAAAATTTCATCTATGAGTCGCTTCGTTTATGACACCACAGTTGATACCAACCTGAAACCAATTGATATTTGGATACCAAACTGATACAAACCACACTTCTGCTTTTATCACGATACTCAGCTGTCGTGATATCTATTTTTTGATCTATCACGTCTAGCATCATATGATTTGAAATACTCCCCCAATATCATTTCTCCCCCCAATCTCGTTTCTCTACATCTCAGCTTCTACCAATTTCTTTTACTATGACATTTTATCACTTCCTTAGACACAGTTTCTCCCCCTTTAGGATTATATATCTCCCCCTTTTTCAATGAACCCAATGGTCACCCCTATGCAGTCTGCAACATTGGAAATATCACATATCAGTGCATTAGATAAAAACCTGCAATACCTCTGGGAGAGGGGGTTCCACATCCACACTATTTTGACATCAGGGAGTCGACTGAACTCCCAGAGCTAGTTGATGCCTTTCAAACGCTTCCTTGGGTAAGGCCTTTTTCAGAATGTCTGCAACCTGTAGTTTTGTAGGCACATACTCTAACTTCACAATTCTTTTCTCAACCATCCCCTTCATAAAATGATACTTTATCTCAATGTGCTTTGTCCTTGTGTGATGTACCAGATTTTTGCTGACATTTATAGCACTTGAGTTATTGCACTGGATTCCAATCAAGGACTTCACTTCAATGACCATATCATCATGCTCCTACTTCATCCACAATAACTGTGTGGAAGCTTGAGTGGCGGAAATATATTCAGCTTCAGTTGTGCTCAATTAAATGCAATCATTCTTCTCTCATATCCAAGAAACACATAAGGCACCAATATAGAATGCACCTCCTGATGTTGATTTCCTGTCATTTGCTGAACCGGCCTAATCTGCATCAGTATATCCTGATAACTCTGTCTGAGATTCTCCATTACACATCAAGCCAAAGTTCACCGTGCCATTTATATACGGATGTATTATTTTCACTTCAAGAATGTGGCATTCCTTATGATTGCATTGATACTGTGCTTCTTGGAATGTGGGAAAAAAATATTAGGTCTTATTGCCTTCAGGTACAGTAATCTCCCAATAATCTACCAATATTATGTGATATTATCTGCATTGACATTATCATCTTTCGATAAATTCATCCAGGTAGCAACCAAAGTCTTCATCTCCATGGAATTTTCCATTCCAAATATTTTCAAACCATCTTTGAAATATTTGGATTGAGAAATAAAATTTCCATTACTTCCTTGTGTCATCTGTAAACCAAGTAAAAATGATAGCTCACCAATCATTGACATTTCGAACTCACTTTTCATGAATTTGGAAAACTTTTTTCCCTATGAATCATCTAATCCACCATATATTATGTCATTGACATAAACCAGCTTCATCATCCTTTGATTACTGTTGTTTTTGATGTATATATTTTAATCAACTACTCTACGTTTTATTCCAGGATTCTTCAAATACTGATCCATCCTTGAGTACCATGCTCTTGGTGCATATTTCAACCCATATAGTTCATTCTTCAACCGGAAAACATTATTCTCATCTTCATGATTGAGAAACCCATTTGGCTGCTCAATGTATACCTCTTCTTCCAAAAAACCATTCAGATATGCCGATTTGACATCCATATGGAACACTATGAACTTTCTTTTCACTGTTATGGTTAAAAATAATCTGATTGTCTCCAACCTGGCAAAAAGTGAAAATGTATCATCAACATCAATACCCTCTATTTAGGAGTATCCATTGCACACCATTCATTCTTTGTATCGAATAAATATTCCATCTTAAATCATCTTCTTCTAATAGACCCATTTAGTCCCGATGATGTTCTTTTCTACAGGCCTCGAAACAATCTCCCACGTCTGATTCCTCTCAATCTGATCTAGGTCTTCATTAATTGCTTGAATCCAGTTTCATCTTCAGCTACATTAGCAAAGTATTTCAGAACAACCTACAATAGTAAAGATGTCTACTGTGGTTATTTCATTCTTCTTGACTGAACTGGAGCTGACTGATCACCAATGATATTATTCATATCAATTTCAGCTTGACTCCTTGGCTTTTGTGCAGATAGAGATTTTACTTCCTCATGTTCATCATCAGTATCTTCTTCTGAATCAACAACATCCACTTCTGCTCCCCCTACATTGCCTTCTTCCTCATCTCTATCATCAAGAAATTGTTCACTGCACTGTTGAATGATTTCCTCACTCTCTACTATAGTGACATCATTTCTCTCAACTACTTTTCAAAGCCTTTTGTTAAAGCATTTATATGACTTAATTTTTCCTGAGTAGCTATGTAATATCCCTTCATTTCCTCGTGACTCATATTTCCTATGTTTTTCCTTGTTGAGGATAAAGCATTTACTTAAAAATATTCTAAGTATTTCACCATTGGATTCTTCCCATACCACATCTCGTATGGAGTCTTTCCTTCCTTCGAACACAACAAATCCCACGTAGAAATGCAGACTGATGTCAAAACTGCTTCCTTCCAAAATTTCACTGGTAGGTCTTTTTCAATGACAATCATTCTGGCCATGTTATAGATGATCTGATTCCTCCTATCAACAAATCCATTATGCTGTGGAGAAGTAATTAAGTAATGATGATGCTTTATCCCATGTTTCTTGAGATAGCCTTCCACATGACTATTTGTGAATTTTGTACCATTTTTAGTACTAACCGTCATGAATTTCTGTCCAAGCATCCTTTCACTCTCCCTCCAGTAATTTTTCATGTAGCTGAACACATCCTACCTATGGGAAAAAAACAAATACACATGCCATTCTTCTATAATCATCAGTGAAAAGAACATACTACCTCTTTACGTCAATTTCTCTTACTGTGATAGGACCACAAACAACAGCATGCACCAATTTGAGAACTCTTCTTGAATTTTACTTTGCATTACAAGTCTTTCTGATACTCCTCCCTTTTGGAATTCATCACATGTGTGAGTACGAAAATGTGATATCTTAGGGAGGTATCTTACTATATCACACTTCACCAGATCTTCTAGGGATGGTTGTCAAAGATGACCAAGCCGTTTATGCCACAACTTGTTTTCATCCTATCCGGACAAAAAAACATATCTTCTTCTCCACTTACCAGGTAGAGATTTTCCTCTGTTCTTTTTCCATGTAAAACTATTTTCCCATCTCTTCCATTGATGACACAAATATTTTTAGTAAACCTTATTGAATTTCTTGAGTTACATAGTTAACTAATGCTAATAAAATTGTGACTGAGGACTTATACTACTAATACATCAGCTCACCTCATCTCTTTTCCCCCAATCATGGCCTTTACTGCACTAATAATATTCAGGAAATCGTCATTTAGAAACTTTACAACTCTTTCTTTATCATATTTTACGCCTATAACGAGATCCTTATTACCTGTCATGAGAGATGTGCCACCATTATCTAGGATCCACACGCCAGAGCGATCAGATGCTTTAAGGGCAATTTTCTCCACAACGACCTTACCACCCTTCTTCTTTTTAGTCCATATTTTTCCTTTATACTCGGTATATATTGATACATCTATTCTTTCTCAGAGTATGATAGACCAGCTTCATCATGCAAACCTGAAAATCTATTTTTCATTTTTTACTCACCTGTTGGTTTATTGATCTGCTGCTTGCGAGCTTTTTGATTCTGTATTAAATCATTCCTCTGTATGGTTGAAGTGTTGTACCCAGCCATGTCCCCAAATCCTCCATTCCAAAAATAGAGTTCTTCAAAATATGTTCTGGAGAATCATTCTCTGTTTGGCTTCCATCTTTGTTATTGTTCCCATCAATATCTCTTGTCTACGGAAAACACATACTGTGAATGTCCAATATTTACACAACAATAACATATGATATAAGTTGCATTCCAGCATGTTACTTCTGCATTATGAGTTTCCCCTCGGGATATCAAAATATTCTGATTCTTCTTTGTGCCCTAATTAATCTTCAATCTCGATATTGGTGCTTGCGGTTTGACATCAATTTCCACAGATTTTTGTTCCTAATCAAGAACTGAATTAGCCTTAACATCTGAGATCAATTGTTTCTTCATTCCTGTATAACTACAAGGCTCATATTTCATATTTTCAGTCTTCTGAATGACCTGCTTTCCTAATAATGTATTGGAAATAAAAGGTTTTTCTTGGTCTTTAACTTTTTTCCACAGACCGACAACTTCCACTTCATGCTCTTCGATACACAAGACATGATCTTTCCTTGTGTTATTCAAGCCATAGATCTCCTTTTTCTTTTCTTAAATCTTGATATTATACACACTATCTGATTTTGAGATCTCTTGTTTTGATGACTTGTGTTTCTCAGTTTCTTCCATCAACTCAGACTTCTCTTCTTCGTGCTTCTTCATATAGAGTTTGTCATCATGAACAACTTTGTTAGCTTTCTTTGTTTTGGATCTACAAATATCTATCTCCTCAATAGCATCCTCTAACATAGCATTCATATCTATTCATATTTCAACGTCTTCTTCTTCATCATCACCTACGGTTTCATTATTCTCTTGAGAACTATTGACAACTGCCACCATAGCATTTTCTCTATGATCTTTGATGTTCTCTATCTCTTCAACCGCCTCAGCCTTAGACTCATCTGAGCTATCACATTATTATAAAAGGAGATTTTTCTTCCTAAATAAATTTTTATTGAACTGTTTCTTACCTTTCCCAAATGCTAATGACTTCTTCTTGGGAATTTCGACTTCTTCGACATCATCATCTTTTTGGAACTTTTTTGGGCAACATGCTGCAAGATGACCATCCTTTCAACATCAAAAACAGGCCAGTAGAAGTATCCCTTTAAACTTTCCTTTTACTCATTGATGATTTTAGGAGAGGAATGACATCACATCATCTATCTCATCGTCTTCCTGAGAATCTTAATTTGTGAGCTTCTTCATGGCATTGAATGCCACTCCTCTATATTTCACCTTTTCCACAGCATTGTTATCATCGTTTTGCATTTCATATGAAACCAAGGTACAGTGAAAATCTTCCAATGTTATCTCCTTTGGATATTTATCTTCTAGTACTGAAACATTCGGATTGAACCGAGGTGGATGTTTCCTCAAGATGCACTTTACGATATTTATGTCTTCAATGAATTCTCTCAGACCTTGCATATCTTCCAATGAATCATTTAACCTATGATAGAATCCATCAATAGACTCATTCGGGTTCATTCTTAGATATTCATAGTTGTTCCATAATACTTGCTGCTTTCTTTCTCTGAACTTTTTATCACCTTCATATATGTTCAAATACTTCTCCCACATAGCATATGATGTTTTTCATGACACCACCTTGGTATATATAGAATTGGATAAGGCTCCTCCCAAAGCATTTATTCCCGTTGTGTCAGCATCCAATTCTCTTCTCTCAGCATTTGATAATGCACCACTATCAATATCTGCTGTGATACCCTACATTGCTGCTATAAACACATCCATTCCCAAATATTATAAGTAGTGTTGCTTCAGATTCTTACATAGCTAAAAATTGTTCTCATCGATGATCGGAATACCTTTATGATTAGTGACCTGCATTTGAGAGGTAAACACTGATATCAAGTTTTCTATCAGATACCATTTGTTAGGTCTACTAGGCTAGATACCCTGAGAGGGGGGGGGTGAATCAGACTATGACAGATTAAAACAACATCCCATTTTGATCTTGTTTTTCTATTAGACAAAACCCTATACTCTCTCCTTCCCGATGCAGAGTATGAATAAAACATAAAGCATGCATAGGACACTATGATTTTTCATGGTTCACCCTCACTAGGCTATGTCCAAGGAGAATACACTAGAAGTGTGCTGATACAAAAACTCCACTATAAGCGCACTGATATTTACATGTTTAAAGAGAATTCCATGTCCCTTTTGTTTTACATCCATTCACAATTTGAGAACTCACTACTCTCTCAAATGACGTGAGGTCATTGCTTTCTCAGAAGATCTACTCACAGTTTATAGACCTGTAGGTCCTATCATCATCACCAATGAATGCATCCTCCCCTATTTGTAGATGCCCTGTTGAAGTCCAAATTTCATGCACTGATGAATACCATTTTACCATAGGATTTCTAGGAAATTTATAACTTTTACACAACCCTAGGGTGACTTGTGTGCCCTTTTAACTAGTGAAAAACCTCTTCCTTCTTTCTAGAAAAACCAACTTGAGCGCCGCAGTTGCGTGCCACAATTGAATTCCACACAAGCACTCCAAACTACTTGCACGACAAAATTGTGTGGTAAACATTCATGGTGGACTTCGGTGGAACACTAGCACATCACAATTGTTCGATACACTTGCGTGGTACACTAGCACGTCAGACGTTCATGGTACACTTGCACGCTAAACTTGCATTCACTATGAACTTGCATGTCACATCCACATGTGTGATCAGAGCTCATATTTTCTCTAGGTTTGGAGATCTTTGATAAATGAGGAGGGAAGCTGTATATTTATAGGAATTTTGAGGAATTTTGTGAAACTTTTCCTTTGCCAAAATTTTGATGTTCTGAATTTGGAAAATTCCTGACATACAACATGAGAATCCTCCTTAACAGAAGTCCCACAACTGGAAATCTCACCTTTCCAAAAGCTTCTATACCAATGGCTTGTAAAAACCATTGGTATAGGTCCCCATTCCAAACAGTTTGGCCAAAACATTGGGAAAGCCCACTTTGAGGAAACTTTTCGCAACGATTTGGAGAAACCGTTGGGAAAGGTTATGGCTTTCCCAACGGTTTGGCCAAACTGTTGGGAAAAGTCCAATTTGTGGCCACATTTCCCAACAGTTTGGCCAAACCATTGGGAACAATATATAAATCAAAATTTAAAGTAATTATGAGAATACATATATATATTTATGAAATTATATTAAAAAAAGTCATGTTAGTTTAGGGGTTAGGTCATTCAATGATAAACTAGGGTTCGTGGGATCAAATCCCAATGATTGTTTTTTTAAATACTTATACCAATGGTTTTATGGAACCGTTGGTATATATTTTCATATTACTTATACCAACGGTTTTCAAAACTGTTGGTATAGGTTATTCTAACGGTTTGGAGGCCTATACCAACAGTTCCAAATAGTTGGTATAGGTTAGTTTTCAAGTAGTTATCGCAACTCACTTTGTCAAAAATATCTTCCCTATTCTCCAAAGAAACCCCCTTTGTCAATAGATTGAGTCATTGAGACTCTATTTGTCAAAAAAACAACATAGAGTCATGCATTGTCAACAAACACAATCATCTCAAAAATTCTTCAATGATTCCTTGAGGGATTTTTTCCCAACATGAAGGCAATTCTCCATTATCACCTATTCCAGTACGCAATTAGATTAATCAATCATATAGTTCCTCCACAACACTTTGACAAGGTGGTTTGTCCTGTTGCATAAAACCTTATCTCTCCGGTCCAAAATCTCTCTTGGCTGCTCCTCATAGTAGAGATAATCTTCTATATGCACCACCATTGAGTTTAGTACTTGTGAGGGGTCAGGTATGTACTTCCTCAAGAGTGATATGTGAAACACATCATGTACTTGTGCCATATTTGGTGGAAGTGAAAGCCGAAAAGCCACAGTTCCTATGTGGTCAATGATCTCAAAGGGTCCAATGCCCCATGGGCTTAGATTTCCTTTGTTTCCAAATCGCATGAATCTCTTCCATTGAGATATTCAAAGAATGACTTTATTCCTAACGTCAAACTCTATGTCCATTCGATGGTTTTTAGAAAAACTCTTTTGCTAGAATTGAGATGCTTTGATGTGTTTTTGGATGACATGAACCTTCTCTGTCATCTCTTTCATAAGATCGAGTCCAAGTGGATTTCTTTCTCCAACTTCATCCCAACAGGTTGGAGTTCTACATCTCTTTTCATACAATTATTCCTATAAATCCATCTGAAGACTCGAGTGTAAGCTATTGTTTTCTGAGAACCAAACCATTGAGAGATGTTGGTCATATCCACCATTGAATTCAAGAGAGTAGGCTCATAGCATATCTTGATGTGCCTGAATAGTCCTTTCAGATTAGCTATTAGTTTGGGGTGATAGGCCGTGCTGAAATTTAATTCATTATTCAAAGCATGTAGAAGGCTCCTCCAAAATTTAGATATGGTTCTTGTATCACGATCATAGAAAATTGAGAGTGGAAAACCATTTAGTCTCACCACCACCTTCACATATATCTTCTCATGTTTATCAAGCGATTGGTCTTCCCAAATAAAGATAAAATGGGTAGTCTTGGTGTTTTGTTCATCCATAGTAGCATTCGCCCATTTCCACATGGGTAAATGCAATGGATGCATTATACCTTTGGATATTTTTCACACTTCATTAACATGGTGACATACCAAGCACCTTGATATATATTCCGCAATGTATTTTTTCATGTAATCCCATCAAAAGTGTTCTCAGATATCAAGGTACTTATTGGTACTCCCAGGATGGATAGAGAATGTTGAGCTATGTGCATTGTCCAATAGATCCTTCTTTATCTCAAGTGATGAAGGCACATAAAGACGCATTCAAAACAGAATCACACCATCATCATCTATATGTATATCTTTCAGTTTCCCTTCCTTTACTGCATTCACCCTCTATTATATCACCACAGTATCCCTTTGTGATACATTAATCTTCTCTTGGATTGATGGGTGTGCAATCTATTGGGAAAGGTAGGATGTATCCCCTACCCGTATGATTTTTAAATCCATCCTTTGTATAAGTAAGAAGATAAGGTCCCTCTCAATCCATAACAGGGATAGAATAACTGGTTCTTTACAACTTAGAGAATCATCTACCTTGTTCTTTTTTCTAGGATGATAGTGAATATAGAAATCATAATCCTTGATTAGATCTAACCATCTCCTTTGACGCAAGTTGACCTCCTTTTGTGGGAATATACACATTTGGCTCTTTTGGTAGGTGCATATTTCACACTTTTCTCCATAATGTTATTGACTCCATATTTTCATGGAAAAATTCACAGTTTCTTTGTCTAGATCATGTGTTGGGTAGTTCTAATTATGGATCTTCAACTTCTGTAAGGCATAGGCTATCACATTATCATTTTTCATTAGTACACTACCCAATCCTTTCTTTGAAGCATCACTGTATATCAAAAAACATTCTCCACTTTTCGGTAGTGTGAGGACAAGTGTAGTGATCATCCATTTCTTTAGCTCCTTGAATCTTCTCTCACACTCTTCCATCCAGACAAACTTTACCCCTTTCTTTATTAATATAGTCATAGGGGTTGACAATCCTGAGAAATTTCCCACAAATTGTCTCTAGTTCCTTGCTAATCCATGAAACCTTTGGATTTCTATAAAATTAGATGGAATGGGACATTCTTTAATCGCCTTTGTCTTAGAATGGTACACATAAATTCACTCTCTTGTGATCACATGTCCCAATAATGTGATTTGGTTTATCAAAAAGTCATACTTTCTGAACATGGCATACAACTTCTCGTTTCTCAGTGTCTCCATCTCAATCCTTACATGTTCTTCATGTTCCTCCAGGCTCTTGAAATAGTTGAGAATATCATCAATAAACACTACCAAAAATTTGTTACGAAAATTTCTAAAGACTATATTCCTTAAATACATGATGATTGCCAGGGCACTGGTAAGTCCAAAGGGAATCACCAGAAACTCATAATGCCCATACCTTGTACGGAAGGTAGTCTTTAGAATATATTTATTATTCAGCTTTAAATAATGATATCCAGAACAAATATATACCTTGTAGAAGTATTGATATCCTCTTAACTGATTTAAGATGTCATTAATCCTTTGAAGATGTTACTTGTTCTTTTTGGTGATATTTTTGAGTTCTTGATAATCGATACTCAACCTTATTGTTCCGTCCTTTATCTTTACAAAGAGTATTGTCACACCCCAAGGCGATGCACTAGGGTGTATGAACCCTTTTTTCAGATGCTCTTGCAGCCACTTCTTTATCTTCTCCAGTTCTATAGGATCTATCATATAGGGACACATTGAGATAGGAGTAGCACCAGGTATGAGTTCTATTGATATCTATTCCTCATGATCTGTGAAAAGTATGGGAAAATCTTCAGGATATATATCATCATATTTCCTCACAATGGGAATTTTTGCAGGGATGGAATTTCCTATGACCCATCCATTTGGGAGTGGTATGCTTCTTAATTGAGAATCAAAACCCACACAGATGAATGATTTTTCAAAGGATATTTATGATCTTCCTTTCATTAGTATTGGAGCACGGGATGGTTTAGAATATTAAAATTTATTTCCTTTCCATGACAGTTGATACATTCCCTATATAAAGAGAGGAAATCCATTCCCATTATAGCATCGAATTCTTCCAAGGGTTGTATTAAAAAATTAAATGGTAGAATCTTCCCATATACTCTAACAGGATAAGAGTCAATCACTTGGGTTGAAATTATTTCACCACTTTGTATTTTTATAGATATCTCTACCTCAATGTTCCGGGGCTTCGATTCTATATTTCTAGAAAACATGAATGATATAAAAGAATGTGTAGAACCAGAATCAAGTAAGACTTTTTCCATTTTTGAGTGAATAAAAAGTGTACCTTGTACGACTTCATTATCATGATCCACTACCACTATATAGATAGCATATTCCTTCCCTTGTTCGTTTGTATTTGGTGGCCACTAACGTTGATTACCCTCAGGAACTCAAGGTTTTGTTCACTGGTTTGCATGGTACCCTATCTCCATACAGTTGTAGCATTGAACATTGGGTGGTTCTCTCTTTTATTCGACTACATTCTTTTCTTACTTTTCATGTCTTTTCAAAATTATTGAAATGGTGTCCTTCTTTCCCACACATGAAGCAATTCTCTATCCCTTTGAGGTTTTTCCCATGGTGCAACTTCCAACATTTTGGCATGTTTGTGGTGGAGTTTTCATCCCACCTTTCCCATAAGATCATCCAGCATGAGACTCTATATTTAATTTCATATCACCATAGCCATGGGACCATTCTAAAAACTCTATCTCCTCTTTCAGATCAAACCAAACTTCTTCTTCATTACTCCCAAAGTCACGAATGCAAGAGCCTTTCAAAAGAGGGGTTTTAATCCACTAAAGAATATATCAATTTTTCAATCATAGTTGATAACAAAACCCAATGAATACCATGAAATCCTTGTGAAATTATCATCATAAGTTTTGATATATTCTCCTTGTTTTTTCATGATCTATATGAATTCTCTCTCCATCTTCGTGAGAAGAGTTCTTGGGAAATACATGTTAAGAAACATTATCTTAAAGTCTTCCAATTCAACATCTTAAATTTCTTCCCTTACCTTGGTGTAATTTATCAATTCCCTCCATTGATCGGCCTCTCCATCTAGACAATATAATTTTAGAGTAACCTTCTCTATCTCAGAATAGTACAGCACATAAAAGATATTCTCTATAGAGTCGACCCACTATCCCGTAACTAGTGGATCGAAAGATCTTCCAAACGTAGGTGGTCGTTGCCTCATAAATTATTTGATAGAAATTTTCACCATCAGTGGTGAAGGAGGACTCCCAAATCATTGGGGATGTCGTTCAGGAAATCATTGCATTAGCCATTTGACGAGTTGTTGGCATGGTTTCTCTTAGATCCCACCATTTTCTACAATAGAAAATGTTAGAACAAAATATAAGTCAAAAATTCAGGAATAACATATTACATTGAAACATTTTCACTAAAATAAGAACTAATGGGATCCCTATGTAACGATTCTTGTGAGAATATTTCTACTTAGTCTCATGGAAGAGGTTTTTTCTAGAGTTCACTAATCCTAATTCCCAAATAAAAAAAACCATACCTCTGATTGAAACTATAGCTACCCAACCATTTATTAAATTACTGTTAAAACATTTAAAAAATAAACAATATAATAGTATAAAACATAGAGGATACAATGGTTTAGCGTCTTGGGAAAACTAAGACCATACTTAACAATTAAACATCAACCATAAACATTTATTTAATTCCTATTTTTCTATATTTTTATTGTCACATGACCCATCCTTATTATATTTAGTCACATGTGGATATAAAGAAAAAGGGGTGAGATAAAATCACAATAAGAGGATATAAAATAAAAAAATAAAAATGGGTGAGCATAACCATACATATATAAAGGATCGTGAACATGAGAGGAAGCATTAATAAGAGACCTGAAATGTGGCAATGCATAAAAATGAATCATCTTGTCTTAGTGGTTAACTACCACACATACTTGTGTAAAAATATATAATCTTATTCACTCATAATTTAACATTAACTCATGCGATTTATAAATTTTTCCAATGAATTTGGGTGTTGTATAATTCCATGCACACCCCTCACATTGAAAAATTCTTATTGCACTATATAATTCTGGGCCCACCTGTCACATCATAATATTATCATTTATCATGGTTTCAAAATGAACATATATAGAAAATTTACATAAATAACCCATTAAAATGACTGTGTTTCATCCAATAAGAACACATTCATACACATTTGGTTCCCAAAATTAAGTTGGAGTAACATACTTGATACGATACCCACCAACCACGAGTGAGACGTAAATGGTGTCTTTTTGAATGAAGTTTTATTTTTGGAAAACAATTTGACATAAAATTAAGTAGAAAATATTAATATACTAGAAAAGGTAATATAATGATGAAAATTGATTTTTAAGGAGTTACCATTCCATAAATGGAGTGAAAGGGGGAGTACCAAAAGAAAAAAAGTTGGGTTAAAGATATTCCCCTCACCTTATATCAGAATGACTCTTTCGATTTAATGTCCAATATAACCACATTAGATTCAAAAATTAACAATTAAAAAACCTTGTGTACATGAATATGGTTTATGATGGTTTCATTATGTTATTTTATGTGCCTTTTTATGATTTATAGAGTGTAAAAACATTATTTGGGAACATCTATTTTTATGCCTTTTCTTGAGCGATTCACTAGTACTCATAAATTGATGTTTGGGTAGAACATGTGTAGACATATATAACTAATATTACATGTTATTAATTATATTTCATGAGTTTAAATGATCTTATAATGAATTTTCTTATATTGCATTTGGACGAATCATTAAATAAGAATTAAATGATGATTGTTTGAGTTAATTGGGGTGGTTTTTTCAACAACAACAAACTTGATTTGATTAATCGTTTAGTAATATGTAAATAATTTAGTTATGGAACATTAAATTGGAAGTAATAAATATAACATAATCATTTTAAAATATAAAAATCGTTTTATGACCATATATGAATGTATAAATGGAAAAAAGAAAACATATCATTCTTGAAGGTGATAGATTAACACCTCACAAACAATGTTTTCATTTATAAAATAAGAGGATGTGGGTAAGGGGGTTTGGATGGTATAATATCCCATTAGTATCATACAATTACAATATATGTATGATACTCGAGATAAAATACCATGTGGATAAATATAGGTGGGGATAGAATTTTAAAGGAATGTGAAATTGAAATGAAATTAATGGAAAGAGGAAGGGAAATTTCCACTTCAATACTCCTCTTGAGATCCTCCTTAGGGGACCCATGCATGGTATTTTGATAATACCAGAAGCTCTTTGACATGGGAAAGGGGCTAGGGATGATGGTTGGGTAGAGTTTATGCAAGTATTGAAGCTTCGTAGGTGTCGAGAAATGTGGGTGTGAAGGTTGGTTTTTATAGTGGAGGTGAGAGGGGTTTTCTCAATATAAAATTCATTAGTTTATTATTTCCCCAAAACATAAGGAAAAATGAGTCTTCCAAAAAATTTAATAGTAATTTCATCATGTGGTACTAAATGAATTGGGCTTACATCAGCAGAACATCATTCATGACTCTATAATTATCTTATTAAGCTTATTTTGTAAATTATGGTATTTCAATATTCATCAAAAATTAAAGTATATTAGGAAAATATGAAAAATTCACCCCAACCATTTTTGACATGTAAAATCAAAAAATGAATTCCATTTTTCAAAAAAAAAATTCCAAATATTATTATTATTATATTTAATTAAATTCATAATTTATTATCAGAAACTAATGGTAAAACATCCATTTACTTATTCAAAAATATAGGTATATCATACATTCAACTTGAATATTATTTATATATTATCATATATAAGTCTATGATTTATTATGGAATGTCACTATTCATAATGGTATGTTACTATTCATAAAGGTATGTTACTATTCATAATGGAATGTTACTATTCACTAGAAATTATGTTTTTCTTATTAGACTTCAAATAACTTACTGATTGCAACCGTGTATGCAATATTTTCTAAATTCCAATCATAGAAGGGAAAAACTAATTTTTAAAGGTCAATTAGCACATAGTAGTTCCTTTTGTTCTATTTTCATTTGATTTTATGACATATTTATAAGAAATTAATTTCTATTGAAAAACATTGGGCCGTTACAATAATTCTCACCATACCGTTGAATTTATCCTTAAAAATATTCTAATTGTATTTTCGTATATCCAAATCCCACTTTAATTGTCTTATGTTCAGGTGTATTATTCAAACGGGATTCATTTTAAAGGAAACTTACTAGAAAAAATTCAAATACCGGACATGAGTATACACATCTTATTTTGGGCTTTTCATAATTTTTACCATCCCATCCTTACTTAAACATATTAATATAAAAAAATCATTATGATAAGGATAATTAAATGTAATTATAATATATTTAAAATAAATATTGAATCCTTTCCATCCAATAATAATACCATAAAAAATCAATCTTGTGTATATACCAATTACATCCTAAATGGAGTGATATTGTTCATTTTTTATAATCATGTAAAAAGTGTTGATTTTATTTAAAAATATGTTTTTATGTCACAAATAAATTTTATTAATTATAATTTTCAATATACCATAATTACATACATTTAATTAGAAATGATATTTTTATACATCTGTATGGAAGACTACCTCCTACAATAACAAAGAATTTAATATTTCATCACCACCCACCATGGATTGGTATAATAATGGATTTAGTAAAGCTATATGATAATAAGGAAATATTCATGGATAATAATAAATCATATTATCATTATCTAAATTCAGTCGCTAACTCATGAAAATATTATAATACATTACCGTTTAGGAAACTATTAGAAAATAACAAAAATAATAATGACAATTATCACGTAAATGATTATGGGATATAATGTAATGGTAACATCATGTGATGATGATATATTTACTATTTTTGATTAATTTATAAATATTCAGTTAAAATTTATTATATTTATAAATTTAACACTTTTTAACAATTAATCACATCCACAATTAGATATCTAGATTTTTATTTTAAAAAATCATATTTAGGTATTTTTATAATGTTTTTATTATAACAATAACTAAAGGTTATAAAAATCAATATTGAAAAAAATATAACTAGTTAATATATTTGTAATATATTATTAAAATATAAATAAATAAATGGTTTTTTTATTATAATATGCTTGTGAGATAAGTGATTAAGATATTTGTGTTCATTATAAAGAAATTCAAAAAAAATGATAAACTAAAAGTAATTTTTAATTGACTAGTTAAGTAAGACATAATCATATGAGATATTTGTTTTATTCTAGATTTTTTTTCACATATATTAATTAGACTTTCAATTTTCATTTATTTTATCTATTCAGTTTTTTTCGAGAAGAATTTCTGATCAAAACTAATTTCTTTGAAATTTTCCCATTTAATATTTTCAAAAACAGGTGATAATATTTGAAATGGTTTTCATAAATTTGAAGTTTTTAATAATTAATACAATATATTTTCTAAAAATAACTTTCTAGTATTTTCATTCCATTACCATAAGATGATCTATATCCCATAGAAAAAATGTCTCATGTTTTACAAAATTATTTCATTAATTATGTTATTATTTTAGTTTATCATGATTTTTTATCATAATAATTAATGAATTATTTAATATTATATTATTTGGTTTTTTATGAAAACCAATTTATTTCAATGGTTTCTTTATGAAAAGTGAATAATTTCCATTTTGATGTTTAATAAACGCATATTTTTCACGAGTTCGTTATTATATCGTGATCATTTATTTTATGCAAAACACATATGCAGGGATGATAAAGAATTTTTTCCTTTATTATTCTCAATTATATTGGTTTATATTTATTTCTCATGGCCTTGTCAAACATTTAAATAATGAGTTTGGTCAAACATTTATTAGTATAATGGTTTTGATCATATTTTAAGGCATCTACATAATTATTTTCTTCAAATAGGTGTGGGAATTATTGGGCTCATCACAATATTTTTCATTGGATTATGGTTGTCACACATTTCCACATTGAGTATCAAGATATAAAATAGATTCAAGAAAAATTTTATTTCCATGATATTCCATGTTTTTTAGTTTATGAATTATTTTTATTTGTTATATATTTTTATGTCATAGTCACCAGTTATATGATTATTGGAATTTTATTGAGGTATTTTACTATTTTTATGATACCTTAATGAAGATTTTATTAAATTATGTCACTCTAACTTGTTTTATTATAATCATGTATGGTCATTTAATCATTTTTTTATTTTTATGTCTTCCCTATGTTATACTTAATATTGTGATATGTTTTCCATTATGAAATTCCTAGACCAATCCCTTTATAGGATTCAATTTTCTAGAATATCCAATGATAAAATCATGTATATTTTCTATATAAGGGATAATAAGATAACTAGTATAATGAAACTTCTGAAAGTGTTGTAAAAATATTTTTAGGTATTAAATCACTAAGACCCTAAACCATTAGGCCAATATACTGTGAGATTTTTTGTGGTATGTATTATATAAATGATGATATAGTTGTATTTTTATGTCATGTTTAGTATGTATCATTTTAGTTGTTATAATATCATGGTGTAGTTATATTTTTATATTAGTTTAGGGAATATTAGTGAAAACTCTAGCAATTAGTATAATGGATGTGTATAAAAATAATAAAACATTGTGATGATTTAGTGAAGTAAATATTGCGTTATTAAATTATTATTTACATTCATATATAGATATTACATATTGATACAGGCTCTAACGCAAATTTAACTAGGTGTAACAACCCAAAATATGGAATTTTAGTTATTAACTGAATCATGATATTCTTCATGATAAAAAGGCCTAACCAAAAATTTGGTTTTAAAATCATCAGTGATATGATTTAGTTGATCATGTCATCATTACAAACCATTTAAAAGGATTGATTTTCTAGATATATTGAGGTATTATGTTAATATGTGTGAAAAAACCTTACTAAATGCTTAATCAAGATTAACATAGGATGAAATAAATTAACTATTGAAAAATATGATTATAAAAAAGAACAATATGATTTAATATTTTTTCCTTTTATAATTATTATATTTTCCCCATACTATTAATCTTTCACCATTCTTCTCATCCCTTTTGTTTTTTGGAATTTCTATAACTACAAATAACAACTGCAGTAAGTGATAAGGCATATATTACCTTAGCGAACAACTCATCAAAAAGTGATTTGTAGTGAGAAACCTTGTGATAATTCAGAACCATCTATTATAGAATATTATTATCAATGTATCTGTTATTGAAATAATAAGTGAACCTGTGAATATTAATATGTTGAATCATGAAAATTTTTAAAATTATGGTTATAAAAGAATAAATATTATATCTCATATATTTCATAAATGAGGGAAAAATAAAAAAAGAAATTTACATTGGTGGAATGGAAGATGATTTAATTTTATAAAAGTGGGTACATTATCATAAAAATACCATAGGAAAGAGAGGAGGCCATTTATCTTGATGAGAATAGATAATATACTTCATAAATCACTAATAATGGTTCAATTCCTTAATTTTCAAAAACATGTACATTATCAAAGATGATATTCAAATCCAAAGGATGATAAAGATGATTTTCTTGAACAATCAGTGTATATAAGGTAAAAAGGTGGATAATGTTCAATGAATAACGACGAGATAGATTTGGGCATATAAATAATCTAATTAAAACTCTTAAATATGGGATATTTATTCTAGAAACTCTATGTTTCCATGAATATTTTATAACATTACTACCGAAATTTATTTTTTTCAAATAAAATAAATTGTTATATGATTGTTGATATTTGGTATTTATCATTATTTAAATCATATTATAGGACCATTAGGAATAGTTGATTAAATGTTGGTAATGTATCCAGTATTTCCACTTATACTCCAGAATTACATATTATGGTTAGATCACCCAAAACATTATCACTATTGAAAAATTGGGTGGGGATCAAACAACATCCAATTATCTCTGCTGAGAGAATTAAATTAAATTACAATAGCATTTGAAAATAATAAATTTTCATCTTAATCCTTCATTAATTCACAAAATACGTTTTTAGGAAATGATTTGTTTAGAGAAGTATACTACCTGATGCTAATGAGTGAAGCGGAAAAAAAACACTATAAAATACACTAGTGAAGTATGATTTGTTACAATAAAGAGAAAGGGCGAAGCATAATAGTGATCTCTAGACTAGGTACAGTTTTAAAATTTGGTTTTATTCTTCATAGCATGTCTGATCATTAATCATGTTTGTAAAAAAATTTGGGTAATTGAAAGCATTGTTTGGGAATATTATGAACTTCCCAAAGTGAACATGCAGATGTGTTAATACACTTCCAGCCTCTATGATAGATGGATTTATAGAGTAGAAACAAAATGATTTTGTGCTACAAGAGGTGTAGGATTTTACTGGTAATATGTTGATGTTGGGGATACAAATTAAAGATAAGATAGAGATGACACATACTGATATGTCGATGAAGACAAAAATTTAAAAGACAGAGAGGTGAATAAAAATTTATCTCATTGGTCCTTATTAAAATGATGAGTATTATTCATCAAATTTATTAATCAACCTCAATGTTCCACTATAATTACCATGTTGAAAAATAGAAGTGGATAAGAGATTGGTGTTTTTGGTGTATCTATTATAAAAATAGTGATTTGGACTTCATGCCCTCAATCTATCTATGAAAAAATTTCTTTTTATGATTGGACTATGAAGTCAAGAAAATATAAAATAGGTCTTAACAAAAATAAATTAGAAATATTTTTTTTCAAATGGTTATGATGAATCCCATGATTGGGATTATGTTTGTTACATGGGAATATATGTGATTGATACTTCATTAGATAACCAAATCTTTTTTCATCTTATATAAATCGTTGACTAGAATAGTTGGTATATAATAATTAAAATTATTGGGGTATAATTTATTTATAGAGGGATAATGTAAAGACCTGATATTTCAATATATATTCTAATCAAAACAGTAATATATTAAATATAATGTTTCATACTCTATATTATAGTAAAAAAAATTATATATTTTGAATATTTAAAATTAAAATTAAAACATATATATTTAATCTTATTGTAAAACATAATGTAAAAATATCACATAATCCATAAGTAAATTAAGAAAAATAGAGTAACAAAGATGAATTATTCCATATGAATATCCTTTTTTGAGCCGAGAGAGAAATTATCATCTCCTGGGTTTTCACTTGACTAATGACCAAGATGAATTATTGCAATTATGAATTGATGGAAATCATTTTTGGGATAATCATAAGAATATAGAACTCGAAATGAAATATATACCAGTCGAATCATAAGTTGTGACTTACACATCAAATAATCATACCCATAGATATTTTATAGAGGTTATATGGGATTTTATAAGTAAAAATTAGCATGAAATTAATATATATATATAATCAAATGATAATATCAATATAAAATCCATTATAAGCATAATATTTTTTTCATAGTAATATATTCATATAGTTAAATGAAAATATATATATTTTAGATATTAATATACATAAAACTAATTTATCATTGTTCTAATAAATATTTCCTAATGATAAATTAAAATATATTCATATTATACATAAAAATACATTTTTGTAAAACATATTGTTTCGTAACATAAAACATCACACTGTAAAAAAATGTTTTTTAAAAATTTACAGTTCAAATTTAAAAAAATTTACTTAATTTAATAATTCATTTAATATAAACTAATTAGAATTAAATATTTGTCTTTTTCTGAAAAGGGTTATTTTTGTCGAAAAATTGTGATTTTTACAAATGTTTTTATGTTTTGGAATCTTCATAATGTAAGCATGACCTATAAGGGTAAAAAAATACATGTAATCAAATATTTTATTAATTAATAAATTTTTTCAATTTTAAATAATTTTTTGGGCATAGAAATTATATTTCCTCCATTTGTAGAAATAAATTAAATAAATATTTAATAGAAATTAGTTTCATTATTTTTTTGAATGATGTATTTTAATGGTGAGATATGATTATGGATTTCTTTTAAATCCTCATAAAAATTATCAAATTTATAATAAATAAATTTATTTCATTTGAATTACTAAGAATTATAAATTAATATTACATATAAATTTAAATATAAGAAGAATTATTTTCCTAAAAACTAAATTTACATGATTATATGTATTTATTTTATAATTTATGTTTCCAATTTTATGGAATTTTTATTTACCAAAGTATTTTTGAATTATGAATTATAAGGATCTAATTTATTAATTGCTTCAATTTAAAATGTTGTCATTATATTATTTTTTAAGGTTAAAAATAAATTAGAATTGGAAAAGTAAGGTAGGGTAAAAGGTAAAATGTTAAAAGGAAAAACCTAAAACATTGGAGGTTCACTTAGAATTAAGTATTTCATGTGAGAATTAGCCAAAAATATATTTAATACCATATTTTTACCAAATAGTTTACATTTTACACTTTAATAGTAACATTATATTACCGATAATGTAAGGGTAACTTCCAAAACTACCCTTCTCTTAATATTTAAAAAGCTAACACTCCCCCCATTTTTGGGCTCACAATACATTCAAATTTAATCTTGAAGCAATAAAACTTATCTCCATATATAAACCTCTCCCAATTCCAAAAATCCTGTGGTAAATATTATTATGAATTAGGCATTCATTTTAGAATTCAATTCCCATTGAAATTCATATCCCTAACCAAAATATAGACATCTTCTTAGTGATTCCATCTTAATTTTTTAAAATCCAATATTTCACTAAAATTATTGATATACATTAATCCTTATAATTAGTATAACTAAATATAAATACATTAATTATAAAACCTATATTCAATAAATTCTATACATTAAGAAAAACCTGACAATAATGATCATGCCTACACATGGATTACTGCATTAATAAAATGATATTCTTTTGGTTTTCATCATAACCTCAGAAAGCTGTAATAAAAGAAGGATTTTATAGATAAATATGATTCCTTTTTAAAAAAATATTAAATTATCATATTTCACATAACATCAATTCATCAATTTAATGATAAATTAAATCATTCAGCATTTTTATTGTGGACTACCTTTTCCAGGAATAATGAATTTCAATTTTCATTTGTACCCACAGTGGATGGGTTCAATAATTGATTTATTGTAGATATATGAGTGTAATGAAATTTTTGATACTCCTAATATATCATTTTATAATCATCTAATGAAATTACAATACTCATAAAAACCATGAAATATATAAACATTTTGTTTGGTTTTACCACCCTTGTAAAATATGTTATAAGGACTATATAATTAATGATAATTTCATGTCATATAACTATAACATAATTTCTTAATGATATAATTAATATGTTTTATTTATTTTTACTGGTTTATTCGTTTTTATTTTATTTATTAAAACATCACTTTTTTATTGTTAAACATGTAGGAGAATTGTTATCATGATTTCCATTTTCACAGTCCATACTCATGTCTTTCAATTAATGGAGGTAAAAATTTAATAATACATGAAAAAACAATTATTTTATAGTGAATTATTTAATAAAAATAAAATTGAAACTACTTAGTGAGTATCGATATCATCTTATTGTTTTTTATGAATCAAACAACAAAGTTTTTATACACCCAATAATGAAAACATACTATATTCGGTTCATATAATTGTAATATATGATAATAAAATGATTAAAAACATAGTATTTTGTTTATATAATGGTTAATAGATAAATAATAATGATACATATGTTTCATAAAGAAGTTTCTAGAGGAATTTCTGGAATATAAAATATAAATCCAAGGAACTTGGTAACTCAAATTTATTCATTTGAGTTATAATTGTTTTTTATTCCTATATGTTCACTAAATTGTCCAAATTATATTATTTTCACTAATTATATAAAGGGTAAATAATATTTTTTATCCTTATAAAATTATATGAACTTTTTTCTTTAATTTTTTTTAAAAAGTACAATTTTTTCAAAAGGGACTCTTAGTTTTGACTTTTACAATGTTGACAAGATAACATTTTAGAAAATAATATTTCATGAGATTGTTTCTAATATATTCAAATGATCCATCTTCAATGGGGGTACCTATCATGTTTAATCCAACATATTATTTAATGATGTTGTCATTTTGGTTGATCATTTTTTATTATCAACTAATTTAATTCATCCTGTTATTTTACCATTTTCATGTTTTATGGAAACATATTTATTTTTATTGGTAAATTATGAAAACTGAATGATTTTCATTTGAGTGTTTATGAAAACTATTATTTTTTCATGGGTTCTATAATATATGAAGATGATATAATTTATGTTCTCCCCATATGAATAGATGATGACTTCTGTAGTCCTATATCTCTCTCATGTGTATCAGTTAGGTTTATATCTCATGAGTTATCTTGAAATGCACATAATGATGTGGTTCCCTCAAAGGAGTTACCACTTGTTGAAGGTGATATTGGGGCTTCGAAATCCTCACCCATGGTTTCCAAACATTGAATGTCTGATCCACAGTCTTATCATCATGTGAAGGAGCCCACTACTATTGCAATTTTTAGATATGTTGCATGAAATTTGAAGGTTTCATTCGTTGATCATCCATGGGATGAGGTGAAGACATTGGAATTGATTATCACACTATAATGGTTGTAAGAACCTCCGCAGATGACATAGGGGACCCCCATGACAGACTGGTTCCTTCTGCGAAAGAGGATAATGGTTCTTTGCAACATTCCCAACCATAGAAGCACGGACGACTCCCTAATAGTCCTGGGTGGGGATGATGTCAAGCATATTTGAACTCAATGAATGTTGAATCACTCTATATGTATTCAAATTTAGATGAAGGAAATGAATTCCTCCTTCAACTGGAGAAGAATCATGTAGGACTTCACTCTAGAGGTCAGAGACATGGGCGTGGTCGTGGATTTTATTTGGGCACCTTGCAGGATGTAGAACGTAAGATTATAGATAAGATAAGAATAAAAATTGGGCCCTCATTATTAGGGATACTAACCTGTGTGAAATGAACTGCTTCACTCATCTGTAATTCTTTTTTGTTTTAATTTTAAAAGAATGGTCCCTCTCCATTCCATTAAAAAAATATCCATGGGAAAGGTGGGTTTGATTACATTTTTAGGCATTGGTATAATTTTTTCCTAAAGGCATGGGCATGCAGGGGTTTCTCTTAAAAGTTTTCCTATGTTAATGGTTTTTCCACACTTCTATTTTTTATCAATTAATACCAATATTTCATCTAATAATTAATTCCCATGAAATTATAAGTTTCTATTATACTGAACTATTTTTCATTTATTCTGAACTACATGTCATTCTCAAGTTTTATATGATCATTTATATGTGTTTTATGATAATTCATATCATTTATGATTAATTAATGATGTTTACGTTCATCAAATATGTTTCATGATTATCATCTAATGTATTTTGATGTTTTATTATGATATTTGTAACATACTCATGTTACCCTTCATGTTTTGGTATGTTTTTTTCCATATTGAGTGTTTGAGATCACCCCATTGTCATGTTTCCAATCAACAGGTTATGAAGATTGTTATATCAATTTATATTTATACAAAAATGGTTATATAACCATTATTATAATGAAATTATTTCATGTGAGGTAAAAAAATATGTTTTTATAAAAATTTATAATACATAAATTCATTAGGTACTTGGTTTGGGAGAATATTTGTGTGATGTATTATTTTAATTAGAAGAGAAATTTATTATTTATCACATGTTTATATTAATATGATTTAGATGTAGGATTTGAAATGGTATCTTCAGGATTAGTTGATCCTGTATATGAATTGCTACAACTACTAGTCCTTGGAAAAAAATAAGAAAAAAATAATGTAATTGGTCTAGGTAGATTCTCTATTGTATAATGCTTGTCTAGTTTTGATGCATTATGACTTGTGGTTAATCCCCAAAGAGTGGTGAATTAGTTATGAAAATTATTACCTAGAGATAGATAGACCACAAATATTTTTGATTAAAATAATTGATTAATTAATTAAATTGGATTACATGGCTCCTATAGAGATCAATGTTCAGTGAAATAACAATTCACTCGGTCAAGATTCCATAGCTACATATAGTATGGATTATGACAATTTATTTGGTATTCATTAATACGAGCTTCCCAAACGGCCCTTCCTATATAATATTTGAATGAATAGGTTTTGGGAGTGTGGACATACCTAGTTATACCTTGGGGGAGTGAGTTGGGTTGTGTTTTATATCGTGGTTGTTTTCCAGTATGTAGACCCCATGTTCCTAGATATATTGTACTTCCCTATCAATGATTTAAGTGGATGGAGCATCCTGAGAGAATATTCTTTCCACATGAGACACATATCCAGATTGGGGACCCATGTGAGGGATTCTATACTATGATATAGCTTCAGGAAACCTAGTGGCTGTGATGATGAATCATCATCCCTAGTCATATTTTGTTGGCTATGGGTTTTGAGGGTTATATATTTCACCCTTGAACTCCAACCTATTGGTAGGTCTAATAAAAACTAGGATGGGGATGATGGGTGTGTTAAATCATTTACCTATTTTTGTTTATTTATTTTCATTTATATTAATGAACAATAATTGGGGATTATCCAAGACACATGGGAATCATCTATTTGACCTAAATCTAATTTGATTTTCTAGGATTATTAGGAATCACATTGTATGATAAATGAGAATCTATGATACCATATAGGTTTGGGATCAAGTCTCATGTTGCATTGAAGCTTGAATCCTAGATGGACATGAATCACATTATATGGTTAATGTAGGATTGGATTCCCATAGATGGTAACATGGATTAAAAAAAGATGTATTTGATTAAAAGTATATACTAATTCTCATGATTGTTGGTATTCATCCTATTTTGTGATAACATGGTGAATTTTTGGGTGTCAGGATTCAAATTAAGATCGTAGTGGAAAATTGTGAATGACTGTGATTCCTTAGATTCAAATGGAGGTATGACGAAATGGGTTGGAATATATCCCCAACATCAGATTTTGTACATAAGTATAATGAGTATTTCAATGCATTGACTGATGCCAAGTATAGTTCCTAAGATTGAGATGATGCACCATTTTTGGATTTTTTTTAGGTGTAGCGAGTTATTGGATACCCCAATATTGATTGTGGGATCTACTGTGAGTTTTCCCCAGGATTTCCTGATTCACCTATTGACTTATCATTCAATTTTATATTGGATTTCCAAGGTACTACCCCACATAGGATTTATATTTTTTCTATTCATTTTGAAAACCCAACTACTACAATGGGGGTTATGCATTAGGAATTGATGATGTGGGATTCTTGGTGACCCAATAAAGTTTTATACATATTCTGAGGGAAGCCTGAGAATGATATCAATAGTGACTGAAGTGATATACTATTACTGTTAATCTCATTATTAGATATGTTTTAAAATTAGGTGAAGTGTTTATAATGGTTTCAGGTCATGGATGTAAGGATAATCATGTTTATTCGGATTGACCAAGGTTATGTATCTAAATAACAAGGTATTTATATAATAATAAATTTTTATATCTACTAATATTTATGATTAAGATATTAATTTTACATTATTTAAGACAATTTTTACGATAGCATACTCGACACATAAAAAATAGTTTTTTCGAAATCTTATGTTGCGCATAACGATGAGTATACCAAAATATAATATAATAATAATATAATTATTTTACATGGTTGTTAATTTCATACTTTTGTATTGGAAGGAATGAAAAAAATTAATTATATTATGATTTTACATATTTTCTAAATGTTTTTCCATTTTTTCAATGAATGTTAGTGGTTTAAAATGATGTTGAATCAAAATTAAGCATAAAATACTATATTATTTATAAAAGGCCATTTTACCGCCTTTTGATGGTGAACCCATTTTAAATCTAGTATTTGAAACTTCTATATGATCTATTTGACAAAATAAAAATATTCTATTTAATCAGGTCATAAAAATATGTTTGGAATTTTTTTTGGTTATTTCCTAAAAAGGTTTATTCTTTATAAATAATTAAAAAAACTGCATTTTTAGTCAAAAGTTCCTTTCCATCTAATTTATTTATATAGTTAAAACAAATTTTTTTAATTTTTTATAAAGTGTAATTGTATAATGTTTTTATAATTTAATCTAATTAAGGTAATTTGATGAAATTTCACATTTAAATTGGACAAAAACAAACGTGATTCTTTTAATAGTTTTTACTTATTAAATACCCAATTTTTTGTTTTGACAACGAGAATTAATTTTAAATAAATTTATGAAAATTCCTTTATTTGAATTTGGATAAATAGGTTTCAAATTTGAAATCATAAAATATAAATTGTTTGAATTGGTAACTTTTATTATTTGACATTATGAATAGTAACTTATGTAATAATTTTTTTTACCATGGTTAAAAGATAAATAGGGTGAATATGGGTAAACAATAATATTATAATATTATAAAACTACCCTAATACATGTCTCAATATTATTTTATGAGTTATTTCATACCATGAGAATCCATGGGATATTTTATGACCACATAGAGCCACATTGGTGTGAAAATGACAATTTACAATATTTAATTTAAATTAAAGAGAAAACAAAAACATGTATCTTTTACTAAAATTTTTTTAAAGTGGGTTATATAACTGATAAATTCAACAATAAATACTTATTATAATGTAAAAAATTCATACACCATGGTATTTTATTTATAATTTTTATACATTAAATAAAAAAATTTATTTATGACATAATGATGAAGCTCAGATTACATTATCAATGAAACATTGAAATAAATGACATTATAAATATTAAAATAATTATAATTTTAAAATATTTATGAAATCCAAGAATTATGTGGATGACATTGACATGATAGGGATGATTTAATACCTTTAGTTCCCAGTTGTCAACTTCTTCTGATATTATAAAAACGTCACGTATTAATAGTGTATAAATTTACATAATTCAAAACATAAAATATAAAATAGTTTTTAAAATGTTTAAAAACACTTAAAAATTAGTGAATCAACCAAATGGTTATTATAATTAAATATATTTCATAAATTTCACTTTTATGGGTCGTTTGACATGTTATGGTAATTAAATTAACCAATAAATTATAAATAATATAATATCATGGTAAGATTAAAAGGGTAAAATAAAGTCTAAACAAAAAAATTAAAAGTTACAAAAATACTCAAAACAAGGATAAATACAATTTTATGATTCGTTTATGACCCAAAATTATCATATCTTTGAAAATATATTATTTTAGGACCATTAGAAACAGAAAATCAATTTATAATAATATAATATTTCAAGAATATCCTAAAGTGCCCCTCCTCCCTATTAGAAAAGGGAACCACCTCAACCCACTTTGTCACACATCTGAAGCCCCTTGGAACATCTAAATTATAATAAAATAATATCCAAACATCCCACCATTTATTCTAGAATCCTTATTGAGGGTTAAAGGCATTTTAATAAAGCTTTTTGGCTCAAATCGAAAAAGTTACCTGATTTAGAGGCATTGTCTTCTCTCAAGTTCATTTGGTTTCCTTATCCACTCCATATGCACTTATTATTAGATTATTACATAACAACACCATTATCATAATTTTACTAGTATTGTTTATGATATTTATTCAAACTATACTTACTCAGACATCAATCTAATCGTTACAAACTAATTGTTTCTGTGTAGGGTGAACTACAGCCTCACAGAACGATGATTGTTCAATTTTCTCCTACCACCCCACATGGTGGAAATTAGGGTATAAATCTATTTATATATAATACATATTATATTTATTTTTACTCTATGATTCTTTAATTTTTTTATGCACACCATTATTCGTTCCATAGTGTGTAAATATGACAAATCTATTTAAGGAAGTGTGGACTACCACTCCTCAAAGTTATATTACTCATTCATACCTTATATATAACATATAAATGATAAATTTAATGATATTATGTAACATATAAATAATATATATCATAATATAATTATAATATACATATGTATCATTTAGTTTTCATTCCTTTAATTTGACAAAGAAGTGAAAGCAGTGATTATGTATAGGTCTGTCATACTATCTCCATGAATGATGCATTTCATTTAATATATCCAAATTTTTTATACTATTATTAATACATATATAATATGTATATATTATATTTAAATCATCGATAAAATTCATGATTTTATTTACTTATGATTATAAGTCCAATTTACATCAAAACACGTTCATTATCAACACAAGTTGCGAATTTCGACACAATGACCGATATTAACATAAATAATTATGTTATTATTATAACATGGTAATAAGTTATATAAAAGTAATAAAAAAATTAAAACGGTTCTCAATAAAGAAGAAATTTTATTATGTTTATTATTCCGGAAGAACAATGAACATACATGATTATTTAGACTCAAGTTAAGGGTACTTCTTAACTGAATATCCATTCTTTGGGTTGATCTTATACTAACTAACTATGTCGTGCTATGATTATGTGAGATATAAATTTTGATATCTTATATTGTATTTATACTTGATTAAGGTGGATTTATATAGAATGAACATAATCGATCTATTTTATTAATAAAATGATCTTCTTAAGTGAATTTCTAAACTCAATTACCACTCATTGTGTTTTAAGCATTCTTCACTGATTATATTATGTTAAGATTATCCATGGATCATTATATATTTATATATGATTAATTTACACTTACATTAGTGTGTATATACTATTTCTTCAAATAATTACCCGATTTATAAATTCTTATCTCATTTATACAAACTTTTTAAAATAAAACATAACTCAATCTAATTTTATTGGGTTAAATATCCATGTCATTGGTTTTGGTTTTCCAATAATATGTGTTAATGACCGATTATTTTTTTACACTGAATCTCCTACTATGTTCATTGAATTTATATCTGTCACACATAGTTATTTCATTTATTTACCCTTAATCTATAGATACATTCTTTGAAAGTGATTTCATCTCAATCTCCTTTTCTTGAGACATATATTGTTTTCATGCACATTTATTATCCTATAATGTGTATATAATACCTTTTAAACTCATTATATCATGAACTAGTTTATTATCATGATATTTAATGATTTTTCTATTTTTATTCCTTATTTACTTTTTTTCAGGTGTTTCAAATGTTATAAGGTAATCTTTAACTAAAACATCATTTTAAATGATTAAACGATTTATTCATTAAAAACTGTTTGTTTCATGTCCATGTTTTCAAAATGGGTTCTATGAATTTATTTATATGGAAATTAATGTTACTAAATGATAATTTATTTCAAAAAGTTAAAATTTTTTTGGGAAACTTAGAATCAAATTTTTCTTTATTAACTTTTTTAAATGGTTTTGGAAATGGGTTTAATGTTTCTATAAGTTAAAATTTTCTATTGTGGTTTCTGTGTAGAAATGATAGTTTTTGCATTATGCTTGTTTTGTGTGATATGATTATTAAATTTTAAATGTACATTTTATGGGTGGTTTTGTAAAAAAATAATAAGGATTATTACATGATAAAGCAAATGGTTGGTGGATCCGTGATAAACCAAGGACTGGTTGTTACGTTACAACCTCCAATTCATTGGGTATGGAAGTCGGTCGTTTGGTTATTCTATTTAATGATATTTGTGGAAGTAGACCGTATGGTAATTCCATTTTAGTATGTTTATGTCCAATGTTACCTTTATATGTTATATGTTTCTTTATATGGGATTTATGGTAATAATTATTTTAAAAACGGTATTCAATGAGAATTAATTTAGTGAAGTGTTTTTGCACCTTCTCCAAGGTGAAAAGTATTACATTATGATAATGATATAATGGTTTACATGTTCTCACAAGACTAATTGTTTTCAATGTTTATGTATCACTTACTGAGATTTTTATTTTCAGCCCATGTTTTTAAATTTTCTTCCCATGACAGATATAATAATAGAGTCATGGATAGGATCAAGTAATAGTTATGCTGTTAAAACAAGAAAAGATGCGTTGATTCTTTTAAAAGAGTTTTTGATTTATGAAAAAATGGATTTTGAGTAGAATTATTTACTTGTAATACTTATGTTTCTATGTATACATTATGGACTAATTAGATAAAACTATAAATCATAAAAGATCCTCAAAGTGAATTAAATTCAAATTAATTACTTTTCTCTAGATCGCACTACAACAAAATCGTTGTTTAGCGACGGTTTTGTGGCGGCGGTTTATAATAAACCACCTCGAATGAATTTTTTTAATAGCCCCGACCCTTCCCCCACCCCGACCCTCTTTCTCACCCCACGCTCCCCTGGCCCCCCACTTCCCCTGCAACCCCAGCCCCCCGCGACACCGGCGACCCCACAACCCCAGCGACCCTGCTTCCCTGGCGACCCTGTGACCTCGGCGACCCCGGTCCCCCGTGACCCCGGTGAACCTGCTTCCCCGGTGACCTATACAAACCGTAGGGTTTGATTTCCAATTATTTATTTATTTTGATATTAGTTTTTTATTATTTCTTGGATAACTGGTACTCTTTCCTTTTTTGAGGAGTTGATTTATTTATGAGACTAGTCAACATTGAAAATAATGAAATTTAGAATTTTAGGTATTATATTTATTTATGTAACCACATCTCTATGAAAATCTTGTAACATTTACTGAGAGAGAATCTCACATTTCAAAGAAGATATGGTTGATGTCACTATATCTATAGTGGTGGAAAATCCTTACAAAGATTATTACTTTGAAACCTAGTATATAAAATTCTATCATGATGCTTCTCTAGAATACTATTTTAAAACATTTTCCAAAAGTGATTGAAACAGCAAATTAAACTCACCAATATCAAACTTTGAAACTTCTATTTCTTAGATATTACCTGTTTCAGGTATTAATTCAAATAAATTATTCCTAAAAAATACACTTTATTCATTAGCTTGTAAAAACTCTCTCAATATATTTTATCCAAATAATCTAATTCAAGTGTAAGGATTTTAGAACTAGTTTAGTGCAAGCGAATAGAATAAAATAAGTATTGCTGCATTTCAAAACAATGATATTCATCAACCATTTTAGTATCATCATTATAGGGTTCTCCAGATTCAAACCTTTCTCTTTTATTTGAAATAATAAATGTTTCATCTTTCATGCCTTCTTGTCTTTCCCCACCAGCAACATTTCAACTGATAAACTTACTTATTTTCTTCTTCATTTTCTACTAGTTTCTCAGGATGGAGATATATTAAAGAGTGGGATTACTTTTAATTTAGTAAAAATTATTTTCTTTTGAAAAATGTTATCTTTACATTTAATGGGAAAATCAAATTTTTATTTACAGAGAAAATAGGTAAAATAGGTGGTTATTCTATAACAAGAGTAATAATATCAACTACTAAACACAATTCTGAGTGAACATTTGGTACATCTTCATTCCCAACTCAAATTTCATTGGAAATAATAACTTGAAACCCTCTTCATCTATCCTCAAGAGTCTCATTTTATATAATATATCTTACACCCATACTTCTAATTGGTTCTTTTATGAGATTATAAAATATTTTTGGTGGTTGAAGAGAAACCTCATCAGTAAAAACAATATGAGATGACTCACTCTGAGTAGTAGAAGGAAATACCTCAAATTTTTCTTCTAACCAGACATGAAATAACATATTCAAAGTTGATCTATAGAATAATCCACTACTCTTTATTATACTATAACTCACTACTGTAATCCAAGAAAATGTGTGGTAGTGGTTTCATCCAAACATATCGAAGCTCTACCACACACCAAGGTTAAAAACCTTCCAAAAAGGTGAAAATTTACTCAATTATTGTGAATATTTCACATATTCTTCATTATATATCATACAAAATTGATGTGTTTATCTATTATAAACTGATATAATAATTCAACATCTGGAAAAATGAATTTGTTTCAAACTCACCATTTTTTTGAGCAATGGAAGACAGAATGACATACAAATGGACCTTTCTATCCGGTTATACTTCTTTTATAGGTTTGTTTTCCACTTTTGGATTTTCAAAAAAGACATAATTATTTCTGTAGGGATTACTTAATTTATTTCCATTGAGGAAGTGTCGAAATCATAATTTCCATCATATGTACATTCAAAGACGTCAACCATTATTAATGATAACATCAAAAAATTATTCTAGTTTACTATTGTTGGAAACAGATCTTTATTATCACCAAAATTAAATACAAATACTTTATAGAAATCTCATACATATTTATCATAGAATAAATGTTTTGTCTTTTCATCGAACAGAAATTACTATCCTTGATGATTTATAGATTTGTTAACAAAAATATTCATGGCATCTACCCAGTTGAAATTGATGGATCTTACACTCAACACTTTTCCTAAGGTCCTTGAGAACATGAATCTATTAGAGGTATCTCCCTTTATTTTCTTATATTTTACATTGTTGAATGAGGTTCGAAATACTGAACTATTTGAAATTTTTTTATGACTATTTTATTAATATTAAAAGGTTTTTATGGATAATGAACCTATATCTGACTTATTTTATTTTGTTTTATAGTAAGAAAAGGGTCGCTCAGAGTGATATGCATGATAATCATGTTAGAAAAACATACAAGTCCTATTGACATATGAATAATACTCAAAATGGTGGTGCTAAATCTCAAATGAAATATCTCAAATAAAATTTTTACTAATAATAAATTCACAATATAAAATTAGTAAAATATAAATGATATTAAATAATTTTACATAATCTTAATTTGGATTTGATAAAATTGAATCTATAACTAGGAATTGGTTCAGTAAATTTTTTTGAAAATTGATTGTCTATGAAAAAAAAATCAACAAATCTGCATGATATATTAATAAATTATGTGTTAAATATATGTGTTTCATCCTATAGTTGTTTATCAATTTTTTTTGAAATTTTTATTGAAATTTTGTGCCTCATATGATTTAAACCTGATTAAAATTTAATCCAAAATTAGTTAGGGTCTGTTTCATTCATAACACCTATGCATAGAAACATATGGCTATAATATATTCAAATTTAGTATTAGATAGTTATATAATGTGTTTTTCATAACTATTTCATGATAATAAGGATTTAGCATGAATTTTATTGGTTTCTGACATTATATTTCTATCCAGTCTACACTGAACAAAATATGTATCCAAATATAAATTTTAATTAAAATTAGAAGGTTTTGAAAAAATTAGATATACGAAAATAGTTCATTTTAAATATCTCAAAATATTTTTAGCATCATTTAAATGAGATTATATTGGATTAGATTTAAATATTTCACAAATAAATAATGAAAATATAAATTAGAAATTATTTATAATAGATTTATTCGATATTAGAGTTTTATATGAAGACGCTATAGAGAACTTGGGTTGGGGTTATTCCAAATTAACAATGTGTTTTGGTTTTCATGGTAAAGTAGTTACCACGTTGTTAGCACACTTTTTCTATTTACCAAAGAAACTTCCCCTATCCCAAACACTAAGGGTTCATATCTAACTGAGGGGATTATCTTTATTATATTATGTTCCTGTAAACTTATACTATCGTGTATATGAATCTATTTTTCTATTTAGTAGTATCTATGTGTTTTAATTTTTATTATTATTGTGTAGGCACAATGTGATATACATGAAAAAAACTTGGATCACATTATCGAGGAACACACCTCAGTATGTTAAGGGTTTGAATAAGTTTTTAGATTTTTCAATTTCTAATCGATCTGTTGAAGGGAAAATAAAATTTCCATGTCCTAAATGTAAATTTATAACATGGTTGAAGAGAGATGAGGTTTATGAACATTTAATACTGAAGCAATTCCCTGATCAATATTTTTGTTGGATTTGGCATGGAGAATCGAACATTATAGAAAGATTGAGCACTGATGTTAATCCGCAGAATGAGGACCCAAGTTCATCGACAATGGAAAATGAAATGAAAAACCTAATAAATGATGCATTCGGCACTACTAGGCACCACTATCAGCATCAAAACATATCAGAACGACCAGAAGAGGGTGCTACAAATTGAAACGTGACATGTGATGTTTTTGAGACTGTAACACAGGAAGATCAAGATTGTCACATATCATTTGATCCTCCTCTTGATTCTGTGGAGCCAAATGTAAGAGAAAACTTCACTGGGGAAAATGTGTTTCATGATTTAGTTGACGATGGAAATCAAGAGTTGTATTGTGGGTGTTTAAAATATTCAAAACATTCATTTCTGCTGAAGTTTTATCACATCAAATGTCTATGTGGAATTACAAATAAAGCCATGTCCATGATGTTGTAATTGATACGTGATTAATTTCCTAAAGAAAAAATCCCAGAATCTTTTTATGATATGAAAAAGTTGTTAGCAAGCTTGGTCTGAATTATACAAAAATACATGCGTGTCCCAATAATTGTTTGCTCATTGAAGATGACAAAAATGAAACCGTGAAGAAAAATATAAAAATTTCAGATGTTTGGAATCTGAATGGAAAGAAGATTGTTGTGCCATTTGATTCTTACAGGGTCCCTACAGATGATGTCACGGGGTTACTTGGCCAGATTATAGGCCAACTGGCATTGGAGCCCATTTCCCTTCCCATTTCATATGACGATTGGAGACATATGCCTTCAAGATGAAAAAATGAATTGTTTGATTCTCAAATAAAGGTTAATTTATTACGTTATGGTTTAATTGAATGTCATCTTACTAATATGTTCAAAATGAATTTTTGTATACAGATGTTCTTCCACATTACCATTGCTGATGTGATAGCACGGAAGTGGATGTTGAAAAAACTTTGTAAGAAGTGGAAAGATTTCAAATGGAGAGAATGGTGTGATGTAAATGATACTTCATTTACCACATTGAAAATGTATGAGAAGCTACCTAGTGGGGTACCTAAAGAGCAGTGGAAAGTGTTTGTTGACAGACATCATGATCAGAAGCAGATGGTATTGAAATATATATTATTATATGATCCTCATTTTACATTTATACATCTATATGAAAAGGACATGGCATTCAATACATCAGTATTAAATTGCCTTTTATTTATTTCAGGATCTTTCAAGAAAAAATACATCAAACCGAGCAAAGAAAGTCATCCAACACACAGCAGGCTCAAAAAGTTTTTCTAGAAGCCGAACTATATTTGTAATCTTTTAATTAGTTTAAATATTTATAATACAATATTATCTGCTTAATATATTGAATTTTTTATTTATCTTTGTTTACTACAGTCATAGTGTTTAGGGCATGAAGCATCTAGGTCTGAACTGTTTTTGGATGTTCATAAGAAATCAGATGGAAGTTTTGTTAATGATCCTTCTAAAGAAGTTGGGGTATGAAGTCAATTTTTCATCATAATAACTTATTATCATTTTTTACCATGTTAATATATTTTTATATTTGATTTATAGGTAAAATTTAAAGAGCTATGGGATGTCAATCCTGCGCAGTCCTACTCAGTCTCCTAGGATGACCCGGTTGCTATGCTCCTTGGGAAGGAGCATGTTGGGAGAGTGCGTGGGATGGGTTTGGGACTCGAACCATCTGAGATTTTTAGTAGGCCATCGGGGATAGCAGTTGTATCTACTCCTAACTTTATTCAGCCCATACCTGGAGATCATAAGAGAGAGATTGATTCTTTACGAAGCATAGTTCACCAACAGGGGGATCAGATATCTGCATTGTAGAAAGAGTTGATTGAAATACGTCAGCAGATGATCAGATATTCCCCCGGTGGTAGTGCATCGACTGGTGGTATGCAGGTAAATCACAAAAAATCAATATCATTTAGTTTTATAACTTTCATTGGTTTAATGTTTTAATATAAATATGAAATTATATTTAATTTTAAATATAATTTTATTACAGGTGACATCACAAAGTGGAGATGAAGGTGGAGAGGGTGATGATGCATCATAAAACCCTGAGTAGTTATATTTTTGATTTGTAATATGAAAATAGTTGGTTTGTATATGTAACATTTTTGGCACATAGTTTCCACCACACATTTTCATGTCCTAAAATTTCCTTGATTTCTCATTTTCCTTTTATGCATTTTATTGATTTCTGATGTTTCTTTTTATGTCTTGATTTCTCGAGTGCGGTATACATCATTTAGGAATAAATTGTTTGATTAGCCTACTAATAACTTTTCCAAGGGTTCTATATTATTATTTTTATGTGTTTGGTTATGACTACCTTATTACTCATGGTTATGAGGAATGAGAGCATGTGGGAACACTCTTTAAAGAAGAACAAACTAAATAAAGATATTAAACTAGTTAAGAGTAAATTAGATGAAAAAGTGAGTCGCTTGTACATTATGGATTTTCATGATTTTACTATGCGTTGAATCTTATTGATTGATAATTGATGATATAGATTACTTCTTTATTTTATCATATAATATTTCTACTAATCCTGAAAGTCATTTTTGTTATCATTTTTTAATTATAATGTCTACTATGTTTTCAACAGCTTTATCCAAACCTTTATAAGGTATTCTTCCATTGCATTCTCATACGGTATGTGGTTAGTATCCACACCCTAAACATAGTTCAACTGGTGCTTAACAGAATTTATGATCATTATATTTTTACATATTAAAAACATGTCATCAACATATAATAAAAGGTAAAAAGAATCATTTTTAATAGTTTTAAAATACACACATGCATCAAATCTACTTATAGAAAACTGATTCTCAATCATAAAGGAATCAAACCTTTTATACCATTGTCTTGATGACAATTTAATCCCATGAAAGGAATTATGTAAAATAAAACCATGGTTTGGTTTGAACAATTTTGAAAATCGTTCTAGAGGATTCATACAAATGATTTCATCAATACTACCATGTAAAAAGGTAGTTTTTACATCGAGTTGTTCAACATGAAATCGTGATTGGCATGAAATTGCAAGCATAATTCTAATGGATGAATGCTTTAAAAAGGATAGAATATTTCACTATAATAAATGACTTCACATTTTAGAAAACTTTTAGATACCATGAATTCTTTGAATTTGATTTTAGACCCTCCTACATTTCTTTATTTCTTCTTATAAATCCATATTGAACCTATAACTTTTTGGTTATTGGGTTTCGGAACAACAACCCAGGTGTTTTTTTAAGAAGGGAATTCATTTCTTTTTGTATTGATCTCAGCCAATTACTATATTCTTTGGACTTAAAAGATAACTTAAATGTTTTAGGCTCATCATTAAACAATTCCTAAGATACATTGAAAGAATAGGCAGTAATATATTGCTAGTTAAAGTGTGTTGGTGGTTTAATAACCCTCTCTTCTGTATCTTAAGTAAGCCGATAGTTGATCAGGCCAATAGGTTCTCGGTTCTCAGGTTCGAATTCCAAATTGGGATCTGATTTAGGCTGGGATTGGGTAACCAAAGGAGCAGGATCAACACTGAACTGAGGTTGGTCACCTAATATTAATGTAACATCAACACCTAAAGGTGTTGGGACCTTTAGGTGTCTTGCAGCTTCATCAGGAGCTACAAAAGGTTCAGGTACTTTGTCGCTGGTCACACCAGATTCATGGAATACCACATCACGACTAATGATGCATTTCTAGTAACCTGGTTTATCTACCCATAAATAATACCCTTTACACCCTCTAGATATCCAACGAATATTAATTTAATAGCCCTATCAGTTAGATTATCATTACATGAATGAACGTAAGCTATGGATCCAAATATCCTAAGGTGAGCTAGATTTGGGGGTGTGACCTTCGAAATTTATTCAGGTGTCATAAAGAAGTGAGCAGAATATGGAAAACAGTTAAGGAGGTGCACTGCTGTTGAATCATCCTCAACCTATAAGGACCTAGAGAGTTTTGAGTGGGAAAACATAAACCTTACCCTCTCAAGAATAGTCCTATTCATTCTCTCTGCTAACCCATTATTTTATAAAGTTTCCAAAATAGTCTGATATATCTTAATTCCATCAGATTCAAAATATTCAATGAATTAATTGGATATATAATCTAAACCATTATCAGTTCTTAAGGCCTTAAGTTTCTTTTTAGTCTCACTCTCTACCGCAACTTTCCATTTCATAAAATTCTGAAATGCATCTGACTTGTGCTTAATAATATAAATCAACACTCTCCTAGATAAATCATCAATAAAGGATACAATGTATAAACCACCACCATGGGAGGTAACCCTAGAAGGACCCCACAAGTTATAATGTACACATTCAAGAGGTTCCTTAGCCTTAAACATGGATCTACTGAAGCTGATTCTCCTAGAATTCCCATATACACAGTCATCACAAAAAGGTAAACTGTTAGGAGTGATATTACATAGAAAGCACTGTTTCATAAGCTCACTAAGACCAATGACACTAACATACCCTAGTATCCTATGCCATAAGGTGGTGGAATCACATTATGAACTAGAATAAATATTCAACTAATTTCTATACACTTTTCCATCTAACAAAAACAGACCATTGCGAAGGGTTCCCTTTCTTACAGTGAGGGATCCTTGGGAAACTCTAAGGCTTCTAGATCCAGACTTGATGTCGTGCCCTTTCAGGTCAACGGTTCCAAGGGATATTAGGTTTATTTTTAATTCAGGTACCCACCTATATTATTCAAGAGTTTTAACAGACCGATCATGAAGCTCTAGTAAAATTGAGCCTATGCCCATTATGTGACCGCTCAAATTATTCCCTAGAAATACCTCACCATTATTGAATTACCTTAATTCAGTAAAGAATTACTTATTTGGCCACATGTGGATTGAGCATCATGAATCCTGGTTTTATTCATATAAGATAGCTATATCAGTGACATTTAACACATTAGTAGTGTCGAAGTCTTGTTCAACTTATAGGGAATTGTCATTATTACTATCTTTAAAGTCACCCTTCCTATTAGTACAATTTTTCTTGATATGTCCAGGTTGTTTACATTTAAATCATTTGATTACCTTGTTTCTAGATTAACTTCTATATTTCATGAATTGTCCCCTATATTTTCTCCTACCCATTGACTCACTTCAACCTCTACATCCACCTCTTTCCCTAATATTCAAACCCTCAGCCTCAGTTTTCACACTACCCTCTCTTTGAAAGTCTTTAGATAGAGAAGGATATTTCACTTATTCATGAGTTAATTTATCTTTCCAATACATAATAGAGCAAAATAAATCATCCAATGATATTAACAATATAATGGATTGATCCTCATCATCCAATTTAATGTCAATGTTGGCTAGATCTAAGAAGATTTTTTTAAATTCATCAATGTGTATCCCGACTGCAGTTCCAAGGTATATTTTGAATGTATATAATCTCATTTTCTTATATAGTCTACAAATGAGAGATTTAGTCATATAATGGGATTCCAATTTGGACCATATTCCAATGTAAAAGGACTAATACAAAACGTCTCTTAACACTTTGTCTCCTAAAGATAAATAATTAAACTATGGGTTTTCCTAAGGGTCTCCTCGGGGACATCTATAAAAGAGGTGGAAGCCTTCCCAACATTGGTTATGGTTGTTATTTTCTTCACAGAGCCATTAAGGGAGTAGCAATAGGTACGCATATCTGTTTATTTGAGTTGTCTTCTATGTTACTGTCTTGCTGAACAAGAGGGGTGCATACAACATTAGTGTTGTAGTCAGTGGCCCTGCAAACATTCTTTCCCTTATCTGCATTATGATTTGAGGAAATAGGGTCTAGAGAAGGGAAAGAGAATTCATTCTCATACTTCCAACAAATTGTTTCTAATACAAGAGCTCTTAGCTCCTCATCCAGATAAATATCATTTCTCATATTCTCTTTGTTCCACCAATTCACCCCATGTTCTACCTAAGGTACTTTTTAAGGGAGCAATTTTATTTTTTCTTTTCACCAACATTTCACTATAACTTTTGGATGATTTAGGTATGTCATCTATCTATATTTTCCCTTTTTCCTATTTTGTACTTCTTTCCATTCATTTAAAATGGGCTTCACAAACTTTTTCCTAATGATCCTATAGTGATTGATGTTATGGCCAATTATTTTTCAGACTTCACAAAATGATGGATTTTTATCATACTCAATCTAATATCAGTTTTGTAATCATTAGCACTAATGTGTATGGAATCTAGAAGTGTTGTTTGAAGATTAATTTCTAACATTATAAGAGCATAATGTTCAAGCTCTACATTTATTGTTATTCGGTCAATTTTAACAAGGTATCCAATACATGATGTTATGTTATCCTAATACTGAACGATGATATTGCATTTTTTCATGTATTATACTTTTTCTCTCTATTATATGTGGTTTTATTTGGTTTTCAGGCTGTGGGGCATGAGAAACAAATTTTTTTTTCTAGGAAACATTCTAGTAGCAGTTTAAACCGCCGCTAAATGAAATTTGGAGACTATTTCGCGGCGGTTTAAACGGCCGCTAAACTTTCAAAATCACCGCTAAACTTAAAATAAAATATACATTTAGCAGCGGTTATAACCTCCACGAAATAGTCACATCATGGAAGTCTCATCCTGTGGCGGTTCATCTAGATTTAGTGGTGGCCTTACGGCGGTAAATTAGAATTTATTTGCGACGGTTATAACTGCCGCTAAAAACCACCACAAAATGAGACAGCTACGATGCTTTCCTTTAACAGACGGTAAACAAAAATAACCGCTGTGAAAAGATTGGTGACACCGTATTAGGCGGCGGTTTCTGGAAAATGATGCCACACCATTTAGTGGCGGTTATAACCGCCGCTAAACGAAAAAATAACAGCCGCTAAATGCCTATTCTGGTGTAGTGTCGTGTAACATTTATGGTTGGGGCCTTATAGTTGGTATCAAAGGTCATTTTAGATAACATTAGTGGTTAGAATGTTATCAGAGTGTAGGTTAAAGATCCCATATAACCAAGAGAGTTATTATCATATGGTAACATTTGGAGGGTTATGGTAAATTAGTTTAATTGGGTAAAAACATGAACAATGGAGGTATTAGGAGGATGATGGATTAGAGTAATATAAATATTTGTATGATATCTTTAACCAATAAAGGATTTATTTAATAATTCATTCCATGTTGATGTGATTATTATTTTCTGCATATTAAGGATTATTTTTCAAGATGGAATGAAGGAGATCATGCACAGCATTCTTATCGCTCCATGATGATTTGATCATCAATATTACGAAATAACAAGTTCGAATGATTTTGAAAGCTTCTTCAGTATTAAAATCACCTGAATCATATTTGGATTGATATTAATAAATGATGGGGATATTTTTATGCATAAATTATGTATTAAGAAATAAGGTGGAAAGGCATTGTTAATGGATTATAGAGAATGAGGAATGATTAAGAAGTCTTCATATAAGGGATTCACATGATAAGGTAGATTGTAGGATGATGAAATGTTTAAAATTGTTAATTTTATTTTGATGATGGGATTATATTGGAATGCTTTTTTCTTGTATGTGTTACACTGATGTTTGATATGTGAAATTTTTATCAAAGGAAGAATTATATTTTCATCTGTGGAAATAATGTATAACAATTAGGGTTCATAGGATATTTTTTTAGGTGATTAATGGTTATTACATTTTGGGATGAAAAATTAAAGGTATTAGATAACCTTTGATTTTAAAGTAGATTATGGTTATTTTTAAGGACAATATATTATTTATGTTATTTTTATGATATGGTTTTATAAAAAGGACAACCTTTGGGAAGGGTGAAACCCCATCACATCCAACAAGGCCACGAGAATAAAACCCCCAACCGAAGGGAGACAATGGAGTCTCACCTTCCACTGGCCTTCGTGAAGCCTCTAGTTAGTATGACTTATTCATTTATATTAGGATTCCTTATGGACAATGAATAAGTTGATTTGGGAGATATATACAATATCCGATGGATATCCTTATTATTGGAAAATGATGTTGGGATTATGTTATAAATGTTATTTTTGAAGGCGTTCACAGTTTTGGGAACTTTATATGATTAAGGTAAATAGAATACAATGGATTTTTTTTTACGAATAACGGTTTAATTTTTTTTTTATTAAATCTATGACATAATTGTGGTCTTATCAAATTAGGTTATCTAAGGACATTATTAACCAATCTTGGAGAAAATGTGATTTGGTTAATTACTTAATTTATAAACATTAAGAGTAGTTGATTTTATTTGTAGTTAAATGTTATGATTAAGCATGGATGTCAATGTAATCAAATCCTTCTAAATTTCTTGTTTCAATTTTAGTTTGGATTATTTCAAATAATTTTAAGTAAAATGGTTTATTGAATGGTTTTGTTTTTGATAATTGGGTATTGTTCATTAAATTTTGGAGATTACGAGTAGTATTTATTTAATAATGAATTTTTTATTTTTTGTTGATTATATGATATTGTACTAAACATTTTGGTTTTGATTAATGTCTAATGATGGGAGAAATATACAATTAATCGTTTTTGGATGTTGAGAATAAATAGAATTTAATTCTAGTCATTCAGGTGTGTCCATGTCATCTTTAATTCTCATCGTTCAGAAAAAGATGAATTTGAGGAAGATATTAATTAAATAATGAAACCCTACATGACATTTAAGTTTGATTCCATATGTTATCATTCTATATAGAAATTTATTTACTAAAATTTCTGAAAATTATATTAAAGAAATGTTTTTTATTTAATTTTCCTACTGGGAAATCCAAAACCATTTAACTAATCACATAATTGTGGTTTTCCGGTTGTTAACTTTTTCCTGATCATGTTTTCTATCAATATCCATCAAAAAAAGATGTTTATATTTTTCCTTACATAGCCATTCTATCTACATGGAATCCTGTAACACATTATCTCGAGTAACATTTGAAATTATATTTCTTCATTTTAATGTGATAGCTTTACAATCCCTTTTTCCGATGTGGTATTTTTAAAGAAGTGACTCAGCCAAATTTTAAAATTTCCAGGACCCAATTTCCAAAAGGGGGGGTGTCATAATTACCCAAGTATTTATAGAATAACAAATTTTTATATTTATTGAAATCTATAAATAATATATTTATATTATGTTAAATAGGAAACATTGCCTAATACCGTACCCGACACACACCAAATGGGTTCTCCAAAATCTTATGTTGCTGACAATATGGAGGTATATAGAAAAATAATAAAATATTATTATTATTATTTTAAATGGGAGTTAATTCCTAGATGTTGTATTGGAGATAATGAATAGAATTATCAATTATGTGTTTACATATTTTTTAAATGTTTTTACATTTATAAATTAATTTTATAGTCGTCAAATAATAATATATCCAATTTTAGTCATATAATAGTATAATATTTTAAAAGGTTGATTTACCACCTTTTGATGGATAACCCATTCTAAAAATATATTTTTTCACTTTTAATTCTTCTATTTGAAAAAAATCATTTTATATATAAGTGTTACATCAAAATTTAATTTGGATATATTTTTTGCAATTTTCAGATAATGTTCATTTTTTAAGAATATTGAAAAATACATCATTTTATGAAAAAACTGCATGTTAATATAATTTATTTATACAAATATATTATAATTTTTATTGGTTTTAAAGTGTAATTGAATAGTGTTATATAATTAATTCCAATTATGGTAATTTTATGAAATCTCACATTTAAATTAGACATAAACACATGTCAATCATTCAATAGTTTTTACTTCTTAAAAATTATCTTTCTTATTTTGGCAACGAAAAATAGTATTATATTAATTTCTGAAAATTATGTTTTTTGAATTTTTTAAAATGAAAAAATTATTTTTAATTGTGGGTTACAAATTAGGTAAATATGTACCTTTTATTTTTTGACATTATGAATAGTAACTTAAATTAAGTTTCTTATTTACTATGGTTAAAGGGTAAATAAGGTAAATAGGGGTAAGAAATAATATTATGACAACATAAAACTACCATAACACATGTCTTAATCCTATTGGGTGATTTATTTCCGACCATGAGCATCCCTGGGACGATTTTATGACCTCATGATGCCACTAGGGTGTGAAAATGACATTTTATAATATTTTATTTAATGTAAAGAGAAATATAACATAAAATGTATTTTTACTAAAAAAATTAAGGTGGTGTTATATAACTGGTATCTTTAAATATAAATATTAATTTTAAAATCATAAATATTTCCTACATTATGTAATTTTATTTATAATTTTTTGACATGAAATAAATAAATTTATTTATGACATAATGATGATGGAGTGATTATCTTATTAATGATAGAATCAAATAAATGACATTATAAATATTACAAAATATAATTTGAACAATTTTATTCCATATAAAAATTTTATCGAGGACATTAACACATTCGGGATATTTTAATGACTTTGGTTTGAAGTAATCCAGTTGGTATGAATTTTTGAAAATGTCAAGTGTGAATAGTTTCAAAATTGACATAATTCATTTCATAAAAGCTAAATAAGATTGTTAAATGTTTTAAAATTAATAAAAACACTAATATTCATCAAAATGGTAAAGATAAATCCAAATATATAAAATAATTCACTTTTTTGGGTCTTTTGAAAAGTTATGTTAATTAAATTAACGCACAAAGTGCAAATAAAAAATATCATAGTATGACTAAAAATGCTAAAATAATGGTTAAAAATACTCAAAACTTGTATAATATTAATTGGAATATGGGAATACAACCAACCATTATCTTATATTTGAAAAAAAATGAGTTTAGTACCATTAGAAAGAGAAAATAAATTTATAAAAAATAATATTTCAATACTTTCCTAAAGTTCCTCACATACCTCTTATAAAAATCCACCACCACTACCAACTAACTCACACAACTCAGGAATTGTGGCTCATAAAACATCAGATAAAATAATATCGCAAAATTCCTAAATTCTATTTCATATCCATAACTTGGGTAAATTCAATTTAAGAAATATATTTGGTTCAATTCAAAATAAGTTACCCGATTTAGATTTAACGCCTTTTATCAAGTTCCATTACATTATTTTCAATATCCACTACCTATGATCTTATTATTATATTATTACACAACAAAACCAGTATCCTCAATATGGTAGTTTTTGCTTTTGTGTATTATTTGAACTGCATTTACACAAACCTCCATCTAATGGTTACGAACATACTGTTTCTGTGTACGGTGAACTACTACCTCGCAAAATGATGATTGTTCAATTTTCTCATACCACATCTAATGGTGGAAATTATTAAGAATATATATATAAATATATATATTATTTTATATTTACTTTTTCTCTACACTTCTATAATTTTTACTTATATCATACCTTTATACTTTCTATAATGTGTAAATACGATAATTTCATTTAAGGAAATGTGGACTATTTCCCCCTGAAAGTGATATGACTCATTTATGCCATACATGGAACATAAAAAGGTTGTATTTAATGAAATTATGTAATATATATAACAGATATATTATATTGTAATTATAATATATATATTTATCAATTTTTTCTCATTAGTTCAATATGACAAAAAAAGGAAAGTGGCATTCATGCATATGTACGGCCTAACATCTCCATTGACTCTGGATTTCATTTCTTAATTCCAAATTTTTTGGAATATTATAAGTACATATATATAGGGTATATTTGATATTAAAATCATGAATATGATTCTGTAGATGGTGTAATTTTTTCTAAATGGGCAATTTACATCCAAACATGTTCATTTTCGACTCATGTAATGAATGTCGACAAAACGACCGATATTAACATAAAAATTATGTAAATATTATAAAATTTTAATAAGAGATATAAGATGAATAATAAAATATAAAAAGGTACTCAAAAAAGTATAAATTAAATTATTTTTATTATTTATGAAGAACAAGGAACCTACATGATGATTTGGACTCAATGTACGAGAACTTATTAACTCAATTACAATTCATTTTCATAGTCTTCTACTACCTGAATAAATTGTTCTATGATTATGTGAGAAATGAATTTTGATATGTTACCATATATTTATTCTATATTTATTAGGATTTATATTGAATATAAATATTCTATCTATTTTATTAAAAAATTGAATTTTTAAGGGAATTTCTAGACTCAATTTCCACTCATTGGGTTTGACGCATTCATCATTAATTATATTATGCGAATATTATGGTTCGAATAACTGTTTATTAATTTTGGATTTCATTTCCACTTCCCTTTGTGGTGATATTCTTTTTCTACACATAATCACCCCATTTATAAATTATTGTGTCATTTATACGAACATTGTAATGGGAATCTTCACTCAATCTCATTTCATTGAGTTAAATATCAATGTAATTGGTTTTGTTTTTCCAATAATATATGTGAATGACCTATGATTGTTTTGAAAATAATATCTATTTATTATGGGTGTATTTATATTTTATATTAATTATTATATCATTTACTTATCCTTAATCTAATGATACAATCACTTTAATGGATTTTGTCTCAATCTCTTTTTATTGATGAATTTTATGTTTTCATGCACATTTATTATCATGTAAGATGTATATAAAACTAATTTTTACTCATTATATCATGAATTTTAATATTATCTTGATATTTAATGTTCTATTTAATTTTATGGTTTGATTTTTTTTTCAAGTGATTCTCAGGTTGATAGGGACTCTTTAGCTAAAACATAATTTTAAATGTTTTAAAGATTTATTCATTTTAAACATTCTATTTCATTTCCATGTTCTCAAAATGGATTTTATGAATTTATTCAACTAGAAATGAATTTATTGAAATGATAATTTTTTTAAAATGTTTCAAATTAGTACGGGACACTTTTTATTCAAAAGTAACTTTATTATATGTTTTAAATAATTTTGGAAATGGGTTGATTATTTCTACATCTTAAAATGATCTCTTGTGGTTACAGTATGGAAATGCTATTTTATCCTTTTTGATTATTCTATGTGTTATGATTATTCTATGTGTTATTATTATTCTATGTGTTATGATTATTAAATGGTAATTGGACATATTATGGGTGGTTATGTGATAAAACAAGATGGGTTGTTATGTGATAAACAATATGATGGGTTTTTTCTGTGATAATCCAAGGGTGGGCAGTTATGTTATAAACTCCAATGAATTGGGTATGGAATTTAGACATAGGTCTATTCAATTTAGGGATATGTGTTGAAGTCGACCATACAGTTACTCCATTTCGGTATTTTTATGTCCAAATTTACCTTTTTATGTTATATTTTAGTTTATATGGGAATTTGGGTAATATTTTGGTTAAAAAATGGTAATCAATGTGCTTATATTCAGTGAAGTGTTTTTGCTACTTATATATGGTGTAAATTAATAATTTATGATATAGATTTTATAGATTACATGTTTTCATAGGACTAATAGCTTTCATTCTTTATGTATCCCTTATTGATATTTTTATGAGGATCCCATGTTTTGTAAGGGTTTTCACAGGACGTAAAGAATAATAGTGTCAATGATGGGATCAATGAAATTTTATACTGCTAAAACATGAAAGGATACAGTGTTTTGTTTTAAATAGTTTTTTATTTAGAAAAAACATGCATAGTGAGTAGAAGAGTATACATGTAAAATTTATGTTTCTATATATCAGTTATGGATTAAGTTTCTAAAAACTATAAACCTGAAAAGATCCTTTATGTGAATTAATGTCAAATTAATTAATAATCTCATTATAATGTAAAGTTTAAGGATGGGGCCTTTTAGTTGGTATGAGTGGCATGTTTAGAAATATTTAGAGGTGAGTATGTTATTTAGGTTTAGGTAAAGGATCCCATATAACCAAGAGTGTTATTATTATAGGGAAAAATTTTGAGGCTTATGGTAAATGTGGTTGACTGGATAAAAACCTGAACAATTGAGATATAAAGAGGATGTTATATTAGAACAATATAAATGTTTTTATTTTATCTTTACCTAATAGAATATTTTTCTTCATAATTCATTTCATGTTTAAGTGATGAATATGTTTAGAAGAATAAGGATCATTTTCAAGAATTAAGCAAAGATATCTTTCCCAACATTCTTATCCTTCATTGACAATTTTACCATCACTATTATGAAAAAAGCATGTTCGAATGATTTTGACCGCTTCATGAGTATCCAAATCACCTATAAGAAATTTTTTGATTTATCCAAAACCTAATCATTACTAAAAAACATTATGGGTCATGGATTTTTTTTATATGATTTCAAGATATCAACATGTCCAACTCTATAAAAAAGTGAAATTACAGAAGGGGTGTGAATGTTTACTTTTTGAAAGTAGGAAAACATGCCGAAAGAGAAAGATAACTTCATGAAAATCATTATATATAGATTAAAGGTGTAATTTATTTTATTATCAATAAATAATGAAGCATATTTGGATATATATTTATAAATAATGAAGATATTTGATTTGTGGAAATGATGTATTAAGAAATAAGGTGGAAATGCATTGTAAATGGATTATAGAGAACATATAATGACAAAGAAGTATAAATAAATGGGATTAATGTGTTATTGTATATTATAGGATGATTAATTGTTTAAAAGTATTAATTGTTTTTTTATAATGAGATTACTTTCGAAGACTTCTTACTAGTATGTTTATCCCTGAAGCTTGATATGTGAAAATGTTTTTGAAGGAAGAATTATATTTTATTGTGTGTACACATTGGTTATCCATTATGGTTTATATGATCTTTTTTTTGAGTTGAGTAATGGTTATTACATTTTAGAATGGAAAATGAAAATAAATAGAAATTATTTGAGGTTAAAGAATGTTATTGTTATTTTTTAGGAAATTATATTTTTTTTATAATGTTATGATATAGTTTCAGAAAATGTAAAACCCAAAGGATGGGTGAAAACTCGTCCCATCCTGCAAGGCCATGAGAATCCAAGCCACATTCATAGGGCGATAAAGGCACGCCGCCTGCCATTGGCCTATGTGAAGTCCCTGGATAGTATAACTTATTCTTTTTCGATAAATGATCTTATTGACTAAGAGTAATATTATTTTGGAGATGGATAGTTTATCGAATAGATATCCTATGTTTTTTAATATTATTTTGGTATTACGTGATAGTAGTTATTTTGGAAGACGATCCTTATTTTGGGAAAATTATATGATTAAGGTAAATAGAATAAAATTGAAGTATATTTAAGGAGAAACAAATGAAATATTTATAGAGAAATATGTTATTTTATTTTGTACTTGTGGAATTAGTTTTTTATAGATATTAATAACCTATCTTGGAGAAAATGTGATTTGGTTAATTAATTTTAAGAATGAGACTTTAAGAGTAATCATTAGTATTTTGAGATAAATGTTTGGATTTATTGTGGAAGACTATGTGGTCAAATACTTTTTAATTTTGAGTTTCAATTTTAGATTTTATTATTTTCAATAATATTATGAAAAATGGTTTATTTAAGGGTTTTAGTTGAACCTTGTGTATTTTTCAATGAATTTTGGAGATTAGGATTAGTATTTCTTTTTTAATGGATTTTTATTTTTGGAGGATTATCTGATCTTATACTTACCATTTTTCTTTTCGTTAATGTCTCAATAATGGGGAAATATATATTTCATAATTTTTGGTTAGGAAATTCTCAATATGTGATTTTAGTCCTTTTGGTGTGACTAAGTCATCTTTAATACTCATTGTTTGGTGAAAAGATGAGTTTGAGTTAGATATTTATTAAATGATGAAACTATACTTGAAAAGTAAGCATGTTTCCTTATGTTATTATTCTATGTAGTAAAATAATTCCTCCACATTATTAAAATCATATTAAAACAAATGTTTTTTACTTTTCCTACTGGTAAATGAAATACAGTTTAACCTTTCACAAGTTTTTGGTTTTCTCGTTGTTAACATTCTCTTTATCATGTTTTCTATCTCTCTCTATCAGAACAAGATGGTTATTTTATTCATTCATATCCATGTATTCCAACATAGATTTCTAGAATGTGTTTCTTAATTTAAACTTTGAACTTCAATTTCATTATTTTTATTGTTATAGTTTTTTAAACGGGTTTTTATTTGGGTTTTCTAATGAAAATAGCAAGACAAATTATAAAATTGTGAGGACACTATTTCTAAATGGGGTAATTATGTAACGACCATGGTATTTATTGAATAATAAATTTTCATATCTTTTCTTATTTATTATTAGGATATTTGTTTTATTTTAAATATTATCTTTTCCAATAGCGTACCCAACACCTAATAAATGGTTTCTATTAAATCTTACATGAAACACAAAATTGAGTTATACAAAAAATTAATAGAATTATAGTATTATTATTTTAAATGGTAGTTAACGCCTAGCCATTTTATTTGAGTGAATGAAAATAATTACATATATTTTGATTTTGTATATTTGTTAAATGTTTTTAAAGTTATCCAATAAATTTTAGAGGCTTAAATTGAGAATAAATCCAATTTTAGGAATAATAAACTCTAATATTTTGGAAAGGTTATTTTACCTCCATTAGATGGAGAACCATTTTTAAATATAGTTTTTATCACTATTATATATTCTAATTGAAATTATAAACTTCTTCTATAGAAGAGGGATATCCCAATATAATTTTTATAATTTTTTTTTTACTTTTAGGATAAAGTTAACTTTTCTATGAATAGTGATAAATACAACATTTTATATCAAAACTACATTTTCATCTAATTTATTTATATAGTTTGATTATATTTTTATTGGTATTGAAATGTAATTCTATTATGTTTTAATAATTAATTCCAATTATGGTAATTGGAAGAAATTTATCATTTTAATTGGACATAAACACACGTCAATATTTTGAAAGTTTTTACTTCTAAAAAAACAAGATTTCTCGTTTTAACAATGGGAATTAATTTTAAGTTAATTTTTGAAAAATTATCTGTTTTCAATTTGGAAATATGGATTCCATATTTTGAACTATATGATCCAAATTTATGAAATGTGTACGTTTTATTTTCTGATATATTGAATAGTACCCTCAGTAAAATTTTTATTTACAATGGTTAAAAGGGAAATCATTTAAAAAAGGGTAATAAATAATATTATAATAATATAAAACTACCCTACACATGTAATAATACTCTTGGATGAGTTATGTATGACAATGGTCATCCTTGGGTTGATTTTAGGACTTCATGGAGCCACTTGGGTTTGAAAATGACATTTTATATTATTTAATTTAAACTAATGAGAAATGTAACACAAACATGTATTTCTAAAAACAATAATTTTAAGGTGGGGTTATATAACTGATATCATAAAATATAAATAATAATTATAAGGATAATAATCTTTCATACGTCATGGTATTTTCACTATAATTTTTATATATTAAATATATAAATTTATTTATTACATAATGATGATGAAGTGATTACCTTATTAATGAAATATTCAAATAAATGAAATTATAAATATAAAGATAAATATAATTTTAACATTTTATGCCACACCAAAACATTATATATGGAATTTACATGTTTGGGATGAGTTAATACATTTTATTTGAAGTAATTAAGTTATGAATTTTTTAAAAGGTCATGTATGAAGAGTGTCAAATTTAACATAATTCATTATATAAAATATTAAATATTTAGTTAAATGTTATAAAAATAGTAAAAATATATAATTCATCCATATTTTTATGATAAGTACACATATTTAATAAATGGAACATTTTTGTTTCTTTTAAAATTTTATGGTAATTAAATTAACCCATGAAGTGTAAATAATTAAATATCATGATAAGATTAAAAAGGGTAAAATAAATGTTAAACAAAATATATAAGGGTTAAAATACTAAAAACATGTATAATTTTTATTTTATTATTGGGATACGACCCAATATCAACATATATTTGAAATAAATAAAATTGAGACCATTAGAAATATAAAATTAATTTATATAAAATAATATTTCAAGACATTCCTAAAGTGTCCCCCCCCCCTCTTATAAAAGGCCACCACCTATACCCAATTTCTCACACATCTCAAGAACGTTTTATGATCCAAATTCTGATAAAATAATCTACCAATAACCCTCCCATCCTTGTAAAATAATTTACATGGACAAAAGGTAATTGAAAAATCTTTTTGGCTCAAATAAAAAGAAGGTACCTGATTTAGAGGTAACATCTTCTCTCAAGTTCATTTAATTTATTTTCCTTGCCCAGTCATCATTATATTATTATTGTATTATTAAATAATAAAAATAGTACGAAAAATATTGTAGTACTTTGGAATGATATGTATTATATCTACACATACACACACACCCCATCTAATGGTTAAAAACATTCTGTTTCTGTGTATGGTGAACTACTGCCTCTTGAAATGATGATTGTAAAATTTTCTCCTACCAACACTCATTGTGGCCATTATGATAGAAAATTATTTATATATGATATATATTTTATTTTTTTGTCTCTATGACTCTATAATTTTTTTAAACAAACATTTATGCTTTCCATAATGTGTAAATACGATAATTTCATTTGGGGAAGTGTGCACTACCACCTCTCCATGTGATATGACACATTCCTGACATACATGGAATGTATAACAGATGTATATAATGAACATATGTAACATATATAACAGATATATTTTATATTAATTACAATATAACTATGTATTATTTATTTTTCATTCCATTAATATGATAATGAAATGAATGTAGTGTTAATGCATACGTACGACCAACAGTCTCCCTGAATGGTGCATTTCATTTCATAGGTAAAAATATTATAGACTACTATAAATAATTATATTGTGGATCATTTTGGAGATGATTTAATTTTTATTACATGGACAATTTAAATCAAAACACATTCTTTTTCGACTCAAGTACCGAATATTGACAAAACGTCCAATATTAACATAAATAATTATGTAATTATTATAACATGGTAATAAGTGATTTAAAATGAATAATAAACATTAAAAATTTCTCACTCAATTAAAAATTAACTTGTGTTTATTATTCATGATGAACAAGGAACATACGTGATGATTTGGACTCATGGTCAATGAACTTCTCCACCCAATTTCCATTTTTTGGTTAATCTTCTACTACATGACTATATCGTGATATGATTACATGAGAAATTAAATTTCATATATTATATAGTATTTAAACATGATTTATTGGGATTTATATTGAATACACATAAATTATCTATTAGATTAACAAAATGATATTTGTAAGGGAATTTGTAAACTCAATTTTCACCCATTGGGTTTACGCATTCTCCGTTGATTATATTATTCCAAGATTATGTGTGGAATAAATGATTAATTATTTATGTTTTAATTTTCACTTCCATTTGTGTGGATATACTATTTTTACACATAATCTCCCTATTGATAAATTCTTACATCATTTATATGAACTATTAAGGGAAATCTTAACTCAATCTCATTTCATTGAGTTAAATATCGAAGTCATTGGTTTTGTTTTTCCATGAATATGTTTGAATGAACTCTGATTTTATTAAAATAAGTATCCAAATATATTGGTTATATTTATATTTTTCACACATAATTTTGTCATTGAATTATTCTGAATATAAAGATGCAATGTTTTTAAGGGTTTTTGTCTCAATATCCTTTAACTGAGGAATATCTTGTTGTCATTAACATTTAATATCATATAATGTTTATATACCACCCTTTTGACTTGTTATAGCATGAATTAGTATATTATCATGATATATAAATTTCTATTTAATTTTATTCCTGAAATATTTTTATTCAACTGTTTATTAAGTGTTAAGAGAACCTTAAATAAAACATCATTCTAAATGTTTAAAAATTTATTAATTTAAGTCCATATATATCATATTAATGTTTTAAAAATGTTTTTTCTAAATTTATTTATATGGATATGAATGTTTTGAAATGATAATTTATTTCGAATGTTTCAAAGAGGTATGGGACCCTTTAATTCAATATTCTCTTTATTAAATGTTTTAAATGGGTTAGGAAATGGTTTGAATATTTATATATCTTATAATGATCTGTTGTTGTTGTTGTGTGTAAATATTATTTTTCCTTTATGTTAGTTTCATGTGTTATGATTATTAAATGTTACTTAGAAATTTGACCAGTGGTTACATGATACACCAATATGGTTGGTTGCGTGATAATCCATATGATCGGTGGTTATGTGATAAACCAAAGATGGATGGTTACGTTATAACCTCCAATGCATTGGGTATGGTTGTATGCTGTATGACTATTCAATTTTTTGATATGGGAGGAAGTCAACTATATGGTTATTCCATTTCAATATGTTTATGTCCCAAGTTACCATTATAAGTAATATGTTGCATTATATGGGATTTGTTGTTATTTTTTAAAAAAAGGAAGAAATTAGCTTATATTCAGTGAAGTATTTTTTACTCTTCTTATAGGATAATATTATAATTTTATGCTATATATTTCATGGTATACATGTTTTTAAGGAATAATAGTTTTCATTCTTTATGTATCCCTTACTAAGCTTTTTATGCTCACCACATGTTTTGAAATTATATTCACATGAATTAAAGATGAATAGGGTCATGGATGGGATCAAGGATTATTTATGATATTAAAACATGAAATGCACTATGTCTCTTTTTAAATTTATTTTTTTATGAAATAATGTATAGTGAGTAGAAATGTGTACCACAAATAATTAAGTTGATATGTATGAATTATCGCCTACTTATCTAAGACTCTAAAACTAAAAATAACTTTGATTTGAATTAAAGTCAAATTAATGTCTTATCTCAAGATTATGTAATTTTTATGACTGGGGCCTTATAAGTTTTATATTCCCATGTGGGGGAGATGATACTGTGGAGGCGTGAAAATTTTTTCACACTCAATGTCACTCTAGAATCCTAATGAAGAAGGTATTAAGGATATTAATTGATATATATCTTGAAGTTATTAAAATTATTTACTAGTATATGATTATCATTTCACATGAACATGTAATAGCATATACTTTATAGTTCTAGGTTGTGTTGGTGGTGTCTTAATGAGTTTTTTGTGAGACACTACCCAGGATGCCATTTTATATGGATACCCAATAATCTCTACCATGGTCATTGTAGGAACATGTATGGTGGATTCCTAATATAACATGTTCTAGTGGGACAACTCATACAATATTAGATAAAGGAGTGTCAAATTACTCAGAGTTGCGGCATAGCCAATAATATGTCTTCTTTTTTTAGTATAATGTTTATATGATTGGTATGGTGGATAGTCTAATGTTTTTTCTAAGTAATGGATTTATGGACCTTTATTACATTACATTTTTTCTCATACTTGTTAATATTTATTGTTTCTAAAGTAAATATATTGACATGGTTAATGTATATAGTTTTATATTCATATATTATTCAGTCTCATACATTGGATATATCTTCACCACTATACAACACTAGACCCTCACTTTTGTTCTGTATCCTTTAGTAGTTATTCACGCACACAGGAGGTTATGTGGTGAACATGTCTAGTTACTATTCATTGGGTTATCCAACTCAATGAATTAAAAATTTGTGTTAGAGTATGTTATTAAATGTTTCACATAGTTAATGAAGTGTTAGATGTGAAACATAGTGATGTGTTAGAGATTGTGAAGGAACCTCGACTAGTGAAACATGGAAACCATTTCTGATGGATGTCCAGCTTACCATGGATATGGTATTATTGTTTTAGGAATTATATATATGGTTATTTTCATCTTGATATATATTTTTAAAAAGGATCATTGATAATTATGATGTATGATGTATAGAAATGGGCTCTTTTCCCATTGGGAAGATACCAGTTATTAGAATTTACTCTTGGATTGTAGAGGGAAGAGTCATGATATGTATTATTTTTAGCATATTGAAATTCACATGACATGTTTGGGCATTATATTGTGATATTTAATACATATGACTAGTTTTCAATATTTAATGTTTCATCCACTAATCATATATAAATTTTCTATATATGTACCATGTATAATTTCACATCGACTAAAATACATTTATACAGGTATTTTACTTTGGTGGGGGTCATATCGATCTTGTGGTGAGGTAAATTATGGTGGTGATGGTGGTATGTTCTCTATAGTGAATAATCAGTTGAGACCCTTTTGGGTCATTAAAGAGGTTTAATTTCATAATTATTAACCCATTGTGATTTTTGATTGTGTAGAATATGTTTTTTAAATTTTCTGTAACAATCTATATAGTATTTTACCATATAGCTTAAATAGTGGTGTACATATCAATTTTTTGTTCTAGATTTCCCTTTCAAAGGATCATCTACGATATTGTCATAGGGTATGATAGATTTGTGACAAGATCCAATTGGGAGTGCCCTGATATTTAGTTTCCTGTAGAAGGTGAGTGCCATGGGTTTGGTTATTTAAAGTATTAATGACACCCTATATGGTTTTATATTGTATATCATGGAATAAAATTTTATCTTAAAGAACATATTAACTATTGTTTCACGAAAACTATTATCCATGATTATTCTATGGATTATCAACATATGTTATAATTATTTATAGAGTAGTCTCATAGGAGGATAGTCAATGTGAATCAGTTTCTGGGTAGGATATTTTTTCTATATGTGATTCCTCATGTATGTGAGTCCCATGAGTTTTTGACCAAACAATTTGATATCATATTTTTAGTTATATTTATTCATTAATGACTCTCCCTATAGTTCAACCTTTGCGAGATAACACTGTTTATGGTCTAGTGGGTTGGACATAGAAACATTGAGACAAAACTCAATGTTAATTAGTATGAGTAATATCAACAATCATGGTAAACATAGGAGAGTGGTTGGACTGTGAATACGAATATCTAAGATAAAGAAATTACAAGAATGTTCTTTTAGAGATATTTTCATGGAATGGTCTTGGGGGTTTTGAGGAATATGATTGATGATGCGCTTAGTTAATGATGAATAACACATAGTGATTTTCAATTAAGGATGGATTCATAAGGTGGGGCTGATTAGGTTCTTAGTCATTGTAACTTTTTAAGAACTTTTTTTATGTGATGATATAGTTTGTCGATGATAATGTGTTTTTAAAAGACCGAGATGGAGGAGAAACATTTAGTTGATATTTTTAATGGTGTTGTTCTCAATAATTATGTAATGTTTTAATAGAAAACATAGATTGATGAGTAGAACTCCCATGAAGGATGATCAACCTAATATGATGGAATAAGACAGAAAATATAATTATTAATGTTATGGATAATTTGGTATAGGATCATACAGTAACTATATATTAGGTGATGTAAATATTACTTTATTTATTTCCATGGTAGTTGTTAAAAATTGAGAATCATAAGAAATTGTGATTTGGCTTATGATCTAGGTAAATTCAATGAGAAACATGTGTGTTTGGTGACCACATGGTTTTTATGAAATTATGTAAGTTCATAAATGGTAAGGGAATGTTTCTAAATGGATTGGATGTAGTGACATGGTCAATCTACTGTTTATACATAGAAAGGTGTTTCCAAAAAAAGACGGTGATCATGGATTAGAATGAGTGGAACATGTATTTAGAAATGAAACCAGCTATAAAACCTTTTTGTGGTATTTTTTATATAGATATATATAGTTGTAGTTCCCCTATTTATATTTTTAGTAATGATCCTCATTATGTTATTGGAGAAAAAAAATTATATTCTGATGGTTTTTGGGTATGAGTGGGTAAGACTCATCGAGTAATTGTGTTTTGGGATAGACTATGTATTGACCTAGTGGTTTGGTTTTTGAATAAGTGATGCGATGAAAACCTTTCCCATATACGGGGGAGAGATTTTATGTTCATGGGAGTTTGACCCTTATGAGAGAACGGTCGCAAGAGTGTGGTATCAGTCATTAGATGACCGTCTTGGAATTAAGATTCTAGTGAATAATGGAATGAGTTCTTATATATTTCACAGTGAATGGAAGATTAAAATATAGATAAATTATCATGTGAATTACCAGTTTGTTTGTAGAGAACAAAATAGTTTATAATGACCCATAAATGATGGATTTGAAATACATTAGTAGCTGTAGTAATCATAAGGTGGGTTCATTTTACTGATGATCTATTTGAGAGTATAATGGTAGTGGTCATGTACAAACACTGGTTTGGGTAAAAGTATGATCACGGGATGCGTTTGGTTTTAATGGAATCAAAATAGTGTATTTTATAAACATACAATCAAGTAGAGTTGTGTTTTTTCAATAAAGATTGGAATTAATATGTTTTATTGATGTATTTACATGATTTCGAATATAATCAACCTCACTCCACACTAAGGAAATTATTTTTTTATGATGGGAGTGTTTTAATAAATTTTTAATACATTATGATGTAAATAGGGCATGTTTATTAAGTCCATGGGAGAGGGATTCTGTTATGTTTGATATGGAATTTGAGAACATGAAGAGGAACTGTTGTTGAACCAATGGCTTCGTGATTGTTTGGATTTATTAAGATGGAAACCATATGGGGAAAATTGATGAAGTATATGTAACTAGTTATAATTATAATTATAGTTGTAGAGGAAAAAATAAATTAGAATGTTATATTATTTGAAAATAGAAATTGTGGATAGAACCATATAAATAATAAATATTATGACCCTGATGTGGACAGATCATGGGATTGTAAGGTTAGAGTAATTTCTATCATAATGTATCAATGATGGATACAGGGAATAGATAATGGTTTGATGGATTATGTTCCATAGATTAGAAGTTCTATTTTAGTTGATAGATGATGATTCAAGATGGAACTCAATTGATTTGTGATGAATTAATGTCTATATTGGTATGTTAGTATGGTTTAGTGAGAATGATAACTTCTTGGGGATAAGAAGTACTATAAGGCCCCATGTCTATATGGACATGTTAATAACAATAGAAATTGTATTTTTTATTTGGTGGATATGGATAATTATGATTCTTGGTTCAGAAGATAATTCTAGGTGTTTGGGCTACCAATAAAGCTATCCATAGGTGTGGATTGGGGCTTATATGTGAATCAGATAGCTCAGATGGGTATGAAAGGTAGCCTGGGGTGTCTAAGTGTTATCGTGCCATCAACCTCCATCTTCTATCTTGCTACCGAAAAGCTAGTGGGCAAGATAGGGGCATGGATTATTGATTGGGTTCCATGGATACCCAATGGTATGGTACATTCATGAAGGTGGCCCTCTGAGGGGGGAAATTAAATTTCCCCGTAATATTTTTAAGGTGGAATACATGTATTCTCTACTCCTCTTTCAACTAATTCCATAGGGCTAATAACCCCTTATCTTAGTTATTCCCATAGGTTTGGGGTTCCCTTCATGTTTTATATTAGAAATTAATCATGTTGTAGTCTCATCTCCTTAACTATATCTTCATCATTCATCTTTAACACTAATTCATCATTGTTTTAGTTTATGTTGAATATAGTGATTACAATTGGGATAGTGAAATATCATAATTTTAATGGATATTTTGAGCATCCTAGTTAGTTTGTATCCCACGATGGTGCTCGCATGTCATTAATAATTGTATGTTACTCAACATTGATGAGTTCAATTATAAATTTTATTTTTTAACACCATTTAAACAATTTAATGGAATGGATATTGGGGGTGGGAAGGGCCTCAAGAGTGTCTTAGGGGTTCGGTACATGGAAATAGGTTAAAAGTAGCCATCTAGTGGACGTTTCATGGTTTTGAAAAGTTTATTACTAATGATTTATTAGAAATATAGGACTTGTTGGAGGGTGGAGCATAGTCCGAAATCTTTTCACAATGTATGAGGAAACTAGGGATTTTGGGAACCATCGATCGGGGTGTCCATTTATAATCCACATGAAATTTAGATCTTTGTGGTTGTCTATGTAAACATTGCAACTTGATTTCTTCTTTGATAGAGGGAACCACACTGTGGGCACACATTTTGAAAAAATATGCATCCATACAATGAGTGACATTTAAATCAATGATCTTACAATATTCCATCTCAAGATTAAAGGGTTTATAACTTATTTTATTCCCCATTAGACATCTAGAAAAAAGGTTTACAAACAAGTTCTGCATCCTTCTACAATAAAATTTATCATTTTATTTTTGGTCACATTAATCATTACACATTACAAATCAATTCTCTGTTGAATCCAAATATTACTCTTAGATGTTGAATTACTTTTAATCAAGTTCATTAGTTAGGAGAGTGCATGTATACAACATTTATGTCAGTGGTCTATAGGTTTAAGTGATATTTTTTATGATCTACATGTGTATGTAGTTTTTCTGTTTTTACAACCAACTGTGTAATTATATTCTACATTAAGGAAAGAAAATTCAACATTTTAATTGTATTATTTGTCTTATGTTATCCATTTGGTCAGTTGAAGACTGTGTGACTTAATTTTGGGCCACCTAAGAAGTGTTTTATTACCTTTAAATGGTAAATTGGATATAAAATGTTGATATATATGGTTTGGATGATTAATGTGGTTTTAATTTGGTTTGATATAGTTAACATGTCATAAGTGATTGTTTTTATTAATTGAAAATATAAATACATTATTCATGTGGTTTTAAAATAAGAGAATATGGAAAAAGGGGTTTGAATATGTAGTGAAATGAATTTAAAAAACCTATGTTGATTGTATCAAATGAAAAATTGAAAGTGGTTTATACATATATAACATGGTTAAAGATGTAGAATCTGACATAAAATCCTGAAAATAGTGTACACCATTGATATTGTATTATATTATAAAGGATTATGTGTGTTGTACAATGTGAAATGTGATTCGAATAAATTTTATTAGAGGAGGTACCTCATGACCCCCATGGGTATGGATTTTATAAATGATTCTAATTATCATTGATTTCTATGGTCTAGACCAAACACTTTGAATCATTGACTTGATATGATGGAAATGAAATTTCATATTCCTAGTTCGGTTGAATAAACAGCCATCCACAAACTAATTGAATTTTTTATAATATGGGTAAATAAATCGTTGCTCTATGGTTTTTGAAATTGAAAGAAAATTGAATAAGCAATTTTTTAATGGATGTATTAAAACATTTTTATTATTGGCATCAATATTTGGTGTGATCAAAGTAGGTACAACGGTATTGGGATTAATAGTATAACCAAAGGAGGCATATGACAATTTGAAAATTGTTTAAATGTAAAACATATTTAACATTTTTCACTTGATTTTAACTCAAATTAACTTTTTCATAGATGGCTATTTGATTGGATATTTATTTAGACACCATTGGTAGTGGGATTTTTAGATATACTCATACCCTACTCAATCCATTATTGGTATCCGATCATATTTTAGGGTTCTAGGTTAGGATAAAGGAAAATACCCTCTGATGTACAACTATGTAATGATTTTGGGATTGATCATGGATGACGGTACCAGACTGATATCATGACATGGTATGAGGATTTTTATATATGTTAATAATTTGGTTTTTCTCTATCATTAAATACCATTATCACATAAAATTTTTATTGTATCTTGATTTTTGGAATTTTCCTAATCTTGGGATGTGATTATATGATGCATCATTATCAATTATCTAAGATTTAGTTATATTTTATATAAGTTTACACTATTTTAAAACATTAAAGAAGAGGGTATAGTCTTAACACATTCATTATTATATCTTCAATATATTTTGGTAACCTCTCATGTAAGATCAGCCACACCCAAAGTCTTGGGGGGGAACATTCTCAGGGAACCAATTTACTGGAACCTCAACTAGGGCTTCACAATGCAGTTACGGGTTTTTTTCAATTTCATTAATATTTTAGAAGTGTAGATAAAAGACTAGGATGTGTCTGGTCTTGTCAATGATATTTTGTATGGAATTACCGTATCCATGTGTTGGGAAAACACATGTTACTAAGGTGCACTTATTATTCTTTATGTTTACTTTTATAGTTGGTTGTTATTTCACCTTAGGTGATGTAGATGGTGTGTGATATTAATTTTTTTTGTATTTTCATGATCAAACAGTATGGAAAATTATTGGGTATAAATCCATTTATTTATTCAATCATTGATTTATATATCATGCATCATGTTGGGAACACACTAGAAATCATGTTATAGTTGGGCTATGGAAAAATTAATGTTGGTTTCTTTATTCCATTGGGGTTTAAGTAATGTTCCTTAGGAAGAAGTACCAAAGTTTTAAATTGAAAAATGTTAGAGGAAACATATAAAATTATTTCAAATGAAATGTGACTAACTATAAATTTTCAGTTCACCCAATGATTGGAATGACTCGATATATGGATGGTTGAGGATAGTGGTGATGCTACGGTTGTATCCTAGGGGTAGTTTATGTTGAGTTTATTTTTTGGATAGTTTTGAAACCCTCATCATGTGTGGAATATGAAAGTAATCTGATATAGATTCTATGTTCTCTGTCTAGAATTGTATATAAATAACACTACAATTATGGTTTCTAGAATGGCTATATGAGAACACTTCTATGAATGTTCTCGAGTAGCTGGACCAAATTCTTTTTTGTTATAGTTCATAGATTGGTATATATAGTAAAATAAATTTTTTCTAATTTTAAATATTTATGGAGAGATAGCTGTTTTTATATCTATCTTGCAAGATTGATCTAATGAAAGTGTTTTAGTTGTAGCACCCTCTGACATTTTTCTAGTGTTATGAACAAAATGGGATAAATACCCTAATAGGGGGGTGAATCAGGGTATGTATATTCTATTCCAAAATTATTTCAGCCCCACAAGATCATGAACTCAATATTATAAGGGTCACTTGGTTTTCTCTTATGTGTTACTAGTGATTTGATTCATCCCTTATTTATCTAATTCTAATGAAGCTTTGAATGCATTGCAGGAATGGAAACCAGATGATACAAAGATTTTTACTTGGTTCACCCTCATAGGGATACGTCCAAGGAGCATACAATGGAAATGTGTTGATGAACCAAATCCACTAAATCTTACTACCGATAATGTTTGGGCTAAATCACTTCTATTTCTAGGATCACTGCCTTTACAATGCTTAGGGTTAGCTCACTTCTTTCTCAAGAGTCACTCCCTATTTCTCTCTCACTCCCTCACTACCTGTAGAAAGGATAGCATTCTTCCTCTTCCTCTAATCACTTCACCTAGAAGAGATCCACTAAATATTTATATACGTATAGGTATCTTCATTTTCAATTACGAATGTATCCTTGACTATATATATATACTCTATGGAATTCCAAATCACAACCACAGATGTGTACCCCTTGGCACCGGACCACTGGGCACCAACCATTGGGAAGTACCTTCACAAACCACCCAACATCACGAAGCTCGCAATTTCACGAAGCATAAACAATTCATAGAAAGGATCCTGATATTTCCCAAAGCTCACAACTTTGTAGAGCTCCGGCCATCTCAGAGCTCATGTTGTCCAAGAGAGACTTAGGTGGTGAAGCTCACTGAGCCAACACGGATCACACAACTTTCGTGGAGCTAAATTAGCCACCGCGAAGCTCCTCTCTTTCTCGAAGCACACTGCCTTCATGAACCACCTTTTCGAACAACCATCACAATTCGAGAGCTATGAATATTTCTTTGGGAAACTCTATAATTCTCTCGAGGGGGTCAAGTACTATTTATGGGATATTCCACCGACCCTCGAACCATCCGTGTGATGTCACTGCCATGTCATCTCAAATCGCGAAGCTCTTAAATTCCTGCCGAAATTCTCTCCATATCTCAAAGCACGATTGCATTTTTATGATCATGGAGCACGTCGTAATAACGGAGAATTCCGTAAATTACTTTGTGTTGCCGCTGTGAAGCTCCCTTACATTTCCCTTCGACTCTGCAGTTCACAAATCTCATCATAATCATGAAGCACACTGCCACTAGATCGTTCACTCCATTGCCATGGTCTTTTTCCAAAATGGATTTTTAATAAAATATCTAGAATTTGACAATTCACCCTAGAAACCTACAGTGTAAAAAACACAAGAAACCCAAAAAAGATACAATGATACATTCAGCTATTTTTTCCCAACATCAAGAGAGGGTCATCCTAAGAAGAAAGCGCAATAGATTGAGTCTATCCAAATTATAATGGATGACATAGAGAATACTTATGAAAAAAATATTTAAGTTATAATATTAAATTTTATATGGAATAAAGATCTTCTGGTGGGATATTCCAGATCAGGCTACACAGATTGAAAATATAGAATTGGAGGACATTAATGATAGGCTCCTATATTATTTCTACACAGAGACCTGGAGGTGAGATCGATTAGTAGAGTTTATTTTTCCTATCTAAAAGAATATTTTGGTGATGTATTATGGAAAAAATTCATTGATATTTGTAAATTTGTTATGATTTATTTGGGGATGAGATAAATGTATAATACTAGTCTGAAGATATACTTAGTTTTTTAAAAATTCCCTAGGTGAACGTCTTACATCTGTAAGGTTTTTCTGAGGTGGTGAATCAAGATTTCAATTGGAATGGGATCTTAAATGTCTCTTCTTGTAGTGGTAATGAAGGATAAATTGGTAGATAGATTACAATGTCCACATGGTTTATAAATCAAATTTTCGTGTGTTTTTTCAAAGGTGTTAATGGTTAGAGTGGCTAGGGGAGAGGAATGACCTCTATGGGAAGTCGGCATGTGATTTTTTGTTATCGTGGAATGCCTTAACCCATGTGTGGTCAATGTATTAGAGCACAAGTGGAGTTCCAATGCTATTGTAGGATGATACACATACTGAAGTTCTACAACAATATATGGATAATTAACAGATTAATGGGATTTAGGAATATAGTGAGAGTCATGATGGGATCTACTACCCTATATCAGTCTGGCGGTAGGATCTCTTCCACTTATACCACTGAGTGTAGTGGATGGGGATCTTCTAGAGGTGAATTCTTATATCATTAGTGCATTAAAATATACGATTCTGCTATAGGGGACCTTGGTTGAGGTATAAGCATGATACATTCATTTTATTCTAAACCTGGTGGTGGAGTGGATGGGCTAACAACTGCTCGAGGTAAAATTTTGGAATTTTATATTCTCTAAAGTTCTTTCATTAATAATTTGAACTATCATTATTTTATAACATTTAATTGTTAAAGGTTTTATTTTTTAGTGGATTTATTATGTGGGATGATGTTAACAGATAAAACATTGGGGACACAATTAGTTGTATTCTATCATTGAAATGGCTTTTCCCCTGAGGATAGAACCCAATATTTTTTAAGTTACTTTTACATGATGGAGATACAGGATTCAACAAAATATTTGGATTGTACAGGAATTTATTTCATCAACATCACATCTATTGTTTCCATAGGAGAGTGATGTATTTCCCTCCAAAGTGAAACAACTATATTTATTATGGGGAATGGAATATTCAGGAATATATTACATGGTAATTTCATCTTAAACTAGGTGTGCACATAACCATCATTATGAGTCTATTACAAGATGATGTGGGAGTGAATCATGTTTCTTTCCCTACAGTAGTGGATCAATTTCATTAAATGTTACCTAAGGACTTCATAGTGTTGCTTCTAATGAGAGAGTTTGTGTTCAATATTGAACTAATAATAGGGTACACGAAATTTTTTATTTTCCCAATAAAATAAAAATATAACATATTAAAGAGATCAAGGCTATTTTGGATGACATAGATAACAAATAATTTATCTATTTGAGTATGTATCTATGGGGATAATGGGTCATAGTTACCCAAATGGACAAAACCATTTCAATCTTGTCATTATAATCAAATTTTAAACTACAATATGATTAATAATTGTTACCCACATCCAAAAATTTATTGTATTATATATTTATTGAGGGGTTCCTTCATGTTATTCAGGATTTATATTTGATCAATTTATTTTCTATTTAGGGTGATACATTATGATATATCGTAAATTGATTTCAAAATCCGGTATAGTTTGTTTGATACATTTTGAATCTTTTCTTCTTGATGAATGATCATGCAATTTTTATATATTTGAAGAACCAAATATTTTACCTGTAACTGGGATAGTTTTTGTTTGTGTTCACCGAATGTATCATATTGTAGTATAAGACTCATGAGGATCATTACAAACAATATAACATCAACATGAGTACAATGATGGAATATATGATAAAACCCATAATATATATGATTCATTACTAGATAAATAGGGTAAATTTATTATTAAACATCATATCAGTAGAATGTGTATTAGTGGATCATGAAAAAGTTCGAGCAGTTGTTTCTGGGGAGTATCAAAAGGTTTTTTTATTTCAGAAGCATTATGTGTTTAATGGGTTATTATATATGGTTTATCAAACAATTTTCTCTCTTGGAGGAGTATTTATTAGTCCTAACAAATAATGGTATAATTGTTTGGTGATTTTAGTCATGTGATAATTTCTTTTGGGAGTAAAAGAGTTTTTTATTGAATACATCCATTCTGGTCATACACAAACCAAAAAAGGAGTGGGCATGGTATTATGATGCATATGGATCTGGACATGGTGTAGTGTTGATATTGGGAGATTGATTTATGATGTTTGGATTAGGATAATTGATGTAAAATCAATGGAATTGTCCTACAGATGATGTAAAGTTGGTTATAGTGGTTAATGCTACAAATTAGTGGTGTAAATACATTATGTTTTAGAAAATTACTATTTATAATAAATACAAAAGACTCAAATCATTATTTTCATACTGTAGTTTAAATTTATTATTGTAAATGTTTTTTATTAAATGACCCTTTTAGATATTAATATTTATTATAAAATCTATAAATGTAAAAATGTTTATGATTCATAGAGTTAGAAGAAAAACACTCAGGTGGTTTAAGAATCCATTTCAATTTTTAAGATGAAGGCTTTGTTTACTAATACGAATACATGTGTTCTGGTGGAACTAGAAATGATGACCTGCTTGACCATATTGGTTATGCCATATCCTCTAAACTGGGTAATGAGGAGGATGTATGTGGGTTATAAATGTATGGACAATAGATAATGTTTTAATGGTGGGGACCCACATCATAGTTGGAACATAAATGAAGATGGTGTTATTGATGTTAATGAATGTATTTTAGTTCCTAGTTATATATGGGTGGAGTAGATGTAAGAGACCTATTCCTCAATGTGGGTGATGAACCTATGTTTTACCAATATCTATAGTGTATTAATAAACAATAATGGTTGACTGTAATTCTATAGCTAAATTAGCCACCGCGAAGCTCCTCTCTTTCCTAAAGCACACTGCCTTCACGAACAACCTTCGCGAAACACCTTTGAAATTCGAGAGCTACAAATATTTCTTTGGAAGACACTCTATATATCTTGATGTGGTCGTGGCCTATTTATAGAAGATTCCTCTGACCCTCGAACTATCCACGAGATGTCATTGCCACGTCCTCTTAAATCACGAAGCTCCTAAATTTCTGCCAAAATTATCTCAATATCGTGAAGCACCACAACAATTTTCTGATCATGGAGCTCATCATAATCACGGAGTGTTTCGTCAATTACATCGTGCCGCCGCCACAAATCTCCCTCGCCTTGTCCTTAAACTCTGAAATTCATGAAGATTGTCGTAATCGCGAAGAACACTTCCTCTATATCTTTCGTTCACTCATCGTGGACCTTTGGCAACATGGATTGTTAACATCTCTAGAATTTGTCAATTCACCCCTAAAACCTACAGTGTAAACAAACAAAAGAAACCAAAAACATATTCAATGATACATTCATGGTTTTTTTACCAACATCAAGAGAGGGTCATCCTAATAATAAAGTGAAATAGATTGTGTCTACCCAGATTATAATGGATGACATAGAGAATACTTATGAAAAAATATTTAAGTTATAATATTAAATTTTAAGTGTAATAAAGATGTTATGGTGGGATATTCAAGATCAGGATACACAGATTGAAAATATAGATTATGAGGACATTAATGATATGATCCTAGATTATTTCTACACAGATACCTAGAAGTGAGATAGATTAGTAGAGATAATGTTTTCTATCCAGGGGAATATTCTTTTGATGAATTACGAAAATTATTCATTGAAATGCGTAAATTAGTTAATATTTATTTGGGGATGAGATAAATGTAGAATAATAGTTTAAGGATGTACTTAGTTTTGTGATAATGTCCCAGGTGAACATATACCGTCTATAAGGATTTTTGAGGTGGTGAATCAAGATCTCAATTCTAAGGGGATCCTAAATGACTCTTCTTGTGGTTGTAATGAAGGATAAATTGGTAGATCGATTACAATTCCCACATGTTTTACAAATAAAATTTTCATGTGTTTTTTACAATGTGTTAATGGTTAGAGTTGCTAGGGAAGAGGAAATACCTCTAAGGGAAGTGGGCATGTGGTGTTTTGTTATTGTGAAATGCCTTAACCCATGTGTGGTCAATGTATTAGAGCACACGTGGAGTTACAATATTATGGTAGGATGATACACATAATGAGGTTGTACAATAATATATGGATTATGACTGTATTTAGAGGACTTAGGATGATAGAGAGAGTCAAGACAGGATCTACTACCTTGTATCAGTCTGGCCGTGGGAGCTCTTCCACTTGTACCACTCAGGGTGGAGGATGGGGATCTTCTAGACGTGAATTCTTATTTAATTAGTGCATTACCATATATGATACTAATATAGGAGAACTTGGTTGTCTTGTAATTCTGATACATTCATTTTATGATGCACTTGGTGGTGGTGAGGATTGGCCAACAACGGCTTGAGGTACAATTTTGGAATCTTCTATTCTCTATAGTGCTTTCATTAATAATTTGGATGGTCAATATTTTATAACATTTAATTGTTAAATGGTTTTATTTTTTTAGTGCATTTATTATGTTTTATTATGTTAATAGACTTATCATTGGGGTTACAATTAGTAGTATTCTATCTTTGTAATGGTTTTCCCTTGGGGATAGAACGCATTATTATTCAAGGCACTGTTACGTGTTGGATATTATAGGTTTCAACCCAATATTTGGATTGTACTCGAAAGTATTTCAACAACATCACATCGATTGCTTCCATAAGAGAGTGATGTATTTTCTTCCAAAGGGTTACAACTACATTTTTTATGGGGAATGGAATTTTCAAGAATACATTTCATGGTTATTTCATCTTAAACAAGGTTAGCACAGAACCATCATAAGGAGTCTATTACATGCTGATGTGAGAGTGAGCGTGATGTATTCCCTATTGTAGTGGATCAAATTCATTATATGATACATAAGGACTTCATGGTGGTGCTTCTAAAGAGATAATTTGATTTCATTATTGAGATAATAATAGGGTCCAAGATATTTTTTATTTTCCATATAGAATATAACAATTATAGATTAAAGATATCAAGGCTATTTTAGATGACTTAGATAACAAATGATTTATCTATTTGAGAATGTCTACATCGGGATAATGGGTCATAGGGATCAAAATGGACTAAACCATGGCATTTTTGTGATTATTATCAAAACAAAAACAACATTTTGATTAATAACTGATATCCACATCCAAAAATTGATTGTATTATATATCTATTTAGGGGTTCCTACATGTTCTACATGATTTATATTAGGTCAATTTATATTCTATTTAGACTGAGACATTATGATATATTGTAAATTCCATACAAATTCTGGTATAGTTTGTTTGAATTATTTATGAATCCTTTTATATTGATGAATGATCCTGAAATTTTTATAGATTTGGAGAACCAAATATTTAACCTATAATTGGGCTAGTTTGTGTTTGTACTCACTGAATATATCCTATTGTTGTATAAGACTCATGGGGATCATTCCAAACAATATAAAATCAACCTGAGTACATTGATAGACTACAGGCTATAAACTATAATATATATGATTCATTACTAGATCAACAGGGTTAATTTAATATTAAACATCATATTAGAGGAAGGGGTGTTTGTGGAACGTGGGAATGATCGAGCAGCTATTTCATGGGAGTATCATAAGTTTTTTTTATTTCAGAAGCATTGTGGGTTTACTGAGTTATTATATATGGTTTATCAAATAATTTCCTCTCTTTGAAAAGTCTTTATTGGTCATAATAAAGATTGGTATAATTGTTGAGTGGTTTTAGTCATGTGAGAATTTCATTTGGGAGTAAAAGAGGTTTTTATCGACTACATTCATTTTGGTCATAAACAAACCAAGAAAGAAGTAGACATGGTATTATGATGCATATGGATCTCGACACGGTGTAGTGCTAATATTGTGAGATTGATTTATGGTGTGTGGATCAGGTTAGTTGAGGTAACATTAATTGTATTATCCTACACATTATTTAAAGTTGGTTATAGTGGTTAATGGTTCAAATTAGTGGTGTAAATATATTATGTTTTAGAAAATTAATATTTATAATAATTATAAAAGAATAAAATCTAACTTTTCATAGTGTAGTTTACATTTATTATGGTAATTTTTTTATTACATGATCCTTTGGGATATTAAAATTTATTATAAACCCTAGAAATGAAATAGTGACGTTGTTTCATAGAGTTAGAAGAAAAAAAATCAGGTGGTTTAAGATTCCATTTCAATGTGTAAGATGAAGGCTTCATTTACTAATATGAATACATTTGTTCTGGTAGAATTAAAAAAGATGACCCTCTTGTCCTTATTGGTTAGGTCATATCCTCTAAACTGGGTAATGAGGAGGATGTATGAGGGTTATAAATATATGGACATGGGATACTGTTTTAATGGTGGGGATCCAAATCATAGTTGGAATATAAAAGAATATAGTCTTATTGATATTAATGAATGTATTTTAGTTCCTTGTTATATATGGGAGGAGATGAAGAAAGATGTCTATTCCTCAAAGTGGGTGATGGACCCATGTTTTACCAATATGTATAGTGTCTTCATAAATTGTAATTATTGATAGGAATAAAAAATAAAATGCAGGATTTGTTACATGAGGCTATACTTTTCGGAAAGTGAATGCATACCATCAAGGACCTCATTTTTTTGTACTTCCATGACCAATTATTTAATGGTATCATGGAAATGATTTTACAGATTTTTTGTCGATAATATAAGGACACCTCAGAAGAATTGCAAGATATGGGTGGTCAATGTTCTGATGAAAAATGAAGCACACTTACTGATGATACATGATACATTCAACATTGATTAGTTGGGTGACATGAATATTGAAGAGATAGTATGTTACCATGGGGTGACATAAGGTATTTATTTATATATAGACCCCCAAATTAATTGTTTCTTCTTGTAAGTCTTCAAGAATGGATTGGATACTCATGTGTTTTGAGCACATATTTCTACCCACAAACAAACTAGATATTAGAACATACTATCTGAGGTTTTTAGGACATTATATGAGTGTGCATCTTTAATTTTACTGAAACATGGGAGACGCACATATTGATGAATGTGTTTTCCTATAACAACAATTATCATATCACAATCTAGAAGTATCTAAATGATGATCTCTATAGTAGTTAATATAGATCATCATTGTATTAGATGAAAGAATTATGATCATTTTTTATGGGACCATGTCTCATGTAGGAGACATTTGGGCATGTCTAGTATATATGGATGCATATGGCTATGAAATATAGTATATAGAAATAATTCCTAATTGATTTAATTAATCTCTTTAGTTTATAATGGGTGACCTAATGTTCTTTCGGGTCTCTCGATGATTGATTCACCATCATATTCATGAAATAGTTGTGTTAGTTCATAGGTTTCTAGGCCCATTCGAGACTTTAGAGAGGGTATGACTGGTGGAATGCCAATTTTATCATCCACATTGTAATGGTTATGAATGATGATTTCAATATCTTATAACATTGGATGTAAAACCTAAATTATTCTCCTCATATTGATGTTAATGAAGTTCATTTATTTTTTGATAATTATATTGAGGGATATCTAATTCATATTTTTAATTATTTTTAGAAGAACCATTGGGGTGAGACCGTGCCTTTGGTTCAAGTGTTGTGGCATAATTTCTAGGTTTAGGGGGAAACCAATGAGAGGGAGGATGATATTCTAGGCCACTTTTAGGGCCTTTTGTTTTGGAGGCCTTCCGATACTAGTAATAGTAGCTTAAAGAAAACCTATTATAATGTGGGTTTTTTATGTGATCTAAAACATTAGAGTTGTTTTTTGTAATTTTAAATATGGTTTAACTCTCTTTAAATTGGTTAAATGAATTTCCCTTTGGGAGTGGAAAATCCATTGGTGTGACCCAATTGTCCCAAATATTTAAATGGTGGAAAAGTGTTCTTCATGTTAATGTTTCTTGGTTCGGGTATGGTTTGTTCTAATAATAATACTTAACATTCCGGCATAGTGGGGGTCGATAATACATAGAAAACTATGCATGGTCCCTAGGAATCCATGTTTCTTGAGACTCTTGGATGGAAGAAAAGACATGACTACCGCATGATTTTTTTAAACAAGGATAATAGCTAGCCAGACCATTTATCATGGTTTCCCTTTGATGGAGTGAAATGAACGGGTTCCAAAAGGTTTGGAAAACCTTTCACCTCCTAAAGATTGTGGTTTTTACTATTTTTCATCTCGATGTTAAAGGGATCAAAATTGATTTTCATCCCATTCAACCTCTATCATAAAGGGTTATAAACTAGGGGTCCCCACACCCTTCAATGAAATTTCTCCATTGATTTTGTGTCACATAAAGAACCATTGTTTGTGAATCAATGATTTAAGGAGTAGTTATCATTATGTTAGTTGACATTTTACTCTGAATAAAGGTCCATGTTTTGGAGAGTGTCTGTGTAAAATCCTGGGGTATTTATTCTAATAGCTTTCCCCAATTATTTATATATTGTTAAAGTGCATGTGGATGATTCCTTTTACTGAAAAAATATATAATTCAGGTCATGAATAAGAAATTTATGTTAGATAATTAAATGGTATTCTATACCTCTAACATCCCCTTCGATACTATGGAAAAATTTGTGACTTGGTTTTGGGCCACACAAGAAGCGTGTTCCCTAGAAAATGGTAAATTTGTTTTAAAATTTTGAGATGCATTTCCATGAGTGGTAATATCGATTTCATTTTTTATTTGAATATGTTATCATGGTATAATGGGTTGATAAGATTAATTAAATATAAATGAGGTCATGAAATAGGTTTTTAAGTAAGGTTAAATCAATAAATAGGTATTATTATATTATAAAATGGTTTTAATTAACCCATGTTGATTGTGTCATGTGAAAAAATTGTAGAATGGTTTAATTATTGAACATGGATAAATATGTTTCCTGAGATGGACCATGTAAATAATGGTAAATGGAATGGGGTTCAATGTTGATATTTTAATTTGAAAAAAGTATATGCAAGTATTACCTTGTGAAATTTTAATTGATAAAATTATTGTAGATAGCAGATATGATGTATGTCTCCCATCGGTAAGGGTGTTGGTCATAGTTTTCTATATCCATGATTCAGGATTGATAGACATGATTCATGAAATCTGAGACTTGATATGATTAAATATCAATTCCAAATTACTGGAGAGGGTATAGGCATGGAAATATGTGAATTAATTCTTATTTTAATGATATCGATAAATGGATTGGTACACCTCAATATGTGAAATTTAAATGAATAATCAATTGATCTTATTTTTTAAAGATAAAAGTTAAACTATCTTTATTTTTGGAATAAATTTCTAACCCGGATGTTGTAGGTCTAGTGGGTTTGGGTGTCAAAGGTAAACAGATGGATAAATTGGGAAATTGATAAATGTTTATTTGTGAAGGATTAATTATTAGGACTTATTTATTATTGACATGTACATATTCATACACGTATTTGGTACTAGATATTGAAATTTGAACTGTTGGTGTTATCCTACTGAGTTATACTCACATCCTGTTTTGGACATTGTTAGCACCCCAGGTGGATTCTATGCTTGTAGGTTAGTATTAGGGAAAAGTCCCTATGATAAATTCATGAGACCTGATTTTGGGATAGTGTATGAATAATGGAACAAGAATGATTCTAGATCACATTTTGGGTATTGTTAAGAGACATTATTTTTTTATTCCTTTGTTAATTGTCTGCATTATGTTGTTACATTTTTATTTTATCTGGTTTTTGAGAATTTACATAGTTTTGGTAAGTGATTTTTTGACTAGCAGTTATTGATGATCACTTCATGGGTAGTTTTTTATTTGATTTCTTCTATTTCTATAGTATATTATAAATGCTTTACTCTCATGAAATTCCTTATTAGACCATTTCTACTAGTTGGTATCCTTTGGAGTATGGTGAGGGATGAATGGTGACATATGGAACACCATCATGGGGAATAAGTTTAGTGGCTCCCAGTATGGGATGTTAAAATTTTTGTTTCATAAATGATACCTCATTCCATATAATGGTTGAAAATTTTTCTATGAAATTAAATTAAATTGATGACGGACATGGTTTCTACTCTTAGGGTTTTAGCCCTGGTTATTACTGGTGGTAAATTGTTGTCCTCACATAGGCCATTAAAAATGGTTCTAGATAAAACGTGTAATGTGGTATGGTTATTGGAATTTATGAATTTTATAGTATGATTCTTTCTTCATTTTAAATGTTTTAATTATTTAAATTTTTTTTTTGGTTTTATATTTAATTTTTTCCGGTCCTTGGTAATTATGTCGTCTTGGAATGGGATTCATCATCCATGTTGAAGCTTGGAATGGAATTTAAATATGTTCCAGTCCTTGTAAATAAATGGTAAAATGTTTTTTTCATGTATATGGTCTTGGTTCTCACTCTATGTTATAATTCTTGATCAATTTATTTATAATGTTACATGGGATATGTTCTTTCAGTGTCTTGGTTTAGTTAATAAAACCATCATCGTATGACTAATTGAAAACCAATATATTTAATTAATTAAATCATCTAATTTGTTTAATGAGATTTCATGGAACCTATAGAGGTACTAGGTACATGAAGCGATATTGCATTATATCTAGATTCCTATTCCACCAAAGGCTAGGACCATGATTTTGTATTAGGTTAGCCCTGACATTATACCCCCAATGGTTGATTCTTTTTTTAGATTAAAATGAAATGGAATTTGGTGACCTTACCAACTTAGTGAAACCTTGAGGAATAAAATACATTTTGTTCCATATCATTAGTGTTGTCTTAAATGGTGGACACCATTAATCTAAAAATTCCATGATATATTGATGATGATGACTTGTTGTGTAAAATCTTAAGAGAAGAAGGTGTGAATCCAAGACCTAGATCATGATTCAGGACCATGTGAGGGTGCATCTACTATGATGTGACCTTGGGACAATAATGGGTGTCTTGATGACTAACAAACCCAAAGCTTGAGGTTTTTATAATGGGTACTGATGTTTTTCTGTGTCACCATAGACCCTGAACGGAACAATAGGGATAATGATTATTGGGATTATGAGACCCTTAGTCAGAATTAAACAATCCATTTTTTATTTGGATTTATATACAAGATTGAAGATGGGTAATAACCTATGTTTTCATAATATTGGATAATGGTATTGGTTGTGTTGTGATTTACTGATAATATGAAGATTAATGTATTAAGATTGATGAGTCCTTGGGATTCTTTATATATTTGGGTTCTAGAATAATGGTACATTGGGGATGGATAACTAGACTGGATAATCTACAATGATATGATTGATTCATGAGTTTATTACTAATGTTGGAACATTGGAACCATATTCTAAGATAATTTATTATATATATATATATATAAATATATATATATATAGGAATTAATAATATGGTATAGATTCCTCCCATGTTGTGTTATTATTGTGAATTCCCCTATGTGGGGATACAAATTTAATTACTAATTGACCATTTTTAATTCCTATGATTCCTGTGATTGGATTTTTAGTATGTGGTGTTAGGTGGATTTATGTGGCTTAGAATTTATTTTTGACATCCCGAGGGTGACTGATGCATCCCCTTGATTGATGGCTAGGATACCCCCACATATTGGGTTGACACAAAATTTATTGATTAGATGAGGATATGTGTGTTATTAGATGCCTAATAATGGAGCTTGGGATCTAGGGGTACGTATTCCCAATGACCACCTTGGTCTCATAATAAATATTCACGATTGGATTTATATGATTTTTGAACGCCTCACCCTTCTATAGATCATATGATGGATTATCATGGAGATTTCCACGGTGAAAACATGTGGTTTTAACTTTGGGGATTGTGGATAGGGATTCTTGTTGATGACCCACATTGTGCTATTCACCATGCTAGAGGTTAGAGCATGAGATCCAAAATGAGAGAACAAAGGTTCCCTTGAGATGAGTCTTGTCCATATATACATTATAGCACTGGATGAAGTACGTACATTCAGCCAAGGTTAGGGTCTTGAGGATATATAATGGTAATTTGGAATCACAAGGGTGTTGTATGTAGACCCATGGGGTAGTAGGGATACTATGATGATGAAGTCTTCATAACATTGTCATAGACTATCCGATAATAGGCCAAAGTATGTGTTATTATGGTTTATTTATTTATGTTATATATATTATTTAATTATTTCTACTGATCATGAAACAGACACAAAAAAAATATATCATTTTCTAAAACACCATTTTGGTGGTTCCCTATGGATTTTTGTAGTCACACCCTCCTTGGACGTCTATTAAACATGTAAACTTGAGTAGCTCTCAAATGGTTATTTCACACATGGGTTTTCTTAAGGTTTAGAGAACATGGAAGATTAGGACAAATTGGAGGAGATTGGAGGCCTAGACATTCCATGGATTGTAGTAAGTTCAGGTCCCAATGTATCTTTTCATTTATTTATTTTTTTCAGTATTATATATATGTGACTAGCGTAGTCAGTCTTCATATTCTATATTCATGATATGGAATTTTTGACCCTTACTTATTTACTTCTATTATCATTCATATTCATATTTATTACTTCTAATTTTTCTTTCTCATGATGCATGATATCTATTTATTTATTATTTTATTGTGGACTATAATATATGGGGTATAGCCTCACCACAGTACCACCCATAACCATAACTGATGGTCGGTAGCCTCTAGAGTTCAAGGATTAGTGGCAAAGGTCATGGGTTAAGTGTAACACCCCATAATTTTTAAAATAAATTTAATATTGAATGCATGAAACACTGAGTCCCTAATGAACCATTTTTTTATAACATAGCCACTAAAAATTTTTTAACACCCCTATGATTTGTAATTTGAATATCTTATAAAAACTGATGTGATTAGTATTTTATTTAGAGTCTCATATAAAGAATATAGTATTTAGTGAATAGTAACAAACACTCATGAATAGTAATGTTAACATTTGAATAGTTTCACACCCTTATGAACTATATTGTAACCTATGATAATAAATATATAGGATTTAAATGATATTATTATGTACCTATATTTTGGAATAAGAAAATGAATGTTTTAAAAACTATATTTTTCATATAAATCATGATTTTATTTAAAAATTAAATTAACCAAATTTAGAAAAAATATTTTTGAAATATGGAATTTATTTTTTGATATATCATGTCGAAAAAATTTAGGGTGGATTTTTGGATTTTTTATGAAATGCTTGACTTTTTAGTGAATTGTAAAATACAATAATTTACATTAATTAAATTAAAATTGATTTATTGAACCATTGATGATGTTTTTCTAATGTAACCACAAATGGTTCGAACTCACATGAATGTATTATTATTTTTGGTAATGGAATCATCAAAATTTATTATTTTATGGAAGAATAATAATATAATGATTAAAAAATTATGAAAACCCTCCTCGCCTACAATATAAATTACAGCTCTTCGACCCTCTTCTATTCACTACTCTCAAGCCTTGAACCTTCTCCAAATTATGAAAAAATATCCTCTCATGATCCTCCCCCACTACCAGTATCCCTTGGTCTCAAAAAAATACCAAATACAGTTCTTTTAACACACATGAAAGGTTAATATAAGTGGTAAAATACCTATTTTATTTTCTTCTATTTTCATTTTCCATTATTCTATTATTTCTCCAAAACTATCCTCATTCAAATGGAATGAAAATTCCAATACTGTACATTTACTTTAATGTTGGTATGCTAATGGTATAATTAATATTCTTCTCTCCTTTCCCACAAATGTTTTCAAAAAATGAATCATTTTCTTATATGTGTTGATTTATCACATTCAAGGATGACGATTATTTCAATTTGTTTTTTCTTCTTCAATTATAGTCATGAAACAGTTATTAAGGTAGAAAAAGACTATGATATATCTATTTTATCCAATCTAATGTTCTATAATCCTTATGGACTAATTATGTAAAATAACAATGCAAAAATGTTAATTGTGAGGAAAATCCCCAAATTAATCATAGTATTTATAATTAATGCTTTATGTTATGATTATCCTCACTCAAAATAACAAAATGACTATTTACCAATAAATATTCTTGATTTTAATTAATAACATATAAAATAAATAATATAAATCAACTCTCATCTTACATGAACTACCATACTCTATTATAAGTGATCTGATCATGAATATTATGAAAATAAGCACTCATGAACAATGAAATTGTATCCCATAACCCATCTAAAAGGACATGAATGAACTTAATAAAGTCATAATAAACCAAAAAATGTATATAAGTTACAATAATAATTAATTAAGGAACCTAATTATTTTATTCAGTTCATTATGATCAAGTGAAGAACATCATCAGATTTAAGGTAAGGGATCCTCTCTCTCACTTTTATTCAAGAATCCCCCTAGGTTGTTCCCATTTATTTTTAATTTCTAATGATGTGGTATGTTCAATAACCTTGAAATTCTTCCCTTATTATATTTAAAGGATGTTATACCCCTTTACCTCTCATTAATCCCCCACAAGAACACACGTTACTATGACAAAATGTTTGTAAGGGATTCTTTATTTCACTTCCATTTTTGTGAGATATTCTGTATTCACTATTACTACATGTTTTTGGTTTATGTATACAACCCATTGATGTTTTATATACTTTATCTATTTTTTAATTATATTAAATGTATCATTTCATTATTAATAATTTTGGGGGATATGATTCAATTGATTACAACAGATTAATTATTTTCTACCCGAACCTCCATTTTGATGCGGGTTGCTCTATTTCTCCACTATCCTTGTAGATATTATTATTTACTACTATATATTCCTCATAAATTCTGTTTTAATGTTATATATATGTTTAATAAAATTAATTATACTTTATTTTATGATGAGATATATGTTTTAAAAGAATCATTCAAGAAATTGTTCCAAAATGGAAGTCTGATTCAAGGAAATTATCGAATATTTACCTATTTAGAATTTCACTATTTAATATATTATAATCATATTTATCATAATAAAATCAATGAATTTAACATGAAAATTTTATTTTGGTTCAATTATGGTTTTATGATAGAAAGCATGCCTTTTCTCTTTAAAATCCTATAATATGTTCCTTAAACCGCACTAAAATGTTTAATTTCTAAAGATTTGTTAAATACTATTTTTTAATGATTTCACCTAAATAAGTTTTTATTAATTCCTAAAATGTAATTTCCCTGACCATACCTTTTTATTGGAAATCTATGTTTTCAATCTGATTTCTTGAAAAATACAAATTATTTTCCTGAATAACAGTTTGTTCCAAAGTAAAAAGGGATTTTTCTCATCTCACTTTAACTTGTATAGGATATATTCTATGTTCACCACATATTTATTTCTTACGGTGTACATGATTCCATTTGGTATATAATATCAAGATTAACCTTATTCGCATTATATTCTTTGGGAAAATGGTTTGAATGATTCAAGGTTGTATAGAACCATTGGAATTTTTATGGATTATTTCCTCAAGTATTTTTCAATGGTTTATTTTAGAAGTATCGTCATCTAGGTCAGCACCCTTTGTTGAATCATATAATTCAGTGAGTTTTATCTCCACTGATATCATACATAAATATAAATTGAGGATTTTTATGATTAGTTTGTATGTGTTTGTGTGATCTTCAAAGCATTCACCATACTACTTCGAATAGTTAGTGTTTATGATTAATGATTGGGGAATGTTATTTAAATTCGATATGTTAGTTTCAATATGAATGTAATTTTATTTTATGTTTATCCCCATTCATAAATGGATTGAATTGGAATTCTCAATTTTCGGTTGGAGATGACTATAACCCCTCAGTGCATTGGTAGGTCTCATGAGACAAACTAGGGTCTTGGCACGAGGCCCTGACAAAATGGATATTTATAGTTTTGGCACGAGGCCTTGAATATATAGTTAGGTTGTCCCAAATAATTCATTACCTCATTATTAAATTAGTAATTTAATTTTCATGAGGATATTCCACTATTAGGATACCCATTTTTATACATTTATATGGTATTATTTATTATGCTCTTATTTTTTCCATAATGTTTTCCAGTTCCTTTTTAAAGGCATGTGTTTTTAGTTATTGACCAAGACTAATGTTTATGTTTATGATATCTTACAATATATTGATTACCCTTACATATCATTGGATAAAAACTATTTATTATTTTTATCCATCTGGGTTGTGAGGATGATTATGTAATGAATGACCTGTAGGGATAAACTTATAGTTGGGGAAGTTCGCAATAAAACATATATGTTTTATTTCATTTTATGTAGTAATGTCAAACATATATATGTATCTGGTCAAGAAAATTTACTAAACTACACAGTCCATTGGGATTTGATTCCTTGTAATCATGCCAACGTAATAAAATAATGCACCGTCAATGAGATTTTGGGGTTGGGGAGTTACAGTTGGTATCAAAGGAACATTAGTAGAAAACTAGGAAACTAGATATTGAAAAAGTATATTAGTGAACAGAACCCTAAGATATACTTTGGGGAGAAGAATACAAAGAAATTATATATTTTTTGAAAGTAATAGATTATTTGGATTATTTAGAAAATACATACCTTTCTGGATACGAACAAGTAGATCAAGCTCTTGAACAGATGTATCTAGAGGTTAAATCTGAAAACACTACTTTGAGCTAGACTCAAACGAGAACTAGTGAACGAAATTGGGAATTTCTGCATTCTCGGTTCGATACTCCTAAGGGATATGATTTCATTAATTCATAAGCTTTCTACGAACATTATGAAGTATATACGCCCCCAACATAACCAATGTATTTGGTTATAGGATTTATAATGCATATATTTATGTTATTTCTTATACCATGTTTAGAGATATAGAGATTTCATAATTTTATGAGATAATATATAATATTAAAATTATTATAAATGTCACCTATTAGAAGGAATGAGAACATCACAAATACACATGATTCAAAGAGTAAGCAAGATCATAACTCTAATAATTTTAAGCCATCTTTTCAAAGTAATATAGCTCCCTAGTATCCTCATCATTTGAAAAAACAATATCATGTTTTAACAAGGTATGTATGGAATATTATGATTCCTAGGTAATTAACTGGATGAAAATTAATAAGAGTATAGTATATAAAAACATAGTTAAATGGAAGAAGTAAATAAAGGGGTTTCACACAAGTGATAATCATAGAAAAAATCACTCAAGAAAATGCTTGATGGGAATGGTAGTTAACTATAATTATGGAGAAAAGGAACAAGAATTTTTTGATATAATGGGAATGAAAAAGGTTTCCAATGTAAAATATTTCAACTGCATGAATATGGGACATTATTTGAATCAATTTATCAAGAGTCAAATGAAGATACTGAATATGATGATTCTAGATTGTTTCCATTTTTTGATGCTGCCACCGTTGAAGTGGAATGATTAATATTCCTAATCAAGAAAAATTTCATCTGAATATTTTATCGTCATTCCACTGGTTAAAAGAATTATGGAATATATGGCGATTGTACTAGTGTAATTTAAGTATCTGTGGTCGTATGATTAATTTCTAAAAGGATAATGTACATACTAGCAGGTCGAACCATTGAAAAATATATGGTCAAGGGATTAAAAAAACTTATTTTGTTCATAATACTAAGTTGTGAATTTTATAATGGATAGATGATATATACATATTATGTAAATTGATTTGTACTAACTACCATGGGAATGATTCTAAGGTATTGGATCTTGATTTTTTTAATGTCAAACCATTCCTGACATTGTATAAATTGGTCATTGTATGATAATTAAAAGGTTAATGGAACCACATGATGAAATTTATGCTAAGATGTGATGTATATGTAGTTCAATAAACAAGAAAAATATAATATTATTTTTATGAAATATAAGAAAATATTTATGCACTTATAGAGTGGAATAATCCCTCAACACAATGAAAAGAGTCTTAAATGTGGTTATGTTTTACTTATTTTTGATAACATTAATGACATCTTTTATAACATTAGTTTATTGTTTTGTTGTAATATAATTTCATATAAACATGTTTTCTAGCACTAGAAATTCATAGTTTGTTTTTTCTTCTATTCCCAGATTTTCAATTCCAGTCAATGTAACCCCATTTAAAAATATAATCTATTAAATTCATTATTATTATTAATTTTATAATTTGATGGCCATCTTTCCCATAAAAATATTAATGAGGGTATTCGAATATTCCTATTTCTGATATGGGTTTTTCACAAATAAGTTGTCAACTAACAGACAATAACTTTCGAAGAGATAAATCAAATTTTGAGGGAGAAATATTTGTAACAAGAGGATAATGTAACGCCTGAATATTTTTCAAATAAATTTAATATTAAATGCATAAAAACTTATGTCTCTAATAAACACCACTTTGTTATAACCTATCTTGTAAACATAATTTAACCTCCCCTATGATTTTAATTTCGAACATTTGACATACACTATTGCGATCCGTAAGTTATTTTGAGTCTAATATGACCAACATAAAATTTTCTGAATAGTAACATTAACTTATGAATAATAATGTAACCCTTATGAATAGTGAAATACAAATATGAAAATTATCCTCACATATGATATTATATATCTAGGATTCATGTGAATTTATGATGTACCTTTTTTTAAAATAAGAAATTTTTTTATAGGTTGGGACTGAAGCCTCATTTTATTATTTAAATCCAAAACCTCTTCAGACTGGGTATAGGTGGACCAATTACATAGCTCGAATTCCCATGGAAAAGTTGCTTGAATACTAGGCTTGAATGTCCATTTTATTTCAAAAGGGCCCCTTATTGAATAGTACTGCTACACTACCAGGTCTGCTACAGTACCTACTGCAGTACCGCTACTGCTACAGTTCATGCTACAGTGCCCCCCGTCGCTACAGTGTCACCGCCGCTACAGTTATATCACTACGATAGGTCTGCCACTGCTACAGTACCCTTCTACAACACTACTAAAGTACCCAGAAATTATTCCCTACCCAAATTTGATCTTGGGTCTTTTGGGTGGCAAGCAGGAGCCTATACAACTAGGGTACATGCTCGTTGGAATTTAAAATAATTTAATAAATGTTTTAAAAACTATATATTTCAAAAAAATTATGAAATTAATTAAAAATTAAATTAATAATATTTATAAATTAGTTTTTAAAAATTTTACTTGATTTTTAGATTTTACATATTGAAAAATGATTATGGTGATTTTTTGAATTTTAATGAAATACGTAAATTTTTGGTGAATTATAAATAACGATAATTTATAGTAAATGAAAAATAACTAAATTATTTAGTAATTGAGGATGTTATGATGTTGTAATCCCAAATTTTTCAAACTCACCTGAACATATTACTATTTTTGGTCATGGAATAAATAACATTTCTTGTCTTATATAAAAATTATAATATAATGATTTGAATATATAGAAAACCCTCCTCCCCTCCACTTTAAATACAACCTCTTCCACATTTTTCTCTTCTCTCCTCTAAAGCCTTGTGACTTCTCCAAATTCATACCCAATATCTTCTAATTCTCTTACCCCAGGACCATTAGCCCATGGTCTAATAAAAAGACCAAATCCTCTTCTCTTAAGAGGCTCTCAAGGAAGGTTAATTGAAGAGGAAAAATTACTCTTTTTTATTCGTTCATTTTCTTATTTCTTTTGTTCGATTTTTTTTCTTAACCAATCATCATAAAAAGGTATGATAATTATTGTGTTATACATGTACTAGATGTTTTTTATGATAATGGGATAATTAATCTTTATCTATCATTTTTCCCTCATTTATGCTAAAAATGAAACATCGTCAGAGATTTAATGATTTATAACATTCACTAAAAATGATGAATTCAATATGATTTACCTTATTCAACTATATCATGAATCATTTTAAGGATTAAAAAATATATTATATATGTATTTTTATAATATTTAATGTTTTGGAATCATTATACACTCATGATGTAAAATAATAATATGAAACAAGGTAATTGGGAGGAAAACCATGAAATTAATCCAATCATTTATCATTAATTTTTGATATATTAATTCATTTTCAATAAAAATGAAATAAGGTATATTATAAACATTAAATTCTCTAATGATTCATTAATAACTTATAAAACCAATTATGGACCTCAAATCCCCTCTTACATTAATTACCATACTCTTTTATCTGTGAGCTGATGATGAATATTATGAAAACAAGCACTCATAAACATTGATGTTGAATCCATTTACACATCCAAAAGGCCATTAATGAACATAATAAACTCATAATTAAAAAAATAAATGAATAAATAGTTCGTTAACTGTTATTTAATGAACCTAATTTGGTTATTTAGGTCATTATGATCAAGCAAGGAACACCCTCAGATTCAAGGTAAGGGATCCACTCTCCCACTTTTACTCAAGAATCAACCCAATGATGTGTAATTTTATTTTAAATTTATAATTATGGGTATGTTTCTTCACTTATCCCATACTTCCCTTATTATATATAAATGATAGGATTCCCCCTTTTTACTAATTAATCCCTCTAAAGAACACTTGTTTCCATGCCGATTCATTTTAATGGTTTTTTCATCTCACTTCCATTTTTCTGAGATATTCCGAATTAACTACTATTACTTGTGTATGGTATAAGTATACTAGAAATGGATGTTTCATATCATTAATATCATTATTTTAATTATATTAAATATAAAAATTTATAATTATTAATTTTGGGGTATATGTTTCAATTGATTACAATGTTTTAAGTATTTACTACCCGAACATCAATTTAAATTTGGGTTTCTCTTATTCTCTACTCACCTCAATGAAATTATTATTTATTCTTATGTAATCCACATAAATTATATGTTAATGTTTTACATGTTTGTATCTATCATAATACGTTTTTATTTTATGATGAGTTATATGTTTAAAAAAATTCGAAAAATTGTTCCAAAATGCAGGTTTGATTCAAGAAACTTCTCGAATTCTTACTTATTTTGAAGTTCACTATGTAATCAGTTTTATGCAATATTTTCCTTTATTAAAAAAATATAACATGAAAATGTTAATTTTTTCATTAATGGTTTTATGAAATCAAACATTCCTTTTCACTTGAAAATCCTTTAAAATCATTGTTAAACGACACAAAAATGTTTTATTTCTAAAGTTTCATTAAAAAATCTTTTTAAATGATATCACATCAATAAGAAATTATTAAAAAATGAAATATAATTTCGATTACATTACATTTTATTTTATGGTGTATCCTTGTTTACAGTAATATTTCATGAAATGTAGTAATGATTTTCTCAAAGAACTCTTCTTTTCAAATTAAAAAAGGATTTTTCTCATCTCACTATAACTTTTATATAATATGTGCCATATTAACCATGTATTTTATTATTTTAGTATATATACTTACATTTTTAATATGATATCAAGAATCTCGTTATTCTCATTATATTCTATGGGAAAATTATTTGAATGTTTTAATGTGGTATGGGACAGTTTAGAATGTTTAAGGATTATTTCATCATGGATTTTTCAATTGTCTCATTTAAACGTATCTAATCAATGTAAATTACTGTTGTTTAATCTTGTATGTAATTTAGGTTTATCTACCATGATATAATCCATCATTTTTTATTTAATTGTTTATGATTAGTTTTTTAGTGGAAGTTCTATCTTGAAACAATTTCCCATATTACTCAGAATGGTTAGTCTTTATGTTTAATGATTGGAGAAAGTTAATTATATTTCATATGTTTGTTATAAAATGAATCTGTATGTTATTTATGTTTATCATATTTCATAAGAGGAATAAATTGGACTTTATAAGTGTTGGGTGGGGCCCTCTATGGCCCCTTAGTTCATCAGTAGGATCATGAGAAAAACAATGGTATTTTCCTAAGGCCTTGACAATATGGATATTTATGGTATTGGCATGAGGCCATGACATTATGGTTATTATGTTCCACATTATGAATTTCTTCATTATTAAACTAGTACATGATGGTTCACGAGGTTATTAGACTAGTAGAATGCTAATTTTTATGCTTTAATATGGCATCATTTATTCACCTCTTATTTCTACCGTAATGTGTTCAAGTTTATGTTGAATGACATGTGATTTTAGTTATTAACCATGTCTAATGGTTATGATTATGATATCACCATCTTTCCTTCATACCCTTATTGAGAATTTGAGGTCACCCAATTCTTATGTTTTACCTTTCCTTGTTATGAGGATGATTATATTTGAAATGAACGACAATGATAAACATAGAGTTGTGGATGTTCCCAATAAAACTTTTATGTTGCACTTCATTTAAAGTTTTAATGTTCATCCAATGTATGTTTCTCGTCTCCCAAAACTAATAAACTACCCAGCCTTTCAGGATATGATTCCTTGTAATAGTAAAAATGTTATGAAAAAAGTCACTGACTTTGGGATTCTAGGTTTGGGGCATTACAGTAAGATTATATTCGCATTGTTCATAGAATCAGCCCGCCCAAATATTTATTGGTATCATATTGGAATAAAGTTTGTAATAAAATCTTGTGATATATAATAAAGTGACCAAAACATTAAATAATTAAATAACCACAAAATTCGTGTTCATTTTTATAGGAAATGTCCCATTGTTTACAGTCATAAAGAGACTAGATACACAATAAATAATTATATGAAATTATTATATCATGGGATTCATGTTTAAAAAAACGATTTAAATATGTCATTATATAAACATTAATGATACACAAAATATTTCAGAGAGAAAATACAAATTAATTTCCAAGGGATATATGGTAAGCATTATAAATGAGTGAATGTATATTCTATGTAAGTGGTAGCGTATAATAAAATCCAAAAATTAATATTAATGACTAAAATAATATATTGGGAATGAGGAAACAAATGATTCACTGAAAAGAGATAAATAATAAATTCCATCAATATAATGATAATAAAATAAATAATAACATTTTTAATAATAATTCTTCTCATAATTATGAAATGAATTATTTTGGATATGATAACCACAATTGCAGGGATTACTACAAAGACATCATACCATATGCTGTGTAACACCCCAAGATTTCTTTTAAAAAGTTTAAAAGAATCATAGTCTCTTATATAATTTTCTTTACATGAAATACTAATTTTAAAATGTGTTACATGTAATGATGAGATTAATCAATATCATTAATGAAACATAATAATGAGCTTCAAAAAAATGGAATTATATTATATTGAAAATAAAATATAGTTGTTAAGTGAGTTTGTTTAAATAGTATTTACATATTTCCGAAATATACATCATAATTTTATACTCAATATAAATTTATTTTGAAATAATTTGTAAATAATTAATAAATTTTTACTAAAGTAAATATATTATTCAATCCAATGTAACATTTAATATATTCTTGAACATGGTATGCGAAGACAACCAAATATTTGATGAGGTTTGTGACAGAGAATCCCTAAAGTGTCACCACTGACCAAAATTTTAATTTTTTTTAAAATAATCTTATAAATAATTTATCTATATTTTATATTTTTTTGATAATATGAAATTAATTTCTAAAATTATTATATAAAGAATTAAGTTATGGTGGCATTGTGGTATTTCATGGAAAATATTGATTTTTTTATTGAATAATGGAAAAAACAATTTTTTCTAAAACAATATTTTATATTTAATAAATTAATATATTTAAATTCCCCATTTTCTATTATATCGACATAATTATTCATTAGTTATTTTTAATCTAAATAATTTCTTTTGAATAAAAATTTTATTTCATTTCAATATATGTTTGTTTTGGGGTTTAAAAATGGGTTTTTTCTAAAAAAAATTTAAAAGTGAAAAATGATTCCAAATTTTATTTAATTAAAATAAAACATAATTTGTAATGTTTTAAATTCAATATATATATTATATTTCTACAGATTTTATTTAAAATAATACAATGATTATTATTAAGCACATATTTAATATAAAATAGTTTTTTTCCTGAAAATATACACTTCAAAAATATCATTTTCATCAAGTCAACATGTTTCGTTTTCAATTTAAATTTTTTAAAATTTTCGTAAATTTATTTCTAAAAATAAATATCATTTTTCTAAAATTAGTTAAATATTATATTTAGGTTAATTTTTGGTAAATATATGAAAAGGATATGTTTTTGATGAACAGTAAATAATATTTGATTTTAATTGAAGACATTAATTTCATTCAAATTATTTATAATGTTAAATTTTATATTAATTTTTTATAAAGAAATATTTGTACAAATATATATATATATATATATATTATAATATTTTTACTTTAATTATTTTAATATTTAAATTTGATAAAATTACATTGTAATTTTTAAAACATTTTTCAATCGAAAAAACATCGATCATAAATCTTCTATAGGGTCTGATTTAAATTTAATTTTCACCCTTTTCTGAATAGAATGTGAATATATATATTCCATATTTTTAATAGTAATTATTTTTGTTAAATAATAAGTCAAACTTAATTTTTAAACAAATTGAATAATGGAAACAGAAAATATTATTTATTGTTGTAAAGATAAAATTTGGTTTACAAGGGGTTAAACTAAAAGGATAGGGGTTTAAAATAACTAAAAAATATTAAATACACATTTTGTGGGACAATTTTATCCTTATCTATTATTTTAATAATAATTTTCTTCTAATAAAACCTTATTATAGAAAAAACGATGGTGTAATTCTGTCATTCATAAAATTACAAGTGTGCCACTCACCTCACATTGAAAATGCAACCCCTCTATTCTCCTCTTCACTTCTGAATAACCTTTCAGATCATACATGACCTCAAAAAAATAATTCAAAAATTACATTCTCTCATCATATGATCCTTGTTTTGGATAAAAATATATCATGGTATGGCTTTTGGGGTGATCCCAAGGTGGATACCAAATGAAGTGGTAATATTCATCAGTGATCATTTTTTGTTTTAATTATCCTTACACAATAAAAATTACTCTGATGAAATTATAATATAATGACCTAATTATATTAAATATACTTATATGGTTTTATTTTAATTCCATGATATAAAAAAATCTCAACATAAATAAAATGGATTACAGAATTACTGTTTGGGTGTATGTCAGACTACAACCTCATGAAACAATTTTATTCATTTTTTCCATTAACACAACTCAAGGATTGTTATAATGAGGACTTTATTTTCTATATATGATATTTATGATATTATAATTCTTATATAATTATTATATCACATATACCTTCATGGTTTCCATTATGTAGGAATACGATAATGTCGCTCATGTGTACAAAGGACTTCCTCCTCGAGAAGCGATGTGACTCATTCACACTTCACATGGAAGATAATAAAGATATTTTTAATGAAAAAATGTTACATATAAGAAATAAAATGTATTTTTAATGATACAATATAATTTAAATTTATCTCTCTCAAAATTATATGAAAATTTAAATAACATTCATCTGAAAGTATTCCCTACCATCTCTGTGAATAATGTATTTCCTATATTTTCACAAAATTTCATGGGTTAGAATATATAAAAATATCAAAAATATATATTTTATTTATTTCATGTATAATATTATGGGGATGTTAAAGAAATTATTTAACTTTTATGATAATAATAATCACTTGAAACTATCATAAAAACATAGTAATTTCATAAAATGTTACCTTAAAAAATTGTTGTTAATAAAAAAAGTAAATGGTCATTTAAAAAAAGAATATAATATAATATATATATTTATATTTATTGAACATTTATATATTTAAAATAAACATTAATTAATAATAAAGGATTTTTTAATGAGTATGAATGAAGTGATGACATAAGCTAAGGGATTCCCATCTCACTTTTTTACTAATATGTGACACAATACATCCTCCCCACCTATTTATTTTAAGTCATATATATACTTCACATTATTCCATTTTATGGATATTATCCATAAAATCAATATGATTTATATATACATTTTAAATTCCCTCTTTTTGGGGGTTTATAGTTGAAGATTTAATAAAGACGCAATAGATTTTTTCCCCAATTTTTCTTCATTGAGATGTACGTTTTTCTATTCACCGATAATAGTTCATGAGGTGTATATACAACCATTTTTATATATAATATGATCAATTTATTTTTCCTCTATATATTTTATGTTCAATTTTATTTTAATCCTTAATAGTATTTATGATTAAATTTCCCCAAACTGCTAATGATTTTATGGTATAATCTAATTGTTTATCAAAATTGATTACAATTATTCTTCTGATGATATCTATTTCTGATACTTATCTTAATAAATTCATGATTTGACTTATAATTTTGTTATATTAAAGATATTTTAATTAATATTACCATTTATATTTTATTTTATAGATAAATCAAATGAGATATATCATTAAGAAAATCCAACTTTATTTTTCCCTTCAGACAGGGATTTCTTCCAAACAAGTTTTTTGTAAAGGTATTTTCAAAAATATTTTATTAATATATTGTTATTTGAAAATTTATATTTATCCATGTTTTAAATATTAAATTAAAAAAATTTAAATTAATATTCATGTCGTTTTCCAAATAAAATGCTCATTGGTCTTCTACTAATAATATTATTGGAATATTTTTTATAACGAGTACAACATGAATGAATCACCCCATCATGGTGAATTTTTCTATTAGAGGCATCGTTTAAAATTTTCCAATGTTACTTTCAAAGAAAAAAAGTCAAATTATTTTATGTTCTAAAATTTTCTTTATAATGAAGAAAGTATATTTTACAAAATACATGTTTTCAATTATGGTTTAAAATAAGTTTACTTCTATGATGACATCCATTGATGTTAATTATGAATTACTAGGGATATAATAATGGATACTATTCAAATACATTCCTGAAATTTTTTTTTATATTATGGAATTATTCTTATAAAATTTGTTTCTTCTGAATGGGATATACCATGATAAAATTATTGTGAAACTCTATTCTTTTCCCAAGGTCAATTGAATGATATAATGATGAAATGAGTATGAAAATTGTCTCTTATCTATAGGTTATGATATGATGAAGTGTTTATGAAACTAATTCAATTTCATGGGTTCTGATATGATAAATTATTAATGATACTATAGAATACATAAATATAGGTTTCATTATGAGATGGGTGGGACCTATATCTCCCTTGAAATCATTGGGTAAAGATTTAAATCATATGAGATAAATACAATTGGAATAGATAGTGAACCATATTATGTAGGGGACTTTGTCTTCTATGATGGTCTTGGGAGTGAACAATGACTACAATTATGGTTTGGAGAGAGAACCCATATCAAAAATGTTAGCTTATGAGACAATCCTTATATAATATAAAAAATATATTTAATGCTTTTTTGTATGTGAAAAGTCTATGTATAATTCTATTGTTATAGTCTCAAGGATCATGTTTTTCGATTTTCTTTGGATTAATTTCTTATGAATTGTTAGTAGCTAATTATTAAATTATGATTATGATCTTATATATGCAAGGTATAGTTTTGAAATTTTATAGATAGGTTACCATACACTTATGTTCATGTTATGCTCCGGTATCTTCCTTTTTCCGATTACGGAGAAACTAATCTCACCCTTTTTCTATGCTTCCATTCCTAAAGTTATGAAGAGTTGTTTTCTATATGATTACTAAATGAGAAGATCATTATGGGAGACCATAATGATATTTCATGAATATAGAATATTGTGTTCTATGATTCCATGGTAACTAAGCCATTATGGTCCCCATGTGTGTGTGTTTTAATGTAATTAATATTTATTTAAAAATATATAATATACTTGTTTTAAAATGATCTGTTTCTAGAGTTAGTATCTTGGGATTGATTTAGTTAGATGTTGGAAACTAGGATGGGAAAACATTATTAATACCCCTAAGGATATTTTCAAGATTATTTTTGGGAATGAATCTAAGGATAAGTTTAAGGATGAGTTAATGCTTTGAAAAATGTCTTGGAATATTGGTATAGGACCTAGAAGGTGTTTTCATTGAAATATATATCAATATATGGATAATACCAGTAGATGAGGATCTAAGATAGAAGTACCTTGGGGAAATAACTCTATAAGGGAATATAGATATAGAGTAGATCATCAACTTGGGAATAACAGTGGGCGTTTCTGCACACCTAGTTTGGGAATCCATAAGGGTATGCTATAGAAATTAATATAACCATTATGAACCATAATGAATGATTTTAAGAGATAATTAATATGAATGACCTGGGATAAACCAAATCTATTATATATTGAAAATAATTTTAAAATATTTAGAGATCGTTTAGTGACTTATCATGATTATGTGGGATTCCCACTACTATTACAATTGATAAAACTATGTTTCTTGGTTTTGGAAAATGGTGGGAACCAGAAAAAATAATGATAATACAATATATGAAGGAAAATTATGTGTGAGTGAAAAAATGGGAATATTAATTTTTATTTGATATTGTGATATTTCTGAATTAGCTATAATTTTATATGATTAATAATTTCATCTTTTCTGAGATTTATAAGGTATCAAATAATAGTGTGATGCACTTTTATGAAATATGATATGGTATTGAACATAGATGAAATAATATTTATCTTCTTATATCTCAATAGGGATTGTTAAAAACTATTTAGAATTCGGAAAATGGTGGGTGTTATGTTCTCTATGTGTAAAATATGTTCCAAGTGTAAAACAATTTATATGGACTTCAATGTATTATTTTTTAAGAACATGGGAATTATCCAACTCAATTCTTGAATTGTTGGACATGTTAGGACATATTCCAGGTTAATAAATTATGTTTAATTATTGAAGAATTTATTTATTGGGATTCAAGTATTATGTTGTATATGTACTTTCACAATGGTATTTTGGTTGAAAGAAAGGGGAAATATCTACAAATTATATTGTTTTTTGATGTATATATGTATCCATGAATATTTATTTTATGATTTTTTTCAGTCCATCGTGGGTTTATAAGTTTATATTTGATCATAAATTCAAAATCATTGACACAAATCATATGGTTTTATGTTATTGGAGTTTATACAGAATAATGATTTTTTGGATACATTTATGGTAATAGGAGGAATGAATTTTAAAAACATATAACTATATGTATTGGTATCCTATAGGGATTATATTATCATCTATTTTAAGTTAATTTTGGGTAGTATAAAATTATTAATCCTTTATTAAAATATTTTTTGGAAAAAGGATAACCCTTGAGTCTAGAAACAGCCTATTGCATCCACCAAGGACAGGAGGAATGAACCCAAAATGGAAGGGAAACAAGGGTATAATTCTTACCACTATTATATATGGATGATTGATTCTATTTGGAAAATATAAAGAGAGGTATTTATGATCACATATCTAAATTATTAGTAAATTAGGATGTCATGGAAATTGAAAATGTTGTAAAAATATTCTAAGACAATTAAAAACAATAGATAAAGAATAATAATATTTCCCCATTTTTTATCGTCGGACTCGAAAAAAAATCTAATTGATATAATATTAATTGGGGTGTATTTTATAATCATAATAAGTCATCACACTCCTATATATCATATAGTATTTTTCATGGGATATCATTTATAGGATATGAATTAAAAAATGGTTAGGGTGTATGGAGTACCACATTCAACTATTTATGATCACAATCCAATGTTTAACTAAATGTTTTTTATAACTCTTCAATAATTTTATGTTATATAATAGAGTTTCATCATTTAATATCATCCTCAAACTGATGTTTAGAATAATATAAACCTTAAAACCATACAGGATATGTTGATATTATTTCATTTGAATTTAAAAGGTGGATGATATAACCATATTTCTAGGGTTTTGTTTTCATAAAACAATAGAATTCACTTAATAATTCTGATTGGTTCTTTTGAAGACAGATATGGAAAGAAACGTAGATCCTTAATATACCTGAATTATGTTGGAGAAAGAAATTTGGGGACCTGATATAGTCGAATAAGTGCTAGAGAATGTTAATGTTATTCAATAACATGTCAAGGAAGATTAGTGTATGATGGAAATTTATTATGATAATCACCAATGTGATGTAGGATTTGATATTTATGACAATGTGTTCATTCTGAATTTTCATGGAATAAGGTTGTGAGATTTGAGAATAAAGGGAATATATGACCAATGCATAATGGTACCTTTTAAATTATATTTCATATCAGTATAATGGACTATCAGTTCATGTTTTTACTAATCCTATATCAAGTACATGATGTCTTCCATATATCTCTTCTATGAAAGTACACACCCGAACCCTCACATATACTGAAATTCAAGGCCATTCCCCTAGGGAACGATTATTTTGTTCAGAAAAAACTGATTGAGATTATGAATCGTACAGAGAAACTTCTATGAAACAAGACCACTCAACTGGTTAAATATTTTTTTTTTGAAGAAACCAGCTTAAGGAAGCTACGTGGGAACCTGGGGATGAAATGAGGTTGATGTATCAATAGTTATCGGTACTGAAGTGATGAATTATGTGGTATAATATACATTTCTGTGGGTTTTTATGTAACACCTCAATATATTTTGATCTTGATTCAAATAAATTAAATGTATAATAAATTTATCATTACACACATTACAATGTTATGTTTGAGTTACATGCAATGATTACTTTCATCGCAGTCATGCATGACATAAGACACAAAGCCTCCTGGAATCATCATAGATAATTATATGACAATTATAACCTAAAATTTACGTTTGTGGGTATGAATATTATTATCCTCTTTTTGAAATATTCATATAAATTTCACAATCAACATAAATTTATTTATAATGTATTTCATAAATAAATAAATTAACTTTTATAAATGTAATTATAATCTTAAATAATATAACTTCAAGACAAATTTTTTTATTCATTTAAAGAGAAAAATTATTATAACATATATATATAAATTTTTGGAATTTTATTTTCTAATATTAACATAATTTTTGAAATCATTATATCCAAATAAATATATAATGAAAATTTAGGATTTTTTCAAAAAATGTTCCATTTTTAGTGAATAGGGTAAGATACGAAATGTAGTAAAACAATTTTGTATATTAAATAAATTAATAAATTAAAAGAACCCAATAGGTTATAATTTAATGTAATTATTTATTAGTAATATATAATCTGATTAATCACTTTGAAATAAAATTTATATTGGATTTCATTGTAAGCGTATTTTAATGCTAAATGGGTTTTTAAATCTATTTAAAAGTGTATAATGTTTTCCCTATATAATTAATTCAAACAATGCATAATAAAGAATGTTTTAAATAAAATTTAATATTATATATCATTAAATTTTAATTTATATTCAAAAAAAATTATGATGATACATAGAGCTTATATAAAATCATAACGGGTATGAAAATATTAATTTCTAAAAAACCCTTTTTGGTTATTTTTTCTTGTTTATTTTTATATTTAATTTTTTCTAATTTTAGATAATTTATTTGAAAATATAATGATAAATTTTAAAATTACCATTTTAATAATATATAGTGGTTTTTTTTTTGTGAATCTTTTGAAGAGATAAATTTTTCAATGATTCTTGGAAAATAATGGAATTTAATTGAAAATTTCCTTTTCATTGAAGTTTTTTATAAAGTTAAGTTATATTTTTAATGGGATTCAAAGAAATATTAATTCAATTATATATCTCTTAATACAACTTAATTCATTGGGATCAATTTCACAATGAAATTTTATATATAAATTTAGAAAATTGTTGATCATTGTTTTCATTAATAAGCCTCTTTTTTTCATGTCTGCATGATTAATTTTAAAATAATAGTTTAAAATAATGCGAATGGAATTGGGAAATAGTGATTAGATAATTGTATTCAGACAAATACATATTATATATAATGTTAAAATAAATTTTTACCAAATATTAATAATAAAATTAGTAAAAAATATTTATCTAGTTAATAGAAGAAATCTGTTTTTTGAGGAGACAAAATAAAAAAAGGTTAAAAATTAAAAAAAAATATTCAATGATGGAATTATGGAAATTTTGTGATTTAATATCTTCTAAGATTAATAATTTTACATAATTGGGGTTTTGTGACATGAAAAAATTGGGGTTCATTTATTTCTTTCAAAAAATTTAAAATGTTTCACACACCTCACATATAAAAAACACCACCAGTCCTCTCCCCCTCACCCATTCAAACCCATTAATTTAATGAATATATCTTAGAAAATCTATTAGAAACATTCCACTGCTCATTATATAATAATAATTTGGAAACAAAACCATAATATGATGGATTTTGGTGAAAATTCAAGAAGCATACCCGAAGAAGAGGTAACGCTCATCAACTGGTATTTTATTGTTTCTTCCCCCAACAGATTAAATTCCTATTATATGATTATGATACATTATCCTAAATATCATACATATAATGAGACATTTTTTTGTTAATTTAATGACCTAAAACCATATACACTTCAATGAAATGGGGTACAGAATCATTATTCATTTGTAAGGTGGACTACCGCCCCACGAACAGATGCCATTCTTATTTTGATTACCATATATAATAGATGGTTATAATGATGGATTTATTATTTATATATGATATTTATTAAATTATTATGATTATAGAAACATTGTATTTTACATACCTTCATTGATTCTATTTTTTGGGAATGTAATAACATCACTCGTGTTTATAGTGGACTACCATCTCACAAATCGAGTTGATTCATTCACATAATATGTGGAAGGAAAAAATGATAGGTTTAATGAATAAAAGATAAAAAAATTTAATAACAAATATTATTTAATTTTAATATATAATTTAACTTTCCATTTTTTTCAATATGACAATAAAATAGAGATAATGTTTATGCATACATACGACTGACTATCTCCATGAATTGTGTGATCCATTTTTTATCCGTAAAATATATTATTTACTATAAATAAATATATATATATATATATATATATTAAATCAATAAGCTTATTATAAAATTTTATATGATTAAAACATGATTAATGTAATAGGACCCAATATAAGAAATCGAATCTCACATAAAATCTAAAGAACTAATTGCCAAAACATGATATTAACATTGAATTGTAAATAAATAGGTATTAAATGAACTAAAGTAAATATAATATGGTATGATATATATATATATATATCATTAATATATGTATATTAAAATTATGTTTCTTTCACATTAGTTTTGAACCATTTTTATGTAATTCGAGGCTTTAGGTAAGGGTTTCCCATGGCACTTTGTACTTGTAAGAGACACATTCCATATTCACCACCTATTTCTTTTATGAGGTGTTTCCATGGAATATATTTTTAGATTAATCTACTGATTATTTTTTGGATTTAGAATTACATATTAGTATTTCTATTTCATGAGTTTTGTGTACAAAAGATTCCAAAGTTATAAAGGAGTTTTTTCTCAAACATCTTACTTTGATATGTATGTTAGGTTATGAACCCATATTATTTCATGAAGTACATATACAACCCCTTCAACATGAAATATCATGAATTTATTTGTCCTAAATTTATTTTATGTACCATTTCATGTTATTAATTCATGGGTGTTAGGATTCTAACATACCAAATCATTTATTATTTTATGTTATAATCATCACATTTATAGAGACTCTTTTTTATTATGATATTAATGATACACTATTCTGATCCAACACTTGAGAAATCAATGAATTTACTTCAAAAATATTAATTAATTATATTTTTAGGTTATATTTCCATTTTCACACTCTTTGGTTCTTAAAATATTTGATATATATTTTTATGAAAATCTAAAATTATTTCTCTCTTTAGTTGAAAATCCCTTTTTTTTAGAAATCTATGTTTTCCAAAAATGATTTAAATTTTTTATAATTACCATATTATTTTAAAAGAAACATTTTCTTATGATTTAATTTTTGTAATTATTTTTTTATAGAATTCTCATAGAGGTTTCTAAACAATTTTTTTTGGTCATCTACCAAAAAAATGTAATAAATCATTGTTTTAACATATATGAAATAAATGAAACATCCCACAATCTAGAACATTATTTTTTTTGAAACATAACCCATAATCATTCAGGGTTATTTTAAAATAAAAATATTTTCAGCATGTTTTATATTATAAATGTTTTTCATCAATTAAGAAATTATATTTTTATGAAGAAAGTTTTTCAATGATCAATCAAACTAATTTTCTATATATGATGTAAATTTTTTATTTTTCTTACACTATACTGGATATATTATCCATGGATACAATTCATATTAGATTTTTGATTATTTTATTTGTTTGATTTCATGATTTTAATGGAATTTGATTCTCATCCATGTGTTCTACATTGATAAAATTCATATTAAACCCTCTCCCTTTTAAATGGGTTATGATTTGATGGATTAAAGAAATAAATATGAAACATATATATTTTATATAGGTTATGGTACGATGAATTTTGTTTAAACCAATGTCATTTAATTTAATGGATGATGATATGAAAATTTTTTATGATCTTGTAGAACACATAAATATGGTTTTTCATTATGATATTTGTGGGAAAAATATCTCCCATGAATGCCTTGGGTAAATATTTATATCTCTTGAGATATAAAATACTGTAAGGGGGAGTGAATCTAGTTCAATAAGTTAATTTTTCCACCATGATTTACTAGGGAGGGAACCTTGAATACTCTGATTGATTTGGGAGTAAACCCATTCCACAATGAAATCCATTGTAATGTGACATGACTAATATGGAAATGATTATATAAAATTATGTGTACGCTATATATATATATATTAATCTAATGTTCAGATCTCGTGGCTCATGTTTTCGGTTTTCATGTAATTCAAGTCTTATAAACATACAATCATTATCATATGTCTCAAAATTATCATATATGACATGCATGGTACGGTTATCAAACGTTTTTCTCATTTTCTCATGAACTAATGTTCATGTTATGCTCAAATATATCTATTTTTTTCCCTAACTATGAATATAAGATAATTCATTCTTTTTCCATTCCCAATGTAATGAAGGAATGTTTTCCATGGGGTTACTAAAGGGTAAGTTTATTATGGGAGACATTGAAGATATTTTATTAATTAAAAATATAATTCTCAATGATTCAAAATGAACTAAACAATTAGATTCTTTAGGAATGAGTTTGTGTAATATAATAAATATTAATCTAATAATATTTAACATCCATGTATGAAAACATTGGTTCCCCATACCCAAAAACCCTCATCAATGAAATCATTATTAAAATTCCATGAATACACCAAATAATATAGCTATATTTTATCGTGAGACCAACTGATACATCATATATCTGTATAATTATTGTTATGGGAGATAACTTAATATTTACAATGGGTTATTCAAATGATAATAAAAGAAAAATCATTTAGTACATAGTGTTCAATGATAATCCACTTTCATTTAAAAAGATAAAAAATGAAAAATATTCATATTCAAATCATTTATCTGTGGACTATTATGATCTCACTAGTATAATGAATCTTCATAATATATATAGAAAAGTAAAAATTAATCTACATTTTATGTTTCATGTAACAAAAAATATCAATAATTTTAAATTTATTTGAAAATTAATATTTTACAGAATGTAAATATTTCAAATTTTAGCCCATTAATAAAATGAATACATAAAATTTTATATTTTACATTTTAAATTGGGGTTTAACATTTTAAAATTCTATTATGGTAAACCCTTCAATACAAAAAAGGGTGAATAAAACATCACCATTAATAGAGTGAAATATATTTGAGGAGGCCATATGGAATTACACATACTTGGTTTCAAAATTGGATAATATAATAGGGATGTAAATATTTGAACAAGGAAAAAAATATAATGTATAAATAATGATGGTGGGTGAAAAAGATCATTGATCGCAAAAAAGTAAATTATATGGTTTGTACTAACATCCATAAAACCATAAAAAGTGTTGTGTAAAAATATCCATTTATATCATCAGAAATGATTGTAATAGAATGAAATTTTATTTCAATATCAATTTACCATTGTTTGTATGATTTCATGTGAAGATATAATAACATGATTCCGTTTTATTTCATAATAATTATATCATACATTGATTTTCCTATGACTAATTTTCATAAAACATCTTAAATTAAAAAATGAATATGATTTTTTATACATAAATAACAATTGGATCATAATATCAATAAAATAATAATATTTCATTTCTTCATTCATTAGTTATTGAAAAAAATATAATTTGTTAACATGTTATCCAGTAGTATCCAAAGTTAATCTTAATACCTTGAATAAATAGTTATCATTATGTCTCATCCATCTCTGAAAAAATTGAAATCTATAAATTTTAAAATAAGGTCATTAAATTTCTCAAATAATAATAAAACTAATCAATAAAACATCATAATATATCACTTAATGTCACATACCAAATATCTGATTTTGTTGATATGAAACATGGTCATATACTAAGTTATTAAAAACCACTATGAAAATATAACATATTTAAAAAATTAACTATTTCCAAATTCATTAAATAAAATCATAGTTTATTAAATATATTACATAAATATAAAAAATGTTGTAAAATCCATAAAAAATAACAAAATACTCATTTTACTTTAATAATTAATTATTTCCAAGGTAATAAATACTATCAAATTTATTTTATCCATACCAATCATATCTTTATCCAAAATAAGCACCACTTTGTCAACATACAAAACATTTTCAGTGATATCTTCCATTAATAAAAATAACACAATGATATTAAGTAACTATTCTAGTACATCAATACCATTTCGAATATTTTGGAAACTCCAAAATGAAAAACAATTATGGGAAACTTCATTCATGTTTCATGACTGTAATAACAAAAATACCACTTAAAAAATATAATTACATGAATAACAATACATAAACACATTAATCATTCCATATTCATTATAAACCATTAACTATGCTTGAACATACTATTCTATAACACATTATTGACTTTATATGTCATTAAAACGCTATATATGTTACTAAAAATATAACCATTAATCATACAACCATGATATTTTACTTTATGAGAACCTCCCAAAATAATGGTATAAAAAAATCTTGTAATTTCAAAATTTCCAACAATCAACTGATGATGAAATAATAGGGACGCTATTATTCTCATCTATTTACTTAACTAAAAATTTCATTTTTGCAGTAAAATTAATTTATTAATTTATTTTATTTCACCACTTAAAATATCCTCAAGTTCTTATAATTCATCCAATTAGGTGTATCTCCCCACATTATCACCACATTCGGAATTATATCATCTTTCCAACATGGTTTCCTCCACCAAAAATCTCAATGAAATATGTTATAATATTTTTTAGTATGTTTAAATGCGGATTAGGGAGAATGTTGTTAATCATATGTCAGGATAAAAATCCTTCGCTCCATTCATAATCTCATTTAGTTTCTCATCCCTGAAATTTATATCACATTAAATAATATCTTAGTTTCTTCTAGTTGTATCCATTGTCAAAAACCAATGATCATTGTGTGAAAATAAATATTAAAAGGGAAAAACATAATCAGGAAAAATAATTGTCATGGTGTCTAGATCTTGAACCATTTTTACCAATCTATATAACCAAATTCTTAATAAATTTGATTATTAGTCATTACAAAAGTCCTTAATTATTTTTCATAAAGAATATTTGAATTTCAAAATCATATCTCATAAGAGTGCCAGATCCAAATTCACTTGTAGTACCTAAGGAGGGATGTAATCTCAACGAAACCAATAACTCTATCTTTTACAAAAAAATTAGAACATTTTCATATACCATGATTTATCCTTAAATTATTCCCATAGATAACCCTATAAATATATCTAAAAATATACCTATGGATCTCACTAAATTATTCTCATACTACTTTCTATAAGATAAAAAATAATATCCTATAATAATAATTATATTTTCCTATTATTCTCAAACATTGATATAAAATAATTTTTAGATGAATATTCATTACATTACACACAAAAAACGTGTTTATAATAAAGTTATAATTACTTTTGAAACATGGACATGTAATCAACATGACTATAAGTTATCTAAATTATATACAAGTGTGTTATTCATATCTGTAACCCTTCTTAACATGACATATATAAAACTATTCATCACAAATTCGGGAATATAAACAAAAGACAGTGTGAGCTCATTGATCATTAATTGTAAAATAGTGATATATAAAAATGTAATGAGAAAAATGGTATGAAAAAAATTGAATAAAATTTGAAAATCATACCCTACACATCATAGATAATAAACATAGAAAATTCCATAAATTTTGGTTGAGCATAATATGTAAATCATAGTGTATTAATATTAAATGAACCATACATACATAAAATTTATATAAGATAAAGACTTTTACAATAAAAATAATCCCATATAAATATTTTATTATTATCCAATGTTCATTTAAAATGATATCATAGTGGAATGGGTTCAAAACCAAAACCATTGTTGTAGTCAAGGATCACTCTGAAGAGGATCATAGTGGAAAAATTCCCTCACTAAACTGGATTCACTCCCCATTCCAGTCCTTTATATCTTATGAGATATCAATCATTACCTAATGGATAAGAGGGTTATATAAGTCCCACCTCTCACATTATGAAAATAGTTCATTTTTGTTCCAAAAAATAATAAATAATATATCATATTAGAACCCATTAAAAGTAATTTTATTCATAAACTTTTAAATATTACATAAACATTAGAGAAGAAACTGGGTTTATAAAATTTTCATCATTTTATAAAAGATAAACACAAGGAAAAAGAAGCATGTTTCAATAAAATTTATATTAGTATATCCCATGGAAGGGAAATATCTCATAAATATCATATCATTATAAATAAAAACCATTCAGATAAAACAATTGATGATATCCATGGATCATATCCCCTATAAAGAATTAGTGACATAAAAGGATGTCATACTAGATGAAAAAAGTGTTAGAATGATAACATAGAATATTTCCTGAGGAAAAAATCCATCCTATATTGAAAATAAATTTTTATTAGTGAAATATTATTTTAAATCCATTTCATTGAAAATAACCTTAGAAAAAATAATGGATGCTTAAAGGTCATTTAAAACAATTCCTGAGGAAAATAACTTTTTATTGAATATCTAATTTGGTATGTAAAAATTCATTAAAAAAATTATATATACTTTTATATTAAAATAAATAGAGAAACATTTAAATATATTTGTAAATACAAGGCATTTTTTATGATTATGTAAAATATATGACATTTCAAGCACGTTAAATGAATGACTCCTATAACATTTCCAATAATTACCAATAATTCCGTATTTAAAAACTGATAAGAAAATTCCATTCAATAATTTTTTTAAAATATAAATAATGTTCGAAATAAAAATGAAAACCCATTTTTATAATGATATATACATTTTAGAATACATTTTTAGAAAATATGGATTTGAAAGAAATGGGTTTTTTGACTAAAGAGAGAAAAATGTGGGTTTTTTTAAACAATGTAGTGACCTAGACCCACATTGCCTAGATTTTGTGTCTACTAAAAAATAAATTGACATGATTATAATGAATCAATCCTCGAAGGACCGATCATTTTAGTAGTCTTCATAAAGAAGATACAAAAATTATTTTTGTAAAAAACTATACATTAATTACAATATTATTTTCTTCCTTTAAAAACAAGTAACATCGAGGATAAATATAATCCATCTAGTTAATCCAATAATATATTTTATAGTAATCTTATTTTATTCCTTTGGAAAGAAATATAATAAGGCTGAGCTCAAATGGTCAATAATGGAAAATACTACAAAATAAATAATGAATCAATGAGAACAGTCAGTATGCAAAATGTAAATGACTAGAAATACATTCCATTCAAATAAGTAGATAAGGAAATATCAATATGAAAAGTTAGGAAACTAAAAAACAATCCATTTATTAAATGAATTGATACTGAAATTTATCAATATAAATGTCGATGCATTATCTCATGTATGAATAATAACATAAACCTGAAAATGAAATTCATCCACAGATATGTCAATGCAAAATCCCATGGTTGATTAATATTAGAATATAAATAGATTAAATGATTAATTTCGTGACTCTATGTTTTCCTAGTATGTGGTACCTTCAATATAATGGAATTTTATAATACAGTTTACAAAATTTAGTGTAATACCCCATCTAAGGCGGTTAGCCAAATGACGCATCCCATGAGACTACCGAAGCATTGTGGGGATATCTATAACTGAGCACTACACATGTTATACCAGTCCAAAACATTCCTCATATATCATTTAATAGGCTTAGTATTATTCCTTATCTAATATTATTATCAAATATGTGATACATATTAATCAAACAACATTAATTTTGTACATTTTATGTGAAATGAAATACAGTTTAGGAAATCATAATATCCATGATAATTGAAATGGATAATTTATTGGAATTTCAATGTTCAATGATCATAAGAGATAGAATATTTAAAGGGAAATAATAAATAAATCAAGGAACTGAAAGAGAATATTATCCTTGAAATAAATATATCATAAACCATATAGACCAAGATTATAAACAATATCAATACAACAAATCCAATGTGGAGTAAAAATATAGGGTTTTTGTCATTAAGGAAATAAAAAAATTAAATTTTTTTTTAGGAAAATAACCTTTTATTTGGAAAAAACTTTTAAAAATATTTTTCATTCAAAATAAATATTATTTTCTTGCAAATGAACCTTCAAAAAAAAATTGGTGGATGAATCTATACATGTCGTATGAGATAAAAAGAATATTCCTTTTTGACAACAAAAGGTTAGAAAATCCATCATTAATAAAGTGACCAGAAAATAATATTGAAACATTGGTAAAATGAAAAAGGGTAATAATTTCATTACCAAATAATTTTAGGAACATTTTTAACACATTTTTATAAAATAGTTTGTTATAAAAAACAAGTTCTCTGAGTAAATAGAGAAATAATGTTTTGTTTTCAGAAACACATTTTATAAAACATTTTGATTACCAAAGAATTGAAGATTGGTACTAATAATTTAAAATGGTAATGAATAAACTAATAATAATGATAGGGTATATTGAAAAATGGTTATATAATTTCCTCAAATCGAAATACAATTGAATTATCATTAAATTTATTATTGAGGAAAACTATCTTTAAACATCCCATTGTTTCCCATACCACATTGAAATATTTTAAAACATAATCCTCATGAAAGAATAAAATTATATGAATTTTCTACATTATTATGAGATTAATGATATTCATTATATATCATTTAAATGGTAGGAAAGACACCATCTAAATTAATCTTGGTGAGTAACAATAATTAAGCCTCCATGGAATGTAAATTGATATGAAAATCCCTTAAAATGTGGAAACAATTGAATTGGAAAACCCAAAGGTATTAATAATTAAATAAAATATTAAAATACAGTTAATATAATAGTTTTAATGATATTATATATCAATTTGGCTGTAAGAACACCATATATAATAAATTAGGTGTAAGATAATTAAGTATGCCTCGCTGAATGAAAATGAGACAGAAATCTCTTACCTTATGTTTCCTTTTAGGTGAACATCCATTGAATTCCTGTATAATAAAATTACTATAATTATATAATTTATTTAGGGCCTTTTAATTGATTATAATTTCTTTTTTTCATGTATTACCATGCTGTGTAAAACTACTCAATCAATTAAATTTACATCGAGTGTTTTGGACCAAATTATGTTTTTGTATCAAAACAACTATTGTTGGTCAACTATGGTCATAGGTTTCATTATATAACATCAAAAATTAATAAAAATGTCATAATTTTCATATTTAGACATCAATTATTCTTTAATAATAAATCATGATATTTGGCTATGAAAAATGAATTAACATTACAATCATAGAGATGGTAGGTCGTACGTACGCGGGAGTAACATTTTTATTTTTCAATGTTCATTATTAAAAGAAGGTAACTAAAACCATATAATTCCAGAATATTCATTAGATAATAAATAAAATATTTTTTAATAATTCATACCTATATAAAGAATTATGTGATGTAAAAGGAATCACATCATGTCAAGGAGGAAACAATCCACACGTCTATGAACAACGTTATCACTTTTAAAGATTGTGAAAGGGTGATAAAAGAGATGATATATATAAATATATTATATTTCCAAAACAATAATTATTCCAGGAATATAATATATTTTTTTATGTATCATATTTTAATTAAAACAATCCTTTATAACTTCCATGTTTAGTGTGAACGAATCACAATTTTTTGTGGGGTGATAGTCCACACTCCCTCAAATGATGTTATCGTGCTAATGTAAAAAAGAATATTATTAATGATAGGTGTAAAAAAGCGTTAATTAAGAATTAAGAGACAGTAAATATCAAATATTATATATATAAATGTATTTTACATCATAATGAACACCATGAGAGGACATTAGGAAAAATTTAATAACAATCGTTTCATGAGTTATTAGTTCTTCGTACACAGAAACATTATATTTGTTACCCATTAGATGGTGGTTTATGGAAATGTAGATAGAAATATCAGGAGACAAATATCCTAGTGTGTCTATGAAACTTTTTTTGTTACACAAAAATATAAAAAAGGATATTTTAGTGGTTGTAGAAAAGAAATTAAACTAGATAGATTTAGAAAATACATTACCTTTTAATCGAGTAACATCTTTTGGTTAATAAAAGTAATCCATGGAATGTATTTTTCACAAAGGTAATATTATTGGTATAGAGGTGGGATTATGGGAGTATATTTTTGAATATCGTGGGTGAACATAAGAGGATGGAGAGGTGTGAGGAATGGCTAGATGTGGTGGCCTTTTATAGGGAAGGAAAAGGACTCACTTGGTATTCTTGAAATGAAGTTAGTTGTGCACATGTTATTAAATATAAAAGTTATAAAAATAAAAATAAAAAAAGTAAGGGAAGGTTAATGGAATATATATCACCATCAAATGTGTTTTGGATAAGTGGATAGGTAATTTTGTCCCTTAAACATAGGGTTTTAATCTATTTTAAGCATAATTACACCTTAATCACTATAATTAATTTTTATCCCTTTTGAATAATCATTTAAAAAAAATTTATGTTCATATTATTAGAACAAAAATATTACCTTGAATAAAATATTGTATGTTAGATTTTAAAAATTAAAATCGTAGAAGTGGAAAAATTAGGATTAATAATAATCTTGTAGACAAACAAATTATATGGTTTTTTAGAAATATGATCAAAATATTGTTATCTTTTTTTATTAAATTTTAAATGATAAATTAATTCTACTGAAATAAATTGCATTAATTGATTCATAATTAATTCCCTATGACTTGAAAACCAAATTATAATATAATTTAACATGAATAATTATTTAAACAAAATGCCTCTTTTTAACTAAAACAGAGTATTTTTCACTATTCACTAAAGATGAATTTTCTCAAGAAATTCCCCAAATTCACCCTACACTAAATTTGAAATTATAAACTCAAATATAATTTTTATATTAATAAATTAAATTCACAAAAGTTTCCAAAATAATATTTAAAATTGGTTCCCCATTAAAATGTGTTAAAAATATCTTAATAAAAATAAAATTTTTTGTGAAATATTGGATTTTCTCTTATCTTATGCTTTACAAAACTATTGTACGAATATCAAAAATAATTTATTGAGTGTGTTATAAATTTATTACATTAATATCACCCAATAATTGTAATTTATTTTATCCATTAGGGTAATACAACTTTGTGAGCACAAAAAACATTCTCTATAAAAATATCTTATTAATATTCAATTGGTTTTTATATTCATTTCTAATTTATTTGTAACCAACGATTTATTTTAATAAAACATATATTTAAATAATTTATTTAATACTATTTTTAACTTATAGTTTATATTTTATTATATTAAATAATTATGTTTTAATTACGGATTGTTTATCTGTAAGACTCGATATTGCCGATAGTATATGCCATTGAAGAAGATTTATTATTCATGTAGAGTAAGTGATAGGAATTGTTCTTTTGTGAGAATGATTAAAACTAACTCAGAATTATTTTTATTTCAATATAGATCATTGTTTTATGCATTGAAATATATAGAATCTATTTTAGATATAAAATATATTATAAATATACATATATTATATTATATTACACACTTGTTTTCGCATGTCATACATGATATCGAATACAAGGTTCATACATTAGTTTTTGGGGCAATCCAATTATACCCCCATTATTTAAATTATTTCCTCTCAATTTAGACTCAATATTGGTAACATATTTTTTTATATTTCTAAAATTTAAATCTCACATCGTGAGAATTGTTCATGAGACTTCCACTGGAAAAGAAAGAATGGAAAGTACAGTGGTCAAATATGTAACTAGGTCTCTATGTAGGTGAACATTAGTTGAATTTAGAGATACAAACATAGAGGAAACATTTAATTAATTATAAATATTGAATTAGGTCCTCAATCCAAAAAAGTGAATGGTAAGAGGAAAGTTGAGGGCCTGAAATCCACAAATCTTGGATGATTTAGTAGACCATCTATTCAACAAAAATTATGGTATTTGTACTACATTTTTTAATTGTATTTTTTAATGTTTGGTAATAATTTTACTGAACATGAATATAATGAAATATTATTACATAGTAGGATTAAATTTCATATGGACAATCATAACTAATGATTTTTCTTTGGTCAAATTCAAATTCATTCCTTTACTACTAGGAAATAATTATTAATAATGAATTTTTTTATTACTAATATAATAAAGAAATTCAAGGATAACAATTCCTATAAAAGAGTGAAATGTCTTACTATTTATTTTTAACTATCTCCCAAAATAAATATAGTAAATAGATTATTTTCTAAACATAAATAGTGTCACTACTTGTCCATCAATAATATTTTTTTGTTAAATAGTTTAACTAAAAACATTGAAAATTAATAAGTACATTACCGAGATCGGTGGTTGGCATAAAACCCTTATCATCATTCAGTCCTGGGATCAAGACATGCAGCCCTGCCAAATTTTATTAGTTTTCCCCTATCTTATAGGTTGTCCTTTTCTAAAACCCAATTAATATACATTACAAATAAAAATGTGATGAACATACTTCAAATGAGGTTAATATCTAAATATATTTTAACTAAGGATTTAAATACAACTGCAATACATACATACCTCATCCATTTTATTTCACATAGGTGCTTCCTTGGTCTAGGGTTTACCTATAATATCATTAGTTTGATTTCTAAATCATGATAAATTATATTCAATCTAAAACTCCTTAGGATTAACATAGGTTACTTATTATGTATCCAAATCCTTCATAGTGGGTTGTAAAGGAAAATTGGACTATCATATGCATATCTCCTTGGAGTGTCAAACTTGGGGTGTAGTAAGGCCCATTGTCATGTACCAAGTTACCCCATGTCAAGATTGGAACACATATTCAGAGTTGTTTCACCATGGTACATATCTGGAAGAACCACATACACTTTTAATATCTAGAGAGAGATGTATTTTTAAGAAGAACAATATAACCTATACCTTACCAAAATTATAGGTTTTTCATCTATACTTATTAAAATTAATTCATAGGGATATGTTTTCTAATCTAGGTTCTATTAAATCAATGTCCCAAGAATTTGGAAATTTAGGGAGGACGCATCGTGTACTTAATAGTACCCGTTGTGTACCCGGTTGTCAGGGGTGACCATGTATTGGACATGTGATGGCCGAGTACATGGCTATGTGGGGTGACCTAGAGACCACCTAAAGAGGGGCCCGATAAATCATATGCACGCCGTGTAATTTTAAAATAAACTCTATGTACTTTTATTTATAATTGTTATATCGGACTGGGGTCGTGTCTCATTCACAAAAACCCCTTCTTCTAACGACCTCTCATCTAGGAGAGACCGAGGATCGTGATTCTTCATAGATCCCCTGATCATTCATCTTTTCAACAAATTGATAGTCGTTGATTGCAATGGAATCACCAATATGGGTTCTTACTTTTTCTAGAGCATCATTCCTTGATTTATCTCCTTTTGTGAAATATCCTTTGTTTAATGTCTTAGGCATTTTTTTAGATCTACCGCATTCTACGTCCTTTCAATGGTCGACGATGACTTTTATCGATAAAACAACACTGATGTAGGTGGTTTTTTCCTTTCCATAGCTAATCATTGAATATTATGTATATAATTTTCAGATACACTTGAATGATGTATTCCGGGTTTAGGGATTTTATCCTTCTTAATACTTGTTATACCTTGTATGCCTGAGTAGTGGTTTTATGATTGTGTATAGGGTTATTTTTTCAATATATGGGTTTGTTTCCCAGGTTCGTTTTGATATTGAAATTTTGGTTTTTTTTTCTGATTAGGCTGCTTGTTTTACATGCCTAGTGTTATTAGGATTGTGTTCTTTTATCTGAGGTTGTTATATGCTTCTGGATATTTAGCCAAGTAGTTCTTGAATGCTAGTAGCTAGGTAGTTCTTATGGTTTACTTTGGCTCTTGAACATCATTTTGAAATATTGACTTACACAGGTCTGTGGGAACCTGGTGTTGTAGACCATAGGGGGAATGGGTGTTGAGGGCTTTTACATAGTGTCTATTTACTTTTACGTTGTAATACAATGGGGGGGATGAAAATTATGCTCCCATAAAGTGTATACAGTTCCACGTTGTGAGACCAGATGAGGAATTGGACATTGGGATCTTCCTCAAAATGATTATAGTTACCAATACGAGAACACATGGGGAATTTTCGGTGAGTCAATCCTCAGAGAGTATTTTCTAATGATGAACCAGATGGGTTAGACTTTGAGTACATCTCAGAGGGTTTCTTGTCTTTGATTGGTTGAACCAGCTTGTTTATTCTATGATTAATTCCTAGGGGGTGACTTGTTTTTTTATTATATTTGTACTTGATATAGGAAAATGAATGAAATTGAAACTTTAGGATTGTTTACTTTTGAGTACTTTCTTTTTTACTACTTCATTTTTCTTATTGTCAGCCATATATATTCACTGACGTTTAGTCATAGATCTTTGGGTGGTTTTCTACTGTGATTTTTCTTAAACCCTGTTTGGTTAATGCTTTTGGGCCCAAACTGATTACATTGGTGGAGGTATAGATAGGGGAAAACACCCTTCTACATTAGGTACTAGATTGCTGTGGAACTAGGCAGAATGGGATAAACTGAGTCTTTTGATACTGCTGGAGTTGATTTGTTTTCTTTGTACTCTAGTTTAGTACTTTATTCCTACATTGTGACATGTTTGGATGAATTCCTAGAAATATATATCATGCATCATTTATATATTTGTGCTCCAGTTATTTATTACTTCCAGTCTTCCATTGTTTACTTATTGCATGTTATTACAGCTTCCACTATTGTTATCTATTTATTTCTGCTGCATTACTCTACCAATGAGGGAATATTTTCCCCACTATCACACCCAAGGCCCTCACATCTAGTAGGTAGCCTCTAAAATTTGGAGAAATTCACTTGGGTCCATGTGACCAGCTGGGTATGGGGAACCTATGGGTGGCACCTCGAACAAGAACATTATAAAGTGGTATCAGAGGAATTCTTTTCTTCTTGACTTACTGTTTGGATCCTATATCCAGTTATAGGAAGGAATATGTAGTTGGTAATAAGTTGTTCTCAGGAGTAGCTAAACTATGTATAGGGAAAAGGCAATTTACTTCATATATTGATATTTTTATGGTATTGAAATTTTTACAGTAGATTTGATATCACCATTTGGTGATTCACGTGTTTTGTGATGTTATTATTGATATTATTAAGGTTATATTTCTATTTCAACCCGATGAGATGAGGGTATGAAATCTCAGGCATCCTATAGGCACTTTTTAGGGATCACATGAAATAATTTCTTGTCATTACATTTAGGGTGCATCACTAATTTCATGTTGTTGTGATAGATATTGTGCTATATTTTCATGTTTCCGTGATAGATGCCCTGATTGAATACCTTCTATTTGATACGGCATTTCTAATGATTAATGTTAATTTGAATGATCACCAATCTCTAGTCCTTGAGGTGTTATGGTCCCTCATGGATCAGAATTTGGTTGATCATTTCATTGTTATTCCTTTTATTTGACATATATCAGATTCCAAGCATTGATTCACGGGTATTATGGGCCCCCATGGATCAAAATATGAAGCTTTAATGTTTATTTCAGTGTTTTATGTGTTCCAGAGTAGTTTCGGAGGCTTACTATCTTAAAAAACCCAGAATACACAGTGTGAATTGCAGAATACACACCTTTTATTATTCTGCTAGGAACGGAACTATTTTTATTAAGTACACATCATGTACTGTATGTACACGCCGTGTAGTCTCTAACCATGTCACTAGCTATATGGGATGAAACATGGGATTGGTAAAACCATGGTGGAACATTCTGTATATTGGACATCCTTGTTGTTTGAATAGACCATGTGTCCATCCATGTGACCAATGACACAGGTGGATTATGGGTAGTTTGTACATATTTTGTCTGGCACAAACACGCCGTTTAGAGTCATCCTTGTAACTGGATGTGTCACTAACAACATGGTTTGATGATGTTCTTTTTACTACATGTTATGTTTGGAACAAAAATGCCATGTAGCGTTGACCTTAGAGAACTGTGCGGTATAGTTTTGAAGAAGAACTCTAGAAGGGGGAAATGATTCAAGTACACACTATGTCTTGGGAGAAAATATTTTTTGTATGGGATGTTAAATGACTGGGTTTGTTATAAGTACACGCCCATGTGAAGGCTTAAATGAACACGTTGTGTAAGTGTCATACACAACATATATATCAATTTTTTAAAAAAATGTATTACTACATTCTCCCCTTCCTTTCTTGAACTTATAAGTTTCAGCCCTTGATAATCTTGAAATAAGGTATGCGCTTGACCTTTTATAGTCATGTCATCGCGACATCCTCCAGTTGTACTCAAGATTTAGGACAACGAGCAGACACCAAACATGGTAGATCTCGGACTACCATATGTTCCTCCATTAGTGCATGTCTTGGCACTGATCATTATCCTAGAGATAGGTGTCGATGCACAATTCTGAGAGGCTTTCATGAGGTTTATGAAGACCGCTGGGGGAGCATCGTATCCTAAACCGTCTATGGCAGAGTTAATCTAGGTCTTTCAAGATCATCATCCTCCCACTTTCTCAAGAGATGGAGGACCTCAGGCTGCTGATTCATTATTGGATGCCAAGCTATCTATCTTCGAGCATCTGGAGATGCCTCCAGAGAGGAGGGTGAATCTTGCTACGTATGTTCTTTGGGACACCGCCAAGAGATGGTGGGAGGTGATATCATAGGTGGGATGCCAGAAGGTTATGGAATGGGATGAATTATACCATGCCTTCTATGATTACATATACCCATAGACATTGAGTGACGATCGAGCCTGAGAATTCATTAGTTTAGAGAAGGGTAATCTTTTAGTTATGGAGTATTCTTCTCACACCACAGAGCTACAACACTTCAAATCCATCCTTGGATGTTATTATTTATTCCTAGTGAGGATGTTTGGGGATGGTCTTAGTCATGAAATTTGATATTATGTGAACATATTCACGTTGAATCTCATCACCTCTATAGTAAACAAAGCGTTGATCATAGAGTGTAATCTGAGGGACTCTAGAGTTGTGACCTAGGGAGCCTCAGCATCCAGGGTTGGCACCCCTACTACTGATAGTAGAAAGTGCCACGGGGATTCTATGCATGGGGATATGAGGAAGTGGGATACATATTCTGGTAGCCATGTGGTGTGCTACCAGTGCAAGATGTGTGGGAATACAATGCCACATTTCCCTAGGGAGCCATTGGAGTGCCGATTGTACGATAAGATGGGTTATCTTCAATGGTTATATCATTTTTTCTCACCAGAAGCTGGTCGTAGAGGTTCTATTTCGACTCCTCCTAATGGAGTAGGGCCACCATTTACTCATCCATCTAGTAACTGTAGTTCTTCCGGCCATTCAGGATGAGGTGGAGGTAGCAGTCATGGTAGATAGTCATCAAGCATTCGGTAAAAACATGTTGGATTAGTTCATGGTGGTCAGGCATGGTCACAGGACTACGGTACTAGCCAAACATTTCCATTTGAGAAGATGAAGCAGGAGTAGGATCCCAAACCCTCTATAGTTCTGCGTACGATTCTAGTTCCCTTAGTTCTAGCTTCTAGACATTTCATTACAGTGGCTTCACATAGTTTCATATTTGTTGCTATTTTGGAGAGCCTTGGGATCTATATCATTTCTTAAGCTATTGTATTGATATTAGATACTTTGTTGGGGACATGGACGACTACTGTACGTCGGTGCAAGGAGTGACCTCTTGAGGTTGGTGTGTGTCACTTCTTCTGGGACCTCTATGTCCTAGAGATGACAAGATATGATTTCATTCATGAAATGCTATGGTAAGTTCCCTTCCTTGTAGATTTCGATTTCTATCTTTTTGGGGTGTGTTTCACGTCACCATATGGTGGTTTCGTTCTACATAAGGTAGAATGGTATGTCTAGGTGAGGAGAGAGAGACCCGAAAATAATTGGTTGGGAGGAGTTAGAACCCATATTTCTAGTCTATATCCCGATCACCAGGGCACTTCACAGTTGAACATTCCTCCATTGGTGGATTGTTTCAGGGATTCCTTTCCAATGGAATTTTCCAATTTTATTCTACAGTGAGTTGTGGAATTTTATTTTGATCAGGTTCCAGGAGCGGCACTTGTGTCGATTCCTCCCTATAGGATGACTACACCAGAGTCACAAGATCTCAATAAGTAGTTGGAGTAGTTTCATGCAAAAGGTTTCAATTAATCTAGTATATCTCCTTGGGGTTCTCCCATCCTGTTTGTGAAGACAGTGGATGGTACCCATTTTTTGGATTATTGGAAGCTGAACCAGCTGACGGTCAAGAACTGATATCCCTTGCTGAGGACTGATGATCTCTTTAATCAGCTTCAACGAGCCCTGGGGTTCTCAAATATTTACATGAGATCTGGTTATCATCATTTTCATGTTAGGCCATGTGATATACCTCTTATAGCCTTTCAGAGAAGGTATGGTCTATATTAATATGTAGTTATGTCGTTCAGTCTCATGAATGCGCCTGCAGTTTTCAGGGCGCTGATGAACTGACTGTTCCATCCATACATGGATTCATTCGTGGTAGTTTCTTTGTATGATGTCTTTTTTGTACGATTACACTCCACACAACCATTCCAGATAACATGAGATCGTTTTGTGTACACTAATAGAACATTAGTTATATGCTAATATCTCAAAATTCCACTTTTGGATGGACCAAAATCACTTCATGGGTCATGTTATCATAGAGATAGAAGTATCATTAGACCCAATGATTTTGAGAGTAGTAGTTTCCTGGGAGAATCTGAAGAACGTCTTTGAGTTATGGGGTTTTCAAGGGCCGGTTGGTCTCTATAGACATTATATACAGGACTTTTCACGCATAGCAGTGCCAGTGATGGGCTTAACTAAGAAGGGTGCGATGTACTTCTGGTCATAATCTTGAGAGTCGTCCTTTTATAAGATGAAAGGGAGGTAGACTTCATCATTGATACTAGTATTTCTATATCTAGAAAATAGCTAAACTGTATACAGTGAGGCATCAGGTATCGGGTAGGGAGAAGTTATTATATAGGGGAAATAGTTGTTGTATACGAGTCTCGACAGTTGTGGCCACATGAGAGGAATTACCTGACACACAATCTCGAGATGGGTGCAGTTATTCATGATTTATGTTGTTGGATACATTACCTATTTGGAATGTATTTTATAGTTTTCACCAACCAAAAAATTCTGATTTATATATTCACTCAGTGTGATCGAAATCTGAGACAATGATGGTTGGTCGATTACCATCAGTACTATGATTTTGAGATTGCCTATACACATGGGAAAGGCAATGCAGTAGCTGATGCATTGACTAGGAGGACTCATATACATGTAGTTCAGGTGGTCATTAGTGATTGGAAGCTTATGGATCTATTCTCTTAGATGCATTTAGAGGTGCACGACAAACAAGGGGTAGAGTTTTCTTACTTCTGTATTTGTTACCTCTACTCTTCTTGATTGAGTGAGAATGAGGGAGCGATCAGATTTTGATGGCCTAACTCTTTTTAATAGTGTGTTATGATAGGACCCTATTATTGGATTCACCATAGGCATGGATGAGATATTACATGTTCATGGATGCATATGGGTGTCAGCAGACATACGTGATGAGATGACGTGGGACTTTCATTCCTCGGTTTTCACAGTTAACCCTCGTTTCACCAAGATGTATAGAGATCTACATAGTCAGTATTGGTGTCGAGGTATGAAGAGAGATGATGCTGCTTTGGTGAGAAGGTGTTCCACCTATCAAGTGGTGAACGCAGAGCATCAGTAACCAATAGATATTTTTTATTAGTTACCCATTCCCATGTGGAAGTGGAATGATGTCGTGATGGACATCGAGATAGGGCTGGCGAGGTCACCTTGATGGAACAATGCAGTATGGGTTTTCATTGATGGAATCACAAATGTTTCACACATCATGTCGTTAAAGGAACCTTCAGTGTTGATTAGATGGGAAATTTTTATATTCATGAGATTGTACATTTACATGGGGTCCCACACTCCATTGTTTTAGATAGGGACGTCCGTTTTATTTTTCGAGTCTGGCAGGGACTAGAGTGGTATTTGGGTACACAGGTACTTCTAATTATAGCTTACCATCCCTAAAAATATTGATAGTTAGAGTGTACAATACAAGTGTTTTAGGACATGTTTCAAGCATGTGTCCTAGTTCTTTGCGGTTTATCAGATAAACGCATAACTCTTATGTTGTTATCCAACAATAACAGTTTTCAAGAAACTATTCAGATGAAACCTTATAAGTCTTCGTACGGTAGGCCAGGCAGATCACCGCTATATTGGCTCGAGACATGATAAAAAGTTATGTTGGACATATTCTTATCATAAAGACCATGGAACAGATATAGTTGATTCAGAAGAGGATGGTCATTGCATAGTCACAGATGATGTATTATGCCAATAGAAGGAGATGTCCGAAAGAGTTCGATGTCAGATACCAGGTTTTCTTACGTGTGTAAAGACACCAAATTTCCATGTAATTGTTTTTAAAAAGATAGAAATTTTTTGAGTCCATGAAATCTGACGACGCAGGATTTTGAGGCCCGAAGTGCCCGGAATGATCCGTCGATGTTTTGTTAAGAATAAGTTAACGCGTGTAAGCAGTTTTCCAGGAAAAATGGAACAACTCTTAAAAAGTTACCTAGATCAGAAATATAAGAGCATTGTTGCACTTAGGATGGTGGTTTACCTTAGTCACAACTTATGATTAGTCGGTGTGGGCCGCCTATGAGAAAACCAAAAAATGGCATAATCTTAAATTAAATAATTAAATAAATTATTTTATTTTTCAAATGCTTATAACTCACAAACAATAACTCGGATTGAAAATCTGAGACCACCACTGAACTAGTGAGGGATTTACTTCTATAAGAAGATACTAACTTTGGCCGGTGTGGGAAACTAGATAATGTTATTTTTTGGATGAAAATAAAATAATTAAGTGTAAATTATTTAATTGTATAATTTATATCTTCAAAATGGTAAATCAGATTGAAAATCAAGTGTACCGTTGGGTTTTTTGGGGTCTATTTCACCTAGGCAGAGCCTATCCTTGACCGAAGTGGGTTGAGGGTGACTAATAATAATTTTATGATATTTTTTTTGGGTACATTCAGTAAACACATGAGTAGCATTTTTTAACATTTGAACTGGTGCTTGGAATTGAAATCTAAGGGCAACGTTGAACTCGCAGCACTAGTTTCCCCTTAAGGAGACATTCACCTCGACCATAGTGGGTTGATAGTGAAAGATAGATTTTGGATTTTTCATGAATAAAAATAATGTTCTGTATCTTTATTTTAATTTTGTTTGTTAATACATCCATGTCATGGTTAAGAGTGGGGACCACCAGACCTTAACCTCAATGAGAGGTTATTGTGGTTGGAACCACCTGGCCCCTATTAATGGGGGGAGAGGAAACCTCTCAACCCCCCTGTTTAATGTGGAGGAGCCTCTTGAACTGCCTCAAAATTATTTATTCCAATGCACCTCATATATTGTTCCATTTATTTAATTGGCTTTCCCCCTTATTACATTAACTAACAGCGTCGTTGGAATTTAGGAAGGCTCCTAATAAATGAACCACCATAAATTCCAACGATCTTTACATACCTCTCCCCTCTCATATATATATATGGAGCTGGGGAGGAGGATTTGGGATGGCTTCACCAAGAAAGGAAGCGCTGGTAAAGAGGAGCAACTCCCAATACTTGGAGGATTATTCTCTCCAATGAAGAACATGTTCTTCCACAAAAAAGGCACTACCGATAAAGAACCCTGACTCCCTTCGACCTTCTTCCTTGGGACATCCTCCGACGTAGGAGGAGATTGCCTACAATGAACTGATGTCCTCCTTCTCACGCCAACGTCAACAAAAAATGAAAAAGGTAGGTATTTTAATTAAGTATGATATTATTCCCTTGATTCTTTCCTTCCAAAACAAAGAACACAGACCATCTTATTATCAAGTTGATCCACTTATGTATTTCCTTGCTGGTGGGGAATATATTGTTAATAAAGGATTATCAGAATTGATGTTTTTAATATATCTTATATTGTCGTTGTTTTTATGTTCTTGATGAACCGCTAGATACCACCCTAAAAGCGAAGTGTGTTGGCCAAACTAACTTGGATCGACCCCCTGCAGAGTTCTTCTTTGTGATGTTCTTCAGCATGGCGACGAGGTGAAGAGATGAAGAAGTTGGAAAAATCTACCTATTCCACCCCTATGACGCTCTGGTTCCCTGGCAGAATCGATTTCGTCGTCCTAGGCTGAACCGCGGTGCCCTCCAGCTTTCGAACCGCCTCAGTCGCGCAACCCTTCGGCCACACCCCCATCTATAATTATCATATTTACACATCAATTATATAACATATCTAGAATAAAAACATGTCCATAATTATCATATTTACACATCAATTATACACTTAAAATCATTAATTAAATATGGTTACAAAAAATGAATTAATGTTACAATCATTGAGATGGTAGGTTGTATGTATGAATGAGTAACATTTCCATTTTTCAACAGTAGTTATGGAAAGAAGGTATGTAACAAAATTTCATTTGAGGATGATAATTATATATTAAATACCATATTATTTAATTATAAATAATTATATAACGAAATTAGGGATGTAAAATGAATCACATCATGTCGAGGAGGTGGTATTCCACCTATCCACGAACAACGATATTTATCTTAATGATTATGAAAGGGTAATAATAGAGATGATATATATATATTATATCAATAATTATATTTATTTCATTAATATTATATTTGTGATTTTTATTCCTCGTATTTGTAAATAAACCATCATTTATGTGTTCCATGTTTAGTGCGAATGAATCACAATGCATTGAGGGGATATCAGTCCACACTTCCTCAAATGATGTTATCGTATCAATGTAAAATGGAAAGTATTAATGTTAAGTGTAATTAAAGGCTTAAATAAGTATTAAGAAAAAATAAATATCATTTATAATATATATAAATAGTGTGTCAATCATAATGGAAACCATGACTGACGGTTTGGAATGATTTAACAATCATCATTTCAGGAGGTAGTAGTTGTCATTAAAGTAAAACATTCTGTTCATTACCCACATAATAATGGTGTTTGTATTTTTAGGTAGAAATATCAGAATAAAACACCATATTATATTTAGGATATTTTTTTTCTTACACAATAATAGAATAAGGAGATTTGATGGGTTGGAGAATTGAAATAAAACTAGAGAGATTGAGAAAATGCATTACCTTTTAATCAAGTAACTTTTTTGGTTTAACCAAAAGGAATACAAGGATGATATTATGACCAAATAAATGATTACATTTCTAGGTATGGGATTATTGGAGACTATTTTTGTAGATATTATCTGATAATAAGTGGATGGAGATGTGTGAGGAATGGGTAGAGGTGGTGGCCTTTTATTGGGACGAAAAAGGAATCACTTGTTATTCTCGAAAAGAAGTTAGGTGTGCATAAGTTATTCCCTAAAAAAATACATAACACACCACCCTAACTCATTAATGTAACGTTAATGGCTTAAATATGGATAGATAATGAGTTTAAACAAGTGGATAGGTCAATTTGGCCCCTAAACATAGTGGTCATTCAAAAAATTAACTAAATTATTAAAAGATATGGTTTATAAAAATAATTTTTTGAAAAAATTATGGGCTTCACCGGGAAAAAATACATTGTGAAAATATTATTATTTAATATACTATGATATTTCCTAATAGTTATATTTGTTTTCGTTCATAAAATTTATTATCTTATTAAAAGATATGGTTTATAAAAATAATTTTCTTTTCATAGGTTACCAATTAATGTGAAATTAATTTTTAAACCAATTGAGTATAATAGAAATATTTTTATTCTACAAATGGTTTTTTGTCATAATAAATTAAACTAATTGAAATTATTGCTTGATATTTCTTAAATATATAAGTTATTTGTTCTGAAATTTTTTTATTTATCCAATTGATTATAGAGAAATATTTTGAGAACAAATCAAATTTCACACATAAAATAAAATTATTTTAATGGAAAAATATACTAACTGAAAATTAATTTTTTATTTCTAAACCACTTTTGAGGAGATGTGGGAACCCGAACCAAATTCCCAAAGACCAGATACATCAAAAGGATCGAAAATCCTACATCAACCCAAATTAAAAATTCAAACATAGAAAATTCAAATCACCTCTACCCATCCGCCTACAGAAACCAAAAAGACCTCATAACACCATCACTACAACCCATATAATATTATTTAAGTCACATCAATAAGGACTTTACTGGTGAACTCCGAAGAGACTGAAAGAGAACTTCCCTCTGAATTGAAACTTTTGAATCCATTGTTGTCGACCAACACATCTAAAACCCCACACCAATGACATGCATTTATATCGAAGAACCACCATAACCTAGATCTAAGCCAACGAAGGATACACCTCTTGTGACATCGTCGACCGATCGGAAAGTATATCCCATTTCTTCCTTGAAAACACCACGACTGACTGACTGGGTGAGCCATGGAGGAACATGAAGCCAGAGCATTATTTGAAGCATCCATGGTCACGTAAAGAGTTACTATCCTTTACTAGAACACCAAAACTAATGTTGAATCTAGCACCAAGCTAAAAGAGGACCTATAACTCATCCCGCAAATTCCAAACCGCATTGAGAAAACAATCGCACTGTCCAGAATGATGTCAGAAACATAGTGATAGGTAGGTAAGAGTTGAGGAATAGATAAAGAGGGCTTCAACAGGGATCCATAATCCAAGGAATCGAAAAAAAGAGACTAAGGGGAAAAAAAGATAAAAAAATAAAACAACCAAGAGAGAGCGGGGAGGTAAATGGAATAAGATGGGTAATGGGGGAGACAAGGCCGAAACGAACATGCCTCCCCCACCGAAGCACCGCCGAAAACCCTGGTTCGAGAATTGTGTCACCTCCCTTTTAATGGGAAAATATACATTTGTCACAAATACCCCTTATAGAATTTCATAAATCACTTATGGGTCATTATGTTGTTAAAATGGAAAATGTATATTTATAATATATTTAAATTTTACCCACAAATTTGATTGTGTTAGAAAATTAGGAAAATTTCACCAGTGGAAAATTTTGGCACTCTGATTCAAAAAATAATATTAATATTTTCTAAATAATTCTCTAAATATGTGTATTTTTAATTTAAAAATAAAATCCTCCATTTACATAGAGATGATGGGTTGTTTTCAAAATGAAAGTTATCAAACCATAAATATTATTTTATCTTACATCATAAAAATTTTATGATAATTTATATTTAATTAAAATAATTTAGTGATAATATTTTGTACAAATTTTATTTATCTCAAAAATCCATTAATTTATGAAAATAACTACTTTAATTAAATTTGAATTTTACACGACAACATAATTTTTTTTATTGTATGAAAAATAAATTAATTTATAATGTAACAACAATGGGATGGAAATATATCCATAATAATTTATAAAATAATTTAAATACACATATTATTAGGGACTTGATACATATACGATTAATAGACAAGAAAATTCCCTAAGAGTAAGGTGTGTGGTGATGAGATAATGGTACCACTTTTTTATCACCCTCTCTAGTTCCCACATTGGTTATTAGAACATGTGGTTTCTCCACAACACATTGACGAGGTGCATTGTCTAGTTCACATATCTTTGTCTTGATGATCTAAGATGTTCACTGACTACTCCTCATATAAAAATTCATTCTATAATGGAACGATATGTGGATTGAGTTCATGTTGTGGGTTTTTTTATGAAAATTACCATGATGTAAGAATTGAATATATCATGTACATGAGATAGTTTATGTGGGAGTGCATGTTAGTAGGCCACCACTCTGTTGTGATCAAGGATCTCAAAGGTGCCGATGTGTCTTGGGTTATGTTTTCCATTCATACAAAATATCATCACTTTCATCAAATGATATATATATGGAGGAATAGAAAGTATCCAACATCAAACTATATTTATTGTCAACTATTTTCAGCATTGATAATTTATCAACTCTGAGAATCAATTATGTGTTATTTAATGGTATTAAAATTATCCCCCATTTCCTCAACCATTTTAGGACCTAGATGTCTTGGTTACCCACCATCATCCCAACATGGAGGTGTTTTTCACCTCTTCAAATAATTTGAGTCATTGGAGTCCATTTGGATGGATAACTATAAACTATGGTTGAAAGATAACATAAACATACATAGACATCGATCGCAATCACCATTGAACTCAATTGAATATTATTTTAAAATTTCCTCATTTGTTAAGATAGTATGCTCAAAATGGCCATCATTTTGAGGATTATAGTTTTTAATGAAGTTCAACATTATATTTATACCATGTTGGAGACTCCTCCAGAACATGAATGTGAATATCAGATCTCGATCAGATACATTTGATAGTGGGACACCATGAATCTTCACAAATTCCCTGATGTATATTCATGTAAGTTGATATAGTGATAAGTCGATTCAAATCAAAATGAAGTGTATGTATTTTTAGGAAGATCCACCAATACCTAGATATCAATTTTTCTTCTACATGTCTTCTGATGTCTAGTGAAAATGTCCATAGAAATGGTTTTCCATTTCCATTATGTATGTGTAATGGTATAATCATCCCATATAAATTTTTCATTTTCAACTTCACTTGATGACATACAATACATATTGATGTATATTATAGGATATACTTCTTCATATTGTCCGACCAAAAGTGGTCTTAGCTATCTCGATAAATTTTTATCTTCCATGTTGGATTGAAAAGGTTGAGCGATGTGAATTACCCAATATATCATTCTTTTACTCAGGATTTGAAGGTACACATAGTCTTGACCCAAATCAGACAACACCTTATTCATTAACTATGATCTAAAATGATTTTCTTTTATTATAGTTTACACATTCACCTAAATTCAAATGTCATCACTTGAAGATTGTTTTAACCTCTATAAAAGAGGTGATTGAGAAATAATTTTTGAATGTATTGATGATGTTCTTTATTTTATGATCCCCATGTTCATACTTTCAAAATATATAAATATCATATGCCTCTTAGTTCTCATCAAATACAGAACTGTTGGAACCTTTCTCTATATAGGATTTGGCACTTTATTTTCATTCCTCATATGGTAGTGAATTGAGAATTCATAGTTCTTGATTATATCTAACCATATTTTTTTGAATATATTCATCTCAATCTATGTTAATGTATAAACTATGATATTTTAATTCATATATATTTTACCCTTTTCCCCAAATAGATAATTCTACCTGATTTTGGATGTGAAGAACATTGTAGACAACACTAGATCATTCAATGGATAGTTCTATTTATGATATTTCAACTTCCATATTTCATAGACTATCACTTTTTAATTTTTCATTGAAAAAAAATCATAATCACTTCTTTGATGAATATTGGAATAGTAAACAATTTCTACATATTTCGGTACTGTTAGAAAAAGGGTTGTGATATGCCTCTTTTTCCACTCCGTGGAGCTCTCATCACATTCATAATTTTAGGACAAATGACCCCATTTTAATTTAGATTCAAAAGTGATTTGGAAAATCATAATGAATTTCTCACAAATTAGAGATAATACCCACCTAACTTAGGGACTATAGATATCTGTCATAGATGTTGGCCTCTATCATACTCTAATTTATTCTATCTTCAAAATGATCATTCATATCCCATTTATTATGATGATACAGACCAAGAATGATACTTTCTTATACCAAACTTCACATTTTCGATACATGGTATATAGCCAATCAATTCATATGGTCTTTAGTACAGTGATGAGATTCTCCTCATGCACTTCCTTTATTTTAGAGTATATTTAAATATCATCTATAAAGACATATAAAACATTTTGTATGTAATATCTAATGAATCTATTCATCGATTCTATGTTGAATGGTTGATCATTAGTGGGACTGAATTACATTATTATGAACTCATAGTTCCTATTCCTTATACAAAAATTTTCTTTTGGGATATCTTCATTATTCACACTTATGTGATAATATCCTGACCAATGATCCACCTTAGAGAACAATTTTGTTCCACATAGCTGGTAAAACAAGTCATCAATCAACGTATGTGGATACTTGTTCCTCTTCATGATCAGGTTGAGTTGATGATAATAAATTCAAATACACATTGACATTTACAAATTCTTTATGAAGAGGAATGGAGAACCCCGTGATTTAGAACATGGTAATATAAACCCTTCATCCAAATTCCTATTTAGTTGCTTATTCAGCTTCTCATGTTCCACAACAACTATTCTATATAGATTCATGGATAAAGGAAATTCCTTAGATATATGATTTATTGAAAATTCTACCTCTCAGCTAAGTGGAAGAATATAAATGTTTTCCAGGAATACATCATCATATTTCCTTATAGTGGGAATGTCATCCATGATGATATATTTTGTAGATTTAGTAATTCAATTTAGTTATTCATTCACATAGGTTAATAATATCCATTCTTTAGCTATTGTTTCAATAGAAGATTCATCCACATCTTTTCAATTTTACGAAATAGAAGGATTATTAAAAATATATAGAGTGATTTCATTCTCGTGGAAACTTATATTGACTCTATATAAAGAAATCAAATCCATTCCTAGAATCACATAAAATTCCAACAATTGGAGTATGAATTTTTTCACTTAAAAGATGATCTTATAATATTTTATAGCACATGAATTATATATGTTTGATGCAATAATTGCCTCATTTTTCATTTGTTCTGATAGATCTACTTCCATGATTTGTAGAGGTGTTTAATAGTTCTACTATTCTTTTGTGATATGAAATAATGTATTGACCCATAATAAAATTGTACAATTTATATTATTGAATGAATAACTAGAATACCAACAAAAGTTTTTTTTTTAGGATCCACCTTGGTAGTTATGCTATAAAAATATCACTATTGCATCCTTGGAGGTTATAACAACCCTCCGCTTTATTACACACTAAAACAAGATTTATTATATAAAAATTCACTTAAGAAAACTCCAAGGATTGAGATGTCTAGTGTATTTGGATATTAGAAAAATTAGATAATATGATATAACAAAAAACACTACATCTTTATTGAAATTATCTTTTACATGATCACAATATTCCTTCGAGTTTATCATTTCATGGGACAACCTAATGACATGCATAAGAAAATAGTGATCTATAAAGCCCAGTAAAGGAGTAAAAAATGAATATCATGAAGAATATAGTATATGTTAGGTAATAGGAATATAAATGGAGTATAAGAGAAATATGAACATAAAGGAATGATATATCCTGATTATAATAACATAATAATGTGGAAAAACATTTAACATGATATTACCATGAGCCATGGATCATTGCACATGTTGTAGGAGTAAACCATCCTTTTACATGAATTATCATGTATAAACCCTAATTTATTATTAACTAGTATGAGTAAAAGCTCATTTATCTTGAAGTTTTGTGATACTAATATTTACCAAATTCCTTGGAGCGCTATCAGGGCACAACATTCTTAATAATTTCATTTCACGCATAAGTGTGCCAAGTTGATCATACAACATGAATTCAATAAATATAGTCATTTATTCCATGATAAAGGAATTTTTAATTGATTCATGTATCTATATAATAAATAATTAAATACACATAAATGTGGATACCCTTGATAGGGAAATGAGAATCATATTTACTACACAATGACTTGGGCTTGGAAAATCGGGGTGTAATTCCAGCAACGTAATAATGGGACATAACAATTCATAAAAATGGTTGACGATAGATAAAGGGGTATATAATCATATTTACATTGAATGGAAATTAAGGGTTATATGTGTGTGTGTGTGTGTGTGTGTGTTAAAACATATGTAAAGGAATTTAGATTCATAATATAATAGAATTTAATGAATGTAAATGAGGAGAGAGAAATCCCTAAAAGAACTTTGGCATGGTAATGAGTGAACATGGGGTAATTAATGAGAGAAAATCAGGTATATAATAATTAAAACATGAAGAGGGAAGTATAGGGAATGTGATAAATCATACCCCAACATGTTTAATTGAAAAGAAAAGGGTATAACAACTGAAAAAATTTGGACAAAAATGAGAGTGGATGAAATCCGTTGCAAGGACGTCTGATCCAAAGGCTTGAAAGAGGCTTCAGAAAGGCTTCTTGGGAGTGTGGAGTTCCTTGGGAGGATTATTTAGAGATTAGGGAAGAGTTTGGTCTAGCTACAAATGTTTTTAGTGGGTAGAAGTGGAATCATGGTGAATTTATATAGAAAAAGGGATGGAATTCATTATCATTTAGGTTTTGGACACTTCACATTAAACTAATCAAAACCACAAACAATTTCATGGTTTTATCACATGTTTTTTTACAAAAGTGGAATCAACCAAAGTATTTTATAAGGTAAATTTACGACTATGTTAAAATATTAGGCTTGTTTGTGTGGAGATGAGTCACACTCTCAAGGAAATCATTTAAAAATGTAAAAAAAATTAAGTCCGGGAGGGTCCAATAAGGATTTACAAATTAAATAAAACCAATATAAAATCACATTATTTAAAATTTGAACCATATATTAGATGAACAACCTTTTTATAGTATTTTATTATATCACTATTGGGTCATTATGATGTCATGAAAAACATTATATATTAATACAGTATTTAATTTTTACACAAAAATTTGATTGTCTCCGAAAATTATAAAACATTCACCATTGGATAATTTACAAATCCTTATTCCAAAGATAATATTAATTTCATTAAAATAATTGTATAAATATGGGTTTTTTAATTTTAAAATAAAGACATATATTTATAGAAAAATCGGGTGTTTTTTAAAAAATAGATTTGAAACCTTAATAAAAATTAAAAATATATTCATAAAAATTTTACAATATTTTATATAAAATAAAAATAAATATAGTATTATTAGTTAATTCAAAATTCTATTAATTCCCCATAATATATATCTTCATTTAATATTAAATAAAAATAAAATTTGTGCATAAATTAACATTTACAAAGTAAACTTAATTAAATGAATTTATATTCATTATTCTATAAAAATTTAATGGCCATATTCATAGGGCTAGTTTCTTGAAACAAAACCCCTTATAACACCCACATAGGACAATAGGGTAAGGTTTTTAATGGTGACAGACTCATGGGGAGGCTCAGATAACATCTCTCATTTGGTAATATCTATTAATTTCCACTACTTTCATAGGCGGTTCCATTAATGACTAACTAGGGGAATCTCAGCTAGGGAATGGTCAAGAGTGAAGCCATGTGACACTACCTATTTTATAAGATCTAGAAAATGGTCTTCGTATGCAGAAATTCTACCGGATAAGGACATCACATTTTTTGTCTAAGTAAATTGGATTTTTTTAAATCCCAATAGTTATACTCATCATGTGATCACATTTCAATGGCTATATTAGCAATGGTAACCTTTATTAATGGTATATTAAAATAAAAAACATAAATCCAAGGAAGTGAGTTTGTATTATATATCTATTTTACATAGTAATAAATTTAATAAAATCAGGAGAAATTTTCATTAATAAAAGTTTGGGTCATTATAGCGTTTGTTGGTTGTCTCCAAAAACCCTTGGCTCAATGATTTTTCTTCAAAGTGACTTGGTTCCTTACAGTTAAAGTAATGAACATGGAACTGATGGATTACTAAAGCATTCCATTCCTCTATTGCATTAGTGGTTTGCTCTAGTTTGTAATCATTATCTTGGTTATCTTCCTTCTGGAACCTAAATCATTTCATCTTCCCTCTTAGGAAGTTTCTAGGGTTCGGTTTTTAAAGGATTTGACATGTGGGTTGTTAAAATTTCATGGGATGGTTAGATTTCTCCAATAGACTGCCAGAATTAAACTCTAATTTATTATTCTTATCCTCATGATACCACTATGATTCGTTGATCTCATTATAAAATTTTAGGGAACAACATATAATTTCTTCATTTCAATCAATGACAAAAATTCCATTCGATTTTCATAGATTAGATTTTATCCCACAAAAGAATCGATCAAGCTCGTTATCAGGGGAATCAAAAAATACGAAGACATAACATGAATGTCTTTTGTTTCTTTCCTTATATACCTAGATATATTCTTCATCATTTCACCTATGAGAAATATAATCCCTTTCCATTATAATTTGATTATTATGAGGAAAATATTTATTGAAAAACATTTTCTAGAATTACTTCCACCAAATTACATCGATATCTTGATTAGGCATCATATTAAAGATCAATATCCACAACTAATCAGTTTCTCCCTCCATGTGATTAAAAAATACCAGAACCATATTTTTCATTGAAAATTGAATAATGGATAAGATATTCCCAATTTAGTAGATCCACTATTACATGATTAAGGGATCAGATGATATAGTGAATTTCATAGTCATTTGGATGCCTAAAACTCTCAATCAGATATTGTTCACTGTCAGGGGGATTTGGATGCTCCTCCTAATCCATGTTTCTTTTAAAAACTATGAGTTAGATGAGGGAGAGTTTTTATAATGTTAGAAATTTCTGCTGTAATCATGTTGGACATCTCAATTGGGAAGTCATCACACTGCCTATCAAATTTGATTATTATCTGATTCCACCTTTTTTTAACAATTGGATTGAATAAATGGAAAATTAGGGATGATTATTTTGAAATAATTAAACACATATTATGAAAATTCATTTACATTAAATGGGAAAATTATAACATAAATTCATTTCCTAAAATTATTATTTTATAGGATTTAATATATGTTCTCAATGATCTATTTCATAATATATATATTTTTTTAGGAATTTTACTATAGTAATGGTTTTTTATAATAATGTGATCTTACAAAATAATATTCAATATGAATGTTAAAGATGGTGCACATTAAGTCATGTTAGATTTTATCAGATGACAATGAGTCAGGCCTGGAACACCTTATAGTAGTTGTAACACCTTGGTACATCAGTGCCAAAAACATTTTCAATTATAGTATCAAGATAATGATGTCATTACTTGGTAAACCACTTACACTATATTTATGAAAATTGTTGGAAGTTTTCTTACACTGAATCTTGTCCGTAAATCATTCTCTATATTTTTTTAATATGAATCCCAAAAATCATAAAACTTTTTATTTTATACCAAATATAATAATTCTTTACTTAATTATACATAAATTCTTGATTATTTCCATAGATTACAAAAAAAACGTGTAATATTGAGAAGTATAATTTATTTTGGTATTAGGTAAATTACATAATAATTTAAAATAGGAATACATCATCATTATTGAGAACATCCTTATCATTCTCACACTTAGAACTATAGTGGATAACCTGGGGACATAAATAATAAAGGGGTGATCTATAAACTTAGTAATGAGATAAAAATATTATAATATGAATAAATTAATACGTTTTAAGAAATAAGAATAAATTAGTGAAAATAATAAACATTAATAATGAGGAATTATTTATCATGGTAATCATAAAGGCAATATTGAAAATGTGGCAACATCATAGATAAATGAATTATAATCATATTCCAAGGATAGAATTCAAGATATCATAATAGAAATATTACCATAAATTAATAAGGTTCACTACTTATCATAAAATTATATATCTTGATACTAAAAATAACCCACTGCATTTGAGAACTATATAATTCTAGGCACACCCATCACCTTCCTTTCATTTTCATTCTTAAGTGTTATACATAGATCATTCAACATTGATTAATTCATCATCATTTTTTATTCCATGACACATTATTGTGGAATAAATACGTGTAAGACTCAAATAAAATAATTATAGGTTTATAGTCACAAATATCCTTAATAGGAAATGTGTATGTTATTCAGTACACAATTATTTTTTCATGGAAAATTGCAGTAAAATTTTATTCAACATAACGATGAAACATAACAATTTATAAAATGGGTTAATGATAATGATAGGGGTTTCTAGAAATGATTACATAAATTTTTTAGAAATAGGGACATGTAAGTCAATATCCTAGCATTATGAATTAGAAATAGAATGGATTAGATTACAAAGAAACATTAATAACGAAGAAAATATGAGGGTCCTTTACTAAATTTACGCATGGTAACAGATGTACATAAAGGTTCTTATTAGAGATTAATGAGAGTGAAAGGGTTATATAAAAACTTATAAATAAAAATTATAGTAAGGTTTTGTAGGAAAACATACCCTAGAATGAAAAAACTAAAACTATGAATAATAACATAATAGAGGTGCTCAAATAGAAATGAGAAGAGAGAGATCTCTTACATCAGTGTGTGACTCCAAAAACATGGGAGGCTCTCCATAAGAACAAGGGGATCCTTGGTAGAACTCTATAGATGAAAGGTAAAACTATCCCCATGATCTATGTTTTTTTAGTGATGATAAATGGGAGATTTGTTGGTTTTATAATTGAAATTAGTGGGGATTTTTTTCATTTCTCAACCAAAGATTTTGGAGTCAATAAAATAAAATAACAAATCCCGCAATAAATTGACCAGTTTTATACCCTTGGTTTCTATCAATTAGAATAGTATTTAATTATTTTTTGAGTCTAATTCCTATCATAATAAAACAATACACTTTCTTATGTGAATGTGACTCACACTCTAAAAAAAGATTTCAAATCCTTAAAATATATTAATGGATTCAAAGGATTCAGATTGGCTTCAAAAAATTAATAAAATAGATATAAAATCACATTATAATAAAGGTACCAAATATATTTTATCTAAGATACCATTTATAATATTTATCAAATCACTTTTGGTTCATTATTATGTCGTAATACACAATGTGTATTTATACAGTTTTTAATTCTCACGAAAATATACGATTATCTCAGAAAATTTTGAAAAATTAACCTTTAGATAATGTAAATAATTTTATTGAAAAATATGTTTTTTTCATCTAAATAATTCTTAAATAAGTTTATTTTCTGTTTTAAAAATATTAATCTACATTTTTTGAGAAATTATAGGATTTTAGAAAAAAAATTAAAATCATTATAAAATTACATTTGACTTCAATAAAAATACATTGTCATTTATATATAATAAAAATTATTTAATAATAATATTTTATAAAAATATTAATGATTTCAAAAATTCATTAATTTATAAAAATTTATTCATTAATTTAATTTCAATATTACCAAAAAATGTAATTTTTTCTCTATGGTATAAAAATTAAAATGATTCTTAATTTAACAAAAATGAGATTATAATAAATTCATTATTCATTAAAATATAATAATTATACTTATATTTTGAGGGTCTCGATACATACCCCTTTAAAAACCATGTAAATACCCTAATAGTAAGTTTTGTGGTAGTGGTATTTTCAGGGGGTGGATCCACAAAAATGGTTTGGGCCATGATCTCAATGAGCACGAACTTCTCCCATAAGTAATTTTTCTCATGCTTATGGTGTTGGATCTCCACTTGGCCTTGGTAAATGGTCAATCCTGGTGATACTATCTCCTTAAGAATCATTGATAAATTAGATATATAGCGAAGTACCATAAGGGTTGAGGCCATCACTTCCATTTTTGTGTCAAATTTATTTGTTAAAACCCTTTATTTATTCTAATCAATTGATCACTTTTCCAAGACTAAATTATTTTGGTCATGATACTTAATGATGTTTTAAATTAGATAAGTTAATACCAAATTATTTCATGTGTTTTCTATAACTATATTAGATAATAATTCATTAAATTAAATCATGTGGGAATTTTATTTATAATAGTTTGAGTCATTGAAATTGGATCCACCTAACATGGGAATTTGTTTTTGGAATTTCCATTTAAATTGTTTTCAATAATGAAAAAATTCCACCATTATAAAAATGCACTCACTCCAACAACATATTCACACATCTCAATACCATAAGATCACCAAAATTATTTTCTTCTAATATCCCACCACCCATCCCATCATCCTAGTTTCCTCCCATTGAGATGAAATCCAAAAAAAATTCTCTTTTGAGGAAACCAAAATAAGTACCTTAAATAAGTGGTTACATCCTTACTCAAGATGTTTTGCTTCATTTTCATTCTCAACCACCCCAAATTTTCATTTTTCATGATTAGATAATAAAATTAGTATGATAAAAATATAATGATATGTATTTATATTAAATGTTCTACCTACACATATGCATACATCCATATAATGGGTAACGAACATATCGTTCACATGTATGGCAGACTACTACCTCAAGAAAGAATGATTGTTCGTTCCTCATTTTGAACTTATCATAATAGGAATTATGATGATTTTTTAAATATGAAATATATGATATTTATAATTTATTTATGATTCTATAATTTATTATATAGCACACACATTCATACATTCCATTGTGTGTAAATAATATTACATCGTTTGCGGATGTTTGGTCTACCGCCTCCTCAAAGTGATGTGATTCATTCACACAATATATGGAACAAATAAATTATGGTTTTATTAAAAATACATGAAATATATTATATAAATTTGATAATACAATTATTAATAACATATAAATATATTTAATTTACTTTTTATTCTTTTCAATACAAAAAAGGATGAATTTAGCGTGAATGTGTACATATGACCTATCTTCTCAATGAATGGTGAAATTCATTTCCAATACCATTAAATTATTTATTATTATAAAGACAAATATATTAATTATATATGATATTTAAAGCATGGTTTACATTCTTTATAAGATGAAATATTGATAGTATTAATATGTTAGAAGTAAAATCATACTCAAGAAACTAGGAAATGAACACCAAGAATACTGAAAATAATGATAAATTAATAACAAATGTTTAAAAATATGATAATAAGATCATATATGATATCATAAATACTAATATAGTCATAAAATATGTTTTTGGCTTTAATAAAACCATTAAATTGTAATTTAAATGATGTTCAACAAAAAGTAAATGTTTGGTAAGGGGTTCTTGTCTCACATTTCTTTCTATGAGGAAAACAAAATGTTCACCACATAATTATTATGTGTAGTGTATATATTTCTCATTTTGACATATTATATCATGAATTACATTAAATTCATTTCATTTAATGTTTCATTTTAATTTTTCTATTTCACGGGCAGTATGATTCAAAAGTTTCTAAGTAGTAAGGTATTGCGTTTCAATTTCCATTCATTGAGACAATCATTATTTTCATGCGCCTAATTTATTTTATATAGTGTACATATTTTCTAGTTGAAAATTAATATCATTAATCATTAATTATTCATGATATTTTGATTTTCAATTTAAATTATTTCATCTATGTGTATTTGAATTATTCATTACAAAGTGGTAATAATTTTGTAACCCAATTTCTTTTCTCGGGGTTATATTACTTCCTCATTATCGCAAACACTATAAGATTGGGTGTGCAATCAATTTTTTACTATATATTTGTGTATTTAAATATTTTATATGGATTTATATTTCACACATATAGTATATTTATTTATTGATTCACACATCAAATATATGGTCTTTCCAAGGGTTTACTTCAAAATCTCATTTCGTTTGGGATTGTGTACACTTGATTTTCCATCAGTGGAAATTATGGTATAATTATTCTATAATTAAATTCATTTTATTCTATTATGGTTATTAATTAACGTTTCAAAGTAATAATACCATATTTTTCAACTCATTGGTGATAATTGTTTTTAGAAAAAAAATTATGAAAACCCGACTCCATCTATCTCATGAGTCGATGAAACTATTTTCTTCTAAAAATATGTTTAATAAAAATATTTCCAAAAATGGTTTAAACCTATACATAATGATTTATTAAAGAAATCATTAAACATTTTTTATCTTAATTTTTTTAATGGAATCTTTTTGTATCCTTCCAAATAAATTATTTTTATATCATTTTTTCATTGCAAAAGGAATAGTAATTTTTCCTCGTACAACATATATGGATTTAACCAGTGTCCTTTCATTAATGTAAACTTTTATTGTAAAATGGAACATTCTTATAGACTTTTTTTAATGTTATTTTTAATGAATATGATTTTCAAATAAAATTCATTAATTGAAAGGATTTTTTCCTCAATATTATTTTTTAAACATTATTTTATAGTATATCTATTTATAAACAATATAAATATATATTTTACACCAAATGGGATATATTGTATTAATACCATAACTATTATTCCTCTAGATGGTTTATGGATCCTTTAACCAAGGATAGTATTTAAATTCACTATCGTTATTTCATTATCAGTCCCCTTGAAATATTCAATTTTCTTTGATCCTTGAACATTGAATTTCCCCTAAGTATGAACATCATTTATCGTGGATATGATTATTTCTAAAATTTCATACCATTTTTAAATATGTTTTTCAATTTTAAAAGAATATGATATATTGTCCAATATTAAAAAATATTTATCCATTACTCAATAAATATATTCAATAAGGTGAATTATTCCTAAATTAAATTGATTATTCGATATGTGAGTAATGAATTTTTCATGAACACCATGGGTGGGTCCTATTTATGGATAGACAATCGATGCATGATTTGTCTCATGGGACAAATTAGATGGATAATCTATGTTAATGGGTTTTCACCCAGTATGTTATAAACTGTCTTATGAAATTTAATAAAGATAAAGGCCCTGCACACTTAGGAATCATGTAATATATTAATTAAGAATATACTTAATTTAGATTTAGTTATTATTTATCCATGATATTATTTATTGACATATATATGGATGCATTTTACTCTTAGTGATTGTTTAAAGGGGATTTATTTTACTTATTTTTATTTCCAAATTGATTATTCCTTATCATGTTATTTCAATTAAACATGATATCAGTTAATACCTTTCCATATTGTTTATCCATTCAGTTTATTGATTACACTACTTGTGTGTTTAGTTATTACCTTGATATATTGATTAATATCATTGATTTATTATTTTTTCTGTTGTATTTTACCCTTATTAAAAAATTTTGCTCACCCTTATTTTGATTCAACTCACTATGAATCGAAGAAGTATACTAAAAAGATAAGCAAGGATATTATAGATGGAATAAAATTATTCTCCGTGAATTAAGGAAATAAATATTTTTTAATTAGTGTAATCATTTGTAATAAAAGTATCATATATGTATCTGGTCTACTAATATGACGAAACTCTTTCGCCCTTTAGGATTTGATTCCATTCAACCATTTCAATGTAATGGTAGAAGACACCAAATACATGCATTTTGGGGTAGGGGAGAAATTTTTTGTATCAGAAGATTTTTATTAGAAACATTGGGATCTTGATTTATGAAAACCTAGATTACAGAACATTCACCTACGGTAGATCTTAAGGATTTGTATAGAATAACATCCATGAATTTTCGTAAGGTAGATATATTTGGTGTCTCTCTAGTAATACATGAATATATGGATATTACCAGTAGATGTGGCTCTAGCATAGATGTACCTAAAGGTAATAACTCCATAAAGGTGTTTTGGGCCTTACATTATCATATCCTTGTACATGAAAATGGGCCTTACTGCTCACCTGGTTAGGAACATTGGAGGTATATTCTTAGGATAATTCACATTTTCATAAAAAATATTAAAATAGAGTTGAATAGATGATGACAATTAAAAACTAAGGATATATTTAATGTGATTTAGATTGAAAATAATATCAATTCATTAATTAAATTTTAATGTTATATGTAATGACAATATACCCATATTAGAGAAATTTTGAAGAAAACAACAAAAAAAATATATTTTTGTGGAAATACTTATTTAAGGAATAATTCATTTAGATTTTTAAACCATATTAAAAGTAATTTATAACCTTTTTGTTTCATATTATAAATAATGAAATCCCATTAGTGGTCAATTAAAATTATTAGACTTTGTAAAAAAATAAGTTTTATTGAAAACATTATTTAAATGGTTATTTAATGATAAACGTTATTTCAAGGATTTCAATCATAATTATTTTTGAAACTATATTAATGTGGATTTAGAAATGGAAAAATTATAGTGGGTGAAAACCCATCAAATCCAGTATGGCCCTGGGAGATGAATGCATGACTAAACAATGATAAGAGTTTAATTCCAACCACTATCCCACACAATGTCCTGGTTAATATGTTATTGCCTTTAGTAAATGGTTTTTATGAATAAATATTAATGATGAACATGTAGTGATACATTATAGGTTTATTGATTTATGTGATAACCATATTTTTTAATGAATAGTTAGAAAATAATTTTTTTACAATATTTAGTATTTTATAGGCCTTACGATTGGAAAAAAGTGTACTTTAGTACTTCAGGAAAGAAAGATAATTTTTGGATATCCATATCACGAACTAATGGATGAACTAGATATTGAACATAGATAAACCGAAGGAGAAAATTGTAAGAAAATAAATATAACATGTAAAGTTATTTACTTATATACATTGGCAATAAAATAATTTATGAACATTAGTATAAGTATCATAAAATAAAATTTTTTCCTAATATATTAATTTCAATTAAACAGATAGACATTGAAATCATAATATATGTACGGTTTTGAAGAAAAAAAATTTCCATTAATCAATCATTTGTTTTTTGTTGATTTCCACAATCACTCCCTATTAATATTTACTCTTTTCCTCCATAAATGCATCGCCACTTTGAACAAATGATCACCTACGTAGAAACCTAATTATATGTTAGCCCTTATGACCATTTTTACTCCCCATTCTCTCTCTCTTAGAATATGTTTTAAAATATTCTAAAAAAGTGGGATTTCAACTAGATAATTTGAAAATATAAAACCCTTGGTAACAAATATTGAGTTAAAATTGTTAGGAAGAAATTTAATTAATGTGGGGGAATGTAATAGCCCGGAAATTCTAAAACAATAACTTTTATTCGATAGAATGTATGAAAAACAACACAAAGAGAATAATAGAACATAAAATCATTAAAAATTACAGTATATTTACTATTTCCAACCAATTATTTAATTTTAATGATTTATAACACTAATTTATCTATACATACATACAAGAATGACCTTGTTTGATAGCTTACAATACACACAATACTGAGTTTTACTGTGAAATAATATATTAATCAAATTTTATTATTTACTATAAAATGATATTACCTAGTAATTAAATTATATTTTATTATAATATTAAATATGTCATGAAAATATGTGTTTTATAATATTATAAAATTTATTCATAGGATTCCAATTAATTATAAACCATTATATTAACAAATTGAATATAATGGAAATATTTTCATGCTCCAAGAGGATTTTTATATTAATAAATTAAATTAATGAATATTAGAAAAGGATATTAATCAAATATATAAGTTATATGTTCAATCTAATATTTTTCATATTCATCCAATTGATTGTATACACATAATATGAGAATAATCAAAAAATCATTAATAAAAACATATATTTTTCTAAAGACACTTTTACCACATTTTAAGAGAGAATCTATTTTATATACTATTTTTTGAACACTAATAAATTTTATGTGTAAAAATAAAATTAATTTTTAGAAATGGAATGTAAAATTTATCTTTGGGAGAATTTGAGGTATTTACCTATGAGGTTTACCATTTTGATGAATTGTGTAATGTACTAATATCTATTTCAAAATTTATGTTTCATATAATTTTTATATATGAATAATGTTTATTATAAATTCATTTTAAAGTTAAATTATGTAAAAAATAAAACATTTAATCAAAATTAGTTCATTTTAATCAATTTCACTTAGAAATTAAATATGAAAAATATCATAATTTGAAAATTTTGACTTTGAAAGTCAACTTTCTCTTCCCTAATGTGGGTTTAAATTTAAATTAATTTCATCCACATATGTGATTGGAATTTATGAAAATGTTCTAAATATTTTTTAATAAGAATATTTTATAATATCTAATCATGTAAACATAGTTTTGGACTAAAATTATTAGTGAATGTTATTAAAATTAATTAGAGTGTTTAATTGGGAAATTAGTTTAACAATGGACTTAACCTTAAAATTTAGAGAAAAAATGACCTTCAATGTCATCCAAAATTATTGGGATCTCCATATTTCCCCCAATACTCCTCAGGATATAATTGTTTCTATTACAGGATCGACGTGATGTAATGACCCATGTACTTTTAAAATATATTTTTTTCATTCTCAAATTAAATAGATAAATTCATTATAATTTATAATGAAATTAGTGATATTAATATAAAATAATGATTATATATTTTTTGAATAGTAACCCCACCTATTAAATTATAATTAAAAATCATGTATAATATAATGTATAATATGATGTATTTATATCGTGGAATATGTAAAGAAATGTTTTGAAAATTATAATTTATTTTTTTGGTATTCTTTGTGAAACATAAATTATTATTTATAATTATAAAATTAATATAATGATTTAACAGAAAATTTATATTTATTAAATATATTAATAAATTAATTTCTCATTTTTTATGATTATTATATAATTTTAGATACCTTATATAATTTTTCAAAGTGTTATAAAACAAGTAAAATTATAAAATTCGTATTTTTTAATAAATATTTATATAAAATAAATATTAAATAACTAATATTTAGAATTTTTTCATAATATGGTGTTCATTTATTAACTCTAATCATAAAAAATGATTATGAATAATTTTTTGTATTTCTCTAAAAAACATGAATTTTTTAAAAGTATAATACAGTAATATACAATATATATACAATATATCATAAATAAATTATTCCATGAGTAATTTATGATTTTATCACCATAATATCTTACTCAAATTAATTACATTAATATATTTAGTGATTATGGTCAAACTATTCAATTATTGATGCAAAATAAAAAACTAGTGTATAAAATAATGAAAAAACGCCCCATTTATTCCCCTATAAATACCACCCCTCACCAGCTACTATACTCACATATCCAAAGCCTTGTATAATGTTTAATATTATCCCAATTCCCCTCCTTATTTTCTTCACCATGTATATGACCTTCTATTATAACCAAAAGACCAAAACCAGGGGCAATAAGGATGTTCTGAAGGTGGCGAATTCAAGAGGTATTATCCTCTTTTATTTTCTTTTGTATTCATTTCAATTTCATTTATTTTCTTATTATCTAGATACATCCCTTCATAGACGTGAATTTATAAACTATTTATCCTACATATACTTTATTTTTTTTATATTAGTGGAATATCCATCCTCAATTGTTTCACCTAGTCCTCTTATTATGAAAAATGAAAACATTCTCAATGATATGTCGATTTACCGTCACCATGGATGATGTGTTTTCAATTTCTTTTATGACCATTAATGTTTATAATAATAAAAATAATTGTTAAATCCAAGTTTTTTTATAAATATTATATGCTATATAATGTTATTGAACCAATATATAAACATGATGTTGAATTAAATGATATAAGTTTGTGATGGCTCTAAAACCACCAAAACTAAAATAAATCATTTTCATTAATGTTTTTTCTAATTAATAATATTCATAAAAAAAGAATATATGATATCATTTATAATTTATAAAATAACTTAATAAAATTTCCTTGCACTTATGGAGTCTCTTTTCAATTTTATCTGAAAATCCAAAATGAACAGTCCATAGAAGCCATGAAAAGAAGGCCCTCGAAACAACAGAAATTTAAAAATATTATTTATAAGTGGGTTGAAAGTTGTTATTAATAGATAATTTAATGCATTATAGATATTAATATAGATCTGTAATATATTAATAAACCCCTTTAAACCAATATTATGGATGTTTCAACATATTTTATGTAAGATTAACTCCAGGTAAGTGACTTTAAAAATCCTCTTTTAAATTTTATATTTTTAAAAAATAAAAAATAAATGTTTTTATGATGAATGTATTCATGTTTTAAGATTTTTTTCTGTTCTGTGAATTTTTTTTAGGATGAAGTGTGGTACCTATATCTGTATATAATATAATGGGTTCGTTTATGTTGCTGGTCAACCATATGGTTTCCCAATAAGGTAGCCTTGATGGACACATTGTAAGGTAGTAATGAGGGTTACAAATCATAAGGTAGTCACAAGGGTTATAATTTTATGTAAGTAATTCCCCATGTAAACTTTATAGTTTTATTTATTTTTTCTCTTTTTTATAGAAATTTTAAATTTTTAAAAAGTAACTTTATGAAACATTTGTTGGGTGAGAAGTTTGTTATTTTGAAAATGATTTGAAATGTTTATATGTATTCAGGAAATAATTGTTTGTTCCTTCTTCTAACGTCCCTTACTGATATTTTGTGCTCATCTCATATTTTGAATTTTTTTGACATGGTTTAAATTATTGATAAATGAAAATAAGAATCCAAGTGGAATGTTGTGATTATTCTCAATGTATGAATTCATATTCTATTTGAAACATTTATTTTATTTGAAAATGCATAATATTATAGTAGTACCATTTTTTATTATTATGGTTTTCTGAGTATTAATTATGTACTAATAGTATAAAAATCTAAACCAATAAGATATTTTGGAATTTAATATGTTTATTCTAGTTGAATTAACTAAATTATGTAATGTTTAAATATGGGTTCTTATCATTCGTATTAGAGAACAATAAATATTAATTTAGCGGATAAGATGATATTAATAGATAGCATAAATTATTCTTAACTTCTGGTTGTGTTGTAATTATATATAATTTTATGATTACCAAGTTGCTTAATTGAGGATATTTCTGTTCAAAATAGATTTCTATAGAATAAAAAGGTAAGATAAAGTTTGAAGGAAAATAAATGATGATATCTTTTTGAATTTGAAACCTACAATAGTGGGAATTGTATCCTATAAGTTTGTGATAGTAATGTCTATGTTTTTTTAGGATATAAATGGATGAGGTATCCATGAAATTGTAAAACCATAGACACCAAAAAGGAAAATGATAATAGTGGAACATTTTTTGAAGCCTAACCCTCCTACTTTCTATGGATATTACGACATAGTGGTGGCTGACTGGTGGATTAAAGCCCTTGAAAAGATATTTGAAGTCATGGGGTGTTTATATAATATAATTTTTAGTCTTTCTATTTATCATTTTGAAGGTGAAGCCGACCAGGTGTTCACATTGGTCAATAACATCAGGGTTAATGAGGATATTGATGCATTGTAAGGGGATTATATTAATAATAAGTTATTAGAAAAGTATTATCCAAAAGTATTTTGACATAATATGGAGGTTAAATTAATTTTATTAGAATAGATGGAGAAAGATTTAGTGACCGTTTGTGAAGAAAACTTCACCTGATAGATAAGGTATGATCCTAATTTTTCCCCAGAACATGATTCTAAAATCAATGTTTTTTAATCAAGATTTATGCCCAGTTATCATTGTGAATTGGGATCCTATAAATTTAAATGTTATTAGAAACCTGTTTAATGAGTTGGGAGGGTATTAATGGAGTTTTATAGTGATCACATATACATTCAAAATAATAATAAGAAAAGTTCCATATGGTTTTAAATGGGTAATAATATCAAACTAAAATGACGTTAATAAAATCCAATATCTTATTTGTGTGATTTTTTTGTAAAAAGAATAGTGCTGAATTACTTAACAAATCATTTATTTTCTTCCATTTTGGTATGTTTGGACATGTATCCCAATGTTGATATGAATAGATCTTAGTTTTGGTATGTTTAATTCTAATAAGAAAACATTAATTTGTTTCAAATGTGGTGAGATGAGGAATTATGAAAATACCTTCCCAAACAATGTTATAAATGATGGAATGAAGCTACATTATAAGAAGAAAGGAGCAGTTTATTTTTTTGTCTACGTCATTTGTTATTGGGATATAAAATCAAATGGTATCAAGTACTTTGGTTTTTACTCAGATTTTTTTTAATATCTTGTTTTATATGGGTTCTAAACATTCCATTATTTCTAAAAAATTCATTTAAATTGGAAATTTCATATTAAGAAATTAAATAGTAACTTATGGTTAAAATATTATGGAAGAAATATAAATTAAAAATGGAATTATAATAATATTTATATTATTTTCAATATAAATCACCTACATTAAAAAAATTTCCCTTAGTGGTGTTTGAGGTTATTCTAGGTTTGGATTGTATTTCAGTTTACAATTTTGAGATTGATTATATATCTAAATATTTTTTTATAGAATGAGTTTATGTTGGTATAAAAGAATGAAACCATACCAATAATAACATATTAGTAAGATAAGAAACTCTTAAAAGATATAAACGAATGTTATAATGCACATATTTTCGAAAACATGTGAACTTTCTAGATTAATAATGCTCTAGTTGTAAATGAATAACATGATGTTTTTAGTAATGAGTTTCTTGATGTTGTATTTGACTGTGAAGTTGAATTTTAGTTGACATAGATGGTGAGTCTAAATTAATTTCAAACCCCCTATATTAAATGTCTCAATTACAACTTCTTATGTTGAAAAAGTTTATGAGATTGTTTCTTTATAATGGAATCATTCATCATAGAAGTTCATAATTGGGTGCACCTTTTTTGTTAAAAAAATAGGTTCATGGGGCTTGGAATTTAATATAGATATTTGAAGAAAATTTCTGTTAAGAAAATTTATCCATTTCCTCATGTTAAAGATTTTTTTGATCTACTCCAAAGAGTTTAATATTGTTCCAAGAGTTAATAAATATCATTGTACCATCAGTTGAAGATGAAGAAGAATGAAATTCTAATAATTGGATTCCAAACTAGATACATGCACTATGATTTTGTGGTTATACCCTCTGGGAGGAAAAATTCAACTCCTTTATTTATGGATCATACGAATAGAATATTCTTTGAATATATAGATAATATATCTGTTGTTTTTATTGATGATATTTTGGAATTTTCAATTATTAATGATGATTATGATAATAATTTAGTTATTTGTCTACAAAATCTAAAAAAGGCATATGTTAACTTTAGAAAATGTGATTTTTTGTTGCAAAAAAATTTATTTCTTGGGAAATTTGTACAAAAGGATGGAATAATAATTGTTTCTTAAAAAATAAGTGGCTGATGATAGGACAAGAGATACAAATATTATAGATATGGATAGTTTTCATGGAATAGTAGTTGATTACCTAAGATTTTCTAAATACATTCATAGTTATCTATCCCATGATCTATATTGACATGAAAAGGTGTTAAATTTATTTCTACAGAAGACAATGATGATTATTTTCAGGTATTGAAAATAATATCGGTGAATGCTTCAGTTTTGGGCCTACCTTTCATAAATGGAGAGTTTTCAGTCTAAATTGATGCTTCATTGAAGGGAATGGGTTGCGTTCTAATGCATAATTATTAGGTAATTTCTTATGATTTAAGACTATTGAAACGTCATGAGTTTTATTTTCCCACAAATGATCTAGAATTAACTGCTTCATATTTATCTTAAAAATATAGTGAAACCTTTTATATGGATCCAATTGTGAAATATATACTGACTATAAATGTTTAGAATATATATTCACTAAGAACCAATTGAACATGAGGTAATGAAGATGGACTGAAAATTTAATAATTACGATTTCATAATAATTTACCTTCTTGAAAATGAAAGCAAATTGTTGATTCCATGATTTTAAGACATCAAGCATCATTAACCATGTTAAGTTTGGAATATGACCCCTTGCTTTATGATTTGATGAATTTTGGATGTGATGTTTTTGTTAAAGGAAATTATTCAATTTTCTATTATGTGTTAGTACCATTGTCTCTAGTATATAGAAATAATAATCTGAATAATAAAGATGGTGACTTCCAAAAAAAATCTCGATTTTTTTAAATTAATTATGTTGCATGAATATAACATTGACAAAAAAATTTGATATTTGGGAAGCGATTTTGTGTGCCTTGTGATTCCAAGCTAAAGATGGAATTGTTTTATGAATCTCATTATTCTCTATTTTCATTTCATCCTATAAGAACAATTATGTATAGAGATCATCGGTTATAATAAAATTATGATGAAATGATATAATATATTTCTGATTTTATCATGAATTGATTTTCATGCCAACGGGTTAACATAGAGTGTAAACTAACGAAGATAATGCTTCATCCTTTTCTAGTGCCATAGTGGAAAGGGAAGCATTTATCCATGGTTGTTGTGGTGGTGCTATTAAAAATATCATGAGGTAACAATTCCATTTTTGTTATTGTTGACCAACCGACAAAATATGAACATTTCCTACCAATTTGTGATTTTATGGATTTAAATCATCATTTTTGACTATACCTCAATTAGATTTTCATGTTACATGAATTTCATCATTCTATTATATATGAATATGAACCCAGGTTCAATTATATATTTATTAATGAACTTCATATGTCATTGGGAATAGAACTAAATTTCATCAAAGCCTTTATAACTGAATCTGATGGACAAGCTGAGATAACAATTTAGACATTGGAAGACATATCACAATATTGTTCAATGGATTACCAAAGAATTTGGGATCAACATATTTTTTTACTTGGGGTGTCTTATAATAATAATTTTCATCCATGTATATAGATGGATTTGTTTGGGGAATTATATAGAATGGAATGTCAAAATCCATCATTTCGGTATGATGATGTGGAAAGGAAGTTGAAGAAGGTATAATTATAAGGGGAAGTGGCTGAGAAAATGAAGATGATCTAGAAACACATTATTATAGCTTATAGAAAGAAGAAATGTAATGTAGATAAAAGGAGTAATGATTTTTATTTCAATATAGGTGATCTTTTTTTGCATAAAATCTATCCATTGAAAAGGGTTATCTATTTTGGTATGAATGTTAATCATAAACAGTATTTCACTTAACGTTATAAAATTATGGAAGAAGATGGACCAGTTTCCTTCTGAATAGCTTTTACTCTGATTTAATAAGTACACAATGTTTTTAGTGATTTGATGTTATGAAGTCTTGTGACATATTCATAACATTCACTGATCTTAGATGTAGTTCGTTTGAATTATAAAATTTCTAATGAGGAAAATACTGCTTAGATTTTTATCGTGGAGAGAAAGTATTGTCGAATAAGGAAATGCACCAAGTTTATCATTTTTTGGATAAACCCCATGGATGAATAAGTAAAATAGAAATGTGAGAATGTTATGTTGGAAATTTATCCTCGATTTATTAATATGTGAATTTACATTTCGATGACACAACATCAAAAAAATGAGGATAATGTAACAATGCTTGTACTTATAAAATAATTTGTTTTATTTATAGATTAAATTATTAAATTATTTATAATTTATAATGATAAATGAAATATATATAAATTAAATAATACATACTAATAAAATATTAATGTCACTTGTTAATTTATAAATAATATTTAAATATCTTATAAGTGAAAATATTATATATCTATATCAATGAAGAAGTAAATTAATATTTTAAAAATAATAATTTCATTTTTGGTATTTGTTGTGACACTTAAATTATTATTTACAATTTTATAAATAATATAACGATTTAAATGAAAATTTTTCTTCATAAAATACAGTCATAAATTATTTTCCTTACTTATTGATATAATATAATTTTATGGGACCTTAATTAATTTTTAAATGTGTTATAAAATCCATTTTTATATAGGTATTTATAGAATAATAAATGATTTTAGTTAAAAATTAAATATATCATATTTTGGAAAATATTTTCATAAAATAGGGTTAATGTTCAAATAATAAATGTCAAAAAAATTTAGGGTTATTTATTAGTTTTTTTAAATTACATTGAAATTTTGGTGAAGAGTAAAATATAGTAATTTACGGTATATATACATTATATGTTAAATACACTATTAATTTAATAATTTATGATGTATTATGTTTCATTATTTAAATATAATCAATGATAATTCTCAAAAAATGCATATTCATGATCCAAAATTTTAATATAATGTAAACCAAAATGTGAAAAGACCACTCTCCTCCCCTATAAATATCACCCCACGCCACATATTTTCCTAAATCCTTTAAAGCCATGAATATTTTTTAATATCTACTAAATTACCTTTCAATGCATCTTCCCATTTCCAAGAGATAGGTTTATCACCAATAGGGGAAAACAAAGGGCCTTATGCAATTTCTAAAGAAGGATAATTAAATAAGTAAAATTCCATTTTATTTTATTTTATTTTATTTCCAATTTATATATTTTATTATTATCTCCTAACCTCTCTTCATAAAATTTAAATGATTTATCTATTATAATACATATAATCTTATTTTATAGTGTCAATGTAATTTCCATCTTCAAACCTCTCAGCTTCTCCTCATATTCTATACAATGAAATCATTGTCCACGACGTGTCGTTTTGCCTTCATCATGGTTGATGTGTTCTCATTTGCTTTTACCACCTTAAATGATTATCCTCAAACCATTGTTATGGTTAATTAATATTTTATTATACATATTTTATGTTATAATTTTTATTTGAACCAATTTATAAACATGATATTAAAATAAATGAAATAATATCATGATAGTCATAAACCCACAAATAATAAATTAACTCATTTTAATTAGTGTTTTCTATAGAAAATATTCCTCACATAAAAAATGATATATAATACCATTTGAGAATATTTAATGATTTTGATACCATTTAATTCCAATTCTAGAGTATCTATTCCATTTGATGATAATATACCAAATTAACCACCCATGGAAACCATGAAAAGAATACAACTGAAACGATGGATGTAATGTTTTTATTCAATTGGTGGTATATTTTCATTAAGAGACCATAAAAGACATTAAAGATATTAATATAGTTCAATAATGTATTAAAACACGATTTAAACTTTTATAGGGGAGTCTTGTCCACATTTAATGTAATATAAACCCATGGTAAGGAACATTTTTTTAAACACCCCCTTTAGAATTTGTATTTTTTCATAATTGAGGAGGCATATTTTTATGATGAAAGTATTCCTGTTTTATTATCATATCATGGTTATTGGAAATTTATTATGATGAAGGGTGGTACTTATATCTTCATCTAATTAATTTGGTGTTTTTATGTTGGAGTTTGACTTTATGTTTACTCTAACTCGATCTACGATGGTCACACACAAAAAGGTAACCATGACAACTGCATTTTAATGTAAAAAATGATGGTTACAAATCACAATGTAGTCGCACGGGATATCATTTTAAGTTTTTTATTACCCCATGTTACCATTGTTTTTTTATTTATGTTTTCAATGTATTATGAAAATATCATGTTTTATCAAATTAACATTATGATTCTTTATTGATGAGAAGTATATCATTGTGAAAATGTTTTCACAATTTTTTAAGTATTCAAGGACTAACAGGTTCATTCATTCTGTTTATGTCCCTCCCTGAGATTTTGTCCTCATAAAAAGTTTTGAAATGTTTATCACTGGGTTATAAGGGTTTATTAAATAAATTAACCATCAAATCATAGTTTTGTGATGATTATTCAAGGAAGAATTAATTTTTAATTAAAAAAATATGGTTTATGTAAAAATTGGATACTTTTTTGTAATATAAATTTTTATTCACATGGGTTGTTATGTAAGACTTATATCCAAATTCTATAAAACTCTAAATGAAATAGATCATTGGTAATGTAATAAGTGAATAATAGTTTAATTATTTATACTAAGTAATGTTTAAGGTAAAGACATTGTACAAGACCTCAAAAAATGTGTGTGGAATTCCTTTTTAAATAATTTACACGAATGCCACTCTTAAACTATAAAAATGAACACACCCCTCCTTCTTATTAAAACCTCTCAAGAAAATTGTAACACCCAATATCAGCTCATTAATGTTACCAGAAACCCATCCTTCAGCCTAGATTCTTCCGATTGGGAATAAATACATTGAAGGATTCCATTTGGTGCAAAGAAAATGTAGTTACACAATAAAGAGGCAAGATCCTTCCTCAATCTATTTTTTTATTATTTTCATTCTTCATCCCTTTAAATATTATTCTTATTTTATTAAAATATAATCTATGTATATTCCTTTTATTTAGTAATTTTGATATAATTTATTTGACCAACATATACACACACTTTTATCTAATGTGTAACGAATTTACCGTCATTGTGTATGGCGGACTACCACCTCCCAAAACAATGATTATTGGATATTTCATTAAAAAAATCATGGTAGGAATTAATATTTAAGTGCTATAAATATATTTTTTGTATGAAATTTATAATGTCTTTATTCTTATTTACCTTTTTATATAACAGTCACTTTCATGAATTCCATTTTGTGTAAATACGATAACATCATCTGTGGAAGTGTGGAAGACTGCCACATTAAAGAAATGGGAATCATTCACACTAAATATAAAAGGTGTAATGGTTTTTTATTTAATATGTGAGACATATGTTACATAAATACTATAATTAAATTATAATATAAATAAAGATATATATCATTTACTTTTCATTCGTTCAAATAAGGAAAATAAATGATAGTATGATTCATGAATACGTACAACCTTCTATATCCATAAAGAGTGATTTTCATTTACTATCTTAATTTTTTTGTATTATTTTAAATATATATATACTAATTATTAATGATATTAAAATCATGATTTAAATTATAGTGGTGATGAAACCATGATAGGAACAAAAAGTAACCGGTCAAAACATACTCGAGTAACTAGGAAATTAACACCTGAAATAGTGACAAAAAATGAATGATTACCAGCAAAAATGAAATAAGATAATATAAAGAGATGTTATATAATATCATAAATATTAGTATGTTTTTTAATATGTTATAATTGTTTTTAAAACTTTTATACATGAATTAAAATGATATTCACCTAAAAGGAAACATAATGAAAGGGATTCTTGTCTCACTTTTCTTTCCATGAGGCATACACCATTTTCCCCACTAACTAATGTTTTTTATATACTAAAATTTTTGATATATTATATAATAATTTATTTAATCTTAATGGTATTTAATGTTTAATTTTTATTCATCTCATTCAATGGTCTTGTGATGCAAAATTGACTAAGTAGAAAGGGATTATGTCTCAATTTCCATTTTCTGGGACATAATTTATTATAGTAAACCTAATTTCATATATATGGTATAAATAATACCTCATTGGAATTTAATATCTTCGTTAATAAATTATTTACGAAATTGTATTGTTTAAATTTGAATTATTTAATCAATGAACATTTGAATTGAGTATTACCAAGTGAGAAAGTACTTCATAACCCAATTTTTTCCTTTGGGTTATATTACTTCTATATTTTCATTAAAATTATACGATTATGTGTGTAATAAATATTTATATCTATTTTTAATACAAATATTTTTTATATAGATTTAAATTTTACACACATACACTATGTAATGATTGAGTCTTATATCGACAATACAGTTTTTTCAATGGTTTACTTAATAATATCATTTTGTTCAGGATTGTTTACACTTTACATTTCATTAAATTAAATTATTGGATACGTTATTAATAAATTCTTTAATCTACTTATAATCACGTTATTCATGAACTTTCCCAAGTAATAGTTGCATTTTTTTACTTTTTGGTACTCAAAATGTTTCAGAAAATGTTTTTATGTATAATCGACTTCATTTAAGTCTTTTGGTAGGGAATATGAATTCTTATAAAAGTCATGTTTTATAAAAAGGGATTTATAAATTATATTAACCATTAAAAATGATTTGTTAAAGTAATTTTACAATTATTCATTTTATAAATTCTTTTGAAAGAGTCCTTTTATCTCTCTCAAAACATGTCATTTTTATATCCTTTTTACTAGTAAAATTGAATGTACCTTTTTCCTTGTACAACATGTATATATTTACCCACCAAAATTTCATTAAAGGGTCATTTTCAATTTTAAATGGATAACTATTAAATAATTTATCTAAATTTATCTTTAAATTAGTACATTTTCAAAAAAAAATCAAAATCAAAATTATAATTTCATCATAAAAATTTTAAAAGATATTTTTATTAAATTTCTATTATTCAACGAAAAAACATTATTTTAATCCACTAGGGATTTATTCTATTGATACCATCCTTATTATTCGTCTAGATATTTTGTTATTTCGTTAACCAAGGATTATATTGATAATCACTTCCTTAATTTCTATGCTGGACTCCTTAAAATATTCAATTTCCCATGATAATTGAACATTGAATTAACCCAAATTCTCTATATAAATTATCATGAATATGAATATTTCCTAAACAATGTATCATTTTTACCTACGATGTTCACATTTAAATTTATTTAATATCTGATTAAATATTGATAAATTTATATCTTTTACTCAATTTGAATATTTTATTTTTCACATGAAACATGATTTAATTAGATTATTTTATATAGGAGGAATGGCATCGAAAGGTGTGACCTGGATGGGGCCCAGTTATTGATAGACCGTCGATGAATCTGTCACCTCATGGGAGGAAGCATTTTTCATTCCTAAGGTAATGGGGTTTTTACCTATGGCCTTACCAACCTCATTCCAAATTGTCATTATGGTAAAGGTATAATTTTCCTTGGAAAAATGGAATCCAATAAATAAACATTATATTCATTTAAATTAAGTTATTATTTATCCATAAGATTTTTCACTGAAATATATGTGAAATCATTTCATTCTTAGTACATTGATTATGTGGAGTGTGTATTAGTTATTTTCCATTCAAAATTTATTATATATTATCCATTTATTTTAGTGTCATGTATTTTTGGTTATTACCTTGATATATGGGTTATCTTTTCAATTTATTGATTATATTGAATGTGTGTTAAGTTTTTACCTTTCTTTATTGATTATTATCATTGATTGATTTTTTATTCGGCAGTAGTTTACCCTTACTAAGAATTGGAGCTCACCCATATTTTTTTCCCTTTTCTTAGGAATCAAAAAAGTATTCCATGATAGATATCAATGAATATTCTTGATGGTTTATTGTTAACATACTCGAAATAATAATGAATTAATGTTATCGTTAGTGTATTTATATCTAATAAATGACTAGTATGTATACATTATACCATACTACTAAGCATTTTTTTCCTTTAGGATTTGATTCCATGTAATCATGATAATTTAATGGTACTAGACAACAGCTCCAGACATTCTAGGATTGGGGAGCCACATATATATTTTTCTTACAAAACTCCTAAGATAAATGTTAACACATTTTATTGAATATAAAATATATATCAATAATTAAAATTATTATCAAAAATTGATTTATTTAATTTATTTATATAAAATGAATTTTTAATAGTAAAAATAGTTTTTTCTGAAAATTATTTCCTTTATTTTCATGTTGTTTTAATTTTCATTTATAAATAATTAACAACCAAATAATTAATTTTATATAAATGTGTAAACCATATATTTTCAAAATTTAGTTAATACTATTCGTACCCTCATTTTTAATGACCATGTGATAACATTAATGATAAAAAATAATTTCTTAATAGTGTTTTAGGTTTCATTTAAACTCAGTGTTTCATGGAATTCAATATACACCCACAGTTACATGGACCAAAATATAAACAATTACTTGATTGTAACAGGAGATGAAATCATTTTCTTTATAACAGAACCCAATCTGGGTGTCATGTCTGACACAGACTATCTACATGATTAAACTTATTTGAAAAAAATATTTCACAAAATATTAGGGTCTAACATTCCTTTTCGTAAAATTAAAAATAATATCATGTTGAAATATGTTAAAAATTTATAAATAATAAGTTACTCATAATAAAAATTAACCAACCCTATAAATTAATGAATTTGGAATTTTATTATTGGGGTACATTTATAGATTTCAATATTTAATGTGTTTAGTCTATTTTATATATCAATTTTCAATTGAATTAGGAAAAATAAATCTTTTATAAATTCAATATATAAATTAGTTATAGTGTGAGATTTATTTTTAAATACATCATTATAAATATATTTATTAAGTTGTCAAATGATGGACTATATTCCTTGATATAGCATGCTAACTTGTTGAAAATTGATATTAATTGATTTTAGACCAGAAATATGCTCTACATGCTATATCACAATCGTTTTTTGTCATTAAAAGTCCTAAAAGTTTTAAATAAAACATCAACAATATAAATAATAAATTTAATACATATAGGGTTTTTATCAATTTATAATATATTTTTTCAAGAACTTAATAGGATTTGAACATAACAGTGAATTGTTAATGGACCAAAATGTGTGTCAACTAGGGCCTCACATTCAATGGATTTAATAAATAAATATTTTTTTTATTAAATTAAAAATATATCTAAAATGGGAGTTAAATATTTTAATATATACAATAATTGAAAGGTTTATACTATTAATATAAAGAGTCAAATAGGAACCCTATTATGACATGTCGAAATATTACTAATATGGAATAAATTAGAGTGAATAAGTAATTTTTCAAGATCAATACATTAATAGACAAATTTATACTATAAATAGAATCATATTACCATTAGAAATGAAATTCAAACAGTACTTCCTTTAAAATATTTCCAATTGCTTATAATAAAATCCAAAAGCAATCCCACATATTAATAAAGATGTTTGTATTAGAATAATTCCATGTATCCACCAATAATCGTCAAAGATGAAGTGAGAGTTATGGAAATAAATTATTTAAATGGTTATTTATAGATAATTAATGCATCATCTAATTATCAATATGTATTGATTTTTGGTATTTATAGTCTCAGTGACTAGAAAAATTTTGTATGCCTTAATTTGGGTATGATTCCCTTGTATTGGACATACATAATTAGATATTCATCACATGGTTCGATCATTCTCAATTTTTCAAAGAAGGAATCCTTTGGTCATTAAGGATAATGGTTTCAACTCCTTGGTTTCAGTGGGATGATTAGATGTCAACCCCTACCACCAAAAATTAACCTATATGGTTTTCTTCATAGTAAGGGTCTCTATTATATATTTTATACATGAATATTAATCATGTAACTAATAATATCATTATGTGTAATTTGATTAATTACATTTTTGGATGCCTTATCTAGGTGAAATCCTCCTATCTGAGTGTATACATATTTAGTAACAATTATATATTATTGTGTATGATGACAATTTAAAAATATCCCCTATCAGAGAGTTCATGAGGGAATACAATGTTTGTTACATATAAAATATTATATTCATGCCGTTGGTCATTTTATGATCATCACATAAGGTGACCTATGATATCCACATAATGTATTACAGAGTCATTTCTCATGGAATCAAGTGGTGATCATGTGTGATAACTCATGTTAATCACATGACTAACCTAGTTCTAATAACATCTTGTAACATGTATTCATCATATAATAAATCCAAAGCACATTACTGGATGAATCATTATCTTATTCAGAAGGTGAAAATACTCATTACATAATTGGGGTATCATAGGATCATGACCTATGTGAGAGATAGGGAGATCTAATGGTCATGATATAAGCTTTATAGGCTCACCACAAAATTCATATCATTATTATTATATGAGTGAAGAAATACAAGTCTATTCACCACTATAAAGGTAGAATAAATAATATGATAGTCATATAATATTATTATACATGTCACATAAGGAATCATTTCTAATTCCCAAGATTTATTTATACAATTTATGATTTTACTTTTAATGAATGATTGAAATAAATTTAATACTATTTTTCTGAAATGAGTTTAAAATAAAAATTCATAAATTTTATAAATTTAATTTGAATAAATAACATAAATATTTAAATTTAGTATGTCAAAATTATCATACAATGAACTATTAATATTTTTCGGATATATTTTATTTTTTAGTAAATTGTGGAAAATATTTATATTTATTTTATTTTATGTTATATCAATATATTGATAAAATAATTACATTATTAATTATAAATTATTTTTATTGAAATAATATGTATTAAATATCTAATATAATGTATATAAAAATATAATTTTTAGCTTATAAATGTTTCTTTAACATTTTGGTAATCAATCTAATATATTTGTTCAAAAAAGGATCTAAATTATTTTCTTTTAATATGGTATTTAGAGGGTACCATTCAGTTATGATTTGTATTGAATGGAAAATAAGTCTCATATGATTTATCATATTCCAATCAATTGCATTTGTATTATCATTATACTTGGTTTTTATATAAAATCATTTTTATGTTTAAAACAAACATTTATCTAAAAATGATTATCATTGAGTGTTACAAACATGTTTTAAAAGAAATTTCTACCTCTTCCTTGAGTTGAATAATGTATAATATATTCTATATTTGTTATAGAAATAATTGATATTAGTGAATAATTATAACTTATGTTTTGTTCATAATGAATTATAACCATGGAAAATATTTATCATCTCGATTAAGGGAAAAATTGATAAATGGGTAAATATTTTATGGATAAGGATTCATGATAAATTAAAACTAATTTATAATGGTCATTGTAATATTTTAATTATAAAATACCATTATTACTATCTAATATATGAATTTTTTAACACATATACCTATGCAAATGACTTCATATTATTAAAAAAATTATATAATTCCATATGTTTCCCCTCACATATATAAGGGAAACGCTACTCATCCATTATTCAGAAGCATTAATTGTTACTATTAATAAAGCAACTACAAAAAACATCCTAGTCTCCTCCATTTTTTTGTTGATATTCCCATATTATCCCAAGTCTATCCAATGATGTATTTTGGTGTAAACCAAATGGGGTCTCTCCAAGAAGTGCTAATAATATTACCAGGCTCTTATGAAGTTCATTTCCCCTTCTAATTCCAATAAAGAAATTATATTAATCCTAAAATAAATATTTGTGTATCACAAATATAATTATATGTTATGATGATTTTTGTACAACTATTTTCCACCCCATTTACATCCTATAGAAAATGTGAACATCTCGTGTGCCTATGAATGACCATCCATATCCACATAGTAGTGTAATTTGTTTTTCATCACTATTTAACATATATAGATATAAACATGAAAATAATGAAATATATATTATATTTATGACATAATTGTTATTATCTTAATGTAAAATATCATCTAATTTTGTTTCCATCTATCCATTTTTAAATGATAACGTCACTTGTGTGTGTGTGTGTGTACTACCACATCCATACAGTAATGTAATTCATTATTATATTATCACCATTCAGGGATGAATATAAAATACTATATAATAAAAAAACAATATTCATAATTTTGTAAAAATTATATATATGATGTAACAATTTCATAAATCCTTTAACCATGGACAATATGAAAATATAATTTTTGGTTAATTGGATTAATAACCAAAATGTGGCCAATTTGAATAAGAAATATTTAATAATTAGATTTTAAATGATTATAAAATGGTCCTCAAAAATTAATACTAATAAAATTTTATATATAATTTATTTACTAAATTGAAATACATTATACAATAAGAGAAATGTTGTACAACTACTTGGATACCCAAGGTAAGGGATTTAGCTTACAATATAATTCATTTTTATGAATTTTTACAATCAAATTTCATATTGGAAAATTATATGATATTGATATTTTAAGACCCATATATTTTATTCTCCTCTATTTATGTCTACTTTAATATTTTGTTTATCCTTTATTTTTTTAGAAATTATCATCAAGGAAGAAACATGGATGTTTCCATATTTTAATAATATTTTTTAGATGTTAGCAATGAAAATTATTTATTTATGTGCCCATATTTTCTAAATTTGTTCTAGGAATTTCATTTACATTTTATGAATGATATTCAATTTCTTTTTTACAAATGTTTTTATTTATATATATGATTTAAAATAATATTCTTCTCATTTTCAGATGAAGCTAATTTTTATAGTAGGTGAGAATAGAATCTTTGATATAATGTAGCCGACACGGAAATCATTTACAATGATATTGACTAGTTTTCTTATTTGAATCTTCCTTTATATGTTTCCATGGTTAGTTTCAATGAAAATATTTTGATCCCAATATTTTTTATTCTATTTTATATGATATTGTAATAAGATAGTCATTTTTTTAATTATAATGAAAGGAGTTTTTCAAAGTGATCAACAATATCATTAATACAATAAGTTACATGGATTTTTCTTTATTTTTGTTTTTCTATTATATATTAAAAATTCATGGTTTTACTAGAAACATTTATTTGTTATCAATTGATCATCATCCATCAATAATATTGTATGTTACATTATATTTAAATTATTCAATAACTTTTGATCATGTTCACATTCACTATAAATTATTTTTTAGAAATTATTTTTATATTTCATAATTTTATTGTTAAAATATTTGATGAATTCTGGATCATTTCTATTATAGTAATTATGTTTAAAACATTTACCATTACTGTATATGGTATCATTTTTTTGAAGAATATTATGTAAGTTATTTAATATACTTGGGAAATATTTATTTCCCTATATTCTTGATCAAATATAGATGACTTTTTTCGTAAGGATATTTTAGAATGAACTGTATTGGTTATTAAAAATATGTGGAATGATTTGGATGTGTATGTAAAAGGAGTGGATTTTTAATAGATTTCACCTTGATGTATCAAAAAGTCTCATGAAAAAAAATAGATGTCTTTACATAATATAAGGGTATCGTTATTACACCTACAAATTTATTAAGAATGATGTCTAGGTTAAGAGGCCTTGAACGTAAGATTTTTGATCTCATGGATGAGAGGCCATGATCTTGAATGTCAATAATTATGTTCCTCCTTTAATAATAATATATTTTACATCTTCAATGAGATTTATTTATTGGCATTACACATGAATGTTCATTTAACCAATGATAATGATTTAATAGGATGGATTTTTATTATCTTTTTGATATATTTAATATAAATAAATTACTAATTGGAACTTTAGTTTTACAAAACAATTTATCTTTTTCCATTCCTCAGGATATAAATAAGGATATTAAAAATGATTTCAAATATTTAATAATCATAACAATGAGATTGTCTCATTTATATTATTATATGGGAATAATGAATGTAACTAGTTTTCAAAGATATTTCAATGGATAAATCATTCATGATGCATTTCCCTGCATTGTGTACTAATATAATAATGTATCCAATAACTCTAGGATACTAGATTAATGATGATATAGACAGTAATAGTTTAATTCTTCTACAATACATGGGGACTAGATTCTAGATAAACATATATAATATAATAATTTTGGTAATCCGTTATGGTATTTGAGATATTTATCAAATATAGGGGTTATTATGGATGAATATTATTGACTATTATAATCAAACTTATTGTGTTTTGTTTTTTAGATATTGATCCAATATGTATAATGATAATAAAAACCTATTTTTAATGCACGTATTTCCTTGTAGAGTAAATGAATATTTCTAGTTTAGGAACTGAAATTGGAAATATTATAGAAGGCGAGTCGTGTTATGATGAATAAGTTTGACTGTATGGTTTACAAAGTTCTTTTACAAAAAAAATCTCATATATTGGATCAATTTAGTTGGAATAAGACTCAATGTTTTAGTATAATCACTAGTCAATTGATAACTAAATAATATATTATGTTCTAAAAATATATATTTCTTAGTTTGGTATTTAATGAAATGGATGATGTTATTCTATAAGTTTATTTTCTAATTGGAGGTTCTGATTAGTGGTGACCATTGATGGAGACCACTAAATAGGATGATGAAATAGAATTTACGGAATGGAGAACATTTACTCAGTTATTCTTGAATATATAATTTACACAATTACAATGAGTTGAAATATAGATGAATGTTTTCACTTTAATATGGAAGGAAGAAGAAAGTGTTGTAGTTTTTCTGGATAAATTTACAAAAATATAGGGGAATGTTGAATTCCACATACATAATTGTGAAAGTTATATCCACTTTTCCGTTAATGAGAATCTGATGAGTCTCAAAAGGGATCAAAATTATCAATCATTTGTATCATGTGATAAAAAGTTACCAAGTTTCACAAATATAGATAAATAATTATTCATGTCTAATAACTTTTATGGAAGTGAAGAAAAAATGTGTTCTGATGATAACCAAGACATGTGAATTTTTTCATAAAGGAAGAAATGGAGGATGATATTTATAAAACATGAACATTGTGGAAGGAAACCCATTGGTATATTCATAAATTGAAAAATATTCTATTTAAATTGTATAGATGAGGCTCATAATGATTCCAAATGAAATTTAATGAAATAAAATGATTTAATGTTGTTATTTATCTACAAATCTTTGTGGCATTAGTCAAACAAATGTTTCAGGCCTAAAGGAAAACTCCCACGTAATTTATCAAAGGGAGAAGTCTAATATTTTTTAATTTATACAGTTGAGGTCATAGTTCCTGAGTATATGGTTGTAGTTACTTTAATTAAAACTATAAATTTAGATTATTATTTTATTATATCCCATTATACTCATATATATTCCATGTTTGTTAGGAAAATTATATACTTCCCTGATAACTCATAGGGGAGTTTTCAATCATGAATCACAGTTTAAAAATTACTATATCAATGATGTGTCATTTAGTTCCCATTATGCATATTAAAAATAAACCATTTCTAAACATTATTATTATACCTATGGTTTTTTATGATATAATCAATGGTAAGGAATGGATTTCAAATTATAAAGACACTTTTTTTCAAAATAATGTGATTATGATTCATAATTATTATGTGACATCCATTATCATCAGAGGTATTAATGTATCATCTAAATCATATCATGATCCCCATATAGAAGATACAATCAATTGAATTTTGTAAAAAAGTTTAGAAAAATATTTTCTTGTAAAATATGTCCTTAGAATAGAGGTTATGACCATTATATTGAAATATATTAATGTTTTTTATAATGAACTACATGGACATCCATATGAGCCTGATGTTTAGTTTTCTATTTATCATACCCCTCATTTAAATTCTATATCTAAGACTGAAAATATGATCAAAATATTATAATTAGTGGATCTGAAGAAAAACTGAAGGATTTTTCTATTAAATTATTTTTAAGATCTAGTGTTTTACCATGGGGGGTCATAATTTTTTATTTGAGAATAAATTTTTTTATAAGTAGTTATGATTTTATTATAGGGAATTAAATATCATTACTTTATATAACATGTATAATATAACCTTCATTAATTAATTTCAAAATCTACTATAAGAGGATCATTATTAAAGTAATATTTTTCTTTAATTTAGGTATCATCAATTATGATTAATGGATGAGGATATTCTAAATATTTAGATTCAATGGTGGTATGGAAATTATAAATTTGTAGAATTACATTTTTTTCTTGGCCAATTCAACATATGTTTTTGTGGATCAAATGAATAGATTAATAAAGGATTATATAAAAAAATTTATTATGTCTATAACATCTCATTACTAACTTTCATGTATGAATAATGTTTATCTCATCGTTCTTTCAGATTTATATTTCATCATTGATTATTTCCTTTCATGTATAGAGGATTCCTTTTTTTTGTTTTTTACAATGGTTGATCAATGTATGTGTGGTATAACATTGGCCTTCAACCTAATTAGAGTTTTCATGATATATATGACTGTCTTACCATGAGAGTGGGAAATATTATGTATTACGAGAAGATATAGGTGTCCAACTCAAAAAATAGTGAGCTGCACCAACCAACTAGTGGGAGGATGGGAATTTGAGTTTTCTATTGGAATCCCACTAGCTATCTAGTTGAATACCATTATCCAAATGGTGTCTCTTCTATTGGGAATTTTATTCAATCATGTACCAAGGGGTTGCTAGTGGATGACACTATCTAGATGAAGATTCCTATAGAGATGATATTTAGCTAGGAAGTGTCCTAATCCAACATCATTAAATAACCATTTTATCTCTAAACTGAATCCTTCATATTTGAATCCATGGTAAACTCCTTGGAGGCTATATAGATAGAATAATATCACTCCAAACGTTTTTTCCATCACTGATCTCAGTGTCTGTTAAATAATTGGATAAATTCTTCTAAATTTTATCTAAATATGATCATGGATTCATATTTATTAACATATATACAAATTTATGAGTCGTGAATCCTCATTCCATTGATGGATATAGATCATGAAGTGATGAATTGAAATTCTTGGAACCTACTTCAGTTATTTGTTCCATCAATTCTCCAACAATAGATCATGTGTTGATATTTGAGATATTGATTTAGAAGGTTGTTTCATAAAGAAATATCTCACAATTATTTATTTTGATGATTATTTTGTTTAAATATGTTTTTTAATTGATTATTTATTTATAAAATGAGTCAATTGATTTATTATATCAATTGGAATAGTATTCGTGATGAAACTCTTCTACAATGAATTTTAAACCCATCTTTTATTTTAAAAAACATGATCTTTATTGGTGAACATATATTTGATTAATGATTACGATGAGATGAGGAGTAATAAAATGTTTTATTATGTTGTTGACAATCCATTTTCCCACATGGATGAAATGGTATTAATGGAAACCCATTAAGGGGAAGAAAATAAGAGATGATAAAAATATGAAGGGTCGCACCCTTCTTTTAAGCCACCTAATCTTGGTCCCCACAATGCAGCATTGGCACATAGGGTACCCAATCAGCTAGAAGTCTATATAGGACAATGATAGTCAAGTAACCCAATGACACTAAAAAATACCCCTAAACATTTTCATGTGTGGCATACATACGCATGATATATTCTTCTCCCAATTTCCTATATCTTCTTATAAATAGGACCATGTAGAACTTCTTTTAAAATGATAGAAAATCCAAATGAACTAAAAAATATATTCTCAACCATGTATTTTAGAAATATTTCATGTAGTACTCCAAAAAGCGATAAATAGGAAATTAAGGGTGGGTAGTGGAACCAGAGTCCTCTTAGGGTCTGAAATACGTATCACATTCATTAGGAACCCTTTTAACTATGGTTTGAAAACACTAGGACAAGGTCCCCTTCCTTAATAGGGACCATCACAAAAAAAATCCGGTAATACCCATGTAAACCCTTTAATCCTTGATAAACCCCTCTCAAATGTGATATTTTCAAGGTGGTTCATCACCCAAAACACATTCAACTCGTGCATGATTGTATGTGTGAATCCCTTTCTGTCCATCCAGGCTAACCATTCATTAGAACCCCATGTCATTCATAGTCACTACCTTGCACGAGCCACCTCTTGGGCCCTATTCCATGATACCAATGGATTAAAACCTCTTCCTTTATATCCCTCATATGAGAGGGAACAAATTGAAACCTCCACCAAAACCTATTCTCTAGAAAAAACACATAAGTAGAAACAACATCACGTCACCAATTAGAACATGCATTATGGTAGTCCTAGGTCTCCCTCAATTTTCTTATATGATTAGTGGGATCCTTGGGGTTCATGTGAGTATGTATTCATTTGATCATGAAAATCATATCCATGGGGATATATTGAAAATTCGTAGGAAGTGAAAATGATTATGAAGAAAAAATTTAGATAATTCAATCTATTTAATAAAATTAATAGAATTAAAGAAATATATTTCAAGAGAGATACATAGAATACCTATGAACCAGAAGACCAGAACAAGTTCTCCCAAGCATCCCACTATGTTGCAACTATACAGAGGACCTACATTGAGGAGCAATACAATGGACCTTCACGGTAGTATAATTTTTATACCCATGCATAGTGTATCTTCGCTCTGGAGTTACAATGAAGACCAATGTGAACAACCTCCCTGAAAATACCCCCTCATTTCATATTAATAAAACCCTTGGGCTCCCCATTTTATTGAAGAAGTTGGAAGATCTGCCGAAGTACCCATTACGTATCTCTTTCTCCCACGTCCCCAAAAATTATTTAGGTAGCTCTTTATAACACATGTTCCGAATAGATAATTATATTATATATAAGTGATCAGGAACCTTTCGAATTTGTTAATACAAAAAATATATTTAAGGGCCCTCCTTCTATAATAATAAGTCATATACGCTTGGTCCATTCCTTATGCAAGGACCTGTGTGGGATGCTTCCTTGGACAGGAAGGCACACCCAGGGTTTTTATGTTTCAAACCTCCACCAGTTGTTATTGTCTCTAGTCCATTTACCAAATAATATCAATCTATACTAGGCTCATACATCATTTGATAATTATTGTCTAGATCCTCCTAGGACATGTGAAGTACACCTATGCAACATACATACATAGACCACCTATGCAAGCCATCATTGATGGCCTCTTATTATCCTCCCATGGTGGGGACTATCCTTCCTTGGATCCCTTGTCAGAAAGGAACCATGTTGAGACCTACATAAAAACCTCATGACCTACCAAACCATTGGTAAATACACATCATCATGTCTCCCATTTGGGGTTGTATTTCTACAATCATAGGTTCCCCACATTTTTCATATATGGGAGTCAGGATCCTTGGGGTGTATGTAGGTCTGAATATCTATAGTCACATAGACCCTTATCCCTAAGACAATGTTGGGATGTTCATAGTTTAATGGTTTAGGGTCTGGTCCATGTGCCCCCTTCTCATTCTAAGACTCAGAACCTTAAGGTCCCATGTAGGTAATGTATGGTTCACGCTTTCATTTCATTTTGACATAATAAATGATGCCTTCCTTCCACCACATGACCTATTATAGGGAATCCCTCCTAAGGTAATCCCCTAGGCTTTCAGGCCATACTAAATGAACTTCACTTTCATTCCATATTGAAAGGTTCATTGGTAAGATCTTTTATCTACCATCTCCCTGGATTTTTTCTCCATAGTCCCAACCTCTTCCATCAGTGCGAGAGAAAGTGTGTGGTTTTTTAATCTTTCTCAGCCAATTGTTTCTCACACTAAGCATGACTCATGTGGGATTAGGGATTTTTTATGGTCCCAACAACTGCACAATCCAGCTCACATCTTGTACAATGATAACTATAATTCACACCATTATTGGGAAACATACGAAGCCTTCACATAGGGCCCAATGTCAATGTAAATACTCCTCTAAATTCCAACTCTAATTTTATCAATTTGAGGAAAATACTTTGGAATAATACCCAAATTAAGTACCCTTGTAATCTCTATGACTTAATATAATCCTCATTTACCCTATTACATTGTAATTCTCTTCAGGAGTATTCCCCACCGTATTTCTCTCAAACTGTCCATACCACCCCCACCCCATGAGACAAACCAAACTACATGGTCTTTTATTCACTTCAATGTGGGATACGTAGGAATCATATCTGAGGTTAAAACTCAACACTCCAATGTCAACCATGTTCGTCATTGGACACATTCCAAATAGTGTCTAATACCACTTGGAAACTCATATCCTTTCCTTATTCCTTGGGTTGAATGGGTATAAGTCCCACATTATTATTTTATTGTGCACCTTCCTCTTATATGTCCTTACCACATGACATTATACTATTTGGTTAGATCCAAATCACAAACCCTTAAAAGGTATGATGTGTCCCATTAAGTAGAACTGAACTATGAGGGTCCTAATTCCACTCACAAGGATACGTAGGTAGCCCATTTATGGATATGATCCCAACACCAAAATAACTTTTGTCTACCTGGATGATGACAAATTATAGGGTGCCCCACTGAGTGGATTAAAAACCATCATCATCATAACAATGGCTGTATAATAATTAAGTAGTATATGAGAGGATACCATTAATGGAAAACCTCAAGTAAATATAGATATCTCTATAAATAATGAACCTAAAATACATGTAGATTATTCTAAATATCACACATGCTAATTATTGATTTCAAATTACAATGGAATATTACATTAATCTTGGTAAATTAATAAGGTTTCATGAACATATCTTATATCTAAAAGAGAATCATGGAGTGGGAAATAATTCCTCCCAAAAGGGGGTGATGATCCCAACCTCCCAAACTCTCTACCAACGTGTGTTCTTAAGTATCATAGGTCAACAAACCAAATGAATTCTTTCCATTTGAATGAAGGTCCCTTTTATAAAGAACCATTTGTGGTTTCTAGTTCCATAAATAAATCAGATGGAAACCATCTGGAATTAAGAATTCCTAACAAGAACACCTGTTATGGGGAAAACATGTGAGCCTAGCATGAATCGTTAACTGAGTTAATGGTTTAACTAAAAAATTTATAAATATAGAATGATAGTTATTCTCTATAGTGCCATTTTATTTGCATGCATATGTAAAAAAATGGTGAAACTGACGTTAATAATTAACCAAGCTAATGGTGTTAACTATCTATTAGGCCCCAATCAATTAATAAAAGATATCTATATAAGAGAATAAATAATGCATGTGTTCATATAAAAGATTATGATTTAAATTAGTTTTTTATATGTATATGTTAAATAAAAATAAATTTTTTCACTTTCAGGAACTCCTTTCATTACAAAGGGCCTCAATCAAGTTTTCACAAGTGAATTCCCAAGATGATGTTCAAGAAAGAACCTCCCCCACTGAAAGGATATCATCACTGACTCATCATATTCAACACTAGATCTCCAATGCATTAGAATAAGACTTCCATCACCATAGTACTATCCGGACCGTGGAGGTTGCCCGATAGGTCCTCCATATCCTGAATAACCTCATTTTATGCGGTCAACGATGACTGATGGGTCAAAAGTTGATGGTTAAAACCACTATATTAAACTATTTCAAGAGTTTATCCCCAGAAAACAATCATAAACCTCATTACTACTCCATGGACATCGTCCAAGAGTCCACACATGGCCTCATCCTAAAGACACATGGGTCCTTCCTGAAGGCTCCTTAAACTATAACAAACGGAAATGTCATGTGGTAGGAAACCTTAAACATGATAAGGATGTTATCTTAGGCTTTATGAACCATGTACCTTAGAGAATGGAATAGAAGAAGAACTTTCAGGGACAACATCTAAGAAAAAGGGAGTAGGTTCATAACTTTTCTTCCTCCGGAGATCTCCATCAAACCAGTTTGGTGGAATATAGAGAACATGCACATACAACCGTCCACCTAAATTATTCTAGCTAGCAGACTCATATGGTAGAACCCAACCAATCACACTATTAAAATATGGTGGAGGTTTTTGAGAGGTAATATACACATTCTTACAATTTTTCAGCCACTCAACAGACTCATCTGGTTGCATTCAAGGATGACAGTCAACCAAATATGGAAGCAACTAGTAAGCATGGACAGACACATTCTTGAACTCACCAAGCCTGTAAGTAGTCTCATATCTCATCATTGAATGTATTATATTGATAATTATTGGTGTAAAATATCTTTCATGAACATCATCCTGCTAGAATCTTTTAGGACTGCCAATAGTCTCATTTGGAAGCACTTGCATAAGTCTATCAGAATGCTACAACAAAACATCTGGGGGTAGAATCAACTCTTTTACCAAATACAGGAGCACTATCAGCATCCATTGATAGTAAATGGATGATAGTAGAATGTACATGCACCTACATAGAATACGGAATGGATGTATATTCTCATTCTGACCAATAATGTCACCAAACATATATTGTCATTGGTGAATGGGTAGACACAAATTTCTACTCATGTCTTGGAAGATCGTCAGAATATCATAACGGAAACTTCAGTAGTACAAGATGGAAAAACACATAATTATGTCCCCACAACTAGTATGACTCGTCATCATGCCCCCCTGAAGTAGATACACACCTCTATTATATTTCGGGGGGAAGGGTTATGGGGAGTACTCCCCCATATCATACAGATAGCAAGATCCTACACATAAATTTTCTTAATTATTGATAATCAGTATGTTATAAAAGACATTCTGAAGTAGGAACATACACCTACTCATTATAACAACTTTTCCCATCACGTGACCCCAACTATCTATAAGAGAGAATCTATAAAAAAATTATCACCTAGCATGTTTAGATAATCAAGAGTCAATATTTGATCTGGGTCCTCTTATTGTTTGATTTCTTGAAGCCCTCATACATTTATCCTTTATAGCTTAATATCATACTGTATCATTACCAAATTAGGGGATTAGTTTTAGTAATTTTTATGTTCCCTATCTGAAACATAATCATGAAGGATTTATTCATTAATATTAAGTAAATCTTGAGAACGAATCTATGGAATAGAGCCATGATAACCCTCAATGTGGGCAAAAGACCAATTAGAAATAGGATTTATCCCTTTCTATAATCTACCATGGTGGTCCTCCCCATGATGACATTCACTACGAATGTTCTCTCCATAGTAGTGTTTCACATTTTCATGAAAATTCTCTAACTGAAAACTTAGGGATGAGAAAGCCTTCATATCTTAAGGATCTTCAATATATAAGGCCAGTAATGTATTATTCCTTGTTTCTGGTAGGTGAAATACATTCTATTCTAAAAGATAGCACAATGAAATAGTCATTTCTCCAAACCGACATTGGGTAATATTCCTTCTAATATATTAGAGGAAAAACCAATTGTAACCATTTCTTGCGATAAATCAATCATGAATCGTCCTCTCTGGTTGGACCAAGTCAAGAAACCTCTATATTTATATGAAGAGGATATATTGAATGTGAAAAAAAAACGACCTAAATGATAAATAACACTAATGTTTTGAACATTCTAAACAACTAAATATAACATTCTAGAAATGGTAGTAGAATATTGCATTCATGATTTATGCATCAACATATGGAAGACTCTTCATCATTTGAAAATAAATATGATACTATATGATGGATACCAAAGTCATTTCAAGGTAATACAAGGGTTGTAGTTCCAAATTAACATTCAATCTCTACATGTTTCTCGACATCCAAGGATTGAGATGAAGAAGGAGGCCCTTCAATGTGAATGCCTCAAAGCATTAAGGATGTTGTGATAATTGATTGAAAAACCCCCATATGGTGTTCATATCATAGGATGGGGTGAACATGGATCATTACATTTCACTGCACTATAAAATTATAAAATACCTCAGAAAGTGGACTCATGAAATGATGTTTTCCTAGGCCAACTACAAAAAACAAATTCTTCTTATGATTGATGATATACTCATCAAGAATAGTCCTCTATCAGTTTTCACCAAAGTCAGGCCCAATGAGGGAAATCTATCGAGATACCATTGCTTCAAGCATTTAAGAACACCATCCATGTTTCCCGCAAAGATGAAGTCAACCATTAGATCCCAAATATTTCTGAAATTGCACAATGGTAATAAAAAATAGGTGACTTGAGTGGGTGTTTGATAATTTTTATAGTCAATGTATATACATGAATTTGTAAAATCTAATGAGGAGCTACACTGATATCATCCATAGATGTTTAGGAACCACCCAAGCCTGTGGGGATGGGGCCTTTTTTAAACCAACCATAATGTTCAACAATCATACCCATAAGGGTTGTAGAAGAAGAACAGGAAGAACTCCATCCTACAGTTCTAGGGTATTTTTCACATCCACAATCCCATTCTAAGAAAAATTCAGTTATCTTCCTATTAGGGAAGAAGCCACAATGTGAATGCTCAACTAAACTATTCAAGGATCACCTTTGGATCACCGTCCATTAAATAGTTACCGGGGAACCATCAAATAGGTGAATAAAGTCTCATAGAATTTGTAAAGAAAGAAATTTTACAAAAATACTCATAGAGTTCCATCAATGCATTAGGCCTAAGTAAATTTCATTAATTCCATTATGGAATATCCACAAGAAAAAGAGTCTAGTTGAAGGAAATTAGAGGATGAAGTTCATATTCGTGACATAGTCCAGACCGAAGAAAATGAAAGATGTGTCATAATCAGAAATCAAAGGATTTCACAGATTCAAGGTGTTCCATCAAATAATCAACTCCCACATTTTTGAATGGAATATTACAGAGAGAGAGGTAAATATCAAACTTTGTTTTACCATACCTTTTGATAAGGTCAATCTCTTTCACATTAAGAAATATTTTTTTTTATAAAGAGGAGGAATTAAATGAGTTGAGAAGACTCAATGCATTGTAACATCGAAGTTGTATTATAGAAATACATAATTAGTAAAAAGATCCTCATCTTAAGGATCAAGTAGGAGATCATTGGAAGATACAGACTATTGCAACTACTGATATGGATAATGAATTCCCTCTATTGGGTACATAGATAGAACATGGTCAAGAACATTATTACACGCCTGTCCCCATGGGTTATCTTAATCAAATACCAGTAGCACCACCACCAATGGTCTTACCAGATTCCACACCAGTTTGGGCTCATGTTGTTGTACATATATATTTCCCAACTCAACTAGATATTCCTAAAATTCTTATGAATTCCATTGATTCATTAATGACTCAATGAGAAGCTATGGAAGGATGGTGCACACCGATACAACCAGAAGAGAAGGCTTACCCTGAATGGGTAGATATGATCCTTCCCCCACCCAACTCTTTTTATTCCACATTTCCAATATTTAATATTTTATTAGATCTCGATTAGTACTTAATGCAATTCATTTCTCCCTATGGTTCTATGATGGGGATCCCTCAACAAAAAGAACTAATAAAAAATAGATGTTTTGTGCAATATCTACAGGGGAATCCTTTTTCTGGTTCAAAAGTTTGCAATCTTGATAAATTACGTGATGAAAAGACCTCCATTAGAAATTATTTTTCTAATTGAGATCAACACTGTTGAAGAAAATAGTCATTGATATACTGAATTGAAAACATATAGAGAATAAAAGTGTTTCAGATTTCATTTCTTGGGGGAAATTATTAACATACTCCTTCGATAAAACTCTCCCTCAATAAGAGTTTCCACTAATCTATGTGGAAAATATTTGTGACAAGTTTCACATACTGCTAATCTCAATGAAATACATATGAGGGTAATAAGCCATGGCCTCAGTTTCTCAACAAGTCAAAAAGTCCAAAAAAGATACTATATCTAATTGTCGAGAAATCCCATCTGTTTTGGGATGGGGAAGAGGAAAGTTAGACTCTACTGTAGTTACACTCAAGCGAGCACTTGTACCAACATATACTTCAAAACTCTCATCATAACATAATGATCCAACTATCGAGTGTTAGCATTAAAAACAACAATTTCAATATGATCAAAAAGGTCAAAGGTTGTTATAGTTTAAAGAGATGAAAAACAAGGTCAATTCTTTTTGAAATACCCTTGTCCCCAGCTACTTCATTTCATCTATGGATTATAACTTTTTTTAATTTCTAAGTCCCACGAAACCTAATAAATATGGAGGTGAAGACCTAAAAAACTAATATCCCTTTCATAAAATCAAAGGACACCCCATATATGAGTGTATTTTTCAAATATCTCTGGAAAATTATGGTGGGCACTAGACAAGTGAAAATAAAAAGTTCATCAGACCAAGTAGCAAGTGTAATTTCTACTGATCCATAGGAATAAGGAAAATGGAATAAATTCAAATTCAAGAATGTACATAAATTTAATTGTTGGATGGTAATGAAAATGAACAATCGAACACATGCCATTCTACGAACATAGATGAAACAATCGACTGTGCTTCATATGATATCTATTGCAACCTGGTCATCTTCATTGAAATTTTAGTCCTCTAATGGAAAATCCTCAAGTAATCGACATGATCAGGAAGGTGAAGTGTAGTCACAAGAAGATGATCTCATGTTAAGGACAATTTTGTCCTTGAATTTGGTAGATTTCATGCCATTTGTCTCAAAACCATGATCAACTCCCTGCCAAATGGCACAAGAAGAAACAACATGTTATTTTGAATATTCCTCAGATGAGGAGTTGATCATTGGTCAATGTTATCCACTTAACATACACCTATGAAAATGATGATTCTGGTTATGAACATGAATTCCACAGACATGATTGGGGAACTAGGGGAAGAGGTCATTTTCAAGTATATAAGAGAGAATAAGGGTATGCTTGAAGACACTATTTTAATTACACCCTTGATCAAACCATTTATACATCCAAAACTCATGGGTGGTCCCTTCAATGGGATCAACAAGAAAAACTGGAACACTTCCACACATGACAAGATCATCCCCAACATGATCATCAAGGAAGCCCGATTAGAGGATATAACACAACTCTCTCAGAAGGTAGATAGACCTAGTTAGATTAATCCAATAAGAGAAGAAATATTTCTAAACTATACCCTGACACGTGGTACATCTACATCAGATGAATCATCTTCCAAGATAACCAAAAAATTTAATCTCCACATTGGAAAATACAGACCTTTAGATCATAAGTATGATGTTGGGAAGAAATTGCCTCATTTACTAGCCATGTTATCAATCCTGGAGACTTTAAATCTATGAAATGATCATCAGAAAGCACTTATTGAGTCTTTTTCATGTCATCCAGAGATTGAAATTAAGATTACTGCTACTGAGGTATACCCTATAGAGAATGATCCTTCAAAATGTCATGAAGTTATATCATTCCCAGACGAAGATGAGGACGATGTTGTACATGGACATATCAAACCACAAAATTAATATAAAAATGATATCAATACCGACATATAAAGAACCATCATTGATAATGGCTCATGAGTCAACCTCATTCCCCTCTGTACAATTCATCTGTTGGGTCTCACTGAATATGACTTATCTCTCTCCACTCTAATGTTCCATGGTTATGAAATGAATGTACAAGAACCTCAAGGTGAGAATACACTAAAATCTTAGCATGGTGATCTTATATCTAATTCAGAATTCATGGATTTCTGACAACACAAAACTTCTAACATTGTACATGGAATGCGATGGTTACATTAGCATGCAGTAATTCTTTATTAAGGCCACCAATGTGACAATTATTACTTGAATGGTCAAATAGGGAAATTTCATGGTTAAAAGGACCCATTAAAAACATGTTAATATCAATATATTTAGGTATAGTTCTATCACATAAAGGTGAAAAATCTCTATGAACAAATATAAAAAAAAGAATCGATGCTCCAAATGGTCTGGAAAAGATCCCATACAATCCATTCAATCATATCTGTGCAGATTACATGTTTCCTAACAATCAAATTTAATGGGTAGACCGAAAACCAAGCAATAATATTGTAACTTCCATTATATCAATTATGGAAATTGGGTCTGGTAGTAAATGCGAGATTATTGGTTATAAAACAATGGTGGATGCCTAAGCAGAGATGTCTTCATTCCATCCCTAGAACTATAATAAGTATCTACTTCATAATCCTGTTTGGAAGATGTCATCATATTAATATAAAAAATTATGTTGATTCCCAACACATCATTTTCTCTTCAATTCTCCTAGAATAACTTTCATCATCATTAGGGTCAGAAATGGTTACTTCTTCTTCATGATTTCTAAATACCCACTCATCCTATAGCTCTGACTATCTTGCTTAATCACCTTCCCTTAAAGAGGAAATAGAAGAAGAGACATGTGTTGAAGTGGAAGAAGTGTATGTTTTTAGGGATTTCCCTCCAGAGTTTGAGGAAGGCGTCTCTACCACTGTGGATGAAATCAGAGAAATAAATCTAGGTATAAATGAAGATCTGTTTCCGACTCTGATTGGTGTATCCATAACGTCTGATGATAATGATTTGTATACATATTAACATAAGAAACATCAAGATGTGTTTTATTGAAACTATACATAAATTTTAGGCCTTATCCCCGACATGGAAATGCATTATTTGGGTTTTTTAAATGAGAATCAAGGATTTAAATAGATAGAAAGAAGAACACACCCAACTCATGGCTTTAAAATTGAGGCTGATGTCGACAAGCATATGAAATTTAATTTTATTAGGTAAGTGAAATACACAAAATGGTTGGCCAATATTGTCCTAGGGAAAAGGATGACTGTTAAAATTAGATTATTCATTGAATTTATAGATCTTAACTGGCATTTTCACAAATATTATTTTCTAGTTCCAATTGAAGTACATTTGATTGATGAAACAGCCGAATTAAAATATATCTCATTCATAGAAGGATATTATGGGTATAAAAAATCTGAATGGACCTAGAAGATGGCGAATCTAATGATTTTATATCCCCTGAAGGCAATTTGTTTTATCAGGTAATGACCTTTGTCTTAAAGAATGCTAGTCTGACATATCAATGTGAAATGCACCACATTTTCAATCCTTTTGTGGGGGAATTTGTTGATTGTTAGCTGTATGATTAGATGGATAAGACTAGACAATGATCTGATCACTTTGCTGATCTAGATACCATATTCAACATGATTCATAAAAATAATTTTATGATTAACCCCTTGAAATGTTCTTTCCGGATAACCTTGGGAAAATTTATCAATTTTGTAGTTTTTATCCTAACATTGAAGTCAATACCGAGATGACTAATGCTATCCTTGGCATGTATCCTCTACAAAATTTTATATAATTGAGGGGATTTTGAGGATACTTGGCCAATATCCAGCAATTCATACGCAATTTGGAATGTAAGTGTTTTCCCTTCACCAACTTGATGGAGAAGGGGTAACATATCAATGGACCAATGAATGCCATGAATCATTTGATATCCTCATTAAATACATATAGAGACTATCAGTATTGATATCAAATACTAAAGGAATTCCTCTCGTTCTTTATGTGATAAACTTTGAGAAATAATTGGGGGCCTTCTACACACAAAATAATGATTCTAGGAAGGAAAATTGCCTTCATTATCTTAGTCGAACCATGCTCAACATTGAGACTTGATATTCAGATATTGAGAAAATATTCCTTGCATTAGTCATTGTACTTCAGAAATTGAGACACTATTTGAAGCATCATGAGGTCCACTTATAATATTAAATAACCTTCTCAAATTTATCATCATTCTTCCTATGCATACAAGATTTCTGGCACAATGGGATGTTATTCTCAAATAGTTTTATATAAAATTTGTGCCACATAAACCATTTAAAGGACATTCTTTAGCAAAATTACTTGATGATAACCCGCCTACAAAATAAACATCATTGAATATTGAGTTTCCTAATGTAGACATCTTCTCCATTCATAGATGTCTCCAAATATGGGATGTTTACATTGAGTTTTCCTCTATAAGTCAAATGGGAAAGATAATGGAATACCCTATAATCAAAAAATTTGTGTTAGGAATTTTACCTTTCTCCCCAAGAAGGGTTGTATTTCAATATTCCAATCTATTATTAGATGTTTTAACAAACAATTAGGCATAATATCAACCTTTCAATATAGGCATAGAATTATCACTTCATGTACAAATGGATTACATAGTGGTGAAAGGTGATATATAATTGGTAATCAAATATATCAATATGGATTATGCCATTAGAAATGATGAACTAATAAACCTGTGTGATTATGTTTGAGGGTCAATGAATGAATTTCCCTTATACCCAACACTATCTTACATCCCACAATACCAAAATTCCCAATATAATGCATTTTCAAAAGAATCCATAGCCTTGGAGGATACAAGTTGGGATGAAATGGTCATTAGCATTTCTCATTGTCAAGTGGTTTCACCTTTTCTCACATTAGAAAAAATTAAATTTATGAAATCAGTCCCATTTTTTATCCATAAGGTCATTAAATGGGATGAATGTCACCCATTATGGAATATCTCAAAAATTAGGTACATCCACTTGAGCAAATTAAAATGGAACAGATCTAACGAAGAATAGTTAATTTCACTATTTATGATGGCCCAATTCACCTGAAGATTCTTCGCAGTTAAGGCATTGAAAAAAGATTCATAGATGCATTGATGGAGATGAAACCATGGATGTTGTGAAATAAGTACATGCAGGATCCTATGGTGCTCACCAGCTTCGGTATAGGATTTCTGATCAAATATGAAGGCTTTGATAATTTTGGCCTTCGATGAAAAATGATTTCACATATTTCAATAAGAATTTTCATCCATTCCAGATGTATGCCAACTCTATTTATCAACCCCCTATATTTTCTACATTCATCTAAATACACCTTGGAATTTTTTACATGGATAATGGATATAGTAGGACCATTCCCTCTAGCTACAGTTAAGAAAATCATGTATATTCATATTGCTAATAATGCCCTCTCCAAATGTGATGAGGTAATAAATCTCTAGGAAGTCAGGTAAAAAATAATTGTTAGCTTTGTTTGAACTACTAGAATTAAAAAAAATTGTGTCCCTCATAACATATTGATGGATAGAGGCCCTACTTTCTAATCTATTGAGTTAAAGAAGGTATATTAGGATCACAATATCAAATCCAACCATTAATCCCACTACCTTGAAGCTTCATAATGGACAAATATATGATTTAAACAATTCCCTATCATATATAAAGCAATATATGGTCAATAAAGGTAAAAATTCTATTGCTGATAAACTCTTTCACACTTTGTGAAATTATTGTACTACTAGTTTTACAACAACACAATCAACCCCGTAATTAGTGGTCTACATGACTACATTAGTTCTGCCTATTAAAGTTCAACTACATTCACTCTGAGTTTCCATTTATGATTAGTTATCTATATGTGAATAGTTTTAGAAGTGATTTAATGATATAGAATGATTAGATGAAAATATATTTCAAACATTTTATAACATGGAAGTCTATCAAAAGAGAATAATACGATATTTTAACAAGAATGTTCACCTCCATTCATTTATTCAACGGTAATTGGTATTATTCCTTAGGACTCCAATAATTCTATGAAAGAAACCTCCAGAACTAGGCAAAAAGAGGGAATGTAATTATTCCATTCATAGGGTCCTCTCAAATTCATCTTATTCATTATTCAAAATAAATATAAAATTTATTACAACTCTAACCAATTAATGATTCGTGATGAAGTAATTTGTGTAATCACATAATCTCATGTCCTAGTTCCAAGAAATTAAACATTATAACAACCATATATGTCAATGATACATGGAGTTTGAATGTGTAGCTCCATTGTCCTTATCGCATGATGTTAATCTACACGACATCATTTTTTCTCACTACATGAAATTAAACTATAAGGTTAACATCTCCATTATTTTTCGTTATGAAATCCCCTATAATACGAAAAATGGTTCTCTAAAAATGAGTAGCTTCCATGCACAAGAATTACTCACATCATTTATACTCCTTTAGTGGAACATGGGCCCCATTTCTCCCTAAATTTGAATCAGATATGCCTAGGGACCTCTTTTTAATAACTAGGTGTGGCTTGATTACTTCATCTGGAAAGATGTGTACTAACACATAGGTATTATCCCCTAGTCCAGCCTCAATGTTTATTCAAATTAGGCGATATACGTCCTCCCTATGAGCTGTTAAACTACATGGTTCTTCTAGGACTACATATGTCCTGATTCTTATTTCAATGGGATACATAGAGACACCATGATCTCTAATTATGGTCCCTTCCACAACAAAATAAAAATTCATTATTCCTTGTGTTTATGAATCAGATCAACATAAGGAATATCATGTTCATGAACTATGTATGGCTTTATTATCATTCCAATGAGATATGTAGTGACACCTTTATCTCCCTTATTGTTTCCATAGAAAATTAATTAAAATTACCCACTCCTTATGTATGGATTATAATTGTATAGGGAACCTCAATAATAATGTTTGTATTGATTATTATTCCAATGAGATACTTAGTGGCACACTAATATCCTATATATGGTTCATCCATAACTAAAAAACCTGCCTCTCTCAAATCAAAAAATATTTTTTGTGAGGAAGTTTATCAGACATCTATGTATGGCTTGATTCTCATTTTATTGATAAAAATAGTGGCACCTATGTCTCCTATATCGGGACCAAAAACAATTAAAATAGCCCCTGCATTCCTTATGTGAATGAATCGAACCTATATAGGGAATGTTTGAAGAACTATGTTTGGATTTATTGTTTCCCTAGAATGATATATATTGAAACATCGGTCTAATCCCTTAGTCCATCTATAATAATAATTTTCACATCAGAGTCACTTAATATCATCACCGGATGAAAATAAACTGCAGGGACCTACATGATCTTTTCATGTCTTGATTCTCATCACATTGAGATGCCTTATAAAAACGAGAACATAAATCACAGTCCCCACAACAAGATAATATAAAATTCCCTATCATCTGCATATAATAAAAAATTTGTGTGAGTGACCTTTATTTTGTGTCATTTCCTAAGAGATAACACTAAAAAAATATTCCCATTATACATATGGGCCAAATATATATAAGGGACTCCAAACTCATGGCCAATCATGATCCTAATATATATCTTATGCATTGTAAATTACACCTTCAAATTTCATACTCCTAATCTGGAATACATTGATATCTTCACAGTCATTATTTGGTTTCTAGGGGTAGAATGTCTAATTCATGTTAGCTATTTTTCCCAACTATGAATCACATTCCTCATTATTTCCTTGCATAAGATGCCCACATAATGGTCTTATGATCCAAATGATTCCAATTTTTGGATATTAATAATATTCCCCAATTTTCCATGCATAATATAGCCCTTATAAAAGGGTTTTCAAGAAATTATTGCTTCATTCTTCAAGGAATCCTCTATTATCCCCATATATCTTTTGATCACACTATACAAGCACTAGTAAATTAAGGAGGTCACTTATTTCATATATTCCTCATATCATTTCTCTTGATCAGAAAGTATCCAATACTATGGTTTACCCTTTTTCCATTCACTTGTGCAAATCATATTGACATCACCTTGGTACATTTGACAACATATCATCCATTGTTTCCATAATATTTTGGTACTAGTTGTATGACCTAAAAACTAGTGACACCATATTTCTGATGTCTGGACCATACATTCATAAAAATACTATTTCTTATTTTTATTGGAAATCATGACTAGAAATACTCTTTATATGTTCATGTACTTTTCTACATAAACCATACTCTTTGAATTGTAAAATTTGAATCTTTATAAATTTTCTACATCTTTTAGCAATAGAATTTAGGATTCTTAGAAAATCTTTTGTCAGACTATGAAATTTGTGCCCCAAGGTGGACTTGTATATGTTTCCCATAAAACAATATTGTCAGTGGAAATATGCCATAGTTTGTCTATAGGTTGCATGCCCTATTTGGACCTACATAATACAGTCCTCATAACGGGTTTGGTCAGGAAATGGTAACTTTCTTCTTGGAAAATACATCCTCTAATTTCATTATCCCATTTCCGATATAAATATTCAGATTCGTAAATCCCCAAGTCATAAGTTACATTTATTCCCTTCCATACTTGAATATGGTAGTATATTTCTAAACAAATTACCAATTAATTGTAGATTCATAAAAATAATTTCAACGATAATGACCTTGAAACAATACCCCATAATGTCCTTTTTGCATGGATTTAAACTGCATAACATAACTTCCTTTCTACATGAATTAATACTTCAAAACATAATGTCTTTTATCCATGACATAAAATATCACAACATAATGTCCTTAATTCATGACATAAAAATGAAAACCATAACATCATTAAACAACGAGTTTAAAATAAATATAAAAATACAATAAATCACTTTTCTTGAAAATGAACCTTTTTTCCAACACCAAATTCGTGAAAGAATGTCTTCTTATTCATGACCTATTTCAACACAAATTCCACTTTTATTGTCAGATTCCTTTCCATGTAAAAGCCACCCACTATGGTCTTGAGACATTATAATTTTAAACCTCATTATTTATATCAGTAGTATTTTGTCAGATTGCTTGGGAACTCGTTTACTTGACTATGATGTAAATTACCCAATTGTATTTGAATTAACAACTCACATAATGGTCTTATCAGTAAATGGATTCCATTATTTGACTATGTAGCATATTCCTTAGTTGTCCCTGCATAATAAAACCCCATAATGGGATTGTAATATAATGGTAAAATGTTTCTTGTAAGAGACCTCCTCTATTCTCATTATTCAAATTTTATATTTTTTCACCATAAAACAAATCATGAGTCAAGATTCCTTTTGGGAGTATCTAACAAACATCAGGATCTTCTTAGACATAAATCCTTGATTGGGTTCTAATTTCAAAATTCATTGTCAATGTTATTCGACCGTAAAAATTAGAATTACAATTTTATTATGCATGAATATAAATTTCCCTTAAAAAATAATTGATACTCACTAGATTGAAAACCTGTAATGTATTTTCTGGACAAAATTCAAGTCTAATATCATTATATATCTATACTCTATATGGTCTGGGAAAAATAATCAATTAAAAGATAAAAGGAAATAACATTATTGGATGAAAATCCAAAAGTTAAAGCCTAATTAAAATCCAAATTTCACATGATAAGACCCCCTAAAATTGGTTGATGACATAAAATACGAAATGTTTAAAGGGATGTTTATGAATCCCTAGTAATAATCAAATTGTGCTCACTAGGCCCCTTGGCTAAGGTAAAAGCTAAAGAACCCACATCCCTATTTGTGTAATTATGGTTAACTTATGTAGAGATTCCATCAACATTGATATTAAAATTACAGAACGAAAGCAAGGATGAAGAAAAATAAGATTGAGGAGAAAATATATTTCATTTATATAGAAAATAAGAAGAACATCCACGTGATGAGGTATCTATTTTAGATATTACAAAAAGCCTATAGTGTGATTCTCTATTTGTTGAACAAACTTCTAGCCACTATCAACTGCTCACTAAGTCTCAACTAGTTGAGCAGATTTAGCCTCCTCAGCATGAGAAATTGTGCCATTAGAAATTGATGTGGAAGTTACCCCATTTAATTGGGATTCTCCAAATTATTTTTTCAATTTCGAAAGCCTATTTTTAGCTTCGACTATTTTTTGGTAGATGATTCACTTCCCTCATTGTCTCTAAATTTGTAGATCAAATTACATCTATTAATTTTTTCTATAGTTGGCATCTGCCTTAGTTACTATAGCTCAAAATCACTTAACATTGCTAATAATTTTTTCCATTGTAAGATCTTTCAAGAATTCGTGTTCTTTGTCTCAGTCATGAATAATCTCTTTCACAACATTGTAAAATAGGCGATAATTAAATCCACAAAATCCTAGTATAATAAACAGAATAGGGAGTCTGGAAAAATATAAATGTAGCTCATCCAAAGAATTCTATAAGAATAAATCCCTATTGGTTCACGATGTTTTTTTGCATAATACCAATAGAAAATTTTATCCCTTTTTCGAAATCGAAACAACGACCATGAGGTGGAACATATTCTCTAATCGGATCACTCAAATAGGTTCTTGTAACTTCACATTTAAATGTATTGGATGCTTCATATTCTATTGTTGGTTGAGTTAATGTAGGGGCCTGCCCCTCAGACCAGCCTATGGGAAGAGATATCCCTAAAATGTGAATTAATAAGATTTTTAGCCCCAAAAGTGTAGCAACAAAAGCATGATCAAGATTGTTTATGAAATTCACCAAGTAATACGTCTGTTTCTTGAGTATATTCATCCCCAGTATTCTCTGCATCAGTAGTTTGAGTATGTACATCTTAGGGAAGAGCATTCTTCAGAGCATTCCCAGTCACCATAACCATAGTCTATACAGCATCTCCAAATGTTGTATTTTTAGTTCTTGTCTCTTCAACATTCGACAAAACATGATAGAGTGATATTCCCCATTCTTGATTAGGCTCTATGACATTCTCCGTAGACAAATCCACTTAAATTAAAATTTGGTATGAAATATTAGTTAAAAGAACAATTATCTATGTAAAATGGAGGAATGATAACTTTTATCTTTTTAGTTCCTCATTGAAACCCTCAAACACTGTGATGGAACATGGAATATCATTGTTTATGTTAAGGGCATCCTCAATTTCAGTGTATACAACTTCATATTTCATATCAATATCACAATTAAAGATATCTAACAAATGTTGAAAAATGGGAATATTTTATCTTCTGATATATTCTTTCATCAACTCATGATTTGGTGCGATCTATTATGTTCTTGTTGAATCAGGATCGACACCAGTACATGGCTTAGATTTCCATGGATCCTCTATCATTCTTCTATATAAATAAGAATATCATCTTTGATTTACACATATTCCTTTGGCATGGGAAACATATCATAAATATTATAGAATAATTAATGTTATAAACAACAAGTGATACCTAGAATAAATTCATATGATATTACCATTCACATCTTCTCTCCTTGTAAAAATTAGATGGTATGTATCCATATCCCTTAATGCTTATTTTAATAAGGTAGCAGATTCATCAGTAAGAATTCATACATATCATGGAGATTACTTCTCTATCCTTGAAGGAATAGTTTTAGATCCCATTAGATAATAAATGCATACATATCCTATGAAATCATAAACAGGGTAACCAAGGTGTATCAAGAAAATCATAATACTATAGGATAGTTTGATACTCACATTTCTAATGTACACTATTGGGTAATTGAAATTCTCTCTTGAATTTATTTTCATATGATAGTGTAGTGATGGAAATATTACACTTGGTAGAAGAAACCTATGGCAACAACTAGTGATTTTCTATCTCTAATACCTTCATCATGGTTTCCCTCCTGGAAAAATTCATTGGGACCCGAGGGTTTCATCAAATGTGTCAATTGGGTGCATGTGGGTCTGTATTTTTGTTACTCGAGAACCTTTACTAAGGTTCCTTATCTAATTTCAAAATGAAAAATTCGATCCCATAACAATTAATGATGGAGGATGATGATGAAGAACTGAGACAAAATAAAATGGAAATACATTCTCATTATTAACATAAATGTACCATTCTACTTTAGGGAGTAAAATTACCCCTTCACGTATCACTTGATCTATTATGTCAGATACTCATTTTGAGTCTAGGATTTGATCATTAGTTTCATATATGATGGTCCCCATATCCAAAATATAATCTTGTAATTCAGTTATATTACTATCAACATAACAACGAAAAGGTTCTCTAATATCACCCACAGTTGGAATTCGAAGGCCATATTTGAGAAATACTCATTCATAATTGTGTTCACAACTCATTACTTCCTGGTATTGGATTGATAAATGATAAATATAATTCATATTTGATGTAGTTGGATAAAAATAATATAGACCATTGGGGACTCCAACTAAATTAATTACAAAATATGAACAATAGAGTACCTTAATCCATCTCCAAATTACTTGAAAAAGTCCTTCCAATATATATGGATCCATCCCATTGTATAAATTCAACATGATGTGATAGATTGTTGATAATATATGGTTATCCAACCCAATATATTTCCCCTCTACCAACATGGATGCAATAAATGAATTCCATGTTCTTACACCACCACTAGACTCACAGATTGGAAGAAAATAAATTCTTATCCACATGCAAAAGAATACTTATAAGCGTACCTTTTCATCAATATCAGACATGAACATATAACTCCAATGCATGTAGTCACCATTCACTTATGTGGGCTCATACGTGCCCAAAACTCCCTGATTATCTGTAGTTGGGAAAATTGTAGGATGTCTGCAATTATGACCCTTATCATTCATTGGTTATTAAAAATAATTCATCAACACTCTTTCATGAATATTAGATTTATTGAGAAGATCATTATTTTATTTCATCAATTTATATTCTATGTTGATTAATTCATGAGACAATTGTGGCATCCTATTTGAATCCACCCATGTTGTTATTAGTGGAATTAATTAATTATACATCTCATCGATAATGGGAGCCCTGGATATTTGGTATATATCCTATAGACTGATTCCAACCTCACTGTACATCAAGTGGGAGGATTTTTTTGTGGATTCCATCAGCTCAGAAATTCGAGAATGAATTCATTTCAATAAACATATGTTTTTCCTAACCCTAATGATTCATAAATGTGAACATTCATCAGTTCATTCCTAATCTCTGCACATGTTAAAAATACCAAAAATTCCTACATCCATTCCAGTTTTACTCAACCTCCATAACAAATTCCCCAGTATACCTTCTTCCCAGTATACTTATTTTATTTTTGAACTACGAAAGGTTGAATCATAGAAATTCACACTTGTGTCTGCTATATGATTCTTCATATCTAGAGTATAACCAATATGATGTAGGATGTATCAAATTGATAGTCTTCCCTCATTAACATGCATCCCTTTCTTAGTATTATTTTTTCAATAATAGTTGATGGGTTGAATGAACCAACTATTTTGTAAAATATTTATCATAATCCAGAATGTGGATATCTTGGAAAATCACATTCTTGTATAGAGGAATATAATGGCTTCTCAGATATTTTCATTGGTATGGAATTGGTCCTTTCACCATATAAGGAAGGGTACTCTCAACAACCTTGTAAAAATATGGCCCAACGGTTTTCATCATTTTGATTTGAAGAACTTTAGATTCCACATTAAAAGTCATCAAGTGAAGCATTTCCTATAAGATAATTTTCAAAACATCATCATTAAATTAGAATATTGTATTAACAAATTTCAAATTTTAATTTAAAGGACTTATGGAATTGGGAAAAAGAAAATTTCTGTGCAACTCCATCGATGAGTTCACCTACATAGGTCCATAGATGAGGTACTCAGAACAGGTACATTGAAAAAGTTCATCTATGTAGCTACTTCAATTATGAAAATCCATGTAGCACTATCCCTCAAATGGTTTTACCTCAACAAATTGTCATGGGGCCTGCAAAAAATCACAACACTATAGATCTGAAAGACTGAGCTATGAAACAAGAGCCAAAAATTGAGAATATGAGTGAAGAAAATAAAAGACAAAAGTGGTATTTAGAGGAACTACCGGCCTACGTTTCCGACCAATGGTACTAACATATGCTCCATCACTATGTGACAGAACTACATTATCCTAAACTAAATTCTCCATAATCTTTTCCTCATAATATTGCCTCAAAACTAAACCATATTTCCAATTAGAGACAATCCAGAGGGGGGTCTTTTTGACACTCCTTAGGAAGGATAAATGATTATGAATAGTCACATTGTATATTTCAATGTAATGAAGAAAATTAAATGAAGTAATGAAAAATAGGTCAAGGGAGCTACATTGCAAACCTAAGCACTAGAAGACCAGTGCATGTTCTGTTCGTGCCTCCCAATGCACAAAAACTATGGAGAGGAACTACACTTTGGATCTATGTAGAGTACATGAAAGGATGTATAATATCTATACCTTTACGATGAGGATCTTGTCTCTGGAGTTATGCCAAATACCTATGCAAACAACTTCATCTTTAACATCTCCATATATTTCTATAAATAGGACCCTTCTGATCCTATTTCAACAAACTAAAAAAGTTGGATGAAGTCTTGATACTCCCATTGTGTATCTATTTCACCCAAGTCCCCCAAATATTCCTAGGTATCTCTCTTGAACACACATTCTGAAGAGAAAATTAAACGAGATAAGAAATTTCAATATCATTTTAGAGTTTTTGATACAAACCATCTGATTAAGGACCGTCATTCTGTATGAATGATTCATCTGTGAATGGTCAATTCATTAAGCAAGGAACTTGCAAGACTCTTCTAAGTATGTCAAGGGAAACCTGGGGTGCTAATGTTAAAGCTTCATCCATGTTTTTTCCCTAGTCCATTTCCCATGTAATATCATGCATTTAAAGGCTTATAATTTTGGTGTTAATCATTTTTTAGTTCCTCCTAGGACATGTGTGGTACAACATCATGGTACACTTACACGACATACCAGCATGAACCACCAACATGAACTATCTTTGATTGCCGATTTTAGTCCACCCATGGATGTTCCACTACATCCTTGGATCCCTTTCCTGAAATGGGCCATGTTGTACCCTCCACCAAAACCTCCTGACATACCAAACCTTTGGGAAAGAGACATCAACATGTATCCAATTTGTGTTTTTATTTCTACAGTCATAGGATCCCCATATTTGTCTTATAAGGGACTCTAGATCCTTTGGGTGTCTGTAGGTTTGTATATGTTCCTTCACAAGTACCATTACCCAAGAAACAATGTTGATTTGTTTCAAGATTTGAAGATTAGGGTTCAGGTCATGCCCCCCTTCTCGTCTCTAAGACACAGGAACTCTGTTCCCTGGTAGGGAATGTAATGACCCGTAAATTTGAAGGAAATTTTTTTCTTAAATTCATTGGGATTTTTCAAGTATGCAGTTTTTGATGGCACCTGATTCTGAGACCTAGAGTGCCCGAAATCAAATTCTGATGTTTAGCTCGTATACGTTCAGTGAACGAACGAGCGGGGTTTCCTAACATTTGAACCGGTGTCGGAATCAAAATCTGAGGGCACCGATGAAACCGCAGCGCCAGTAATTGCTTCAGAATACCTTTTCTAGAGTTTCGTTTTCTCAGGTGGTGTTGTTAAATAAATGGGTTAACTGAAGGGTGAAATAATATTTGTGCTAAAATGTTATTTCTATACTATGTAATTATAACCTATGTGTGGTAGTTGAGGTGGGACCCACTAAATCCCAACACCTCTTTATAGGATATTAGTGAGGTGGGCCCCACATGAGCCCCACCCCTTCAATTTCCTCTAACCCCTCTAACCCTCTTATTGTTGGCAAACCCCCAATTTAATTTGTAACTCACCCACTTCCCCTCTTATTTTTCCATGTCAACTCTCACATTAAATCTATTGATTAATGTTATTCAATGAATTTAATTTTGAGTTTGAGTTTTTGATGTTTTGAAAACGCATAGCTTGTGTTAATAAAATAAGGGAGGCCTAATTTTATTTTGGGGGTTGTTTAGTTGTGTGAGGTTTTTGGGAGTGGATACTCAACGTCTTGAGGATCTTCATCTTCTTCGTTGGATAACGCAAAGAACACCAAGACTTCGACGAAGAATGCCATCACCGCAAGGAGAGATCGATGTGCCGTCTCTTCTCCTCTCCGCAACCGGTGTGTGACACCTTTCTAGAAGAACGATGACACCCCTTCCATTGTTCTTCTTCTCGCGTCAAAAGAAGGGTGACACCAATTCTTCCGTGGACAAACTCCGTCATCGCATACGGAGCTTCACCTCATGAAGATGTTTTCCGCGATGATCAACGTTTTACATCTTCTTCGAGGTAGGGGTTCTTTTACGTTCAGAATTAATTTGACGTTCATCGTTAATATTGGCCTCATGTTATCAATTTAAAGGGAGGACGTCGGACCACACAAACATGGCCGATCCTCCTCCCCCTTTGTTGTTGTATTTTTTGTGGCTTGGAACGGAGGCGGCACGGTGCAATAGCACCACACGGAAACGAAGGAACCACGGCCAGTGCGGGCCGCAACGAAGGAGAGCGGCGATGTCGTGCCGTGCTATTGAGACCGAAAGAGTTCACGGATGGTGTTGGGCCGCGGCAGAGGGGCACGACGCTCCAGGAAGGCGGGACCCGCGGGGGTCCCGCGGTGGCACACAGGCCGGCCAACATGGCTGGCCGTTTCGGAATTATGGGGTTCGTAACCCCCGGTGGCAGACAAGTCAGGCCCCTCCATGTGGGGGCCACCGTTTCAAAAGAAGGAGGAAGCACACCCCATTCCACACCGCTCGGTCAAGGACCGAGCGCCCAGCCGAGCCAAGCTGCTCGCGCTGGGTCGGGCCGCCCTCGCTGGGTTGGGCCACCTGCCTTGGGTCGGCCCGCCCACACTGGGTCGGGCCGCCTATGCCGGGCCGGGCCACGCCCAAGTGGGATGGACCCAGACCCTGGTCCGGTCGAACCGGTTCAGTCCGACCTAGTGGGTCTTGGGTCGGGTCGGTCCGGGCCCAAAACCCCCCTAAAATCGGACAACTACGTTAAAAGTCCAATAACATTGGCTACGTGCCTCCGATACATGCACCGTTAGTTGAGACGCGATGCTTGGATCAAGACGATCGTTTCGGTATATTACACTCAAGGTTTCATAGATCCTTGGGTATGGCCGGTTTGGTTCGAACATGAATCCAACCGGGCCCTCGGAGTGGAAATGCTTATAACATTATCACCGGACATCTGATTGACGTGTCGTCAGATTTTTTGGATTCCTCTTATGAATACGGTGCTTTTGGATTACTCCGCTCGATGTTTGGACGTAGTTGGAGTACAGTCGGGATGGTTTTAGCTTAATAACCAACTGGGCCCCTGGGAAAAAAGCCAATAACTCTCAGACCGGGCGTCCGATTGACGCACCGTCTGTCGCGTTGAGTTCATATTGATGAGACGGAACATTGGGAGACATCAACTCTGGAATATGTGTCAGTTGATATATCGACCCCTTTGGCTCATGGAGCAGACCCTCCCGGAACCGAGTTTGCTATGTGCGGGAGCCCTAGAGATGGCTGCAACTGCGACGACGATGACGACTGCATTGGGATCCTCCATGGGTTCAGCAGCGATGACGACCATATTGGAATCCTACATGGGTTCGACATTGATGACTACTATTATTGTATCCTATGTGGGTCCGGCGGTACTTGACTACTATTATTGTATCATACGTGGGTCCGACAGTATTTGACTCTATACTTGTATCCTACGTGGGTCCGGTAGAGTAGCTCATCTTGTATCCTTTGTGGGTCCGACGGCTTAGCTGGTCTTGTATCCTTTATGGGTACGACAGATTAGATGAATCAATGGCTGCATCTGATCATCTCTATCGTCTTATGAAGAAGTATACATGTGTGAGCTGAGTCTTAAAGTACAATCAATATCATCGATATGATTGTTGTGTTTTCTTATGTGGATTGGGTTTTCCTTTCCTGTGTGGATTGGGTTATGTTTTTCCTATGTGGACTGGGTGGTATTTTGGGCTTGTGTGCTAGAGCCGAGCTTGAATTGATGACTTAGGTATATGTATGGGAATATACCCAAGTAGAGTTGGTTGTTACTTCATGATAGTCTCTTACCTTTGTGGCTTATCCTTCATGGATTCTAAGAGTACTTCGGGGGTCACGGGGTCCCTACTGAGTAGCGTATACTCACTCTTGCACGGGTTGTGCCCACACTACGTTGTGTTGGATGCCGATGACGGACATCACTGATTGAGGTGGGAGCTCGTGGAGCTGGACGGTACCTGGAGGTGGATAACTGGATGAGACGTACACAGAGTGGATGGCTGGAGCAGAGGAGCAGAGGAGACTATCTATACTAACCCTTCAGGTGGGATTTCTAGAGGACGGCTTGATGTTGCTGCTTTACTTATCTGCTACAGTACATTCTTTCCAGTTGTACTTTATTTTCAGTTGGGTTTGTATTCTGGCACATTTACTTCCAGCACTTACCTTTGTATTCAATTTACTTAGTGTTTACTTCATCTTGTGTACTCTATGGTGTTTTTTTACTTTATAAAGGCAACGCCTTCCCTTTTTATTGGCATTTACGCCTTTGGTACTAGTCGCCAGCACCTGGCCTATGGAAGGCGGGCTTGGGGTAGTCACGACACGGCCCCCAAGGACAGGACGTGACAAATTGGTATTAGAGGAGTTCATTTCTACCGCATAACTCAGGACTCTGATCGTTCTTCTTTGTGATTCAATAGTGTTGATGGTATTGAGTGTGGTTATCAGTCTACGGAGTCCAGTGTTGGATCGGCGGTCGACGTATCCATACACCAGGTCCTTGACTACTAATTTCTGACTCAATGCACGAAAACATTGGTTGCATGTGTGTTTCAATTTCTCTTTGTAATTACTTATGTTAGCTCACCAGGTATACTGTATTGTCCATGGAGCACCTATCTCTTTTCAGGATAGCCCCACGACGATAGCCAGCTAGGGTTGCGAGCTTTGTGTGAGACGATAGCCCACCGCATGACGAGGCCTTGGTGCAGGGCCCTATTACAGCAGAGGAACCGGCGGTACCCCTACCCGCCGAGCCACTGATTCCACCAGCCCCAGCCACTGAGAGTGCACGTCGCCTTATTGCACAACATGAGTTTCATTGTCAGAGACCTCCTAGGTTCCATGGGGAGACGGACCCTCAGGCAGCCGAGGATTGGCTGGAGGCTGTAGTATGATTTTTTAGGATAGTAGGGACAGCAGCTAACCTCATGGTGATCCTTGCGGCAAGTCTCCTACACGCATCAGCAGGAATATGGTGGAGCCTGAGGCTCCACGTGCGCGACTAGGCATCTTTACTTTGGATGGACTTCAAGAGCCTCTTCCGCTTGGAGTTCGTTCCATCCACCCTCTGTGCGGTGGGCATTTGGGAACTACTACAGCTGCAGCATGGCAGTATAACGGTAGCCTAGTACTCGGTGAGATTTACGGATCTCTTGTGCTATTCTATGGACATGGTACAAGACCCATTCTTCTGGGCCTGGACCTTCGAGTAGGTACTGAGGCATGAGATCAGGTCATCGATGATCTCCCTCGGTAATCTGACATAGGCAGGAGTACTAGAGAAAGCCCTTCTTGTGGAGATATTTCTTGTTGAGCCTACACCAGCAGCAAGACCTACCCCAGGGCAGCACGAAGCAAAGTATTCTACAGCTGGTAGTCGAAATATTTCATAGTAGTCCAAGCGGACTAGACCATCAGGTTGATGACCTCGGGAAACTGGCTCAGAGGTGCGGGGCACGCGTCGCAGAGCTAGCCTTACAAGGAGCAGACAGTGCAATGCATGCGGCGGGCAGGGTCACAAGGCTCGAGACTGCCCTACCCGCCCTGCAGATGAGCAGTAGGCTGTAGAGGGACCTCCCAGGTAGAGGTTCGACCATGGTGTTCCGAAGGGAGTAGGCGGACGAGGTAGAGGAGTTGGCTGATCAGCGGGTGGTGGGTGACGCTTTGAGGACCTACCTACCACCACCACCAGGAAGACCACCCCGACCGCAGGGAACGGGTGGACAAGGGAGAGTCTAACATCAAGCAGCTAAGGACTATGACCATGGAGCTCTGGGAGCATATGGATAGGAGCTGTAGTAGCTCCATACATGGAGACTTTGTTCATGTTGATTCAAGATTTGTTCATGTTTTGATTGTGGATGCTTTGTGTCTTTGTACATTGAGATGTAATATTAAAATACACTTGTTCATGTGACGTTTTCATCCATGTCCTTTTTATGTAGTTGATACTAAGAGGTTACGGATAAAACCGTTGACTTGAACATCACATTCGAGATTCCTACTAGAGTAGACCAAGTGACCACACACGGTTGCTGACAGTGTGACTCGCCCTTGGAGGCGAGAGTAATAGTTGGATCACTTGGTTGTAGCGTCGAGGCCTTACGATGTCATCCATCGCATGAAATAGTACCATTCCTGTCAGGATTGACTGTATTAGGAAACATAGAACCAGTTACCTGAGAGGAGGAATCTCAGAAACTCTTGTACATCTTAGACAAAGAAGGGTAGAGTTGAGTTCTTACATATGGATATTCTCACCCATTGTTCATCGAGCGAATGGTCTACAGTTCTCACCAACTCAAAATTCTCATTTGTATCTTTTCTCAGAAGGACCTGAACCTAGGACAATTACAATGGATCGATTTCCTCCAGTACTATGACTTTGAGATAGTTTATACTCCTGGGAAGGGGAACGTAGTAGCTGATGCTCTCAGTAGGAGGACGGGCATGCATATACTTGGAGAGGCGACATAGCATCTAGACACGTTGCAGATATCCTTCATGGATAGAGATGGGTCATCATTTTTACAGTCACTCCAGTACTTCTTCAGCGGGACAAATAGGCACAGCGTGGGGACGATGACTGTGAGATGAGACATGCACATATTTCCTCAGGAAAGGCACTTGATAGATTCTCTATAGAAGGAGAGCACGTCGTCCTTTACAAAGTACGTACCATGGCACCTGCTTCTTTATAGGAGGAGGTGCTGAGAGAGTTTCAAACATCCCTTTTAGTGGTACATCCATGAGTGGAGAAGATGTACCATGATCTCAGACAGCAGCACCGGTGGCCGGGTATGAAGAAGGTTCTGGAAGAGTTCGTTTCTCGATGCCTCACCTGCCAGTAGGTGAAAACAGAGCACCAAGTACCATCAGGCTTGGTACAGCCCTTGGAGGTCCCATAGTGGAAGTGGGATGAGATATCTATGGATTTTGTGACTGGACGTACATGTACTTCTAGAGGACAGGACTCCATTTGGGTGATTTTCGACCGACTCATAGAGTCGGCCCACTTCTTACCCATCAGAGAGTGGGGCTCAGTGGAGAGATTAGGATGCTCTACGTTCATGATATTGTACGGATTCATGGTGTGCCATCATCTATCATATCTGATAGAGATGATCGCTTTACTTCCCAGCTTTGTAAGGGGTTATAGGATACATTCGGGACGCAGCTATGCCTGAGCGCCGCCTTTCACCCTCAGACGGATGGACATATGGAGAAGACCATTCAGACACTTGCGGACATGCTCCATGCATGTTTCCTCTACTTTGGACGCAGCTAGGAGGATCACCTACCCTTGGTGGAGTTTTCATGCAATAATAACTACCACTCCACCATCGACATGGAACCATACGAGGAATTGTACGGCCGACCATGCAGGTCACCTCTGTGCGGGACATACCCTGGGGAGTCAGCACTTGTTGGACCAAAGATGGTCCAGGCCACGACAATGAAGGTTCAGGTCATCTAGGAGCGGATGAGGACAACTCAGAGCCGAAAGAAGTCTTATGCTGATAGGAGGCGGAGACCAGTGGAGTTCGAGGATGGTGACCACGTTTTCTTATGCATCTCACCCGATGTGGGTTACGAAGATTTGGTCGGGGTGGAAAATTATCTCTGTGCTTCATCGGACCATTCTAGGTTCTCAGATAGATATGCGAGGTGGCGTATCACCTGGCTCTACTACTTCTGTTACACTGGGTGCACGACGTCTTCCACGTATCTCAGGTGAGGAGATAGGTTCATGACCCAATGCATATCATCGACCATCGGGAGCTGGACATCGATGATGGGGAGACTTTTGCGGAGGTCCGGGTGGAGGTCGAGGATCAACAGGAGTGGGTCCTACGTGGGCGGTCGATTCCTCTAGTGCGCATCAGGTGGCAGCACGAGAACCTCCAGGAGAGCACTTGGGAGCGGGAGACTCTGATGTGTGCTCAGTAGCCCCATTTGTTCCCATAGTTTGTGATGTATCTGTACGGGGACGTAAATATATAATGTGGGAGTAATGTAAAGACCCATAAATTTTCAAGGAAATTTTGTTCTCAATTTCTTTGGGATTTTATGAGTACGCAGTTTCTGACGGAACCTGATTCCGAGGCCCGGAGTGCCCGGAATCAATTTACGATGTTTAGCTCGGGTACGTTCAGTGAACAAATGAGCAGGTTTTCTTTACTTCTGAACTGGTGCTCGGAATCGAAATATGAGGGCACCGATGAAACTGCAGTGCTGTTTATTTCTTAAGAAGACCTTTTTTGGAGTTGTGTTTTCTTGGCTGGTGTTGTTAAATAAATGGGTTAACTAAAGGGTGAAATAAAATTTGCGCTACAATTGTTTTTCTATTCTATGTAATTATAACCTATGTGTGGAAGTTGAGGTTGAACCCACTAAATTGTAACTCCTCTTGATAGGATAGTAGTGATGTGGGACCCACAGGAGCCCCACCGCTTCAATTTCCTCTAACCCCTCTAACCCTCTTAATGATGGAAACCCCCCATTTAATTTGTAACTCACCCACTCCCCCTATTTTTTTTCTTGACAACACTCACATTAAATTTATTGATTAAAGTTATTCAATGAATTTAATTTTGATTTTGAGTTTTTGAAGTTTTGAAAACGCGTAGCTTTTTAAAATAAAATAAGGGAGGCCTTATTTTATTTTTGGGGTTGTTTAGTTGTGTGAGGTCTTTGGGAGAGGATACTCAAAGTCTTCAGGATCTTCATCTTCTTCTTTGGAGAACGTGAAGAACGCCAAGACTTCGATGAAGACCGTTGTCACCACAAGGAGAGATCGACGTGACGTATCTTCTCCTCTTTGCATCTGGTATGTGACACCTTTCCCGAAGAATGACGACGCGCTTTTTATTGTACTTCTTCTCACGTCAAAGGAAGGGAGACTTCAATTATTCTTCAGACGAACTCTGTCATCGCATACGAAGCTTCACCTCACGACACCGTTTTCGGCGACGATCATCGTTCAACATCTTCTTTGAGGTAGGGGTTGTTTTTACATTCATAATTAATTTGACATTCATCGTTAATATTGGCCGCCTGTTATCAATTTAACGGGAGGAGGTCGGACCGCACAAACACGGACGATCCTCCTCCCCCTTTGTTGTTGTATTTTTCGTGGCTTGGAATGGAGGCGACATGGTGCAACAACACCGCATGGAAATAAAGGAAATGCGGCCTTTGTGGGCCGTGAAGAAGGAGCGCGGAGCCATCGCGCCGTGTCGTTGAGACCAAAAGAGGGTGCGGCCGGAATCGGGCCGTGGCGGAGGGGCATGACGCCATTTCCCCGTGCCAGAGCATCATGGAGGTTCGCGGCTAGGGCGGGCTGCAGTGGAAGGCCGCGATGGTCATACAAAGGTTGCGGCTGTGCAGAGGAGGGCGGACAGATCTGCCGGCCGCCGGCGCTCCAGGAAGACGGGACTCGCGGCGGCACAGCGGCCGGCCAACACAGCCGGCCATTCGGGAAGTCTGGGGGCCGTAACCCCCAGGGGAAGACAAGGTGGGCCATTCCACGTTGGGGCTGCCATTTAAAAATGAGGGGGAAGCACCCCCCCCCCCCCCCCTTCACACCCCTCGGTCACGGACCGAGCGCCCAGCCGATCCGGGCCGCTCGCGTTGGGCTGGGCCGCCCTCACTGGGTCGGGCCGTCCGCGCTGGGTTGGGCAGCCCGCGCTTGCCCGAGCCACGCCCGCTGGGCCGAGCCGCACCCATGGGGGCCATACCCGGACCAGGGTCGGGTCGACCCGGTTCGGGCCGCCCCAGGGTGTCTTGGGCTGGGTTGGTCTGGGCGCAAACCCCCCCCCCCCCTAAAATCGGCAGCTATGTTCAAAGGCCCATAACATGGGCTATGGACCTCCGATCGATGCACCGTCAGTTGCAATGTGATATTTGGATCAATATGATCGTCTCGGCATATTACACTAAAGGTATCATAGAACCATGGGTACGGCTGGGTTGGCTCGAACACGAAACCAACCGGGCCCTCGGAGTGAAAACGCTTATAACATGAGCCCCGGACGTCCGATTGACGTGACATCGACTTTTTTGGATTCCTCTTAGTGAGAAGGTTATTTTGGCTAACTCCGCTCAAGGTTTGGATGCAGTTTGGAGTATGGTCGTGTTGGTTTTATCTTAAAACCCAAAAGGGCCCCTTGGACGAAAAGCCAATAACTCTCAGACGGGGCTTCCGATTAACGCACTGTCTGTCGCGTTGAGTTCCTATTGATGAGACAGAACTTTGGAAAATATCAACTCTGTACTATGTGTCAGTTGATGTATTGGCCCCCTTGGCTCATGGAGCAGACCCTCCCTGAACTGAACTTGTTGTGTGCGAGAGCCCTAGAGCTGGCTGCAACTGCGACAATGATGACGACTGCACTGGGATCTTCGGTGGGTTCGGCATCGCCTACGACCGTACTGAAAACCTATGTGGGTTCGATGGTGATTACTACTATTCTTGTATCCTTTGTGGGTCCGGCAGTACTTGACTAATATTCTTGTATCATTCGTGGGTCCGGTAGTATTTGACTCTGTACTTGTATCCTACGTGGGTCTGGCGGAGTAGCTGGTCTTGTATCCTTTGTGAGTCTGACTGCTTAGTTGGTCTTGTATCCTTTGTGGGTCCAAAATATTTGATGAATCAGTGGCTACATCTGATCATCTCTATCTTCTTACGAAGAATTATACCTGTGTGAGATGATTCTTAACTTACAATCAATATCATCGATATGATTGTTGTGCTTTCCGGTGTGGATTGGGTTGTGCTTTCCTGTGTGGATTGGGTTATGTTTTTCATGTGTGGAGTGGGTGGTATTTTGGGCTCGTGTGCAGGAGTCGGCCTGGAATTGATGACTTAGGAATATGTATAGGCATATACCTAAGTAGAGTTGGTTGTTACTTCTTGATTGTACCTTACCTTTGTGGCTTATACTTCGTGGATTCTAAGAGTCCTTCGGGGTCTCGGGGTCCCTACTGAGTAGCGTATACTCACCCCTACATGGACTATGCCCGTACTATGTTGTGTTGGATGCAGACGACAGACATCGCTGATCGAGGTGGGAGCTCGTGGAGCTGGACGGTACCTGGAGTTGTATCACTGGACGAGATGTACATAGAGTGGATGGCTGGAGCCGAGGAGCAGAGGAGACTATCTGTACCCACCCTTCAGGTGGGATTTCCAGAGGATAGCTTGGAGTTGCTGTTTTACTTTTCTGCTGCTAAACTTTCTTTTATGTTGTACTTTACTTTCAGTTGGGATTGTATTCTGGGCCATATACTTTCATCACTTACCTTTGTATTCAGTTTACGTAGTGTTTACTTCATCTAGTCGCCATCCCCTGGCCTATGGAAGGCGGGTATGGGGTAGTCACAGCATGGGCCCCGAGGACAGGACATGACAAATAGGTATCATAGAAGTTCGGTTCTACCACAGAACTCAAGAATCTGATCGTTCATCTTTGAGAAGAAATTTTATTAAGGGTATTGAGTATGGTTATCAGTCCAGGGAGTCCAGTGTTGGTGCGGCGGCCGACATATCCAAACACCAGGACCCTAACTTCTGATTTCCTACTCAATCCACGAAAACAATGGTTGCATGTGTGTTTCAAGTTTTCTTTGTAATTACTTGTCTCAGCTCACCCGGTATACTGTATTGACCATGGTGCACCTGTCTCTTTTTAGGATGGCCCCACGATGGAAGCCAGCTAGGGTTCCGAGCTTTGTGTGAGACGATAGCCCACCGCGCGATGAGGCTTTGGTGCAGGGCCCTATTACACCGGAGGCACCGGGAGTACCTCTACCCGTCGAGCCACCGATTCCACCAGCCCTAGCCGCTGAGATTGCACATCGCCTTAGTGAATTGAAAGAATTTTAGCGTCAAATACCGCCTAGGTTCCATGGGGAGACGGACCCTCAGGCAGCCAAGGATTGGCTGGAGGTTGCAGAATGAGTTTTTAAGTCAATAGGGACAATAGCTGACCTCATGGTGATCCTTGTAGAGAGTCTCTTCCATGCAACAGCAGGCGGATGGTGGAGCCGGAGGCTCCAGGTGAGCGACGAGGCATCTTTACATTAGACAGACTTCAAGAGCCTCTTTCGCTCGGAGTTCATTCTAGCCACCCTTTGTGCAGTATGCATTCAGGAGCTACTACAGCTGTGGCAGGTCAGTGTGATGGTAGCCCAGTACTTGGAGATATTTACCGATCTTTCGTGCTATTTGATGGACATGGTACAGGACCCATTCATCTGGTCCTGTACATTTGAGCTGGGACTGAGGCATGAGATCAGGTCATCAATGATCTCCCTCAGTATTCCGACGCAGGCAGGAGCACTAGAGCGAGCACTTCTTGTGGAGAGATTTATTGCTAAGCCTACACTAGCAGGAAGACCTACCCCAGGTCGGCACTTAGCAGATTCTTCTGCAGTAGGAAGTCAACCGATGTCATAGGGGTCCAAGTGGACCAGACCATTAGGTGGACGACCTCAGGACATTGGCTCAGAGGTGTGGGGCACGCGGCGCAGAGCTAGCCTTACGAGGAGCAGACTGTGCTATGCATGCGGCAGGCAGGGTCACATGGCTCGAGACTACCCGACCCACCCTGCATATGAGAAGCAGGTTGTAGAGGGACCACCTAGGCAGAGGTTCGATCGTGGCGGTCCGCAGGGAGTAGGCGGACAAGGCAGAGGAGCTGGCCGAGCTGCAGGTGGCGGACGACGCTTTGAAGACCTACCACCACCGCCAGGAAGACCACCCCGATCGTAGGGAACGTGTGGACATGGGAGACCCCAGCTTCAGGCAGCTGAGGCCTACAACCATGGAGCTCTGGGAGCAGATGGACAGGATATGGAGTATCTCCAGACATGGAGACTTTGTTCATGTTGATTCTAGATTTTTTGATGTTTTGTTTGTGGATGCTTTGTGTCTTTATACCTTGAGCTGAAGTAATAAAATACACTTGTTCTTCTGAAGTTTTCATCCATTTTATTTTTATGTATTTGACACTAAGAGGTTCCGGATTAAAAAGTTGACTTGACCATCACTTTTGAGATTCCTACTGGTGGAGACCTTGTGACCACACACTGCTGCCGACAGTGTGACTCGACTCTTGGAGGCGAGAGTAATAGTTGGATCTCTTGGTAGTAGTGTCGAGGCCATATAACGTCGTCCATGGAATTAAATAGTACCATTCATGGCAGGAATGACTGTATTAGAGAAAATATGTGGTTCATCCCGGGGATGAGACCAGATTTATCATATCGGCAAAGGAGGAATCTCAGCAGCTCTTGTAGATCGTAGACGAAGAAGGGTAGAGTTGAGTTCTAACATATGGCTAGTCTCACCCATTGTTCGTAGAGCGAATGGTTTACGGGTTTCACTAACTCAAAAGTCTTAGGTGTATCTTTTCTCAGAAGGACCTGAACCTGAGACAATGACGATGGCTCGAGTTCCTCCACGAATATGACTTTAGATAGTCTATACTCCTAGTAAGGGGAACGTAGTAGCTGATGCTCTCAATAGGAGGAAGGGAATTTAGCTACTTGGAGAGGCGACAGAGCAGCTAGACATGTTGCAGATATCCTTCGTGGATAGAGATGGGTTAGCCTTTTTACAGTCGCTCATAGTCACTCCACCACTTCTTCAGCAGGACAAAGAGTCACAGTGTGGGGACGATGACTGTGAGATGCAAAATGCACAGATTTCCTCAGTACAGGCACCTGATGGATTCTCTATAGAAGGAGAACACGTCTTCCTTTACAGAGTATGTACCAAGGCACCAAATTCTTTACAGGAGGAGGTGCTTAGAGAGTTTCACACATACCCTTTAGAGGTACATCCAAGAGTGGCGAAGATGTACCAAGATCTCATATGACAGTACTGGTGGCCGGGTGTGAAGAAGGTTTCTGAATAGTTCGTTCCTCGATTCCTCACCTGTAAGTAGGTGAAAACAGAGCACCAGGGACCATCTGGCTTGGTAAAGCCCTTCGAGGTCCCAGAGTGGATGTGGGATGGGATATCTATGGATTTTGTGACTGGACATCCACGTGCATCCAAAGGACAGGACTCCATTTGGGTGATTATTGACCGACTCACAGAGTCGGCCCACTACTTTCCAATCAGAGAGTAGCGCTCAGTGGAGAGATTGAGATGCTCTACATTTAGGAGATTGTACGGCTTCATGGTGTGCCATCATCTATCGTCTCCGATCAAGATGCTCTCTTTACTTCCCGGCTTTGGAAGGGGTTGTAGGAGGCATTCGGAACACAGCTACGCCTGAGCACCGCCTTTCACCCTCAGACGGATGGACAGACGGATAGGACCATTCAGACTCTCATGGACATGCTCCGTGCATGTGTCCTCGACTTTGGACATAGCTGGGAGGATCACCTACCCTTGGTGGAGTTTGCGTAAAACAATTTCTACCACTCCACCATCGGGAAGGAACCATACAAGGCATTGTATGGCCGACCTTGAAGGTCACCTCTGAACGGGACAGACCCTGGGCAGTCAACACTTGTGGGAGCAGAGATGGTCCAGGCCATGACAGAGAAGGTTCATGTCATCCAGGAGCAGATGAGGATAGCTCAGAGCTTACAAAAGTCTTATGCTTCCAGGAGGTGGAGACCACTAGAGTTCGAGGATGGCAACCACATTTTCTTATGCGTCTCACCTCGATGTGGGATACGGAGATTTTTTCGGGGTGGAAAATTATCTCCACTCTTCATCGGACAATTCCAGGATCTCAAATAGATAGGCGAGGTGGCTTATCGCCTGGCTCTAACACTTCTGTTGCACCGGGTGCACGACGTCTTCCACGTATCTCAGCTAAGGAGATATGTGCATGACCTGATGCATATCATTGACCATGGGGAGCTGGACATCGATGATGGGGAGACTTTTGCAGAGGCCCGGGTGGAGATCGAGGATCGATAGGAGTGGGTCCAACATGGGCGGTCGATTCTTCTTGTGCACATCAAGTGACAACATGGGAACCTCTAGGAGAGCACTTGGGGGCGGGAGGCTCTGATGCGAGCTCAGTACCCCCCATTTGTTCTCATAGTTTTTGATGTATCTTTATGGGGATGTAAAGCCCTGATGTGGGAGTATTGTAAAGACCCATAAATTTTCAAGGAAATTTTTTTCTTAACTTATTTGGGATTTTAAGAGTACACAGTTTCTGACAGAACCTGATTCGGAGGCCCGGAGTGCCCGGAAACAATATACGAATTTTAGCTCCGGTATGTTCAGTGAACAAACGAGCGGGTTTTCCTTACTTCTGAACCGGTTCTCGGAATCGAAATATGAGGGCACCGATGAAACCACAGTGCCGATAATTTCTTAAGAATACCTTTTTGGGAGTTGTGTTTGCTCGGCTGGTGTTGTTAAATAAATGGGTTAACTAAAGTGTGAAATAAAATTTGTGCTACAATTTTTTTCTATTCTAAGTAATTATTACATATGTGTTGAAGTTGAGGTGGGACCCACTAAATCCTAACTCCTCTTGATAGGATATTAGTGAGGTGGGCCCCACGAGATCCCCACCACTTCAATTTCCTCTAACCCCTCTAACCCTCTTAATGTTGGCAACCCCCCATTTAATTTGTAACTCACCCACTCCCCTTCTTTTTTTTGCATGTCAACTCTCACATTAAATTTATTGATTAATGTTATTCATTGAATTTAATTTTGAGTTTGAGTTTTTGATGTTTTGAAAATGCATAGCTTTTTTTAATAAAATAAGGGAGGCCTTATTTTATTTTGGGGGTTGTTTAGTTGTGTGAGGTTTTTGGGAGAGGATACTCAAAGGCTTGAGGATCTTCTTCTTCTTCGTTGGAGAATGCAAAGAATGCCAAGACTTCGACGAAGACCGTTGTCACCGCAAGGAGAGATCGACGAGACATATCTTCTCCTCTCTGCAGCTGGTGTGTGACGCCTTTCCCAAAGAATGATGACACACCTTTTATTGTACTTCTTCTCGCGTCAACGGAAGGGAGACGTCGAATCTTCCTCGGACGAACTCCGTCATCGCATACGAAGCTTCACCTCACGACGCAGTTTTCTGCGACGATCATCGTTCGACATCTTCTTTGAGGTAGGGGTTGTTTTTACGTTCGGAATTAATTTGACGTTCATCATTAATATTGGACACCTATTATCAATTTAACGGGAGGAGGTCGGACCGCACAAAAACGGCTGATCCTCCTCCCCCATTGTTGTTGTATTTTTCATGGCTTGAAAAGGAGGCGGCACGGTGTAATGGCACCGTGCAGAAACGAAGGAACTGCGGCCTTTGCGGGCCGTGAACAAGGAGAGTGGATCCATCGCGTCGTGTCATTGAGACCGAAAGAGGCCGCGGCCGGAATCGGGCCGCGGTGGAGGGGCACGACGTCGTTGCCCCGCGCTAGAGCATCATAGAGGGTCACGACCAGGGAGGGCTGCAGCGGAAGGGTGTGGCAGTCAGACAAAGGGGACGACTGTGCGGAGGAGGGCGGCTGGATCCGCCGGCTGCCGGCGCTCTAGGAAGGCGGGACCCGCTGTGGTCCCGCGACGGCACAACGTTCGGCCAACACAACCGGCCGTTCAAGAAGTCTCGGGGTCATAACCCCCAGGGAAAGACAAGGCAGGCCCCTCCACGGTGGGGCCGCCATTTCAAAATGAGGGGGCAGCGCCCCCCCCCCCCCCCCCCCTCTATCACGGACCGAGTGCCCAGCCGATCCGGGCCGCCCTCGCTGGGCCGAGCCGTCCGCGTAGTGTTGTGCCGCCTGAGCTGGGCCGGGCCGCGCCCATGTGGGCCATACCCAGACCAGGGTCGGGTCGACCCAGTTCGGGCCACCCTAGGGGGTCTTGGGCTGGGTTGGTCCGGGCCCAAAACCCCCCTAAAATCATACTGTTATGTTCAAAGGCCTATAACATGGGCTACAGACCTCCGATCGATGGACCGTCAGTTGTGATGCGATCCTTGGATCAAGGAGATCGTCTCGGTATATTACACTAAAGGGTTAGGTGAACCATGTGTATGGATGGGTTGGTTCGAACACGAAACCAACCGAGCCCTTGGAGCGGAAACACTTATATCTTGAGCCACGGACGTCCGATTGACATTTCGTCGACTTTATTGGATTCCTCTCAGTGAGACGGTTCTTTTGGATTACTCTTCTCGAGGTTTGGATGCAGTTGGAGTATGGTCGGGTTGGTTTTAGCTTAAAAACCAACCAGGCCCCTGGGACTAAAAGGCCAATAACTCTCAGACGGGGCGTCCGATTGAAGCGCCGTCTGTAGAGTTGAGTTCCTATTTATGAGACGGAACATTGGGATACATCAAAACCAGACTACGTTTCAGTTGAGGTATCGACCCCCTTGGCTCATGGAGCGGACCCTCCCTGAACTGATCTTATTTTGTGCGGGAGCCCTAGAGCTGGCTGCGACTGCGACGATGATGATGATTGCACTGGGATCTTCTGTGGGTTCGGCATCGACGACGACCATATTGGAAACCTCTGTGGGTTCGATGGTGATGACTACTGTTCTTGTATCCTAGGTGGGTCCGGTAGTAAATGACTACTGTTCTTGTATCCTACGTGGGTCCTGCAGTATTTGACTCTGTACATGTATCCTACGTGGGTCTGGAAGAGTAACTGGTCTTGTATCCTTTTTGGGTCTGACAGCGTAGTTGGTCTTGTATACTTTGTGGGTCCAACATCTTAGAGGAATCAGTGGCTACATCTGATCATCTGTATTGTCTTATGAAAAAGTATACCTATGTGAGCTGAGTCTTAACGTACAATCAATATCATCAATATGATTGTTGTGCTTTCCTGTGTGGATTGGGTTGTTCTTTCCTGTGTGGATTGGGTTTTGTTTTTCATGTGTGGAGTGGGTGGTATTTTGGGCTCATGTGAAGGAGTCGAGCTGGAATTGATGACTTAGGTATATGTATGGGAATATACCTAAGTAGAGTTGTTTGTTACTTCTTGATTGTACCTTACCTTTGTGGCTTATACTTCTTGGATTCTAAGAGTCCTTCGGGGTTCTCGGGGTTCCTACTGAGTATCCTATACTCACCCCTGCATGGGCTATGCCCGCACTACATTGTGTTGGATGTAGATGACAGTCATCGCTGATCGAGGTGGGAGCTCGTGGAGCTGGATGGTACCTGCAGTTCGATCACTGGATGAGACATAAAAAGAGTGGACGGCTGGAGCCGAGGAGTAGAGGAGACTATTTGTACCCACCCTTCAGGTGGGATTTCTAGAGGACAGCTCGGAGTTGCTGCATTACTTTTCTACTGCTGTAATTTCTTTTAAGTTGAACTTCACTTTCAGTTGGGTTTGTATTCTGGCCCATTTACTTTCAGAACATATCTTTGTATTCAGATTACTTAGTGTATACTTCATATTGTGTACTATGTGGTGTTTGTTTACTTTATAAAGGAAATGTCATCCCTTTTTATTGGGATTTATGCCTTTGGTGCTAGTCACCAGCCCCTGGCCTATGGAAGGTAGGCTTGGGGTAGTCACGGCACGGGCCCCGAGGATGAGACGTGACGAATTGGTATCATAGGAGTTCAATTATACCGCAGAATTCAAGACTCTGATTATTTATCTTTGTGAATAAATAGTCTTAAGGGTATTGAGTGTGGTTATCAGTCCATGGATTCTAGTGTTGGTGCAGTGGCCGACGTATCCATACACCAGGACCCTAAATTTTGATTTCCGACTCAATGCACGAAAACATTGGTTGCATGTGTGTTTCATGTTTTCATTGTAATTACTTGTGTCAGCTCACCCAGTATATTGTATTAACCGTGGAACACCTGTCTCTTTTTAGGATGGCCCCACGATGGCAGCCAGCTAGGGTTCCGAGCGTTGTGCGAGACGATAGACCACCGCGCGATGAGGCTTTGGTGCAGGGCCCTATTACAGTAGAGGCACCGTCACCTCTACCCATCGAACCACCGATTCCCCCAGCCCCGGCCGTTGAGAGTGAACGTCGCCTTAGTGCATTGCACGAGTTTCAACATCAGAGACCGCCCAGGTTCCAGGGGGAAATGGACCCTCAAGAAGCCAATGATTGGATGGAAGCTGTAAAATGAGGTTTCATGTCAGTAGGGACACCACCTGACCTCGTGATGATCCTTGCAGCGAGTCTCTTGCACGCAGTAGCAGGTAGATGGTGGAGCCTGAGGCTTCAGGTGAACGACGAGGCATCTTTACTTTTTAGGCACTTCAAGATCCTCTTCCGCTCGGAGTTCGTTCTAGCCACCCTCCGTGTGGTGTGCATTTAGGAGCTACTACAGCTGCGGCATGGCATGATGATGGTAGCCCAGTACTCGGCAATATTTACTGATCTCTCATGCTATTCGATGGACATGGTACGAGACCCATTCATTTGGGCCCGGACATTCGAGCAAGGACTGAGGCATTAGATTAGGTAATCGATGATCTCCCTCTGTATTCTGATGCAGGCAGGAGCACTAGAGAGAGCCCTTCTTGTGGAGATCATTCTTGCTGAGCCTACACTAGCAGAAAGACCTACCCCAGGGTGGCACGTAGTAGAGTATACTGAATTTGGAAGTCGACAGATGTCATAGGGTTCCAATGGAACAAGACCATAAGTTGGACGACCTCAGGACACTGGCTCAGAGGTGTGGGGCACACGGCACAGAGCTAGCCTAACGAGGAGCAGACTCTGATATGTATGCGGCAGGCAGGATCACATGGCTCAAGACTGCCCGACCCACCCTGCAGATGAGCAGAAGGCTATAGAGGGACCTCCCAAGCAGAGGTTCGACCGTGGTGGTCCGCAGGGAGTAGGCGGATGAGGCAGAGGATCTGTCGAGCAGTGGGTGGTGGGAGACGCTTTGAAGACCTACCACCAACACCACCACTACCACCACCAGGAAGGCCACCCCCGACCGTAGGGAACGGGTGGACATGGGAGATCCCAGCTTCAGGAAGCTGAGGCCTATGACCATGGAGCTCTGGGAGCAGATGGACAGGATTAGGAGTAGCTCCAGACATAGAGACATTGTTCATGTTGATTCTAGATTTGTTGATGTTTTGTTTGTAGATGCTTTGTGTCTTTTTACCTTGAGATGAAGTAATAAAATTCACTTGTTCTTGTGATGTTTTCATCCATGTCCTTTTTATGTAGTTGATACTAAGAGGTTCCGGATTAAACTGTTGACTTGACCATCACTTTCGAGATTCCTACTAGTAGAGACCTAGTGACCACACACTGCTAACGACAGTGTGACTCGACCCTTGGAGGCGAGAGTAACGGTTGGATATCTTGGTAGTAGCATCGAGGCCTTACGACGTCATCCATGGCATGAAATAGTACCATTCATGGCAGGATTGACTATATTAGGGAAATGATGTGGTTCATCCAGGGGAAGAGGCCAGATTTTTCTTGTCGGTAGGGGAGGAATCTCAGCAGCTCTTGTAGATCGTAGACGAAGAAGGGTAGAGTTGAGTTCTTACATATGGCTAGTCTCACCCATTGTTCATCGAGAAAACATTTTACGGTTCTCACTAACTCAAAAGTCTCAAGTGTATCTTTTCTCAGAAGGTCATGAACCCGAGAAAACGTCGATGGCTCGAGTTCCTCTAGGAATCTGACTTTGAGATAGTCTATACTCCTGGTAAGGGGAACGTAGTAGCTGATGATATCAACAGGAGGAAGGGAATTAAGCTACTTGGAGAGGCGACAGAGCAGCTAGCCATGTTGCAGATATCCTTCGTGGATATAGATGGGTCAGACTTTTTACAGTCGCTCATAGTCACTCCAACACTTCTTCAGCGGGACAAAGAGGCACAGTGTGGGGACGATGACTGTGAGACGCGACATGCACATATTTCCTCAGGACAGGCACCTGATGGATTCACTATAGAAAGAGAGCACATCTTTCTTTATAGAGTACGTACCATGGCACCTTCTTATTTACAGGAGGAGGTTCTGAGAGAGCTTCACACATCCCCTTTAGCGGTACATCCAGGAGTGGCGATGATGTACCATGATCTCAGATGATAGCACTGGTGGCCGGGTATGAAGAAGGTTGTGCAAGAGTTCGTTTCTTGATGCCTCACCTGCCAGTAGGTGAAAATAGAGCACCAGGTACCATCAGGCTTGGTACAACCATTGGAGGTCCCAGAGTGGAAGTGCTACAGGATATCTATGGATTTTGTGATTGGACATCCATGTACTTCTAGAGGACAGGACTCCATTTGGGTGATTTTCGACAGACTCACATATTCGGCCCACTTCTTACCCATCAGAGAGTAGGGATTAGTGGAGAGATTGAGATGATCTACGTTCAAGAGATTGTACGTCTTCATAGTGTGCCATCATCTATCATCTCCAATCGAGATGCTCGCTTTACTTCCCGACATTGGAAGGGGTTGTAGGAGGTATTCGGGACGCAGCTACGCCTGCGCACCGCCTTTCACCCTCAAACGGATAGACGGATGAAGAGGACCATTCAGACTCTTGCGTACATGCTCTGTGCTTGTTTCCTCAACTTTGGACGTAGCTGGGTGGATCACCTACACTTGGTGGAGTTTGCGTACAATAATAGCTACCACTCCACCATCAGGATGTAACCATACGATGCATTTTACAGCCGACCTTATAGGTCACCTCTGTGTGGGACACACCCTGGGGAGTCAGCAGTTGTGGGACCAGAGATGGTCCAGGCCACGACAGAGAAGGTTTAGGTCATCCAGTAGCGGATGAGGACATATTAGAGCTGACAGAAGTCTTATGCTGACAGGAGGTGGAGACCACTGGAGTTTGAGGATGGAGACCATGTTTTCTTATGCATCACACCTCGATGTGGGTTACGGAGATTTGGTCGGGGTGGAAGATTATCTCCGCGCTTCATAGGACCATTCTAGGTTCTTAGATAGATAGGTGAGGTGGCTTATCACCTAGCTCTACCACTTCAGTTGCACCGGGTGCACGACGTCTTCCACGTATCTCAGCTGAGGAGATACGTGCATGACCTGATGCATATCATCGATCATGGGGAGATGGACATCGATGATGGGGAGACTTTTGCGGAGGTCCGGATGGATATCGAGGATTGACAGAAGTGGGTCAAACATGGGAGGTTGATTCCTCTAGTGCACATCAGGTGGCAGCACAGGAACCTCTAGGAGAGCACTTGGGAGCGGGAGGCTCTGATGCGTGCTCATTACCCCCATTTGTTCCTATAGTTTGTGATGAATCATTATGGGGATGCAAAGCCCAGAGGTGGGAGTAATTTAAAGACACATAAATTTTCAAGGAAATTTTGTTCTTAACTTCTTTGGGATTTTACGAGCACCCAGTTTCTGACAGAACCTGATTCCGAGGCCCGAAGTTCCTGTAATTAATTTACGAAGTTTAGCTCGGGTACGTTCAGTGAAAGAACGAGCGGGTTTTCCTTACTTCTGAACCAGTGCTCGAAACCGAAATATGAGGGCACTGATGAAACCGCAGTTCCGGTAATTGCTTATGAAGACCTTTTTTGGAGTTGTGTTTTCTCGGCTGGTGTTGTTAAATAAATGGGTTAACTAAAGGGTGAAATAAAATTTGTGCTACAATTGATTTTCTATTCTAAGTAATTATAACCTGTGTGTGGAAGTTGAGGTGGGACCCACTAAATCCTAACTCCTCTTGATAGGATATTAGTGAGTTGGGCCCCAGATGAGCCCCACCGCTTCAATTTCATCTAACTACTCTAACCCTCTTAATGTTGGCAAACCCCCATTTAATTTGTAACTCACCCACTCCCCCTCTTTTTTTTTGCGTGTCAACTCTCACATTAAATTTATTGATTAATGTTATTCAATGAATTCAATTTTTAGTTTGAGTTTTTGATGTTTTGAAAACACATAGCTTTTTTTAATAAAATAAGGGAGACCTTATTTTATTTTTGGGGTTGTTTAGTTGTGTGACATTTTTGGGAGAGGATACACAAAGTCTTGAGGATCTTCATCTTCGTCAGTGGAGAACGTGAAGAACACCAAGACTTCAACGAAGACCTTTGTCACTGCAAGTAGTGATCGACGTGACGTATCTTCTCCTCTCTGCAACTATTTTGTGATGCCTTTCCAGAATAACGACGATGCGCCTTTTATTGTACATCTTCTCGCATCAAAGGAAGGGATACGTCGATTCTTCCTCGGATTAACTCCATCATTGCATACGAAGATTCACCTGACGACGCTGTTTTCAACGACGATCATCGTTCGACATCTACTTTGATGTAGGGGTTGTTTTTATGTCCAGAATTAATTTGACGTTCATCGTTAATATTTTCCGCCTGTTATCAATTATAGGGAGGAGGTCGGACCACACAAACACGGCCGATCCTCCTCCCCCTTTGTTGTTGTATTTTTTTTGGCTTGGAATGGAGGGGGCATGGTGCAATGGCACCGTGAGGAAAGGAAGGAACCGCGGCCTTTGTGGGCCGTGAAGAAGGAGCGCGGAGCCATCACGCCATGTCGTTGAGACCGAATGTGGCCGCGGCCTGAATCGGGCCACGGAGGAGGGGCACAGCGCCGTTTCCCCACGCCAGATAATCATGGAGGGCCGCGGCCGGGGTGGGCCACCGTGGAAGGGCGCGGCTGTAAGACAAAGGTCGCGGTTGTGCAGAGGAGGGCGACCGGATCCGCCGGCTGCCGACACTCCAGGAAGGTGGCACCTGGGGTAGTCCTGCAGCGACACAATGGCTAACCAACACAGCCGGCCGTTCGGGAAGTCCGGGGGTCGTAACCCCCAGCACAAGACAAGGCGGGGCCCTCCACATTGGGGCCTCCATTTCAAAACGAGGGGGCAGCACACCACCACTTTCACACCCCTCGGTCACAGACCGAGCGCCCAGCCGATCCGAGCCGCTCGCGCTGGGCTGGACCGCCCTCGCTGGGTCGGGCCGTCCGCGCTGGGCTGGGCCGCCCGCACTGGGCCGGGCCGCGCCGCTGGGCTGGGCCGCGCACATGTGGGCCATATCCGGACCAGAGTCGGGTCGACCCGGTTTGGGCCTCCCCAGGGGGTCTTGGGCCGGGTTGGTCCAGGCTCAAAACCCCCCCTAAAATCGGACAACTATGTTCAAAGGCCCATAACATGGGCTACGAACCTCCGATTGACGCACTGTCAGTTGCGATGCGATCCATGGATCAAGAAAATCATATTGGTATATTACACTGATCGTTTTAGAGAACCATGGGTATGGGTAGGTTGGTTCGAACTCGAAACCAATCGAGCCCTCAAAGCGGAAACGCTTATAACTTGAGCCCCAGATGTCTGATTGACGTGTCGTCGACTTTGTTGGATTCCTCTTAGTGAGAAGGTTATTTTGGATTTCTCCTCTCGAGGTTTGGATGCAGTTGGAGTATGGTCGGGTTGGTTTTAGCTTAAAAACCTACCGGGCCCATGGGATGAAAAAAGCCAATTACTCTTAGACGGGGCATCCGATTGATACGTCATCTATCGCGTTGAGTTCCTATTGATGAGTCAGAACTTTGGGATACATCAACTCTAGAATACGTGTTAGTTGATGTATCGACCCCCTTGGCTCATGGAGCGGGCCCTCCCTGAACTGAGCTTGGTGTGTGCGGGAGCCCTAGAGCTGGCTGCGACTACGACAATGATGACGACTGCACTGAGATCTTTTGTGGGTTCAGCATCGACGACAACCGTACTGGAATCCTCTATGGGTTTTACGGTGATGACTACTATTCTTGTATCCTATTTGGGTCCGTCAGTACTTGACTATTTTTCTTGTATCCAACGTGGATCCGTTAGTATTTGAATCTGTACTTGTATCTTACGTGGGTCTGGCAGAGTAGCTGGTCTTGTATCCTTTGTGGGTCTGACAACTTAGTTGGTCTTGTATCCATTGTGGGTCCAACAGCTTAGATGAATCAGTGGCTACATCTGATCATCTGTATTGTCTTATGAAGAAGTATTCTTGTGTGAGCTTAGTCTTAACGTACAATCAATATCATCGATATGATTGTTGTTCTTTCTTGTGTGGATTGGGTTGTGCTTTCCTGTGTGGATTGGGTTATTTTATTCATGTGTGGAGTGGGTGGTATTTTGGGCTCGTGTGTAGGAGTCGAGATGGAATTGATGACTTAGGAATATGTATGGGCGTATACCTAATTAGAGTTGGTTGTTACTTCTTGATTGTACCTTACCTTTGTGTCTTATACTTCGTGGATTCTAAGAGTCCTTCGGGGGACTCGGGGTCCATAATGAGTAGCGTATACTCACCCTTACATGGGCTATTCCTGCACTATGTTATGTTGGATGCAGATGATGGACATCGCTGATCGAGGTGGGAGCTCGTGGAGCTGGACGGTACCTGGAGTCGGATCACTGGATGAGACATACACAGAGTGGACGGCTGGAGACGAGGAGCAGAGGAGACTATCTGTACCCACCCTTCAGGTGGGATTTCCATAGGACAACTCAGAGTTGCTGCTTTACTTTTCTGCTGCTGTACTTTCTTTTAAGATGTACTTTACATTCAGTTGTGTTTGTATTCTGGCCCATTTTTTTATTCAATTTACATAGTGTTTACTTCATCGTGTGTACTATGTGGTGTTTGTTTACTTTATAAGGGCAATGTATTCCCTTTTTATTTGGATTTACACCTTTGGTGCAAGTCGGCAGCCCCTGGCCAATGGAAGGCGGGCTTGCGGTAGTCACGGAATGGGCCTCGAGGATGGGACGTGACAAATTGGTATCATAGGAGTTCGGTTCTACCGCAGAACTCAAGACTCTGATCGTTCATCTTTGTGAAGAAATAGTCTTAAGGGTATTGAGTGTGTTTATCAGTCCAGGGAGTCCACTATTGGTGCGGCGGCCAACGTATCCATACACCAGGACCATAACTTCTGATTTCTGACTCAATGCACAAAAACAATGGTTGCATGTGTGTTTCAAGTTTTCTTTTTAATTACTTGTGTTAGAAAACCCATTATACTGTATTGACCACGACACACCCATCTCTTTTTAGGATGGCCCCACGATGGCAGCCAGCTAGGGTTCCGAGCTTTGTGTGAGACGACATCCCACCGCGTGATGAGGCTTTGGTGTAGGGCCCTATTACAGCGGAGGCACCGGCGGTACCTCTACCCGTCGAGCCACCGATTCCACCAGCCCTAGCTGCTGAGAGTGCATGTAGCCTTAGTGGATTGCATGAGTTTCAGTATCAGAGACTGCCCAGGTTCCACAGGGAGATAGACCCTCAGGTTGTCGAGGATTGGCATGAGGCTGTATAATGAGTTTTCAGGTCAGGAGGGACACCAGCTGACGTCATGGTGATCCTTGCAGCGAGTCTCTTGCACGCAGCAGTAGGAAGATAGTGGAGTCTGAGATTCCAGGTGCATGACAATACATCTTTACTTTGGACAGACTTCAAGAGCCTCTTCCACTCGGAGTTCGTTCTATCCACCCTCTGTGCGGTGCGCATTCAGGAGCTACTACAACTTCGGAAGGGCAGTGTGATGGTACCCCAGTACTCGGCAATATTTACTGATCTCTCATGCTATACGATGGACATGGTACGAGACCCATTCATCTGGGCCCGGACATTCGATCAAGGACCGAGGCATGAGATCAGGTCATCGATGATCTCCCTTAGTATTCGGACGCAAGCCGGAGAACTAGAGTGAGCCCTTCTTGTGGAGAGATTTCTTGTTGAGCCTACACCAGCAGAAAGACCTACGCCAGGGCGGCAGGTAGTAGAGTCTTCTGCAGCTGGAAGTCGACAGATGTCATTGGGGTCCAAGAGGACCAGACCATCTGTAACACCCGAGATTTTTATGAGTAATATTTTGTTTTTATATATCATCAAATGAATCTTTCACTACATACTAGCTTGGATTACTTTGCACGCAATCGCGACCTTCCTCGATAGCTTGCGTCGTACGCAATACCGAGTTTCACTAAACAACGATATGCTATTAAAATATTATTAAAACTAGCCGTTATGAATAGTAATAACCACTTTTTGAAATTTTATAAATTTTATTTTTCAAAATGGACTTCATTGTTGGATTCGGAATACCGAAATTATCCTAGGGTAAAATTTTGGTATTTTTCTAAAAACTTTCAATTTTTGATGAATAGTGAAACCACTAAGTGGTAGGTTAAAAACTGAATTTTTCCATAAAACTTAATTTTACCACTTCTATGAATGGAATTTTGAAAATTTGACAGACACGGTTGATATCAGTAAGTAAAATGTGGTTCAATGAGATAAAAATAATTTTTTGGTGAATAGTAACGTTTTAGTCTTTTTACCGCGGTTAATAGTAAATAGGGTATCTAAGGGTAAATATGATATTACTATTACCCTAACACTTGTCCTAATTCTATTGGATAAGTTTAATTCGACCAAAAACAAACTTAGGAATAAAATATGACCATTTAGGCCCACTTGGGTTAGATTAGGACATTTATTATTAATTTATTTAAAGAAGGGTTAAAATAGTTAAAATCAATGTTTAATAAGTAAATCATTTTTAATATGGGGTTATACATTAGATAAATTCGACTATTAATATTCATTAGAAAGCTAAAACGATTTCCTACATATTGGTATTTTATTTGTAATTTTTAGACATTAAATAATTTAATTTATTTATGACACAATGATGATACAGTAATTATCTTATTAATGATATATTGACATAATTGATGTTAGAAATAAAAAACTAAATGTAATTTGAGACTTTTTATGAATTCCACAAATTTTCTAGGTTACTATGATATGTTAGTGTTTCTATAATCAACTTGGTTTGAACATATAATTCTGTTATAACTTTCACAAAAATCATATATCAAATAGTGTCAAAATTGACACAAAATAGTTTTTAAATAAAATATTATATTATTAATTGTTATTTTATTCCTAAAAATCTATGGTTCGTCCAAATGACTTAGATAAGGATATATATATTAATAATAAACAACTTGGGGTTCTTTTGACATGTTATAGTAAGTTTATTAACCATATAGTGAAAGAAAACAAAAAGACACGGTAAAAGTTAAAATATTTAACTTAGAGTTAAATCTAATTGATAAGGTTAAAATAATAACCTAAACTTGTCTAAAACCTATTGTATGATAGGATTTAGACCCATACCCACTTTAGCTTCGAAATAAGACCCTTTGGAAACATTATAAACCGATTTTGACTTTAATATAAAATAATATTTTGAGATATTCCTAACGTGCCCCTCTCCTCCCTTATAAAAGGGCACCTCCTCCCCCTCCTCCTCACACCAATTTGAGCACTCAAGCTCGGACAACCCCTGCCATTTTCTCCTCTCCACTTCCCTAGAATAATCCTAGAGGTCCTGGTATTCTTCAAAGACCAATCTTAGTTCCCTAAGTGGAGGATTCAAAGAAGCGTTCCAAAGAAGAGGTAATATCCATTACCGATCTTTTCAATTTCTTTCTTCTTCAACTTCTTCTTATTTAGTTGTTTCATGATAAATTAATAACATCAGTATTACTTACATACTGATATGTTATTATAAATATGAAACAACCCTAATTCACCTTCTATCCATCCTATGGAAAAATGAAATCACCGCGCGTGCGTACGTACGGAATACCGTCTCCACGCCGTGGTGTAATCTATTTTCCACCACCACCATACAAGGATACGCATAATGGTGTAATGAGTATCTATTTATGATTATTATAAAGTAATATTGATACTGAAAAAATATATATATACTCCAATACAATTCCACGATCATAGGAATGATATCATCACTCGTGCGTACGTACGGAATATCGTCTCCACGATGTGAAGCGACTCGTTCTACATGATCATCATTACATAGTAATTATATAAATGAATTGAATGAATAAATATGATATATGTTACACTAATACCATTCTGTATATAAGGTATCTATAACCTTAAAAGAAGAATAATAATTTATTCGGCAAAACACGCATAAGAACAAAAGGCAATAAAGACCCGAGTAACAAGTAACGATGAAATATTACTAACAAGAAGCTAAGAATATGACCATATATGATATCATATCAATATGTATTATTCTGGAATAAGTCAATAACATTATTTAAACCATTATACAGGAGCTTCGGACACGTACAAAGAAAATCGGACCTAAGGTAAGGGAAATATCACAATCTCATTTTTATCCGAGATTGTTTATTCGTAAGTATTTAATGGGGTGTATTTTATCATCCACATCCATGTTTCATATATATGTAATATTATTTCCATCCACCTACAATTGTTTAAATCCATTTTTACCCTTCGGTGAGTTTTTAGTAAAATAAATGAAAGTAATCTTTTGTCGTTTTTCGTACGAGGTACTTTTTGACTTTTCCGAAAAAAGTACGAAGAATGTTTCTTTTTAACTTATACGGCATGAATGGATTTTTAAAACATTATTCCCAAGAAGCTTCCTTTACAAGTTTTCAAGTTTATTTTTAATCAACTTCTTTTAGTTTAAATTTTTATGACATGTTAAGAAAGGAAAAATGTTTTTGAAGTAGAAAGGATATTTTCCACAAGAATGGAGTTCAAGTATTTTATCAAAATTATTTTCCATCTAAGATAAAAAAGGGTTCTGTTTTTATCCCTATTATTACATTTATTTGATTATGTTGTGAGGGAATTATTTTTATAGTCATTTACCTTATATGGTTTGTTTTATGATGTCATGATGTTTCAAAAATCCCATTTTTGTTACATGTGTTATGCGATGATGTATGATTTATGATTATGTGTCACACATAAGAAAGGATTGATTATAAGATGGGTGGGACCTATATCTCCCTCCAATGCATTGGGTAAAGATTTTATATCTCATGAGATAGACATGGCTGGAACGGTAGGTTATACCTTTTCAGTGAAACAGGACTGGAACAAAGGTGACTCGGTTCAGAAAGGGACTTTGTCCACTAAGATAGTCTTGGAAATGAGTCATGACTAACAAGAAATGATTTTCCATGATTATGTGTGCATGCCACAAAGTTTCAAGTTTCATGTTATGATTATGGGGATCTCATTTTCAATTCTATGATTTTTTCCATGTTAAGATATTATGATCTCTTTTGCAGGTTATGATTTTCAAAAAGATATGATATGATTTTTATTTCCTTTATTTGCCCTTACTGAGCATTTGAGCTCACCCTTTTATGTTTTCTTTTCCCCAGGTCAGGAAGATTGATATTAAGTATAATATGCTAGAAGGGACACTAGATATGATGAAATAAATGGGAGACACTGTAGAAGATTTATGAACCAGTTGTATATGTTTCCCAGTATCTAAAGACACTATACTTATACTGTCCGTTGTGGTTTTGTCATATGTTGTAATAAGTGTGATTCAATATTGAAGTATTAACAATGTATGTAAATTATGGGTCGTTATAGTTGGTATCAGAGGAAAGGTATAGTCAACCTTTGGATACTAGGATGTGAAAGTCTTAGTAAGAACCCTATGGATAAGTCTAAGCATAGAACACAATCTTTGTGTTTTAGAAATGGCCATGAATACCCTAAGATAAGACCTTAAGTGTGAAATTTTATCCTTGATTATATGGTTTTCCTATTATAATTAGTGTTGCTCACACTATTCTTCTTGGTTTTAGTCAATGGATGGAACCCGAAGGAACCGTGTTAATGCGGAATGCGATGGGTAATGCAATGATTGTCCCCGTGAGCAACCAAACGATATGGGAGATGGAATGAAAAATCTTGTAGCCATGCTCACACAACTTTGTCAAGCTATGAATCATGCAGGACTTCCAAATGAGGAAAGTAAGGAGCAACATTCTGTTGAATCCTTCATGAGGCAGCGTCCACCTTCTTTCAGCGGGTCTACTGATCCATTAGTTGCTGAACAATGGATTAGTACTACTGAAAAGATATTTTCAGTTCTTCAATGTTCTGAACATGATAAAGTCATCCTAGCAGTGTATCGTTTGGAAAGAGATGCTAATCAATGGTGGAATCATATTAAGAATACGAGGCAAAGGGATGAAATTGAGTCTATGGAATGGGACGATTTCAAGACTTATTTTTCAATAAGTACGTCCCTCGTATTCTCCAAACAATGATGGAGAAAGAGTTTCTTGAACTGAAGCAAAGGGATGATGAATCTGTTGGTACCTATGAAGCAAATTTTACAAGACTTTCAAGGTACGCTTCTGGTATTATTATCCAACCTGAGAGTAAGATCGATCAATTCTTTAGTGGCTTAAAACCAAGTCTTCAAAGGGTGTTAGCCATAAGGGACTTCAATAGCTACGGGGAAATCGTTTGATGTGCTCTCAAAGTCGAGATGGAGATTGGAGTAACCCATCAGTCACATGGGTTTGATAAGAAGAGGAATATGGAATTCAAAGGAAAATATAAAGAGCACATTGAAAAGAAGACGAGCTTTCCCTTATGCTCAAAGTGTGGAAAGAAACATGGAGGGAGTTGTCTTAAAGGGACAAGTAAATGTTTTAAATGTGGAAAGTAATGTCATCGGGCATTTGAATGACGCGATAATGGGAAGAAGATGACTAATGATGCAAACAAAGGAAGGGATACACAGAATGATCCTACTACACTTCAATGTTTCAAGTGCAAGGAGATGGGGCATTATGCCAATCAATGCCCAAATCCAAGGGTTGATGATGATGGTCGACGTCAACAAAATCATAAGGCTAAAGACAAAGGTAAGTCACATGCAATTTCTATCAGCGATGTGGAGTACGATAACGAAGTGGTGAAAGGTACACTTACCATACACTCTAAAGTAGCAAATGTTTTATTTGATTCTAGATCCACCCACGCTTTTGTTTCAGAATAATTTTCTAAGGGTATCACCGTATTATCTCAACAATTAGATGTTGAGTTAGCTGTGACAACACCTAATGGCACAACCGTCGCATCAAAAGTGTATAATTCTTCTCCGATCGAAGTTTGTGGGAAAGTGCTTCCTGCAAATCTTGTGATCCTTCCTTTAATGGAATTTGATGTGATTCTTGGCATGGATTGTCTTTCTCTACATGGAATTCATATCAATTTCCAAAGAAGGGAAGTCACATTTCATATTCCATATCAATCTATGATCGTCTATCGATGCAAGGATGAATATAACCTTCCAGTGGAAATTCTTTCCATCTTATGGGTCTTGATTCCACTAAATGAAGGTTATTTATCTCAAATGGTTGGTGAGAAACTTACGATTAAGAATATTCCCATAGTACGAGAGTTTGATGATGTCTTTCCGGAGGAATTACCGGGTCTTCCACCAAATCGTGAAGTTGAGTTTTCAATAAAAATCGTACCGGGTGCTTTGCCTATTTCAAAGACACCTTATAGAATGGCCCCAATTGAGTTGAAGGAATTGAAGAAGCAGCTCCATGAGAATCTTGATAAGGGATTCATACGCCCTAGTGCGTCACCTTGGGGAGCACCTGTTCTATTTTTTAAAAAGAAAGATGGATCAATGATACTCTGCATTGATTATCTAGAACTTAACAAGATCACTATCAAGAACAAATATCCTCTCCCACGCATTGATGACTTATTTGACCAACTACGTGGAGCACAATACTTTTCCAAGATTGACCTTCATTCAGGGTATCATCAATTAAGGGTCAAAAGGGAGGATATACCAAAGACGGCTTTCCGTACAAGGTATGGACACTATGAATTTATAGTGATGCCATTTGGTCTTACTAATGACCCTGCTATCTTCATGAATCTAATGAATAGAGTCTTTAGAGAATATATTGATCAATTTGTGGTAGTCTTTATAGACGATATTCTTGTCTATTCAAAGAGCAAGGAAGAGCATGAAGATCATTTGAGAATTATATTTAAGACCCTGATAAAGGAGAAGCTTTATGCCAAATTTACCAAGTGTGAACTTTGGCTTAAAAAAGTTGCATTTTTGGGTCCCATAATCTCAAAAGAGGGGATATCTGTGGATCCAGCAAAAACAGAGATTATCGAAAGATGGTCGAGACCAACAACAGTAACTGAGATCCAAAGTTTTCTTGGATTGGCTGGATATTATCGACGTTTTGTAAAAGATTTTTCATGATTATCTAATCCACTCACCAAGTTGACTTGGAAAGGAGATATGTTTGTTTGGACAGAGGAATGTGAAGAAAATTTCAAGGAGTTGAAAAGAAGGTTATCCAGTGCACCTGTGCTCACACTGCCTTGTAGTGGAGAAAGGTTTGTGATCTACAGTGATGCATCCAAGAAGGGATTGGGGTGTGTTCTTATGCAAAATGATATGGTGATAGCTTATGCCTCACGACAGTTGAAAATCAATGAGCAAAATTACCCAACGCATGATTTGGAGTTGGCTGCGGTAATCTTTGCATTAATGATTTGGTGGCATTACCTTTATGGTGAAATGTGTGATATTTATACTGATCATAAAATTTTAAAGTATATTTTCACACAAAAGGAGTTGAATATGCGTCAAAGAAGATGGTTGGAGCTGATTAAGGATTATGACTGCTCAATCCATTACCACCCTGGGAAAGCAAACAAGGTGGCAGATGCATTAAGTCGACAAGACCATGCTAGTTTATCCATGATGGGGATCACAAAAGATCCAATATTTATGGATTTACAAAGGATGGATCTTGGAATTATAATAGAAGGGGAAAAATCTTATCTTTCTCAAATGAATGTTCAACCATCTATACATGTGAAGATTAAAGAGGCACAGAAAGAAGATGTCGAGTTACAAAATAAGGTGAGAAATGTTCCTAAATTCAACCTTGATTGTGATGGGATAATAAAGTTCAGGAATCGGGTTTGTGTTCCTCCCATCCCCGAATTAAAGAAGGAGTTGCTCGATGAGGCTCATAGTTATTCATTCTCTATTCATCCTGGAAGCACGAAGATGTATAGGGACCTAAAAGAGTACTTTTGGTGGGATGGCATGAAAAGAGATGTTGTTGAATATGTCTCTCGATGCTTGGTTTTTCAACAAGTTAAAGCTGAGAGACAAAAGTCTAAGGGGATGTTACAACCATTACCCATACCCGAATGGAAATGGGAAAACATCACTATGGACTTTGTCACAGGACTTCCATAAACATCCAAAGGAAATAATGCTATTTGGGTCACAGTTGATCGTCTTACAAAGTCTGCACACTTCATTGCTATTAGAGAGGATTTCTCTCTAGATCAGCTTGCCAGGATATATGTAAAGGAAGTAGTAAGATTGCATGGAGTACCACTTTCTATTATATCTGATCGGGATCCGAGATTTACCTCGAAGTTCTGGCGAAGTCTTCAGCATACTCTGGATACAGTGTTGAGTTGCAGCACTGCTTATCATCCCCAGACAGACGGTCAGTCTGAGAGAACAATTCAAACCCTAGAAGATATGTTGAGAGCTTGCTCTATGGATTTCAAAGGAGGTTGGGATCAACACCTACCTTTGGTGGAATTTTCTTATAATAATAGCTTTCACTCAAGTATTCAGATGGCTCCTTATGAAGCCTCTATGGAAAGAAAAGCAGGACTCCAACTTGGTGGGATGAAGTTGGGGAAAGAAAGCTATTAGGACCTGATATCGTTGATGAAATGGCAGAAAAGGTCAGATCTATTCAACAACACATAAGAGTAGCTCAGAGTCGACAGAAAAGTTATGCCGACAACCGAAGAAAAGACCTAGAGTTTGAAGTGGGTGATAAAGTGTTCTTACGAATATCTCCCTAGAAGGGGGTTATGAGATTTGGAAAGAAGGGGAAGTTGAGCCCTAGATATATCGGTCCTTTCGAAATACTGGATCGTATTGGGAAGGTAGATTACTGATTGGTGCTTCCACCGAATCTCTCTCAAGTTCACGATGTGTTCCATGTATCTCTCCTAAGAATGTACATACCTGATCCTTCACATGTACTCAGCTCAGAAGTTGTACCGCTGGAGCAAGATCTTTCTTATGAAGAACAACCGATAGAGATTCAGGATCGTAGAGAAAAAGTCCTATGAAACAAGACCACTCGATTGGTGAAAGTTTTATGGAGGAACCACCAATTAGAAGAATCTACATGGGAGCTTGAGGATATGATGAGGGAGAGGTATCCTCATCTGTTTGTTACAAAGTAACGAATTTCGAGGGAGAAATTATTTTTAAGGGGGGTAGAATGTAACACCCGAGATTTTTATGAGTAATATTTTGTTTTTATATATCATCAAAGGAATCTTTCACTACACACTAGCTTGGCTTACTTTACACGCAATCGTGACCTTCCTCGATAGCTTGCGTCGTACGCAATACCGAGTTTCACTAAACAATGATATGCTATTAAAATATTATTAAAACTAGCCGTTATGAATAGTAATAACTACTTTTTGAAATTTTATAAATTTTATTTTTCAAAATGCACTTCATTGTTGGATTAGGAATACCGAAATTAGCCTAGGGTGAAATTTTGGTATTTTTCTGAAAACTTTCAATTTTTGATGAATAGTGAAACCACTAAGTGGTAGGTTAAAAACTGAATTTTTGCATAAAACATAATTTTACCGCTTCTGTGAATGGAATTTCGAAAATCTGATAGACACGGTTGATATCAGTAAGTAAAATGTGGTTCAATGAGATAAAAATAATTTTTTGGTGAATAGTAACTTTTTACTCTTTTTACCACGGTTAATAGTAAATAGGGTAACTAAGGGTAAATATGATATTACTATTACCCTAACACATGTACTAATTTTATTGGATAAGTTTAATTCGGCCAAAAACAAACTTAGGAATAAAATATGACCATTTAGGCCCACTTGGGTTAGATTAGGACATTTATTATTAATTTATTTAAAGAAGGGTTAAAATAGTTAAAGTCAAAGTTTAATAAGTAAATAATTTTTAATATGGGGTTATACATAAGATAAATTCGACTATAAATATTCATTAGAAATATAAAAAGATTTCCTACATAATGGTATTTTATTTGTAATTTTTAGACATTAAATAATTTAATTTATTTATGACACAATGATGATACAATATTTATCTTATTAATGAAATATTGACATAATTGATGTTATAAACACCAAAATAAATGTAATTTGAGACTTTTTATGAATTCCACAAATTTTATAGGTTACTATTATATGTTATTGTTGTTTTAATCAACTTTTTTCGAACATATAATTCTGTTATGACTTTCAAAAAAATCATATATCAAATAGTGTCAAAATTGACACAAAATAGTTTTTAAATCAAATATTATATTATTAATTGTTATTTTATTCCAAAAAATATAAGGTTCGGCCAAATTACTTAGATAAGGATAAATGTATTAATAATAAACAACTTGGGATTCGTTTGGCATGTTATAGTAAGTGTATTAACCATATAGTGAAAGAAAACAAAAAGACATGGTAAAAGTTAAAACATTTAACTTAGAGTTAAATCTAATTGATAAGGTTAAAATAATAAACTAAACTTGTCTAAATCCTATTGGTTGATATGATTTCGACCCATCCCCACTTTAGGTTCGAAATAAGACCCTTTGGAACCATTATAAACCGATTTTGACTTTAATATAAAATAACATTTTGAGATATTCCTAAGGTGCCCCTCTCCTCCCTTATAAAAGGGCACCTCCTCCCCCTCCTCCTCACACCAATTTGAGCACTCAAGCTCGGCCAACCCATGCCATTTTCTCCTCTCCACTTCCCTAGAATAATCCTAGAGGTCCTGGTCTTCTTCAAAGACCAATCTTAGTTCCCTAAGTGGAGGATTCAAAAAAACGTTCCAAAGAAGAGGTAATATCCATTACCGATCATTTCAATTTCATTCTCCTTCAACTTCTTCTTATTTAGTTTTTTCATGATAAATTAATAACATCAGTATTACTTACATACTGATATGTTATTATAAATATTAAACAACCCTAATTCACCTTCTATCCATCCTACGGAAAAATGAAATCACCGCGCGTGCGTACGTACGGAATACCGTCTCCACGCCGTGGTGTAATCTATTTTCCACCACCACCTTACAAGGATGGGTATAATGGTGTAATGAGTATCTATTTATGATTATTATAAAGTAATATTGATACTGAAATAATATATATATACTCCAATACAATTCCATGATCATAGGAACGATATCATCACTCGTGCGTACGTACGGAATACCGTCTCCACGATGTGAAGCGACTCGTTCTACATGATCATCATTACATAGTAATTATATAAATGAATTGAATGAATAAATATGATATATGTTACACTAATAACATTCTGGATATAAGTTATCTATAACCTTAAAATAAGAATAAGAATTTATTCGGCAAAACACGCATAAGAACAAAAGGCAATAAAGACCCGAGTAACAAGTAACAATGAAATATTACTAACAAGAAGCTAAGAATATGACCATATATGATATCATATCAATATGTATGATTCTGGAATAAGTCAATAACATTATTTAAACCATTATACAGGAGCTTCGGACACGTACAAAGCAAATCAGACCTAAGGTAAGGGAAATATCACAATCTCATTTTTATCCGAGATTGTTTATTCGTAAATATTTACTGGGGTGTATTTTATCATCCACATACATGTTTCATATATATGTAATATTATTTCCATCCACCTAAAATTGTTTAAATCCATTTTTACCCTTCGGTGAGTTTTTAGTAAAAGAAATGAAAGGAATCTTTTGTCGTTTTTCGTACGAGGTACTTTTTGACTTTTCCGACAAAAGTACGAAGAATGTTTCTTTTTAACTTATACGACAAGAATGGATTTTTAAAACATTATTCCCAAGAAGCATCCTTTACAAGTTTTCAAGTTTATTTTTAATCAACTTATTTTAGTTAAAATTTGTATGACATGTTAAGAATGGAAAAATGTATTTTAAGTAGAAAGGATATTTTCCTCAAGAATGGAGTTCAAGTATTTTATCAAAATAATTTTCCATCTAAGATAACAAAGGGTTCTGTTTTTATCCCTATTATTACATTTATTTGATTATGTTGTGAGGGAATTATTTTTATAGTCATTTACCTTATATGGTTTGTTTTATGATGTCATGATGTTTCAAGAATCCCATTTTTGTTACATGTGTTATGCGATGATGTATGATTTATGATTATGTGACACACATAAGAAAGGATTCATAATAATATGGGTGGGACCTATATCTCCCTCCAATGCATTGGGTAAAGATTTTATATCTCATGAGATAGACATGGCTGGAACGGTAGGTTATACCGGTTCAGTGAAACAGGACTGGAATGAGGGTGACTCGGTTCAGAAAGAGACTTTGTCCACTAAGATAGTCTTGGCAATGAGTCATGACTAACAAGAAATGATTTTCCATGATTATGTGTGCATGCCACAATGTTTCAAGTTTCATGTTATGATTATGGGGATCTCATTTTCAATTCTATGATTTGTTCCATGTTAAGATATTATGATCTCTTTTGCAGGTTATGATTTTCAAAAAGATATGATATGATTTTTATTTCCTTTATTTGCCCTTGCTGAGCATTTGATCTAACCCTTTTATGTTTTCTTTTCCCCAGGTAAGGAAGATGGATATTAAGTAGAATATGCTAGAAGGGACACTAGATATAATGAAATAAATGGGAGACACTGTAGAAGATTTATGAACCAGTTGTTTATGTTTCCCAGTATCTAAAGACACTATTCCTATACGGTCCATTGTGGTTTTGTCATATGTTGTAATAAGTGTGCTTCAATTTTGAAGTATTAACAATGTATGTAAAGTATGGGTCGTTATACCATCAGGTGGACGACCTCAGGACACTGGCTCAGAGGTGTGGGGCACACGGCGCAAGGCTATCCTTAAGAGGAGAAGACTGTGCTCTGCATGTGGCGGGTATGGTCACATGGCTCGAGACTGCCCGACCCACCCTACAGATGAGCAGTAGGTTGTAGAGGGACCTCCCAGGAAGAGGTTTGACCGTGGCGGTCCGCAGGGAGTAGACGGACGAGGCATAGGAGCTGGCTGAGCAGCGGGTGGTGGGTGACACTTTGAAGACCTACCACCAGCACCACCAGGAAGACCACCCCGACCATAGGGAACGGGTGGACATGGGAGATCCCAGCTTCAGGTAGCTGAGGCCTACGACCATGGAGCTCTGGGAGCAAATGGACAGGATCATGAGTAGCACAAGACTTGGAGACTTTGTTCATGTTGATTCTACATTTGTTGATGTTTTTTTGCGGATTCTTTGTGTCTTTGTACCTTGAGATGAAGTAATAAAAGGCACTTGTTATTGTGAAGTTTTCATCCATGTCCTTTTTATGTAGTTGATACTAAGAGGTTCTAGATTAAACCGTTGACTTGACCATCACTTTGGAGATTCCTACTCTTGGAGACCTAGTGACCACACACTACTGCCGACAGTGTGACTCAACCATTGGAGGCGAGAGTAATGGTTGGATATCTTGGTAGTAGCATCGAGGCCTTACGACGTCATCCATGGCATGAAATAGTACCATTCATGGCAGGATTGACTATATTAGGGAAATGATGTGGTTCATCCAGTGGATGAGACCAGATTTTTCTTATCGGTAGAGGAGGAATCTCAGCAGCTCTTGTAGATCGTAGATAAAGAAGGATAGAGTTGAGTTCTTACATATGGATAGTCTCATCAATTGTTCGTCGAGCGAACATTTTACGGTTCTCACTAACTCAAAAGTCTCAGGTGTATCTTTTCTGAGAAGGACCTAATCCTGAGACAACGATGTTGGCTCGAGTTCCTCTAGGACTATGACTTTGAGATAGTCTATACTCCTAGTAAGGGGAATGTAGTAGCTGATGATATCAATTGGAGGAAGGGAATTCAACTACTTAGAGAGGTGACAGAGTAGCTATCCATGTTGCAGATATCCTTCGTGGATAGAGATGGGCCATCCTTTTTACAATCGCTCACAATCACTCCACCACTTCTTCAATGGGTCCAAGAGGCACAATGTGGGGACGATGACTGTGAGACGAAACATGCACATATTTCCTCAGGGCAGGCACCTGATGGATTCTCTATAGAAGGAGAGCACGTCATCCTTTTCCGAGGATGTACCATAGCACTAGCTTCTTTACAGGAGGAGGTGCTGAGAGAGTTTCACACATCCACATTAGCGGTATATCCAAGAGTGGTCAAGATGTACTAGGATCTCATATGACAGCACTGGTAGCCGGCTATGAAGAAGGTTGTGTCAGAGTTCGTTTCTCGAGGCCTCACCTACCAGATGGTGAAAATAGAGCACCAGGTACCATCAGACTTAGTACAACCCTTGGAGGTCCCAGAGTAGAAGTGGGATGGGATATCTATGGATTTTGTGACTGGACATCCATGTACTTCCAGAGGACCGGACTCCATTTGGGTGATTGTCGACCGACTCACCAAGTCAGCCCACTTCTTACCAATCATAGAGCAGGGCTCAATATAGAGCTTGGGATGCCTCTACGTTCAAGATATTTTTACGGATTCATGGTGTTCCATCATCTATCATCTCCGATCGAGATGCTCGCTTTACTTCCCGGCTTTGGAAGGGGTTGTAGGAGGCATTCGGGACGGAGCTACGCCTGAGGACCTTCTTTTACCCTTAGACGGATGGACAAATGGAGAGGACCATTCAGAATCTCACGGACATGATCCATGCATTTTTCCTTGACTTTTGATGCAGTTGGGAGGATCACCTACCCTTGGTGGATTTTGCGTAAAACAATAGCTACCACTCCAGCAACGGGATGGCACCATACGAGGCATTGTACGGCCGACCTTGCAGGTCACCTCTATGTTGGACAGACCCTAGGGAGTCAGCACTTGTGGGACTAGAGATGGTCCAGGTTAGGAAAGAGAAGGTTCAGGTCATCCAGGAGCAGATGAGGACAGCTCAGAGCTAACAAAAGTCTTATACTGATAGGAGGCGGAGACCACGGGAGTTCGAGGATGGCGACCTTGTTTTCTTATGGGTCTCACCTCGATGTGGGTTACAAAGATATGGATGGGGTGGAAAGTTATCTCCGCACTTCATCAGACAATTCCAGGTTCTCAGCAGGATGGGCGAGGTGGATTATCGCCTGGCACTACCAACTCAGTTGCATCGGATACATTACGTCTTCCACGAATCCTAGGTGAGGAGATACATGCATGACCCGACACATATCATCGACCATAGGGAGCTGGACATCGATGATGGGGGGACTTTTGCGGAGGTCCCAGTGGAGATCGAGGATCGATAGGAACGGGTCCTACGTGGGCGTTCGATTCCTCTAGTGCGCATCAGGTGGCAGCACGGGAACCTCCAGGAGAGCACTTGGGAGCGCGAGGCTCAGATGCGTGCACAGTACCCCCATTTTCCCCTAGTTTGTGATGTATCTTTACAGGGACATAAATCCCTCAGATGGGAGTAATGTAAAGACCCGTAAATTTCAAGGATATTTTGTTCTTAAATTATTTGGGTTTTTACGAGTACGTAATTTTTGACGGCACCTGATTCCGACGCCCGGAGTGCCTGGAATCAATTTACGAAGTTTAGCTCAGGTAAGTTCAGTGAACGAACGAGTGTGTTTTCTTAACTTCTGAACCGGTGCTCATAATCGAAATCTGAGGGAACCGATGAAACCGCAGTGCCGGTAATTGCTTGAGAAGACCTTTTATGGAGTTGTGTTTACTGGGTTGGTGTTGTTAAAAAAATGGGTTAACTGAAGGGTGAAATAAAATTTTCGCTACAATTTTATTTTTATTCTATGTATTTATAACCTATGTGTGGAAGTTGAGGTGGTACCCACTAAATCCTAACTCCTCTTGATAGGATATTAGTGATGTGGGCCCCACAAAATCCCCACCCCTTCAATTTCCTCTAGCCACTCTAACCCTCTTAATGTTGGAAAACCCCCATTTAATTTGTAACTCACCCACTCCCCCACTTTTTTTGCATGTCAAATATCACATTAAATTTATTGACTAACGTTATTCAATGAATTTAATTTTGAGTTTGAGTTTTTGATGTTTTTAAAACGCATAGATTTTGTTAATAAAATAAGGGAGGCCTTATTTTATTTTGGGGGTTGTTTAGTTGTGTGAGGTTTTTGGGAGAGGATACTCAAAGTCTTGAGGATATTCATCTTCTTCATTGGAGAACACGAAGAATGCCAAGACATCGACGAAGAACGTGGTTACCACAAGGAGAGATCGACGTTCCATATCTTCTCCTCTCTGTAGCTGGTGTGAGATGTCTTTCCTGAAGAATGATGATGCACCTTCCATTGTACTTCTTCTCACGTTAAAGGAAGGGAGACGTCGATTCTTCCTCGGACGAACTCTGTCATCGCATACAGAGCTTCACCTTGTGACGCTGTTTTCCGTGACGATCATCGTTTGAAATATTCTTCGAGGTAGGGGTTGTTTTTACATTCGAAATTAATTTGACGTTCATCTTTAATATTGGCATCCTTTTATCAATTTAACGGGAGGAGGTCGGACCGCACAAACACAACCGATCCTCCTCCCCCTTTGTTGTTGTGTTTTTCATGGCTTGGAACGGAGGCGGCTCGGTGCAACGACACCGCGTGGAAACGAAGGAACCGCGGCCTTTGTAGGCAGTGAAGAAGGAGAGTGGAGCCCTCGCACCGCGCCGTTGAGACCGAAAGAGGCCGCGACCGATGTCAGGCCATGACGGAGGGGCGCAACGCCATTGCCCCATGCCAGAGCATCATGAAGGGGCCCGACCCGGGTGGGCCGAGGCGGAGGGGCGCGGCGCCGTCGCGCCGTGCCTGTCAGAAAAAGGCCACGGATTAAATCTGCGGTGGTGTAGAGGAGGGTGGCTGGATCCACCGGCCGCCGGTGCTCTAGGAAGGCGGTACCCACGGAGGTCCCGCGACAGCACACCGACCGGCCAACACGGCTGGTCATTCGGGATGTTCGGGGGTCGGAACCCCCGACGGTAGACAAGGCGGGCCCCTCCACGTGGGGGCTGTTGTTTCAAAACGATGGGGAAGCATGCCCCCCCTTCCGCACCCCTCGGTCATGGACTGAGCGCCCAGCCGAGCTGGGCCGCTCGGGCTGGGCCAGGCTACCCTCTCTGGGTCTGGCCGCACACGCTGGGCCAGGCCCAGGTCAGCTCGACCCAGTTCGGGCCGACCAAGGGGGTCTTGGGCCGGGTCGGTCTGAGCCCAAAACCTCCCCTAAAATCGGACAACTACATTCAAAGGCCGATAACATGGGATAGGGACCTTTGATCGATGAACCATCAGTTGAGATTCGATCCTTGGATCAAGACGGCTGTTTCGGTATATTACACTCATGGTTTCAGAGAACCTTTGGTACAGTCAGGTTGGTTTGAACACGAAACCAACCGGGCCCTCAGAGCAGAAACACTTATAACATGAGCCTCGGACGTCCGATTGGCGTGCTGTAGACTTTTTTGGATTCCACATAGTGAGATGGTTCTTTTGTCTTACTCATCTTGAGGTTTGGACGCAGTTGGAGTTCGGTCATGTTGGTTTTAGCTTAAAACCCAACCGGGCCCCTTGTACAAAAAAACCAACAACTCTCAGACTGGGCGTCCGATTGACGCGTCGTATGCCACGTTGAGTTCCTATTGACAAGACAGAACTTTGGGATACATCCAATACGAACTACGTGTCATTTTATGTATCTAACCCCTTTGCTCATGGAGCGGACCCTTCCGAAACCGAGCTTGCTGTGTGTGGGAGCCCTACAGCTGGTTGCGACTGTGACGATGATGACGACTACACTGGGATCCTCTGTGGGTTCGGCAGCGACGAAAACCATACTGGAATCCTCCGTGGGTTCAACAGTGATGACTACTATTCCTCTATCCTAGGTGGGTCTGGCAGTACTTGACTAATGTTATTGTGTCCTACGTGGGTCTGGCAGTATTTGACTCTGTACTTGTATCCTACCTGGGTCCGACAGAGTAGGAGGTCTTGTATCATTTGTGGGTACGACAGCTTAGCTGGTCTTGTATCCTTTGTGGGTCCGATAGCTTAGATGAATCAGTGGCTACATCTGATCATCTCTATCATCTTATTAAGAAGTATACATGTGTGAGCTGAGTTTTAACGTACAATCAATATCATCGATATGATTGTTGTGCTTTCTGTGTGGGTTGTGTTGTGCTTTCCTGTGTGGAATGGGTTATGTTTCCTGTGTGGACTGGGTGGTATTTTGGGCACGTGTGCTGGAGCCGAGCTAGAATTGATGACTTAGGTATATGTATGGTCATATACCTACGTATAGTTGGTTGTTACTTCGTGATTGTACCTTACCTTCGTGGCTTATCCTTTGTGGATTCTAAGAGACCTTAGGGGGTCTCAGGGTCCCTACTGAGTATTGTATACTCACCCCTAAATAGGGTATGCCCGCACTATGTTTTGATTGATGCAGACGATAGACAACACTGATCAAGGTGGGAGCTCGTGGATCTGGATGGTACCTTGAGGTGGATCACTAGACGAGACATACACTGAGTGGACAGCTAGAGCCGAGGAGCAGAGGAGACTATCTGTACCCACCCTTCAGGTGGGATTTCCAGAGGACGGCTCAGAGTTGCTTCTTTAATTTTCTACTATTGTACATTCTTTTTAGTTGTACTTTAAATTCAGTTGGGTTTGTATTCTAGCCCATTTACTTCCAGCACTTACGTTTGTATTCAGTTTACTTAGTGTTTACTACATCTTGTGTACTCTATGGTGTTTGTTTACATTATAAAGGAAATGCCTTCCCTTTTTATTGGGATTTACGCCTTTAGTGCTAGTATCCATCCCTTGGCCTATGGAAGTCAGGTTTGGGGTAGTCATGGAACGGGCCCCGAGGACGGGACGAGACAGGGAATGTACGGTTCACACTTGAATTTACTTTTGACCTGAGGAAAAATATCCACCTTCCCCAACATGACCAATTCTAGGGAATCAGTCCTCTTGTATGCCCCAAGATGTTCGGTTCAGGCCAAATGACCTTCACTTTCATTTGACATTGAAAAGTTTTTTGCTCCACACCCTGATCAACCATTTCCCTAGCTTCATTATCTATAGGACCGACATCTTCCATCAGTGGGAGAGAATGTGTTTGGTTTGTTGAATCCCTCACACCAACTTTTTTATCACACGGAGAATGAATCATGCAGGCTTAGATATTTTTCCGGATCACAAAATCCAAAAAATCCACCTCACATCTTGAACTATGAGAACTATGATTCCAATAATTGGGATACATTAGAAGCCTTCCCTCAGGGCCCGATCCCAATTGAAATCCTTCTAATGATTCCAACATTAATAATCATAATTTGGGAATCCTCCATAAAAATAAGCCCGAAATTATGTTCCCTTTGAATATCCATGAGTTAAAGACATTTTTCTTGGACCCTGTTTTAAGGGAACCCTCTTTATGAGTAAGCCCAACAATGTTTATCTAAAAAGGGTCATACCCCCTGTGAGACATACCGAACTATGGGGTATTGGATTCCCATCCACAAGGGATACGTAGAAGACCTCCGTATGGTTCAAACCCAATAATCCAAAATCAACCCTATTCTTTCTGTGTCACATTCCTAGAAGGGGTAAATCCAACATGGAAACTCATATACATTCTATCTTCCTTGGGATGCTTTTACATAAGTCCCCCATCGAGCATTGACTAGGCACATTCTTCTTAGATTTCCTTACCACATGAAAATAAAATATACAATTATGTCTATATGAAATACCTTAAAAGGTATGATGTGTCCCATTAGGAGGCATTGAACTATTAGGGTTCTGATTCCTTTCATGTCTATACATAGGTAACGTATTTATGGCTATGATCCCAACATCAAAATAACTTTTGTTTACCTAGATGACCATCAATTCCAGAGTTCCCAAGTGAGTGGCTTAAAAAAGTTTTCATCATAACAGAGGATAAATAATATATATGTAGTATATTATATGATACCAATAATGGATAACTTCAAATTCATATGGATATATCCAATAATAATGATCCTTGAATACATACAGATGATTATGAATTCCAGACATGCTAAAAAATGATTGAAATTTCTTGGGAAAGAAACATTTTTATTGGTAAATTAAAAAGGATTCATAAACATGTCATAAATATATAAAACAATCGCTATGTATACAATAATTCTTTCAAATAAGGGTGTGATGATCTTGAACTCCCATCCTATAGAACAATGTGAGTTTTTATGGGTCAGAGGGAAACAAACCGAATGAATTCCTACCTTTGTAAAGACTATCCCATTGGATAAAGAACCACTAGGTGTTTCTAGTTCCATAAATAAATATGATGGAAACCATCTGAAAGTACTGATTCCTTACCAGAACACATATTTCATAGGGAAATATGGTAGTTTTAGGGATCTTGTAGTCATGGGTGTGAGGGTTTAGAAAAATAATATAACTCACCATATCTATGACATGGGGCCTCTAGATCTAGGTGGGGAGACATAGAATGAGATCCTCAACTAATCCCTAGATCTGTAATTTGGGAATCCCTCATAGAGTATTCCCAAAGACATTATTTTTGGGATTCTCCTTCATTATTACATTAACATTATCCATGCATGGGTGTAAATATGGGAAGGAAGAGACACATAACATCCCCTACATCTTTTCCCATCACCCACCCTCTTTTTCTAGAATGAGAAGGATGATGTAGTTTGCCTGATCATCCACATCATCTTATTTCTCACACTGGGCATGACTCACTTGGGATTAAAGTTGGTAAGTAATGAGGATATCCATATGTTCCCAACACGAGGGAATCCTCCTAAGGAATAGTCATTGAAATCAAATCTATTGGAATCAGTCCTTGTGTAACACCAAATCACCTTATATGACTCCTACATTGTGTAAAACCCTACAAGGTCACTATAGAACCCCAATAAAGTCATCTTCCATAGGATAAATACACAACTATGTCACCATACTACTTAAATAGGAATCCTCCTTAGAATAATCCCCAACAAAACCTCCCAAATTCAAAGGGTATCATCCTAAAGAATAATCCCCAACTCAATCCTCTAAAAGGAACATACTCCCCTATGAGACAAACCTAAGTGCCTCTATAGGCATGGTTTCTCACAACTGAATAATGCGGGCTTTGATCTCATTGTAAATTTGATACATAGTAATCATCCCATTGGATTCACCCCAAAATGTCAAATAAAAAATAATTATCTCGATGTAACATTCACATTTAAGTCTTATTCATCATGGGAATTCATATCCTATCCAAGATCCCAATTCCACATTGTCAAAAGTCCAACATTATACATTGATGGTGAACCTTTCACATACACATCATTAATGAAAGATGCAAAACTACACAGTTTGGACCTTATCACATGACCCTAAATGTTATGATGTATCCTTTTTAAGTGGCTCAATACTATATGGGTTCTAATTCCATTAATAAGGATACATAGGAATCCCCTCTCATGGGGTATGATTACAACATAAAAAACTACCATCACTATGGCCGGTGATGTACTCTAGTGCTCCCCCCTGTGTGGCTCAAAACATGAATCAGAATAACAATGAAAAAAGATTATGTATTCAAAGCATAAGAGGTTACCATTAATGGATAACAGCAAAAAAATAAATAAATATCCATTGATGATGAACCTAAGATACATATAGATGATTCAACATTCTATATATGCTAATAATTTATTTTTAATTACAACGAAGACCCATTTCAAACATTTGAATGAATGAAGGATTCACTAACATGTCGTAAATCTATAATAGAGTCCTATATAAGGAAATAATTCCTTTAAAAGTGTATGCAGATCATGAACACCCATCCTGTTATCAAATTTTTGTTCTTATATGTCATTGGGAAAACCTCCCAATGAGTGTATTACCTTTAAATGTATATCCTTGAGTCAACATGGATATAGAAATGTTAGTTGTTTCTAGTTAAATGAAAACAAATCCATTGGAAACTATTTATAAACAGTGAACCTAATGGTAATTAACTAATAAATGAAACCCTCAACAATCAATCATTGGTCAACGAATTTTTTCATCTGAATCAAAAATTGAGAAATAGGACTACATCTTTCACCCAGATAATGTTGTGACCCACCTATCTGGACCATTTCTTTTTTATAAAGAAAGTGGGAACTAGATAATAAATCATTCATGTTCTCATGTAATGATATTTTTCATTAATTTAATTTTTTTATTTCCTTTTTTCAATTATATTAAAGGAACGTCTAATACGATCTCCCTGTAATCGAAATGTTATAGTACTAACATTCACATATGTATACCCCATCTACAATTATTGTTAGGACCTCATCCAAGTGGAGGATGCCATCACCAATTGAGTGTCTAGGTCATGAATAAACTATTATTGGTTTTTCACCATAATGGTACCATCTTGACCTTCGAGAGTACCTAATAGGACCACCAACTCATGATTCCCCATCAATTGCCCAATCAGTAATGACATGTGGTCTAGAAACAGAAGAAACATATGTTGTATTCAATCATTTCAAGATATTATCCTAGAAATGAAACAACCAATCAGTCCATTATATTATGTATGTGGATAAAGATAACATAAAATACCTTATCTATAAGAAATAGGGGTCCTTTTGAGGGGATCATTCTAGAAGTCGTCACTACCAACGTCATGCAACAGTGCACACTCAACACGATGAAGGTTCCATTCTCGGTAGTCTGGACCACATCATCCAGAACTAAGTTCACAAGATATCCAACTAGGGGTGTAAACCAAAAAATAAGGAATACGGACACACCTATGTCCCCATATATAGAATTAACTCAATACAATATTTTGAAGAATTATGAGTGTGAACATACACCCACCCGCACTAATTTAGTTGGCCAATAGAATCGTCTAGACGCATCCAAGACAGATCATTGCTTAAAGTTAGTAGAATGATTTGAGTGAGAAATAACACCTATGAAATTCAATAAATCCCACCAACAACCTCTATTGGTCATGGAAATGGAATTACACTTGTCCACTATAGAGTAAATCCATGAGTGAGAGCACACACCTACCTGCACATATCATTCCTTCCCATAGCCACTCCTCGAAGCACTGAGATAATTCATTTAGAAATTCCATTCAATGAATAGGGTATATAACAAATTGTAGTGATCGAGGGGAAAATCCACTTTGGTCATGCCATGTTAGAGAACCTATGAAAAAATATGTCGAGGACATGTTAAACATGTGGAAATAGCGGGATAAATTTGATATACAATCTATTATATGACTTTTTCCACCCCACAATACAACATTCTAGAAGTATTGTCAGATTTTTATGAGCAGAAATCCACTTAAAGAAATGGAAATAAATTTATAAATTGATAGAAAAAGTATTATGCTATGATGAGAATCAAATTCATGTTAAGGTAATAGAAGGGATGAAATTCTAAATTAAAATGGTATCTCGACTTGATACACAGCCTCCAATGTTCAAAAAATAGTAAGGGAACTCTCCACATAAATTCCTCATCATGTTAAAATAATTTTTTATATGATAATAGTAACACATTTAGTGTTCATATCAGAGGACGGGGTGAACATGGACTGTTAAATTTCACGATGCTTCCAAAAATTAATTCTCATTAAAGGTGGTATCATAACTTGTCATAGAATCATGTAGGATTAAAAAAAGTATCTTTTCTCACAATTGAAAATATTCTAAAATATAGGTCCTAAATGACTCTCACTTACATTGAGATAGAAGATGGCAGGATATTAGTAGGATGTTTTGTTGGGCATTTAAATATACTATGTATGCATCCCTTTTAAGTTAAATCAGACTTCATATTGGCCAAATATCACAAATAGGTTAACGATCAACAGAAGAAGGTCATTCTAGTGTATACTAAATACTTCACCTATCACATGGTTAAAAAATACTTTGAAAAGTTAGAATGGAATATATAGTAGTATCATTCATGAAAATCCTTGAGAAACCACAACTGAAAGGGCTAGATGATTTTTCAACAAAACATTTTTGTTAAACAAAAAAATCTAAAATATTTTTCGAAGTGTATTGGTAATAGTTCCAGCCTTCAAAGATGGGGTATTTTCTACCTAAAAAACATCATCCTCATTATAATTCAATTTTCTATCGATTATGTGGATATTTAAATAATGAATCCTTTATGTTTGTCTCATCCCATGATTTGGTATCCTTATTGATTACATGCATAATAGAAATATCTAAATATTACCATCATAGTACCATCCACTAAATGATCATAGAGAACCAACAATAAAGGGGAAAAGGGATCATGGAGGGAATAAGAAAAGGTAGACTCATGAAAAACGATGAAAGGACATCAATGTAGTTTCTATTATTGAATGTCATCAATGATGCCCTGGTATAAACCATATAATATGAGGCCAATATGATTGAACATGAGTAGGAAGTATTGTATTATAATGCAGTCCACACATAAAAAATTTATGGATGTGTGGGAACCTGGAACTAGTGGTTTTACCAAAATTTTTAAATTCCCTCAAATAATACATCATTTCCAAATAAAATAAAACCAAACAAGGAATATGAAAAATTAAATATTGAACCTATCCCATATATTGAACGAGATCATCCCCTTATGCTTGAGGAAAAATTTAATCGAAAAGATAAATAGGCGAATTAATTGAGAAGAATCAATACAGAATAACTCTGAGGTGTCACTCATTCTAGATATGTTCTATAAGAAGATCCTCAAATCACACTCCAAATTGACACATCTCCAAAAATAAGGTTTACTACAATAACTCAAATGAATCTATAATATTTTCTATGTGTGGTATACTAACCAACAATATACTAGGACCATGATGCATCTTATCAAGAGTTCCCCCCATTGGGTATATAGAACGAATAGGTCAAGGTGGACCATTTTAGACCTTACCCTATAGAATAACCATGGAAGGTACTAGTAGTACCACCACAGATGGCCCTAGCAGTTGCTACCCAAGTTCTAGCTCATCCAGAGATAGACAGTCTGAAAGAGAACAGAAATAATTTTTAGTCACTAAAATCTCTCTTTGAATATAGTGTTGAACAACGTACACAATTGAAATAGGAGAATAAAAAATAATATGAAAGGGTGGATTGGAATCTTTCACCTCCAATCTTATGGAATCATACATTTCAAATTTTCAACAACCTTGGGGACCTAGAGAAACACATGAAAATATTTTTGTTTCTCTATGAACCCATGATGGTGACCCTTAAAAAATAGAGGTAGTTAAAATCGTGTGTGTAGTAAAATAACTACATTTAAAAGCCTTTTTGTGGGACAATAGCTTGTCGCTCGGTCATTACCGGGAGGAAAGGTCTTTGTCAAATGTATCTCTTCCTTTTTAGCTCCACAATACAGATGAAAAATGTTTTTGTCCTCTCAAACTTCAAATAGTGAGATAATGATTGGGTCTTGGAATTTATTTATTGATGGAATGGGTTTAAATACTCTATAAACCTACAGCTTCCTCATGGTGAAAATTTTCCCATATGTATATACAATATTCATTACAATTTGTGCACTCCCCTCATCCTTGTAAAATGCATAGGAGGGTTTTCGGACCTCTCCAATATTTCTCAAAGGATAGAAGATTCCATCACATATAGCTAGGGTGTTTCCCATGTAATTCCATCATCTTAGGGAAAGGGAATATGGATGGTAGAAACCACCACTATTACACTTAAGAAGGACCTTGCACCCACACCCACTATAAATACTATGACATATCACATAGATCCACCCACTATGAATCAACAACAATGGCCTACTCATCAGGATGATCAAAGAGAGAAGAGACAAATGTTGTTTAAGAAGATTAAGAAAAATATCTACACTTTTCGAGGTGACTTTGTACCTAACTACACTATCGATGTATTGGATAACAACTACATCGGGTTTCTAAACCCTATTAAGCACATCAAAGATAATGAAAATGATATCCTAAAAAATTTCCCCATATATTGTTTATTGGGTCAAAACATATAATAATGTTTTTTCAAATATATATTGAATTTTTTTTGGAATCCTAGAAATTGAAACATGGAAGACCACCTACTCAAGTTGCATGTATTTATGGAAATGATCCATAGGAAATGAATGAATGAAATTTTGTTAAAAGAGATGGTACATATACATTTATCAATTTGAAGTTAATAAGGATGATCAACTATACTCATTATTTCTCCCGAGTGATGTTGAACCAATCTACTATTCACTTGACTGCTTTTACAATATCGCAACTAACTTCCTTATAAACTCAATCATCTATGATATCATCTTATAAGAAACTACATGGAATTATGGGTAATAAGAAAACACCAGATGTTCAATGTATTAAAAGGCCTAACAGTTCATTATCTTTAGGGGACACCATGCCTACATTCGTAGATGTATTGTAATCACCCCTCTTAAAGGTAAAAGGGTCAAAAGACCAGATATAATCATCAACACATGAGAAATTAATCATTAGTTACATTAATGTTGTTAACTTTTGGGACCCCTTATCATATGATGGGTTCCAAAATGAACCTGAATATCTAACATTTGATTGAGGAATAGGGGAAGAGGCTAAAATATTCAAGGATATAGTGGATTACATGGTCATTCTAGGAGTCACTACTCTAATCACATCACTACCTTAACCATATTTGTGGGTGAAACTCATGGGAGGGATCTGCAACGAGCTCAATTTGAAAATGAAGTCCCCCCAAAAACATGTCAATCTTCACCCTGAAGAAATCATCAAGGAATATAGGCTATATGACATTTAATTTTCTATTCAACCTTGGGATGTGGGAAAACCTAGTTGACCCAGACCACTGAGAGAATAAGTACCTATATTTCATGTTCCAAGGGATGATCCATCTACATCATGTATGTAAGTTCCTAAAGAACTTGTAAAAATGAATCCTCATGATGGGAATAAAATACATTTAATCTACAAATATGATATTTCAAAGAAATTATCAAGGGTGTCAGCCATGTTTTCAATATCTGATTCTCTTAGTCCATAAAAAGTTTTTTGGGTGGGACTCATAGAGGTCGTGTCAATCCTTCAAGAATTTGATGTCTATGTTTCTACTGATGATGTTTATTGTGTAGAGAATGATCCTGAAAAATTTAATGTCTTCATCTTTTTTAAGAGGCCTAGATGTTTATTCCATCATATATGGACATGTCATACCTTTTTTTATACCTAGTTGGATTAATGAAACTGGTATTTTATGATCCATCATTAAAAATAGAGCACCAGGTAACCTCATCCTGGTATGAAAACATCATCAAATGGGTTTCAAAAAATATCACTTATCCCCATCAATACTAATGTTAAAGGGTTGTTAAATGAAAGGAGAAAAATCCACATGGTGAAATAAATCTCATAACTCTGTTTTGGGATCTCATGAATTACATAGAATTCATGCGTTTTCAAAGGATAAGTCCTCCAATATTCTACAAGAAGACCCTTGATACATAATCATGAAACAATCCATTCATTATACCACCAATTCCCAAAATGTTGTATCAATGGTAAATTGGAACATTTCATCAATAATAAATTCCCATTTAAATGTTTTGAATCCAACAAAATTATCACATGATAATACCCAAAGGAAGGGAAACAGTGCCTGACTAATTATGTCACTTGAATCAATGTCCTAATTGGTCGAGAGATGATTCCAAATAATTAATTAAAGATTATTAGTGTAGATTATGTTCTTACCATTAATCAAATTAAAGAGGAGGGTCCAATTTCATGAACACACACTTCAACTCATGTGATGTTAGTTGTGCAACTGTGTTGGACATCACATGATATGTTTTCAATTTTCTAATAAATAAAAAAAGCCCGAAAGAAAATAATTGTTTTACATCCCTCATGATTAAAAAATTCCAATCCTTTCAATGGGTCTAGATAATGATTTAATGTTAAAGAGAGAAGTAATTTATTCATATTTAGAAGTCCAAATGTGGACTCCTCCACTAACTCTGAGAAACATGCTTCACCACGTATTTAATGGTAAAACATGTAAGAGGTAATGAATTAGGAAGATGAATATGAGGATGACCTTAGGGATCCCCCCCAACATTTTTCAAATGTGTCTCCATCCATTATTGTTGAACTCAAAGAAATGAATCTGGGTATATAGAAAGATCCATTACCTATATTGATTAGTGAAGTTTTGACTTCGAGGGAACAAGGGGTACATACCTCCATTATGATGAAGACCCAGGCCGTGTTCTCTTAGAATTACCCTAATATTTTACTCCGTGATCTTGAGGTGGTAACCCACAACATGTGATTTCAAAAAGACCATCATAGAAACAAAACGGCAGCTAGAAAGACAAAAAAACTCACACCTCCATAATTGAGGCTGATGAGAAAAAAATCGTCATGTTTGACTTCGTACGGGAAGTTATGTATCCATAAGGGTTAGAAAAGTAATCATAGTAATGAGAAAAAAATGGAAAATTAAGTTTCTTCATTAAATTTAGAGATCTCAACAGGTACTGTATGAATGATGAAACCCCATTACCAATTATAGAAATATAGATTGATGTGATGAATCATTATCAATACATATCCTTCTTATACATTTATTCAGGGTACAACCAAATTCATATAGCTCGATAATATAAATCATCCATCAGCTTCAAATCACCCTAGGGTGTAATAAAAAATCTGGAAATTCCCTTTACAATGAGGAATTCTAGTTCGACATATAAACATTCCATGCACCAAATCTTAAAATCATTATAAGGGATGTTTGTAGAATAATATGATAAAGATATAGTGTTTATCTTCTAACAAAATTCTAACCATTTTCATGACCATGAGAAAGTCTTCCACAAACTGAGATATCATATCCTGAAGATAAACCCCATAAGATTCTCTTTCAGGGTATCCTCATGAATGGTTCTCTGGTTTTTTGTACAACATCGTGGAATTGAATCGACCCTGATAAGGAAATGGATATCATTATAATGTCATCTCCATTAAACCATAAATAGTTTATAGTAACTCATGGAAACCAATCCTTTATATATCACTTCATAACCAACCATGATGGATAGTGTTTTACGTTCACCAAACTGATGAAGAAGGGATTCTAATATTAGTGGACAAGTGATTATCATGAATCCTTTGAAAATATCAAGAAATACCTCTTGATCCAACCAATATTAATTCCATATACTCAGGGATATACCATCATTTTATATGTTATATCATTGGAATGTTCACTATTTTCCTTCCTTGTGGAAAATAATGATACTAGAAAAAAACTTCCTTTATTGTCTCAGTCGACTTGTGATCAACATTGATATTCATTATTTAGATACTGATATGATCTGGATAGAATTAATATTTATGGTTAAAAAACTGAGGCCCTACCTAGATCACCATAAGGGCTATTTGGTCCCTCGTAATATCCTGCAAAAATTACACCCTCATTCGACATATGTAGATGTGATTTTTGGAATTGTGGGAAGTTATCCTGTCGCAATTTGATATAATGTTTGAGCCCTAAAATGTTTTGAAGGCCAGGAAAAGGAATATGTTCTTTTAGAACACCCATCTACCAAATAAATTGTCTAATACTAAATTTTTATATCAAGATAACTTTTTTATTTTTGATGGAACTAAACATGGGGAATGTATTTTGATGGATCCTCTAAGAACACAATTGGTAGGAGAATGGATTAGCCCTATCTAAAAAATTGGAGGTTTGGGATCATTATCATATCTCTAGAAAATATAGCCTTTCCTTACTCCTTACAATTATTAGATGGTTTTACTAACAATGTGGTTTAACATCAGGCCCTCCACGAAGGTATAGAAATGGGGCTCTAAACAATAGTGTACCAAATAAAAGTGAAAGGTGATTCATAGTTAGAAATGAAAAATACCAACATGTAATAAGATATCATATTTGAAAAGTTAATTTCACGACATGACTATTTCCAAGGGTTGATGGTAGAGTCCCCCTCAGAGCCAACATTTACTCACATCCCTTGATCAAATGAAGTGCATGAGGATGTATAGAGAAATGTAGTTATGAAATTGTAAGATCCAAACTAGAATGAAATGATCTTCATCATTGTACATAACTGAACTGTATGGTCCTCGAACTAGGTCAATAATTCCCATCATGTTATTCTTATATAATTGAGTACAACCATCTAATAGAAATTTTAAAGAGATAATTAGATTATGAGAAACAAAATAAAATATTTATGATTGTGTTAGCCCGAAAATATATGTGTGGGAAAGATAATAAAACAACTTAATGGTGAGAAAAGGGGATTCTTCACAAAGCACCATCGCAAAGACCATCAGGACCACAAGTGGTGCAAATACAAGGCCTTCTCTGTGCCCACCACAGCGGAAGGGGATGTTTGACTCCACTATTATGATGAAATTCAATGAAATCTTCGTGCTGTAGAGGGTAGGCGATCGCCTTTGAAATTCCATGGAAACTGACAAAAACCTCTTTGACCTATGTAGAGGAATGAAGGAAACGTCTGTCCATTGAGGGGATGATAGTAAAATTTTTAGTAATGATAGACTTGACACAATATACCTCTAATGGATAAGCTCAAGTAGCTTCGCAGTGCACCCTCAGTACTTCACGCATCTATCACCTATAAATACCATTCTACCCCCATTACAAATGGATCGACACCCATACCTTTTTTCTTCCAAACACCCAAATTGAAAATCAGCCTTTTCATTACGAACAATCAAAAAAATGAGTCATCTGAGGAACAAGAGTATTACGAAATCCCTATCTCATTACTCAAATCCCCCACTCTACATGGAGGGAATCCTTTATGGAGACAATGACTCATCGCCAAGGAAGTAAACCGCTTTCGATACTCGGGACATTTTGAAGCACCCATGAATTGTGAAGTACCCTCCAAAAACATGTGTACTTCATATTGAGGCCGAGACACTATGCATAAAAATTGTTCCCCTCATTGAAAGGTCACATCCTCTATGAGCCATTGTGTTTTAAGAATCCCTGTACTCAGCAAATCCACATGCTCTACGAGCCCTTGTGCTATGAAAATCCATCTTCTCTATGAAGCGAGGTTCTCTGCGATCCCTTATGTTCTGTTTGTCCATGAACTATATAGAGCCAAGGGCACTGAAATCCCATGTGCTCTACGACCCCTTCAGCATTGAGATTCCACATTATCTGAGGACTCTTTCTTTTTGAACCAATTTCCCATGAAGACCTCCAATCAGATGAAAATTAATTTCAATGTCCCTTGGGACGTGCTTCTTGTCGCGTTGATTTTCCATATGATTCTTTTCATAGGCATGGTAATGTATATTTATTCTATTTATGTCCATGAAAACATGATCCCTTTAATGGATCATTCCACAAATCCATATCAACACGGAATTACTGGTGTCGTCCCTTCCCCAAAGGATAATGTGATCCTGTTATGTAAGTTATATGCAGGAAGAGTGAATCCTCACTATCCGAGTTACATGACGTTAAACTACTAAGAACCCACTTCTATGACACCTGACACTAAATAATGTTGACAACATAATAGACATGTCCAGAGAGAACTATGAATGGGGTGGGAACCAACATCTTCTCACATCACTCTACATCTAAGCATTGTCACCATGTACACCTCGAGAAGTCTTCTTGTAATACAGGGACACCATCCGATGGGATCATTCAGGTATGATAGTCATATCCTCCTCGTATGTCTAGACACCATCTATTCTCATCTAGCCTCCATTCTGGTGTATGTCCCAATATTCATCTCCCTGGGCCGCTGACCATGTGTAAGCCCCACTCCATTCCTCACAGGTGAAGCTCCCATGACATGATAATTATTTGTTTTTTCCTCTTTTTTATCACACAGAACATGACCCACATGGGAATAGAGTAAAAATTTACCTCGGTGTCCTTTTTGGGCTACTGTATCATGTAATACCCAAGTTCCTCATGCCAAACTAGGTGTACATTGATCATTTTCTATTCCAGATATGTTTTGTTGGAAGCCTCTCTGAGGCTCAAGCCCTATCATTTCCCATCCCCCATTGGTCCAGACCACTTCACGTCAGTTTCCCCTAGACCTTCATGATGTTAATCTATATGCTTCTTTCATCCTGCATGACATTAAACTGTATAAATTCAAACTAAGTCGGATTTGATCACATTCTCCAAGGCAGTGTATGTAGGAATCCTCCTTGAGTTTCAACCGAAAACACTGGTAATATTTTGTGTCCCCATTATTGGGACCTACAATATTGGTCTATCCCTATGTGGTTTCATATCAACTCCTGGGTTTCTAACCATGCATAAGACCTATAATAAATCTATACTCCTCTAACCAAGAGTGTCACTATTGTAATGGGATTCTAGGCACACGTAATCCCCGACATGTCTTTAGGCCATTATCCTTTATGTACACCTCAATTCTATGTCCCATTCTAAAATATGCAGACATTGATTCCCTACCACAGGGATACATAGGAAGCCTCTTTGAGGTTCAAGTCCATCAGTCATGTCCCATCATAGTTTCACCATTTCTCCATTGTGTTCCGTGAAGGTCATTTCCCAACTCGGATATTCTATGTTTTTTAGTTCTCATCCATGCGCCCATTTTCCCAGACTACATCCTCAGGTGTCCCATAACCCCACAAAAATATGTGGACATTTATTCCCTACCATGAGGATACATAGGAAGTATCTTCAAGGATCAAACACAACATCACCATCATTTTCACGTCAGATCCATCCCATTCATCTCATTAATGTCATCAAAACATCCATCAACCATCCTAGTTTTACATGATCAACCACAACCCGATGATATCATGTCATCAACCTCCTCCCTGATTCTAGAATTACTCAAGTTGTTCACTACCCGTAATCTTGCAATGTTTCTTAGGGTTTTTTTCCATTGTGTACACCTCGATTCAAAGATTCACCCTCTTGAACTACATGGGTTTTGATCTCTATATTTTATACAGGGTACGTAGGAGGCCTCAATGAGTTTCAATCACATCCAATGGTAAAAATTTGTGTCCCCATTTTCGAGACCCAATCATCATTGGATCCTTCCTCATTGATAATTTTTATCCACCCATCTAGTACCTAGGTGATCCTTTATAGGTATGTGCACATCTAAACCACCCCCTACAGTGTTTCAATTAGTCTGATCCATCTGTAGTAGAAGATAATTTTGGGAGATACCCAATGGTAAACATGGAAAGCCAAGGAGAACCCCAAAGACATGCCTATGACATATAATTCCCCGATATCTATGTCGGATGGATCCAGATTAAACACCCTCGTGAAGACTTATCATAAGGGGAATTAATTCAGGTGTACTAGTGTTCCAATTCTGAGACACGCCAGCGATTCCTAAAGTTACCAATCCCCTAACAGAAGGGTGTGACCCTTACTGGACCCCATGGAATGTCCTAACAGAAGAAGTTTAATTAAAAAGTTCCCATGAAGATATGGCACTGGGAATGTATTCATGAACAACGTCTTAAATCTTTGAGGGAGACCCAAACTAGGAGATTAATTCTGTGGACGAATCCATTGATGGAGACACTACAATCCAATCATACCTATTCGATGAAGTAGAAAATGTACTTGAATAATCAATAGATGTCATCCACCATTGGAAAGCGGGAATGTGGGGCAAAAACAGGCAGAGCATCCCCACTGACAGATGCACGCCCCGAAAAAAAAAGCACCAGAAATAGAAAAGGTGAAAACTACATGAATGTTCTCTCAATATGTTGATTAGTATCATTTGAGTCAACAATTGATAAGCATGTAATCAGATCTAGCTATCCAGTGCTAAGTCCCACTAAGAAAATAGTGGGTATGGTGTGAAATTGACAAATGTTTGGGGTAGTTAATCATTGGGGATTCTGGTCTGTGACGTTGTTAGTGTGGATCCTTCTATCCATCCGTTGAAGTATTAATACTGGTGGGGCACTATGAATATATTTCTTATTATCTTCATTGATGAATGAATATTCCTTCATTTTAGGTACCATGATTATTCTATAAGAAACAGATCATCTCCCTCCCACTTATGTAGGGGTTGGAGGATTACGAATGCATATATTCCCACTGGCTTCATCTCTTCATTGTAGGAACCATGCTTACGGTACAAGAAACATATCATCTACCTCCAACTTACGCAGGGGATAGAGCATTACGAATGCATATATTCCCACTAGCTTCGTCTCTTCTATGATGGCTCGCACGCCCGCAGCTACTGGGCACCCATCCCCCCTCTAAAAATATATATCTATTCATACCGGGTATATTGATACACATGTTTGAAAATATTAAGATGAAGGGTTCAACCCTACGAGGGTCATGGACCACCAAGACATGGGGGCCTCGGTTCCCCATCAATGCTGCTGCCCCCAAGGGCAAGCAGGAAGCAATTAATCCCCACTCTGACCTTCAACAGATGCGAGAGCCTATCCCCAGAGAGCTCCTATGACTCACTCCCTTATACTGACGAAGTAATGGATGTATGATTACACCATCCAAGACCTCATCATGGGATCCGCTAATGAGGGATCCCACCTGGCCACATCAGGTGGTCTTATAGACCGAAGTGCAGGTGGTCCATCCCCCTTCACAACTAGCTCTAGTTTGGATAACCCGACGTCAATGCCAAGTTAATTTCCAAGAGTATGCTTTCATGGTGGAATCATCATATATGGGATCAGTGGCCCGAGACACCATCAACATGAGCTATAAACCCCCTATAATTATTGGAATGGGGAACCTCTTGATTATAGAGAAGGGGAACATCCATGTCCAACCATTGTTGAAGCACTAGTCACCCTATTAGCAGGTTGAACAGGGTATCCCTTTTACCAAGGAAAGCGGCCGCAATAACACGACAGCTCATGATAGAAAAATTTGGTTCATGGTTCCCCCCATGAAACTATCTTCAACCAATGTGGGGGCCCTCCACATCTTGTTGACACCTACAAAAAACTTCTTCCCAATTACATTGATCTCAGGTATGGAGGTTTTCCCCACATACTGGGTTCAAAGGTAAGAGTCTTCTTTTCCCAGTCACCTAATAGCATAGTGGCACTCCCCTTGTGCTCTTCAATTCTGGAGGAGGATCTCCTCATGATGGAGATCACCAAAGTAGAGTTCCTCACAACAAAATCAATGATGAACATGGAGGTACTTCTCATGTATACTATAATCACTATGAAGGCTATGTTCGTACCACTGTTACTAGGTCCGACTGACACGAAGGTCTTCTCCTGAACTATGGACGACCACCATAGAGGTCCTCCACATGTGTGCTCTAGATCCATAAGATAAAATCACTGCTCTAGTACTATCAAATATGGAGGTCCTCCCCATGTTCCATTCAAAAAATTTCTAGGTTCCCTCACACCCCTTCTCATCAGATAAGGGGTCCTCCCTGATTCAGTAACAACCGATATGAAGGCCCTCCTCATATCCCAAATAGTGCAGGCAGAGGTCCTCCCCACTCTAGAAATCTTCCACATGGAGGACCTCCCCATGTAAAAAACATGATTTTCCTAAAGAACCATTCTGATAAGGTGGGAGGGCGGATTCTTCCAAAGGAATAATACTGAGAAACTTCAAACTATAAACAAACTCATATGCTTTTCAGATTCCAAGGTGGAGTGTGATTCAGTGATGGAACCCTCTCCCTAATATTCTTTTTCCTAGACCGGGGAATGAACTAGTCATATAAGCCTAATCCTTATTGAAATTGTGGTTCACTAGATCCCTACATCCCTCTGAAGAAACATACAAGAGGAGGAATATTAGGCCCCTTTATAGAAAATGGTCGTTCAATCCTCCTTATCGTCCACAAGATCATTCTCCCCTTAAAAAAAGACTATCGAGCGTTGTTCTTTGTACCAAAAGAGGATACAAAATAACATGAACCACCTCCATTGACCACAACCCCTACGCAGGAAACAATGTTTTTTGGTCAATCTTACAGGGATGTAGTGGTGCAATAAGTGCACTCTGCGGAAGAAAACCCAAGAAGTTGTGGCCTATCAACTTGCATGTCATACTCTCCATCGGCAAGTCTTCCATCGAAATTTTATTCTTTAGTGTCTTTACCAATCCCTCAACTACCCCCAGTCGATGAATGGGGTAACCAATGGCTGGATCCTATGTTTGAGCTGAGATGTATATAGAACCTTCTTTCCAAGCATAATGTCCCCCAGATGTTCAGGCCTATTTCAACAGGAAGTTTCCACATTCCATAATCTGTCACCCAGTAAGAGGTTATTTTCTTCCACAAAACTATCTTGGTAATGTACTTCAATATCCATCATTGAAAGGTGTCTTATTATATGAGATAGGAATACTTCGATGAATTCATTCTGCAATTCTGCATGGTCGACATGCCTACACTCTCCGTGGGTTAGTGGAATACGTCGTCCTATCACCATTGAACCCTATAGAAATGATGCATCCAGAGCATTACAGTGCTACATAGTATTATTAAGGAGGATTCCCCCATGTTTATATCTGATGTGGGGGGAAGCATGTTTCCATTCATTTCAGTCCTATTCAGTGACAACCTGACTTTTTAGGTGATATTGAGTATATTCACCTAGGCACAGTCATAGTTAACCTGTATGAACTATCAGAGGAATAAATCGATCTTGGAACCATTAAAGATAATATACCCCCAAGGGTGGTTCCACACTTGTTGGATACTTTGGTTAGGGTTACTTGTCAGCAAAGAAATTATATGGGCCTTCTTTCACCATCCTAGTCATTGTGCTTTGTTCGGGACCCCAATAATGGTAAAGAGCACCATGGGACCGTCAAACCCCTTGACTTATACGAACCAGTGAAAGTGGTGAAAAATGACACAGAAAAGGAAGGGTTGTGTTGAATTATCACCAAAAATTAAAAAAGGTGGTCGATAAACTTCCCACAGAATGTGTTGTGGAATAGGGACCAGATTACGGTATTTCTCAATCGGGCAATAGGGGAAGGTACATCCTCCCCCTGATGAGTTTCCCCATGGTTACCATGATCTTCCTACCCATATATAAAAACTATATGACTTATTTTATAGAAATTAGGTGTGATATGTGTCACCAAATTCACCTAAGTTGCGTGATAACCCTCCTCAGGACCCATCATAGGTTCCCCAAACTGTGCAACATTTTGTTCCCTGACAACCCTACATGTCATCCAACAAACGATCCATGAGCCACTAGGAATTATTACCATGTTGAAGAACCTTCCCGGACATTGGTGATAAGATAACCTTGTCATTTTTGAAATCCTCATCCAGATGATATGATGGTAGCACTTATCACTTGCCTCAAGGCCCTAGAAACTCGACAAGTGCCAATCCTGCATAATGGAATGTCCTATGCAGTATGGGTGGACGATATTCCAAAACCCTTAGGTTTTGAAAATCCTCCCTTATCCCTATTTAATGGAACTTGAAATCCACTGCAGTATCTGGACCACATCATTTCAATGTGTGTACCCATGCTGAGAATTCTAGCACAGCAAGGGGATGTAAGGCTCTAGTGGTTCATACAAACACTTGAAGGGCCTGGATTTGTTTTCTACAAACAACAAAACATTAGGTTAGTATCCAGTTGGGAGGATCATTATAGTTAGTTTATATACATTTTCAATTTCACCACTCGGAAAACAATCATTCATTACCTCTTCAAATAGAAGAAGAGACCCAATGAGCGCATCACAGAATTTGTGGTCAGGTGGAAGGGACTCACATATTTCATTAATATGACACTAACCCAAGAGCCGTTGGGGATGATGGGTGTGTGGAATTTTATGACCTAACTAGTCCCTTCTCTCATCACTCATATCTTCCCTGTTGGGTTTTTGTATTTCTATGATAAATCGCCACATTTAGAGGAATCCTTGAAGAAACACAAGCTGGAACGCCCATTGCCTGCTGTAGTCCCTACATGATGAGTTGTTTTGGATGATCCTTCCATGATAGAATAAATAGAGTTACCAAAGGATTATTGAATGATTACAAGTGGAACCAACTCCACAGCCTTGCTGACGGCCACCACCTTAGGGGAAGCCTCAGGCTTAGCCGTGCCTACATGTGAATCCGCAGGCGCCACTGCATAATGCGCCACCGCCTCCTATGTGAGACAATCAGGTCAATAATTATTAGGATCCTCTATCCACTCATTAGGGCCCATCTCCAAGATCACCCTTTCCATACATAATGGATCGAACATACCCATTTAATGAAGCTTTGGTCCAAAACTATTTTTTATGTTCCTTGGATCTGGGAATCTTGCGGTTTCTATAATATAAGAGAGCTAATAGGGTGGAACTCATTGATTGTGAAAATTATTACCCCTATCACATGTTCCTTGGGAACACACAAAAGTAGTGATATATTTTTAAATAAATTCTTGAATTCCATTTCAATAAAAATATATTCATGATGGGTCCATCCCTGACAAAGGTAGCATGCATGTTCATAAAGCCTAATAGAGACAACGAGGGAGAATGGAAGCAAGTTTATAATTGTGGGTCCGAAAAATAAGACTACCAGATGGATTTAAAGGTTGTATCCCATTCCCATTGTATCATACGTCCAAATTTGCATCTACCCAATCCTTTATAATTCACTACGCTACGTTTGTCTGTTATATCTATATTAACATCTCACTCGTCATCATATCAAGGGAGAAAGCACCAGCAACATAATGGGATACAGCGTACTCTACATGTGCCAACTCCATCCCATATTATTGAAGATTTAATTCCCCCAGAGATGAATACATCCCATAGAATCCACCCAGAAATGGAAGATGCATCATGTGATTATCAAGGGTGCACTTCAGTCAATACTATAGCGCTGGTAAACCCCTACATTGTACCTGATGATGATGAGTGTTGGGCGGAACCTCCCAACGTCCGCAGTCAATGCTATTATCGATGGAGCTTTCAGTATGTAAATTTCTAGTGTGCATTGTATAGTTCTTCCATCCATGATGTGCATTTCAATGAGACCAAACAACATACCCAATATAGATATCATCACATGAAGCCTTATCATCTCATTTCATCATATCCCCCACCACCACCGTTTGTGCTACATGATCAAGCAAAGCCACCATGATCAAGATATGTCCAGTCATGTTCTATCAATGATAGACATTTTCATCTTTTACTTTGTCAGTAGTAACTCTACATGGGTTGACTAGTGAGAAACATGACATTCCTAGCCTCAACCATAATCTTACGGTTCTACCAGCAAAGCTCGTCAAACCTCATACCACAAAGAAACTTCATGTATTTATAAGTGTAGTCCTGATATGGATGTATGATATTCTCAATCATCTCTCCAACATTTATGTGAAGATATCTATCCTTGTGTCTCTCTTCATGTCAGTTGATATATGTGAATCCCTTTTATAGGATTTAAGAAGCCCCCTGTAGTTTGAGATAGATTTAGCATCTATAGAAGTCTTCCATGTTGATATAGATAAGCATGTAGAATGTCAGGACATCATATATTACTCTAGAGAAGATGTAGGTTCTCTTATATAGGGGCACATCCCCCCACTATACATCACTATTGATTTCAATATTGTGGAGGTTTGTTGCTATCATGTTTACACGGGCTCGTGGATCAACCATATCCCAACCCAGAAACGTAGAATGATGGGACTATCTGAGGAACATCTGAGTCCCTCGTACATAAAAATTCAAGTTTAGGATAGGACATATAATAAAAAAATTATAAAAATTCACATGACGACCCAGTTCCATGGACTATTTTCCATCACACTGTTCATTTTTGTCTCATAAGACACCACTTACAATGCATTGATAGGTAGGTCATTGCACCACCTACATGAGGCAGGGCCTTCCTCATATCACCAATGACTTAAGTACCCCCTTAATGGTCATGAAGTAATACTCTAAGGTGACGTGTCTCCATTTTCATCTTATGAAGCAGGCTACATGGATTCTGACTATTATAAGAGAAATGAATAGAATATTTAGGCTAAATGAGGTTGAACCTACTATGGCTTTGACAGATCCGTAGATAGACCTAGATGAAGCCTATGTTTTCCCAATTCACTGATTAGATCCATGACCCTGGACTTGGGAAAATGATTTTTTATATATGGAATAAGGGGTAAGTGCATTCCCAATTCCAAGGAATGGCGTGAGATCACATGATATACCTACACAAATCAGGATCGGGATGTACCAAGGCCCACTACTTTTATAAGGTATCATGATGTCCAACCCATGGAAAAATCAATACATTATAAATTCTAGTTTCACAGAGTTGGGATAATTTGTATAAAAAATATGTGCAATAATTCCATTGATATTATAAATTTTGGCCCCTTGGTTCTTATTCTAGATGGGATCAAGTCAATATCTTTCATCCCCATGGTCTTGGCAGCTCAAGAGTCCCCTAATAATGTTTCCACTGCCGCCCATGCTAGCACCAGTGTCCCATCAGAATCTATCAACTCTTTGTCATTTCATCCTATCGATGATCTTATCTCCATGGATGAAGACGAGGATTTGGAAGTCGCCCCTCCTACATTCAAAGAGGGTGTCTCCACTAAAGTCGATGAATTGATACATGTGAACCTCAACACCGAGATAGATCCAAAACCTCCGTTGAACTGTGGAACTATTCCTGTATAATAGTAACAATGATATGTGGATTTCTTAAAACAGAATCATGAATTATTTTAATGGGTTTAGGAAAATATTTTAGGGCTTTCTCTTCATGTATCCCTACACCGCCTTGGTCTTCCAGAAAATCATTATGGGTTCCAACAACATCCCGGAAAGATGAACCCTTATCATGGTGCCATGATCGAGGCCCTGGTTGAAAAATAATCAAATAACACATCATCAATAAGGTCCAGTACCATAGATGGCGAGCTAAAATTGTTCCCATCAGGAAGATGAAAGGAACGATCAGAGTCGGAATCGACTTCTTGGATCTCAACCATCACTATCCAATGGAATACATTCCCCTTCCTGCGAAAAAACATTTGATAAATTCCACCATTGGGTTTCGTGCTCTTTATCTCATGGATGGGTATTCTAGAAACAGTAAAATAAAAATGGAACCCAAGGATGAAGATTCGACCACCTTCAAAAAACCACAAGGTATATTATTCTACCCGGTAATGCCTATCGGTCTAAATAATCATGGTTCTACCTATCCACGTTCCACTCGACAAATTTTCAAGAAGATCCTCGAGACATTGGTGGAATGATATGTGGATGATCTTATTATTAAATCCAACCAATTTTAGGGCCATCTTAGAGATCTTGAGAAATTATTAGGCTTCCTAGATTCCCACCACCTGAATATAAACCCCTTGAAGTGTGACATTGGGGTCACCTTTGGATTTTTTCTTAGCTTTGATTTTAGATTCAAAGGCATTGAAATTGATCCAGAAAAGATCATGTTCATCAATAAGATGTCTCCACTAGTAAAATTTAGGAGATCCAATGCATTAAAATCATCATATGCTACATATTTCGATTCATTGAAAATATGGGTGAGAATTGTAATCCTTTTTCCCACCACATGACAAAAGATGCCAATTATCACTGGGATGTGGAGTGTCAGCCCGTTGTTGAGTAAATTAAGAACCACCTTCTACAACCTCCTGTTATGATGTCGCATGTTTCAGAAAGCCGCTGGTCCAGTATGTGGCTACCCTGGAGCAGTCCCTCAGTGCCCTTAACACACAGAAAAACAATGAGGGATCAAGGAATAGTTTATACTATCTCAGTACCATGTTCCTCAATATAGATACTAGAAACTCTTCTTCCGAGAAGATCTTCCTTTCGTTGGTATTCACATATTTGAAATTTCAACATTACTTGCAGCACCATGAGATATAGCTAGTGTGCTTAGTGGACCCGCTGACATATATTCTGATCTGCCCCATGTTGATGGGCCATCAAGATCGGTGAGAAGTGATATTTCAATAGATTGACATAACGTATGTCCCCAAAAAGGATATCAAGGGACATGTATTGGAAAACCTTCTTGCTAACCATTCATCCTTCATAGATTAGTCTTTGGATCTTGATTTTCCTTATGGGGAAATCCTCCCAGTTGATCAATCCATATTGTATTGGAAAATTCACATTGATGGTGCTTCCTGAATCCCTACCAGTATAAGAATCAATGATTCCAGAATCAATAGAGTGGGCATGGGTATCGTCTTCATCATGATTTTATAATAAATCCATCCCTATTCATTCCATTTGACAGATGGCTATACAAGAAACTATAACGTACCGATTCTGGATGCCACCCAGAGGCACCTCGGACCCGGTTGGTCACATGGCCGCAAGTGCATTTCCCCAAATGCCTGAGGCTACCAACTTTTAGCGAGGGACTTGGGCGTGACAGTGGGGAAATTATTCCCTCAGTGGCAGAGTAACACAGCCGAAAGGAAACAAATACACAAGAGCAGAAGTAGTAAATATACCAACAATAGTAAAAACAGAATACTTGAATAACACACAACTGAAGCACATATATAAATGATGCGGGGAACCAGTGTCTATGAAAGCATCCAAACAAGTCACAATGATGGAATAACTCCAACACTAAACCAATGTAAAAATTAATCAAATTAGTAGTTCTTTATCATCGCAAGCCTATGCTTAGTCTCATTCTCTCCAGGTCTAGAGCAAGTCAAGTACTTAAAGTATAAGGGTGCTTTCCCTTGTCTACACTTGCAACAATATAATCTAGTTTGGCCCAAAAGATTGGTCCAAATAGGGTGTGAGACTAAATCCTAGTAGGAATGCACCCAAAGATCTGTGCCTAATAGTCAGTGAATATATGGTAGGTAAAAGTACAGAAGCAGTAAACAAGAGAGTACTCAGCAGAACAATTCCACATATCAAAATCAACTCATCAAGCACGGTAACCCTCTGGAATGTGCACACAACCTATCCCCTCTGATTTAGTTATAATAATATATAAATATTCTCTGATGAAGAACTCAAATTCAATTCCCCTTATAGTCTAATGTAATTCAAGAATCTCTGAGGAAGCTCACAAGGTCTATTCCCTTTATAGTCTAAGGTAAGTCAATGACTCTCTAAGGAATATCACATGGTCAATTACCCTTATAGCCCTAAGGTCAAGTACTATATGATGATGCTCACGTGATCAATTCCCCATATATCCCCAAGTGGTTCAAATAATTCATTGATTCTCTGAGGAAGCTCAATCGAACAATTCCCTGTATAGTCTAAAGTGCTCGAAAACTCTTTAAGGAAGCTCACTCGGTCAATTCCCCTTATTACCTACTAGACCAGGTTCGCACGGCCATGTGTAGGTCAACGAGCATAGTAATAAAATATGGACAATGTAAATCTACAAAACTACTTGTCTAACCAGTCTACAACATATCAAGCATGTCAGAATACAAACACTCCAACCTATAACACTAGGCATGGAAAACAATAAAGGCAGCCAAACGACTAAATAGACCAATGGTCGTAAACAGAACATGCATTAGAAAAACATACAAAGAATATCATTAAACCATTATTATTAACTAGTTAAACAATACACAAGCATAAAATCATGGTAGGCAACAAACAGGGGTAAAATGGTAAACACACAATACCCCGTTCAAGGGTATTGGTGAAAATTTCACATAATACTCAATGACATTCAACGGAAAGGCAAAAAACACCTACCTCAGTGTTGGAGATCAATATACTCTAGAGTCGGCCCTTGGATCGACATAGAATGCGGTAGATCTAAAAAACGTCTAAACAGATCAATAGAGGACAACTTGAGGAAGAAAAGGAATCTTGAAAAGAAGCTCAAGCAGAAGAGAGAGCTTACCCATGAAATCCCAACACAACAGGTGGTTCATGATTCGGAGGACAGAAGCATTCTTGGGTTTTTGTCAAAGATATAAAGCCGTACAGTGATCTCGGTCAAATGATACCTAGAAGGAGGGTGTTATGGTGATTAAATGCAACCCCAGTGTGTTTAATGAAAAAATGTACAAGACATGTACTTTTGAAGTACATGGAGTGTATGGGACTTTTCCATACTCCACATTTGGCGGCTTCAAGGTCAACCCACACGGTCATGTGTATGGCCGATACATGGCCAGCACCCAACTACTAGTGCTAACTGAGTACATGGTGTGTACTCATAATGTACATGGCGTATACTTCAAAAATTTCCATAATTCATTATTTTCCTAAAAAACGACCAGAAAAGGAAAAACATACCTGAAAAGAAGATCCAATTTCTTACAAATTTCCCCCCGTATATAAATTCTTCCCTAGATTTCCCTAGCAAGATGGAATAGGAGATGAAACTCCAAAAAGTCTGGCCACTGTGATTGTACATCAGCCTCCCTCTCCACGTCGTGTCTTGTACTCACCTGTGCTTCCATAACACTCGTACTAGAGGAACAAACTGGCCACAATGAACCTTGGTACTATGATTGAAAATCTGGATAGGATTCTACTCGAACGAAGAATCCACTTCATGCTCAACCTCCTCAACTTGAAATACATGAGACAGGTTTGAAAAGTAATGTCAGAGCTATGAAACATGAAAAAACGTCATGCATAGCCCGATACCTCTGGGGTAACATCAACCAAGAGGAAATCCTCCCAACTCTCTCCAACACCTCAAATGTCCTGACATACCTCAGCGAAAGCTTACCCCGTATCCTAATCCTCTTGTGTCCCAACCGTGGTGTGTCACCTAGGAAAACATGATCCCTGACCTTGAACTCCAGAGGTCATCTCTGCTTATCAAAATAAGATTTCAGTCGAGACTGTGTAGTAGACATCCTCTTCTGAATCAACTCCATCAACTCTGTGGTCTCCTGAACAAGATGAGGTTCCTACAAAGTTTCCTCTCCTGCCTCCAGCCAACATAAGGGTGATTAGAATGTCCTACCGTACAAATCCTTGTATGGTTCCATATGAATAGTTTCATGAAAACAATTATTGTCGGAAAACTCCACAAGTGGTATTTGCTTCTCACAGTAACCACTAAAATCTATGATGCACGCTCGATGAAAGTCCTCAAGCACCTGAATCGTACACTCAGACTGACCATCTGTCTGGGGGTGGTAAGCTGTACTCAGAAGTGCCTATGTACCCAAAACCTTCTGGGGTCCCTTCCAGAACTGAGAAGTAAAACGGGCATCACAATAAGAAAAAATGGAGTGTGAAACACCATGCAGACGTACAATCTCAGGGAAGTAAAACCATCCGAACTCATCGACACTGATGGTCTCCTTGATCGACAAGATGTATGAAACATTAGTGAGTCTGTCAATGACAACCCAAACGGTAGCATTACCTTGAGGCGACCTCAACAACCCTGTTATGAAGTCTATCGCGGCGTAATTCCACTTCCACTCAAGAATGGGTAACTGCTATAAAAACCATGTTGGTCACTGATCATCTACCTTAACCTGCTGACAGGTGGAACACCTCAAGATGAAACCAGCAACATCTATATTCATATTAGGCCACCAATACTGATAGTGTAGATCATGATACATTTTTGTGATATCAGGATGAACTACCCAAACTAAGGAATAAAAAACTCACCTCAGATCCTCGCATATATCTTCTGGAACCCATATGCACCCCTTGAGACCCAATATCTCATCTTTTCTTATGGTCCATCCAAGAATAGGGTCCTCTCCTAACACACATTACCGTAAGACTAGACTTTTATAATTTGTTAGCAACCTCATTCGCACTCTATCAAGAAGTGTTGATGTAACAACTAAAGAAGAATGAAACATTTGTCCCTGACTGTCATGCACCTCCAAATACATCTCAGAGAACAGAGCCATAAGCATCCACTCACTATTGGCCTCTTCAACTGCCTGAATCTAGATCCTCCTACTTAATGAATCATCCACTGCATTTCCATTCCTAGGCATATAGGAAGGCTCAAAGTCAAAGATCAGAAGGTACTAAAACCACCTTCCCTATCTAAATTCAGATCGCGCTCAGCCATGATGTACTTGAGAATTTTTTGGTTTGTGAAAGCCACAAAATTATCTCCAAGAAGATAGTGTATCCAACAATGTAAAACATGGACAACAATAGCTAACTCCAGATCATGGGTCAGGTAATTTCTCTCATGTGGCCTCAACTACCGAGACCCGAACACAATGACTCCATCTCCCTGTATAAGAACATCTCCCATACTAATACCTGATGCATCACAGTAAATAGTATAGGTTTTTCCCGGATATGGAATGACTAGTATCTGTGTTGAAGTCATCCTTCCTTTCATCTCCTGAAAGGCTAACTAATAAGAATATGCCCACAAGAACCTTGCACCCTTCTTAGTCCAGCCTGTCAGTGGCACTACTAAGCCTGAAAAGTCCGGAATGAAACTCCTATATTATCCAGCCAGCCCTAGAAAACTCTGTACCTCAAAGACGTTCTTCAGATGCTCCAAGGAAACTACTACTCTCACTATCTCCAGGTTTTCTAATACTCCTCCCTCTGAGATAACAAGACCCATGATGTGAATCTGATCCATCCAAAAGTGTCATTTTGAGAGCTTTGCATATAATTAATGCCATCTTAGTGTACTCAAAACAATCTCAACATGGGTATCATGGTCGTGTCAAGTGTGAGAGTACACCAAGATATCATCCACAAAGAAAAACATGAATGAATCAAAAAATGTATGGAACACTTAGTTCATCAGTTCCATGAATAATGCAGGCGCATTCTTGAGACCGAACAATATAACAACATACTCGTATAAACAATACCTGCTCTGGAAATCTATAAGAGGTATATCAGTTGGTATAATTCGCAACTGATGATAAATGGACCACATGTCAATCTTCAAGAACACACGGGATCCACAAATCTGATAAAAGAGATCATCAGTCCTCATAAAGGGATTTCTGTTCTTGAACGTCAACTGGTTCAACATCTGATAATTGACACAAAGCTTGAGGGTGTTGTCTGCCTTTTTCGCAAACAGGATAGGCAAACCCCATGGAGAAGTGCAGGTTGAATGAAACCCTTTTCCTGCAACTCCTCCAACTTCTTCTTGAACTCCTGCAAATCTAGTTTATCCATCCTATAATGAAGAATTCACAATGGTACCGCTCCTAGAACATGCTCAATAAAAAAGGCTACCTCATGCACCAATGGTAAACCTGAAAATTACTCTAGGAAGACATCCGTGAAATGATCCACCACTGGAGGAAAGTCTAACTGAGAAGTCCCCAGGTCATCCAGATATAGACTAGAAATATGGGTTGTAAATTCTCCCAACCCATGATGCTCGAGTCCTGTTCTACTCGCTTGGACATACCATTCTCCCTTATGATGAAAATATTCACGTTCTAGTGATGTGAAACTCACCCTACGACGATAATAGTGAATTACTAACTGGAATGGAACAAACTAGTCCATCTTGAGAATGACATAATAGCATGTCATATCTTGTAAATATTGGTCCCAAAAGAAGTGACACCCACCAACCTGTCGAGGTAACTCTCTGCATTGACGTACACTACCTTTTCTAGTCCCCAATAGAGTGTCTTGCATCAATATATCGGTAGAGGAAAGGATGTAGTGACCAAGGATATCCACAATAGCAACAAATATAAATATATGGGAAGCCCCTATATCGAAACGATCAGAATCTAAAACATAGGCTACTAAGATTGTACCTTGACTATAGAGGTTCTGGGATACTTCTCCTACTGTGTCTCCTCCACTCCAAATGTATGGTCTGTACCCCGGCCCCGTGACATTGGCTAACCACTTTGAGCTAATCCACCTTGATGTAGCTAAAGACCGGTTATATAACACCATGGCCACGACCTCCACCTCGGCCTGACTGTTCGAAAGAACTCCAATTCCCTGACTGGTAAGAAACTGGTGGCGCTGCTCCAGAACGCGGAGTCTTAGTAGAACCCTTGTAACCATCTACCGGTGAGAAGATTTGATAGAAGCGCTGATGGTGACCCATATTGCCGCTAGATCAGCACTCCACTAGTTATCTCAGACAATGTTGCTTCTTATATTTATCCTTCCCGCACTGGTAGCACAACACCTTTATACCAGAAGATGCTCCTCGCCTACTCTGATCTCCTCATGCAGTCTCCCGGTGATGCTTCCTGCTCTTAGTAAGAGGAATACTAACTTTGGATGCCAAACCGCCCTGGATCAAAGCTCCAGAATAACTCAAATTACGCTTTGTAATCCGATCCTAGTTGACGATAAAAGATATCTAAGTCTACATGAAGATATTCACCTGAGATCAGATGTCATTCCTCAGACCATCCTCAAACTTTCATTCAAGGAACAACTCATCTCCCCCTATAAAGTGTGTAATGCACTAAAACACAGTGAAATGAGAGGAATACTCCATAATTGTAAGAGTACCCTGCTCTAGACTCCTAAAATCTTAGGCTTGATCATCCCTCAAGGTCTCTGAATAGATGTAATCATTGAAGATGCGCCGAAACTCACCCCAAGCCATATTATGCTGGCGTCCCGCCTGTGAGACCACATCCCACCACCTCTCAGCTGATTCTAGAAGAATATATTTAGTGAGATTCATCCTCTTATCTGGAGGTATCTCCAGATGCTTGAAGATTGTCAATGTGGATTACAACCATGACTCTACAGCCTGAGGTCCTCCAACCCCTGAGAATGTGGGAGGATTCTGCTGTTGAAAAACACGTGACAATTCGTCCATCGATGGGGAAGGAGAGGATACACCCTGAAAGGTCTGCATCATCCTCATTAAACCCTCTCTGAACTGTGCATCATCACCTATGTCAGGAACAACATCGGGTGCCAATACTGGCAGAACTGGAGGATCTGTTGGAAGTTAGTGATTAGCCATGTCTGGTGTTTGATCACTACCTGGAAACTGGCATACAACCGGAGGACGTCCTGGAAGCATGACTCTACAAGGTCAAGCGCACACCTTAGATCAAGATTATCAAGGACTGAAAAATAGAATTGTTATAAGGTAACATGATAATGAAAGCACTCACGTTTTACAAAACATCACTACACAGTGTGTACATTTCCTACACGGCGTGTTCCCTTAATTCATTTACATGTTCGTGTACTCCTGCCAAAAAATGTCGTGTAACACCCCAAACACACGACGTTTTTTCTTAACTCATGGCATGTACTTGAATCATCCTCCCCTTCCTGAGTCCTTCTACATAGTTAATCCACACGACTCTCCTAAGATAATAATACATGACGTGTTCACTATAGACATGGCATGCACTAGACAAGCTTCACCTGGCCCATGTTGTTAGTGACACGACCTAACACACGGATCAAGCTGCATGTCGTGTTTAAGGCAGACACGACATGTACATGAATTGATAACATTGACCCATGTTGTTAGTGACATGACCGAGTGCCTAGGTTAGACTACATGATGTGTTCAATCCAGACACGACGTGTATAGCTTAATGTTTATCCGTCTGTGTTGTTAGTCACACGGGAGGACACAGGGTCAACACTAAACGCATGTTAGATTGGTATATGGCATGTTTGTACCGGAATTTTTCCATCCTGTATCTCTGCCCACACATCCTTTGACATGGTTAGAGAGTACACGGCGTGTACATACAGTACATGGTGTGTAATTAAAAAAAATAGTTTCTTCCTGAACAGAAGATCACATGGCATGTACTTAACAGTAAATGACTAGTATTCTGGGTTTTTCCAGACAATACGCCTCAGAAACTACTCTTAAAAGTATAAAAAAATTGAAATGAACATTGAAAGTGCCAAATTTCAATCCGTGAGGGCCCATAATCCCCACGAATCAAATCTTGGAATATTATACATATTATAAACATGGTAAACCATGCAATGAACCACTAATTTCTGGTCCATGAGGGCCCATAACACCTAAGGAATCAAAATATGGCCCTCATTCAAAAAAAACCTTATAAAAATGATACCTTATCAGACAACATGTATTTATACCAAGTCATATATCACAACAGAATGCAATCTCTAATGCATCCTAGATGGCATGGAAAGAATGCAGGACATGTGATTTCTAGAAAGTGCCTATATGATTCATGAGATGGAATGCACCCATATAATTGGGTTGAAAAAGAAATAGAACCTCAATATCATCAATAGGAACAGCACAAAACATGTGAATCACCCAATGGTGAAATCAAATCGACTGTAAAATTGCAACCCAGAAAAAAAATTCAATAATGAGGTAGATTGGAATTTCCCTATACACAAGTTAGCTACTCCTAGGAACATCTTATTACCAAGTACCCATTCCTTCCTATCCATGGATAAAGGCTCCAAACAGTATGTCAAGTGAAAATTGTTCCTCTTATACAACTTTTTAACGTCCTAGCTCTTGAAGCCACCGAGTGGCGCCCTAGAACCGGTTGGTCACATGGCCTCAAGCACATTTTCTCAAATGCTATAGGAATCTGACGAGCAGTGAGGGACTTGGGTGTGATAGTGGGAAATCTATTCCCTCATTGGTAGAGTAAAACAGTGGAAAGGAATCAAACACAGAATAGCTGAATGATTAAATATACCAAAAATAGTAGAAACAGAAGACTGGAATAACAAACAACTTAAGCACATATATAAATGACGTGTGGTACTAGTGTCAAGGAAAATAGCCAAACAAGTCACAATGCTGGAATACGACTAGTACTGATCGAAATTACAAAAGAAACAAATGAACAGCTCCTCAGCATCACATGCCTATTCTTGGTCCCACGCTCTACAACTCCACAGCAAGTTAAGTACATGAAGTATAAGGGCTATTTCCTTGTCTGTACCTTTCAGCAATATATTCTGTTTTGGCCCAAAAGTATTTCCCAAACAGGGTGTGAGACTAAATTCCAATAGGAATCTACCCAAGGATCAGGGCCTAATAGTCAATGATTATATGGTTGGTAAATGTAAAGAGGTAGTGAACAAGAAAGTACTCAACATAACAATTCCACATATCAAAAGAAACTAATCATGCATGGTAACCCTCCAGAAAGTGAACACAGCCTATCCCCTCTGGTTCAGTTATAAGGATATATAAATACTCTCTGAGGAAGCACTCACAATCAATTACACTTATAGTCAAAATTACTTCAAGAATCCTTGAGAAATGTCACATGGTCAATTCCCCTTATAGTCTACTGTATGTTAAGGGCTCTATGAGGAATCTCACATGGTCAATTACCCTTATAAAACCAAGGACAATGACTATCAGAGGTAGCTCACATGGTAAATTCCCCTTATATCCCATAGTGGTTTGATTAATTTAAAGACTCTCTGAGGAATATCACTTGGTCAATTCCCTGTGTAGTCTAAGGTGCTCAAAGACGCTCTGAGGAAGCTCACTTGGCCAATTCACCTTATAACCTACTACACCAGGTTAACATGGCCCTTGTAGTTCAATGATCATATAAATGCAATATGGCCAAAGTAAACCAAAATAACAACTTGGCTAACCAATATAAATTATATCAGGCATGTGAGACTACAAACACTCCACCCTACAACACTAGGCATAGAAAACAGGCATGGCGACCAAAAAACTAAACAAACAAACAGTCGTAAAGAGAACCTGATTGGTCAAAACATCCAAATCATACCATTCAACCCTTATTCTTAACCAATTAACCTCTACCCAAGCATACAATCATGGAATACAACCAAAAGGGGTAAAATGGTAAACATCCAATTCTCTGTTCTAGGGTATTGGTAAAAATAGCACATAATACTCAAAGACATTCAACAGAAAGGAACAAACCTCCTACCTCGGAATTTGGAGACTGATATACTCTGGTGTCTACCCTTGGATCGACCTAGAATTCTGTTGATCTACAAAAATGCCTAAAAATTTCAACGGAGTGTAACATGCGGAAGAAGAGGAATCATGAAACAAAGCTCAAACAGAAGTTAGAGCTTACTGTGGTGATAAAAAAACAACTAGAGGTGTTCGATTTGGAGGATAAACTATCACTCAGGGGTTCGTTGAAGTTATGCGACCGTATAGAGCTCTCGGTCGAATGATACCTATAAAGAGAGTGTTTTGGATATTATATGTGACACCTATGTGTTTAATGAAAAAATAAGTACACAACATGTACTTTTGAATTCCACAGTGTGTACATGCCTTTTATGTACTCCACTTTAGGCATCTTTCAAGTCACCCCACACAGCCGTGTGTATGGCCGCTACACGACCATCACCCAGCTACCATTGGTAACCGAGTACAAGGTGTATACTCATAATGTACTTGGTGTTTAATTCAAAAATTTCCAGAATTTCCTCTTTTCCTAAAAAATGACAAAAATGGAAAAACATACCTGAAATGAAGAACCGGGTTCTTAAAAAAATGTGGAAGAGTACCATGCCCTCATTATTAGTCTTGAGATAGCTCTTGAGATTAACATTATCTTCCTTCTTGTGAATGGGGACTCTGAACTGGTCATCAAGACGATCAACGGTGACTACGTCATAAGGATGTCAAATCTCATATAGCTGTTAAAGTGTACTCGCCAGTTGATAGCCCAATTCCCTTCTAATCTAGAATTTACTCATGTCCCTCAAACAAAGAACTACCAAGACAATTCATTGGATAGCCTGGACGTATCTCTTGCAGCACCTGAACAAGATGATTTGATTATCTATATGGCGCATCGTAGATTAATCCCTCCCATAACCTTAGAAGAAGATGATATCCCATAGCTAAGACACCATACCACTGGTGGCTCCATTTCAGGTCCTCTAGGCCCCCAACATGGTGTTGGAAGGGTACCCTGATTGGATGAATCCCTTTATCGAGTATCTCCAACACGTTAATCTCCGGAAAAACTAAGCCGAACGTGAGTGAGTCTGTCTGCATTCATTGCAGTTTACCCTATAGAGTGGTCCTAGTCTTTATATGATCCTCTATAGACAGGTGTTTGATGGGATTATTCCTCATTGCATTCAATTATGTGATATTTCTCAATTCATACTGGAATTTAATGTTGGTTTATGCCATGCTTATCAGATAAGTCCGAAACTCACTCATCAGATACAAAGATTGGGGAATTTTTGACCCACTATGATTTGTGACTATATCGAGTTTTCCAAGACCTTCCATGCATTTCAAATCCACGATAATTTCTATAAATGGCTGCTATATCCTCTCCATACTACCAAGTACTATTGTCCCATTACGGCATGGGTATTATATGTTTGGGACTATATCCACCGTCAACAGCTCTCTAATGCTGGTTCATCATGATGGCTATAGATTTCTCTTCCAAGTGGGTAGAGGAAATTCTGCTCAAGGAATAGAAGGCATGTCCTATCATCGATTTATTGAGCTCCAATATCATCCACCAATATTGAGTTCCTCATATCATCCTTGTTGATAAGGACCCCAACATATGAGAATCTGAGCAGAAGAAATTGTACACGATGTACAACATGTGTTCTAAACATACCTCTCTCTATCTTGCGCATGGAAATTTGCAGAATAAGGAATTGAACAAAACCCTCTCTTATATCTTGAACATGATGGTTGGTGAGAATAAGAAGTTTTCACTAGAAAAACTCCCAACACACTCTTGGATTTATAGATGATGACTCTTAATTCCAATAAGGTGACTCCATATTCCCTAGTGTATGGAACAGAGTCAGTCCTACCCATCGAGATTCATTTAACGTCATTATGAAGAACCGTCCATGATCAGAAGAAACAAAAAAATAACCTAAATCCATCTGGCTGAACTATAAGTTCTTTATAAGAACAAACTACCTACCCTTCACAATCTGGAGAGGCATTAGAAGAAGATAGCCAGATCATTCAATATTAATGTTCACCTCCCCTATTTCTAACAAGGTGACACAATTTTGGCCATGAGAATTCCAATCATACTAGGAAGGAAGCCACCATATTCAGAGCCCGAATGGAAGAAGATTTATATCATTCACAAGTATTTCCCCAATTTGTTATACTCTCTGGTGACTATAGATTGTGAGCATCTTTCTCCTCCCACCGATACCAAATTTTTTAAGTAGTGCATTGAATGAGGGAATCCCATCCTGCATGAAGTTAAACAATATTATCATTCCCAAATCATGTTAAACTGTATTATCATATTGATGGAAATTAAAAATCTCATCATCATCCTGCAAGATGCTAAACTACATATCCTCATCCTAAAAGATGTTAAACTATAAATGGTTTGAGATCTAAGACCGTAAACTATGATATCATATATCCTTGTCTCACAACATTAAGATTCACGAAGATTACATGAAAAATGTATGGCTTGATTACAATCTTTATGGGAAACATAGAAATTCTTGTACCATTATTCCATTGGTCATCCCTTGGTCCCTCGACCTTTCTAGACTTTTTTCTCAAGTCCTCACTAGGATTGTTTGGTGTTGTATATACTATATTCCATCATTCACATTTGGCCATTTTTCCCACCAGACACATCCCCTTGAGACACTTCTCATCCATCTTCAATAATAATGATGTTGAACTCTAGGCCATATACAAGAACTATGTATGGATTGATTCTCATCATTATTTGATATGTATGAACCCCGAGATCATTCTTATGTGGCCTAGCCTCGGGCCCTTGACATTTACAGACTTTTGGCCCATGTCATCACCTGGGATTATGAAGTGTGGTATAGAATATATTCCCTCATTCAAGTCAGGCCATTTTTTTCATGCTACACACATCCCCTTAAGACACTCCTCATCCATCGTACTTACCACATGAAATTAAACTGTAGTACATTTTTCAAAACTATGTTTGGCTTGATTCACATCCTTATGGGATATGTAGGAATGCCCAATGATATTTTCATTGGGTCTATCCCAAAAAATCTCTTTTCCCTCATAGGTTTAGTTCTCTATGTGGGATTCCATATAGTGTGGTATGTGGACTTTTTAGGTCCCCATTAATGTCATGTTTTGAGTAGCCGCATTACGCGAACCTCCTTCATAAACATCATTCATCTTCATCCTTACCATATGATGTTAAACTGATTTCCATCTTCATCAACTAAATAGGGATTGATTCCCATAATCATGGGATATATAGTAAATCTTGAACATTTTGTTTTCAGGTCTATCTCGGGTTCATCTATTCATTCCCTCAGCCACTTGTCCTGAGTCTTATCCTAGAATTAGGAATGGTGTGGCATATGTGGACTTATGTCATCATTCACTCGAATTATTTTACCAACCATAAACATTACTGTTCTAGATACAACTTACATCCTTATCTCAGGATTCTAAACATCACATAGGTGTCAGAACTATGTTCGACTTGATTTTCATCCTTTTGGGATACGTAGTGATGCCCATAGTATTATCTATAGCCCAACCACGTTTTTTAGAAATCTTCTCTTTTGTTTGGACCTGTGGCCTACGTTATCTGGGGGTGTGGTGTGATGTGGAATTGTGTCCTCATTCACATTAGGATTGTAATAAACATGTCGTATATCTCCCTCTTGATATCTATTCATTCCCATTTCCTCCACCAATCTCCTCATGTCGTCTAGTCTAAATTGGGCCTCACTACCTTTATTATGCCTCAAAATCATACTAATATGCACTGTGGTTTAGGACCTAGAGTATTGGATTCTACATGGACAAGTTTTAATCAATTTCCATGCTTCATGTTTCCCTTTATTTGGGATTCCATCATCTTTCACATATGAAAGAACACACGAACAACAAGGATGGCAGGCCTCAGTGCTCTCCTACCATCCAGATCCGACATCCCCAATTGTTTTGAACAACTATTTGACACGAGTCCCGTGTTGTGAATATGGTTTTTGGTTGATGCTCGTTTTTTTCTTCCCATTTCTTGCCAACGTGTTGTGGATGCTATCTTTTGAACATGGTCCACCGTTATCCAACATCTTTTGACAGACCATTGAACCCTAAATATTGGTATAATGATTGACATCCATTTACACTCCATCATGTTCATGTGGAATATTGACACACTTTTTGATATCCATTAGTGCACCTAAATGCATTGTAGAGGATGAATTAGTGATGTGAGGGTCATCTTTGACTCCCCACCATCTCCCCCTACTGAGTATTTGATGTGTTGTGGAGATCTTATCTACCCTTGTTTCCCACACTGAGCACAACTCACTTGGGATTATTGATATGGGTAAGGTTTTTTCATACCTGTAATAACCACACTCACAATGTTCCAAATCCTATGACTATAAACTAGTTGTTCATGTCTTAAACTATATGGCCATGTCCAGACATAATTACTCTAATCTATGTGCGTGTTCTTCGGGAAACATGTGTTTTTGGGTGGAATTCTTATGTCTTCATTCACATTCGGATTTCTTTATAGGACCACATTAAACATTTACACATTGGGAATCTCGACATTTGGATCCGAGCTATATGTCCATAATACAAAGATCCCATATGTCCTTATCATATGAAACTAAACAACACCTACATCACCCATGATGTATAATGATAAATTACCAAGCCATTCGATGTCTTCAATCTAGAAGATGTTTCCAATTTTGGTATTGAAAATCAACCATTCCACCTTCAAGAAATATGTGTTGCTTGATTACAATCCTTTGGGGATACGAAGTGGAACATATACTTTTTTCTCTGGTCTAAATACATCATAGGGAACCCCCTTGTGAAATTTTGGCTTGAGTTTCTAGGAAGTTTACGGTGTGGTGTGGACTTCAGTCCACATTCATGAATGGTTTAAAATATCCACAACACATACCTCTCTTGATAGTTCTCCATTTAGTTATCCTTACCACATGAAAATAATATTAAAAGGTATGTCCCACATAGATGACTTTAAATTGGTCACCTGAAGGACCTTTCTCTACGACCTTAAAATAATATTCTTACCATCTATGGTCGTACGAAGTTAAGCTATGTAACAATTGTAGCATTCATATTTGAAACTGGATATCACCCCCTTTATGTATTGGAATCCTACTATACCAAATCCAAGTACTATTTCTACCATGATTCCCATTCTGAGGGGACATATCGTGACATCAAGACTTCTTTCCTCTAGGGCAGCGACATATATTTTTTCCTCCACAACCCCTTCCTTTTAATCCTAAAAGACACTTTAATTTCATGGGTAATGTTTGCACTTATCCCATTCCTTTATTTGGGGGATAATTATTTTTCACATCTGAAGGGACTATTAAAAGGTATAGATGCTAGGCCTTAGTGCTCTCACACCGCCCTAGGACAACACCCTGATGGATATCGATTGACAACTTGATGTAAATCTTATATCTCAAATATGGTCAGCGGTCGACCATTAATTGTATGTTACCAATTTTAGGCTAATGAGATATGGATTATATGTTTCTAACATAGGAAATAGTTTTCCTTTATCGTCACCCCAACACCAATTATTTCCCAAATATCGAATGCTGTGAATTTCATGTTTAACCCCACATTCATTTGATGGGTCGTCCACACCTATGGAGTTCTAACTCCATTCATTCACGTATGTTAAGTAGGAATGTTGGTTCATCTAGGATTTTCCCCACTAGACATTTCCTTTCACCATTGCATGATCTCATTATACCGGGAGGACAAAACAACGCTCCTTGTTTCCTACACTAATCATGGATCAGTAGGCTTAGGGGTCAAATTATGTTAATATCCACAAACGATTCAGTATGACCCACTGGTCTTTCCCTATGAAAAAAACTATTTTATTCATCATCTTCACCTTATGATCCTAAAATGAATTTTTATCATCCCCATTTACACGACTTAAAACTGTTGATCCCCCTAGGTCCTCACTAGAGAGGTCCATCACATATGTAGGCTTGATAGTAATTTAGACCGCTACACTCACCCAGTGTACTTTAATCACGATGGTGTAATTTCAAGGGTTTGGAATTTATCCAAACATCTCATCATTTAATATCCATGATTTGTGTTCCCTTTGTTTCGGATCCCCATTTTTCTTCCTCATATAAAGGAACCCCTAATGGTTAGGATGCTCGGCTTTAAGGCTCGCCTACCAGCCTAGCCCCACACACTAAAGGACATAAGACATCACTTTGATTTTGTCTCCATGTTTTTGAATATGGTTAGTGGTAGTCCCAGGTATCTTTTCTCCCATATTAGGGTTATGAGATACGGGTGCTATGTTTCGAGTTTGGTCAATTGATATCATATTTCATCATGCTTTTAAAGACCCTTAAATTTCAAGGAAATTTTTTTCTTAAATTCTTTGGGATTTTACGAGTACGCAGTTTATGACGGCACCTAATTCTGTGGCCCAGTGGGCTTGGAATCAATTTCTGATGTTTTTATCGGGTACGTTGGGTGAACGAACGAGTGTGTTTTTCTATCTTTTAAACCGGTGCTCAGAATTGAAATCTAAGTGTAACATCCCAAGTAAGTAATGAATAATAGATATTTTTATCCATGTCTATTAATGATTAAGATAGTGTTGTAGAGGCTTAAAATGAAAATAAATACAATCTTATGCATGGAATAAACTAATATTCTTAAAGGATTGTTTTACTGCCTTTTGATGTCAAACCATTTTTGAATCTATATTTTGACAATTTTATAAACTATTTTTGTCAAAATAAACTTATCCTTTATGATTGGGACATCAAAATTTACCTTGTGTGAATTTTTGGTATTTTTCTGACAATATTCATTTTTTAATGAACAGTGAAAAATACTGCATTTTACATCAAAACTTCTTTTTAATCTAATTTATTTATATGATTAGATTATGTTTTGAATTGCTTTTGAAGTGAAATTAGAATATATTTTTACCATTTTATCCAATGGTGGTCATTGGAATCAATTTCACTTTGAAATTAGACTTAAACTGGTGTCAATCTTTTGATACTTATTGTTTTGTAAAAACACGCTATTTGCTCTGGCAGCGGAAATTAATTATTGAATTAATTAATGTGACTTATATGATTTGAATTTTGTAAAATGGACTTCATTTTTGAATTCGGAATATCAAATATAGCTTAGGGTGAATTTTTGGTAATTTTCTGAAAAACTTCAATTTTTGATGAATAGTGAAACCACTAAGTGGTAATCAAGCAAACTGATTTTTCAGTTAAATGAAAGTTTACCACTAATGTGTATTGAATTTTGAAAATCCGACATACATGGTTGTACTTAAGAAGTAAAATGTGGTTCAATGAGATTAAAATAATTTTTTGGTGAATAGTAACTTATTAAGTTTTTAATCGCGATTAGTGGTGATTAGTGTAGTTTAAGGTATAAATAATGCTTTAATAATATGAAATGACCTATACACATGTCCCAAACTCATTGGTTGTGTCATGGCCGACCATGAAATGCCATGGGTCAACTTGGGGACCCCATGGATCCACTTTTGTTGGGAAATGACATAAATTACTTTTTATTTAATGTTAAAGTGAAAATGACACAAACATAATATGTTTTATGAAAACAATTTTTAAGTGGGGTTATACAAGTCCAAATTTTGATTATAAATAGTCATTGGAAAGCTAAAACCATTTCCTATATCATAGTATTTTTTTTATAATTTTTAGACATTAAATAAATTTAATTATATAAGACATAATAATGATGCATCGATGACATCATTATTTGACGATTTAAATAAAATATAAAGATAATGTAAAATCTATAAACTACACATGTCCAAAACCAATTGGATGAGTGGATTTAGAACCCTTATCACCTTATCCACGAATTCTATTAATGTGGGACCTTTTAAAACCGAAACATATTTTCAAATAATGTAATATTTCTTTACTTTCCAAAAGTGCCCCTCCTCTCCTCTTATAAAAGGCCCCCACCTCTACCTCATTTCACACACACTCTTTAAGCCTTTGGCTCGGCCAAACCCTGCCCATTTTCTCTCTCCACATCCCTCTCCTCATCATAGAGGATTCCCTTTGGGCAGAATCCTTTCAAAGGAAGCCTTTAGGCTCAACTCAAAAGGAGTTACACTTTAAAAGGTAATTCATTCTCTCATGTTCATTTGTTTTATTTTGCTTCTCCAACCCCCTAAACTCTTTTTATTTACTTCTTTTGTAAAAAAACCAGTATCATCAATATACTAGGATGTTGTTATAAGATTTATTTGAGCTACAGTCTCACACAACTACATCAAATGGTTAAAGAACATACGGTTTCCGTGGATGGCGAAATTCTGCCTCCCGAAACGATGATTGTTCAACACTCATTTAACACCTTCACAGGTGGCCATTATGATGTCACTATTTTTATATATGATATATAACATGTTTATGTTTTCCTTAAGCTTCTGTTTTTTTTATTTTGGGCATACCTTTATGGTTTCCATTATGGGTAAAACACGATATCTTCATTTTAGGAAGTGCGGACTACTGCCCCCTAAAAGTGATTTGATTCGTTAATACCATATGTGGGATGTGTAAAGGATAAAGTTAATGATATTATATATGTTATTATACTGGAATTATAATATACTCTTATATCATTATTATTCCATTCCAGAAAATATGAAATAGAAATGAAAGTAGCGTTCATGCGTACGTACGGCTTACCGTCTCCATAAACGGTGCATTTCATTTCTTACCTCTAAATGATTATGTAATATTACAAATGCATGTATGTACTGGATATATATGACATATATGATATCTAAATCATGAATACCATTCTGGATATAATGAACCTTTGACAAAATTAACAACATGTAAGTGTAAGAAGACTATTTTTGACTTAAGAACCAAATACCGACAAAATGAACATTATTAACTTAACAGATTACATGATGTTCATAACATGGTATAAAAGGAATAATGAACTTGAAAAGGTTCTTAATAAAGTAGAGATTAACTCAAGTTTATTATTCAGGAGATTAAAGAACGGTCGGGTCAAGTCGGATACGAGGTATGGGACTTCGTCTAAATCTCCTTTCGTTGAGGCATATTTTATTTTATATACAACTTTCTTTTATACGGTGTATAAACCCCTTTGACTTTTACATTTATTCAAAAGGAATCTTTTTTATACGAAGCGTTTACTAAACGACAAAAGGGAATGTTTTTGTCGTACGTATGCGGCGACAACGACTTCTCCGCCGTCGTAACCGTTATTTGAGTTTCGGCTTCCTCTACAAGCCATACCTTCTTTTTAAAAGAAAAATAAATACCATGTTTTACTTTTCTTTTATTTTAGTATTGAAAATGGTTTTCATAATGTTTTTATATCAATGTGTTGTATTGATATCTCGTGATTGAAATGTGGAAATTTTATGTTTCCTTTATGCATGTTTTATGTGATATGATTATGTTATGGTTCTTGGGAATTATTATGAAGACGAGTGGTTCCGTGATAAACTAAGGGCGGGTGAGCCCGTTATAGCTCTCCAATGCATTGGGTAACGCGAAGGAGTGAAACGTTAAGGTTTCTCCGAAGAGATTTTAGGGAATATACTGTGATGGGTATGCCAAACGTAACCAAGAGGGTTACTCCCTACGTAAGAATGTTATGAATGGCTCAAGTTACCTTTATGTCTTATGATTTCTATGATTTATTTCATGATTTTATGAGGTATGTTAATGTGCCTATGTTTTATGGGTAAAGTATGATTTCATGCTTTTGTATATATGAACTCATGTTTCCTTTCCATGTTTTTATAACCCATACTGAGTTTTTATGCTCATCCCAAGTTTTTGAAATGTTTTTCACAGGTCAAGGGAAAGGTACATGATAAGATTATACAGTCAAGGATGTGTCAAGAAATAATCCATGTTTTATTTTAAATGTGTTTCCATTGATGGTAATGAAGAATACTATCTTTATGTAACAACTTTGTTTATATGTGGAATGTAATGCAAGTTTTATGATCTAATTCTCTAAAACTCTAAACCCGAAAAGAACCTCAATGTGTAATCTTGTAGTAACTCAAGATTAAGTAAGGTTTAAGGCTGGGGCCTTATAGTTGGTATCAGAGGTCGGTTTAGATAACTTTAGGAGTTAGAATTCTATTAAATTATTATCCAAAAATATTTTTTTGAAATGATATAGCATTTAAACATTACCATGTTGCTTCATCTAAGACATGTTTGTTCAGAATGGTTTTCCGCAGAGGAAACAAGGAAGTAGTGCTAGGAAGGCATACAGAAGGAAATAACCTTCCGAATCAGCATCCAGAAATGGTCGGAATTGGAACTGAACAGTTTGTTGCAGTAATGGCGCAGTTGACTCAGGCGATAAATGGCGGTGGTATCCATGCATGAGATCAGCCAGATCAACCGCAGAGGAACATGTCAGTGGTGGAACATTTCATGAGGCAACATCCACCATCATTCAGAGGATCATCTGACCCTGTGCTAGCTGAAGGGTGGATTAAAGCACTGGAGAAGATTTTTGATGTCATGGGGTGTTCAGACAATCAAAAGGTTAGTCTTGCTATTTACCGTTTGGAGGGTGAAGCAGATCAGTGGTGGTCTATGGTTAAAAATATCAGGGACGCCGATGAGATTGATGCTCTTGACTGGGATGAATTCAAAGGTATGTTTCTTGAGAAGTATTTTCCTAAGGCTGTTCGACTTAGGATGGAAAAGCAATTCTTGGAATTGAGGCAAGAGGAAGACTCAGTGACTGCCTATGAAGAAAGGTTCACTCGATTGGCAAGGTATGCTCCAAATTTTATTCGGGACCTTGATAGTAAAATCAATCGTTTTTACTCAGGATTAAAGCCAAAATACCGAAGGGCATTAGCTTCTCGTGAGTTTAAAAGTTATGAAAAGCTTGTTCGATGTGCTGCGAAGGTGGAAATGGAGTTTTCCGATGACCAAGTTTTCTATAACAACCAGCAGAAGAAGAGACCGAGGTGGCAGGAGAAAGGTAAGAATTCTTCAAAAAAGTCCGATGGTAAGAAAACTAAGTTTCCAGTTTGTGATAAATGTGGAAAAAGGCATGTTGGGGAATGTCTTCTGAATTCTGGGAAGTGCTACCGATGTGGTAAGATGGGACATAAGGCTCGTGATTGCACTGAAAAGGATCAAGGTGAAGGTAAGAACAAATTTGATTTGCAGTTAGTGAAATGTTATAAGTGCAATGAGATGGGTCACTATGCAATTGAGTGTCCGACAAGGAGCTTGAGTGATGGGAAGCAGTTGGACTACAAGCGGAAAGGGGTGGTGAAATCCTTTGCAACTACTTTAGCAGATGTCGGGCCATCAAATAAAGTTGTATCAGGTACTTTGTTTGTTTTTTCAGATTATGCCAGCGTGTTGTTTGATTCGGGGTCTTCACATTCTTTCATCTCTGAAACCTTTTCTAGTAAAATGGGAATACCATCTCATGAAATGACTCCTGAACTTTTGGTAAAAACACCTGGGGGAAGTGTCGAGGCAAATAGAATTTATAAGAATCTTCCTATCCGTATCTGTGGAAGGAACCTACTTGCAAACCTTATTGTTCTACCTCTAGTAGAGTTTGATGTTATCCTGGGTATGGATTGGCTCTCTATTTACCATGCTAAGATTGACTGTAGAGCTAAAGAAGTTTCTTTTTAGAAAGACTTTCAGTTTGTTTACAAGAATGAACCCTTACTTTTGATAACATATCAAGAGGCCGAGAAACTTTTAAAAGATGGAAATGAATGTTACCTTGCACACGTCGTTGAAAATAAAGGAACTGTTCAGATTAATGATGTGCCAGTGGTAAATGAGCATCCTGATGTTTTTCCTGATGAGTTGCCTGGAATAATACCAGACCAGGATGTTGAGTTTACTGTTGACTTAGTTCCTGATGCTAAGACAATTTCAAAACCCCCTTATCGAATGGCACAAATTGAACTTTTAGAGTTGAAGGAGCAATTTCAATATTTATTAGAGAAAGGTTTCATTAGACCTAGCACATCACCATGGGGTGCTCCTGTTTTATTTGTTAAAAAGAAAGATGGTTCTATCAGACTTTGCATTGATTATAGAGCCTTGAATAATATCACTGTTAAGAACAAATATCCTTTGCCTCATATCGATGATTTGTTTGATCAGCTCCAGGGAGCTCAGTTTTTTTCAAAGATTGACCTGAGATCGGGGTACCATCAGCTAAAGGTAAAGGAGGTAGATATTCCGAAGACCGCGTTCTGTACGACATATGGCCATTATGAATTTGTAGTAATTCCTTTTGGGCTAACCAATGCACCTGCTGTATTCATGGACTTAATGAATAGAATTTTCCATGAGTTCTTGGATAAGTTTGTGGTGGTTTTCAATGATGATATTTTGGTGTTTTCTAAAAGTAAAGAGGAGCATGAAAAACATTTAAGGGTTACCTTGCAAACCATAAAAGAAAAGAAACTGTATGGGAAATTCAGCAAGTGTGAGTTTTGGTTACAACAAATTTCGTTCCTTGGTCACATTGTTTCTAAAGATGGAATAACTGTTGATCCTGCAAAAACAAAAGTTGTGGAAGAATGGCCAAGACCCACAAATGTAACCGAGATTCGTAGCTTCCTTGGTTTGGCGGGCTATTACCGAAGGTTTGTTAGAAATTTTTCACGGTTATCTAGTCCAATGACTAAGCTTACTCGGAAGGGTGTTAAGTTTATCTGGACAAAAGTATGTGATGATTGTTTTCAGGAATTGAAAAGAATATTGGTGAATGCTCCAGTTTTGGCACTACCTTCCAGGAATGGTGAGTTTGTTATATACAGTGATGCTTCATTGAAAGGACTTGGTTGTGTCCTAATGCAGAATGATCAGGTAATTGCTTATGCTTCACGACAGTTGAAAACTCATGAGGTAAATTACCCTACACATGATTTGGAATTAGCTGCTGTTGTTTTTTCTTTAAAAATTTGGAGGCATCATTTGTATGGAGTAAAGTGTGAAATATATACCGATCACAAAAGTTTAAAGTATATATTCACTCAGAAAGAGTTAAACATGAGACAAAGGAGATGGATGGAATTAATCAAAGATTATGATTGTACAATTCATTACCATCCGGGAAAAGCAAATAAAGTGGCTGATGCTTTGAGTCGAAAAAGTAATGCTTCATTAACAATGTTGTGGTTGGAACGTGATACTTTGGTTAACGATTTGATAAACTTTGGCATAGAAGTTGTTGGTGCAGGAAGTCCTTCTGTTTTGTTTCAGGTATCAGTGAGATCTTCTCTATCAGATAGAATCAAGCAAGCGCAGAAGCAAGACAGTGAGTTGCAGAAAAAGGTAGAGCTGGTTCAGAAAGGTAAGTTGCCTGAATTCAACATTGATAATGATTGTGTTTTGAGATTTGGGAAGAGATTGTGTGTGACTTGTGATTCACAGTTGAAGAGAGATTTGTTATGTGAAGCTCATAGTTCTCCGTTTTCAGTTCATCCGGGCAGTACTAAGATGTATAGAGATCTGCGGGAGTATTACTGGTGGGATGGAATGAAAAGAGATATTGCTGATTTTACTGTGAAGTGTTTGAGTTGTCAGCAGGTTAAAGCAGAGCGGTAGTTACCGAAATGGATGCTTCAGCCTTTACCAGTGCCAGAGTGGAAATCGGAGAATATATCCATGGACTTTGTTGTTGGATTACCGAAGACATCTCGAGGTAATAATGCAATCTGGGTTATTGTTGATCGCTTGACCAAATCTGCTCATTTCCTTGTTATATGAGATACTTTCTCTCTTGACCAACTTTCTCGTTTGTATCTTAAAGAGATAGTCAGGTTACATGGAGTTCCTCTCTCCATTGTATCAGATCATGATCCCAGGTTTACTTCTAACTTTTGGAAAGGCCTTCAGAAGTCGTTGGGTACTGAATTAAATTTTAGTACATCTTTTCATCCTCAATCAGATGGGCAGTCAGAACGAACAATTCAGACATTGGAGGATATGCTACGATCTTGTTCTATGGATTATCAGGGAAGTTGGGACCAACATCTTTCTTTGGTTGAATTTTCATATAATAACAGTTTCCATTCTAGTATAGAGATGGCACCATTTCAGGCATTATTTGGGAAGCAGTGTCGAACTCCAGCTTTCTGGGATGAAGTGGGTGAAAGGAAGTTTATGGGACCAGAATTGGTAGAAGATATGGCAGAAAAAGTTCATCTGATTCAGAAACACATGAGAACAGCTCAGAGAAGGCAGAAGAGTTATGCAGATAACCGGAGGAAGGATCTATCTTTCGAGGTAGGTGATCATGTTTTTCTCAAGGTTTCTCCTTGGAAAAGCGTGATGAGATTTGGTAAGAAAGGAAAGTTGAGTCCAAGGTTCATTGGACCATACGAAATTCTGGAGAGAGTTGGATCAGTTGCATACCGAGTGGCTTTACCTCCGAGTTTATCTCAGGTACACAATGTTTTTCACGTTTCGATGTTGAGAAAGTATATGCCAGATCCATCTCATGTTTTGAGTCCAGAGGTAGTTCAGCTGGAAGAGAACCTATCTTATGAGGAACAACCGGTTCAGATTCTTGACCACAAGGAGCAAGTGTTACAGAATAAGGTGATTAAGTAGGTAAAGGTTTTGTGGAAAAACCACATGATTGAAGAGGCAACATGAGAATCTGAAAATGCAATGAGGGATAAGTACCCCCATTTATTCGATAAGTAAATAAATTGCGGGGACGCAATTTTCTAAAAGGGGGGAAGGATGTAACATCCCAAGTAAGTAATGAATAATAGATATTTTTATCCATGTCTATTAATGATTAAGATAGTGTTGTAGAGGCTTAAAATGAAAATAAATACAATCTTATGCATGGAATAAACTAATATTCTTAAAGGATTGTTTTACTGCCTTTTGATGGCAAACCATTTTTGAATCTATATTTTGACAATTTTATAAACTATGTTTGAACTTATCCTTTATGATTGGGACATCAAAATTTACCTTGTGTGAATTTTTGGTATATTTCTGACAATATTCATTTTTTAATGAATAGTGAAAAATACTGCATTTTACATCAAAACTGATTTTTAATCTAATTTATTTATATGATTAGATTATGTTTTGAATTGCTTTAGAAGTGAAATTAGAATATATTTTTACCATTTTATCCAATGTTGGTCATTGGAATCAATTTCACTTTGAAATTAGACTTAAAATGGTGTCAATCTTTTGATACTTATTGTTTTGTAAAAACACGCTATTTGCTCTGGCAGCGGGAATTAATTATTGAATTAATTAATGTGACTTATATGATTTGAATTTTGTAAAATGGACTTCATTTTTGAATTCGGAATATCAAATATAGCTTAGGGTGAATTTTTGGTAATTTTCTGAAAAACATCAATTTTTGATGAATAGTGAAACCACTAAGTGGTAATCAAGCAAACTGATTTTTCAGTTAAATGAAAGTTTACCACTAATGTGTATTGAATTTTGAAAATCCGACATACATGGTTTTCATTAATAAGTAAAATGTGGTTCAATGAGATTAAAATAATTTTTTGGTGAATAGTAACTTATTAAGTTTTTAATCGCGATTAGTGGTGATTAGTGTAGTTTAAGGTATAAATAATGCTTTAATAATATGAAATGACCTAGAAACATGTCCCAAACTCATTTGTTGTGTCATGGCCGACCATGAAATGCCATGGGTCAACTTGGGGACCCCATGGATCCACTTTTGTTGGGAAATGACATAAATTACTTTTTATTTAATGTTAAAGTGAAAATGACACAGACATAATATGTTTTATAAAAACAATTTTTAAGTGGGGTTATACAAGTCCAAATTTTGATTATAAATAGTCATTGGAAAGCTAAAAAGATTTCCTATATCATAGTATTTTGTTTATAATTTTTAGACATTAAATAAGTTTAATTATATATGACATAATAATGATGCAGCGATGACATCATTATTTGACGATTTAAATATAATAGAAAGATAATGTATAATATATGAACTACACATGTCCAAAACCAATTGGATGAGTGGATTTAGAACCCTTAGCACCTTATCCATGAATTCTATTAATGTGGGACCTTTTAAAACCGAAACACATTTTCAAATAATGTAATATTTCTTTACTTTCCAAAAGTGCCCCTCCTCTCCTCTTATAAAAGGCCCCCACCTCTGCCTCATTTCACACACTCTTCAAGCCTTTGGCTCGGCCAAACCCTGCCCATTTTCTCTCTCCACATCCATCTCCTCATCCTAGAGGATTACCTTTGGGCAGAAGCCTTTCAATGGAAGCCTTTAGGCTCAACTCAAAAGGAGTTACACTTTTAAAGGTAATTCATTCTCTCATGTTCATTTGTTTTATTTTGCTTCTCCAACCCCCTAAACTCTTTTTATTTACTTTTTTTGTAACAACACCAGTATCATCAATATACTAGGATGTTGTTATAAGATTTATTTGAGCTACATTCTCACACAACTACATCAAATGGTTAAAGAACATACGGTTTCCGTGGATGGCGAAATTCTGCCTCCCGAAACGATGATTGTTCAACACTCATTTAACACCTTCAAAGGTGGCCATTATGATGTAACTATTTTTATATATGATATATAATATGTTTATGTTTTCCTTAAGCTTCTGTTTTTTTTATTTTGGGCATACCTTTATGGTTTCCATTATGGGTAAAACACGATATCTTCATTTTAGGAAGTGCGGACTACTGCCCCCTAAAAGTGATTTGATTCGTTAATACCATATGTGGGATGTGTAAAGGATAAAGTTAATGATATTATATATGTTATTATACTGGAATTATAATATAATCTTATATCATTATGATTCCATTCCATAAAATATGAAATAGAAATGAAAGTAGTGTTCATGCGTACGTACGGCTTACCGTCTCCATGAACGGTGCATTTCATTTCTTACCTCTAAATGATTATGTAATATTATAAATGCATGTATGTACTGGATATATATGACATATATGATATCTACATCATGAATACCATTCTGTATATAATTATCCTTTGACCAAATTAACAACATGTAAGTGTAAGAAGACTATTTTTGACTTAAGAACCAAATACCGACAAAATGAACATTATTAACTTAACAGATTACATGATGTTCATAACATGGTATAAAAGGAATAATGAACTTTAAAAGGTTCTTAATCAAGTAGATATTAACTCAAGTTTATTATTCAAGAGATTTAAGAACGGTCGGGTCAAGTCGGATACGAGGTATGGGACTTCGTCTCAATCTCCTTTCGTTGAGGCTTATTTTATTTTATACACAACTTTCTTTTATACGGTGTATAAACCCCATTGACTTTTACGTTTATTCAAAAGGAATCTTTTTTATACGAAGCGTTTACTAAACGACAAAAGGGAATGTTTTTGTCGTACGTATGCGGCGACAACGACTTCTCCACCGTCGTAACCGTTATTTGAGTTTCGGCTTCCTCTACAAGCCATACCTTCTTTTTAAAAGAAAAATAAATACCATGTTTTACTTTTCTTTTATTTTAGTATTGAAAATGGTTTTCATAATGTTTTTATATCAATGTGTTGTATTGATATCTCGTGATTGAAATGTGGAAATTTTATGTTTCCTTTATGCATGTTTTATGTGATATGATTATGTTATGGTTCTTGGGCATTATTATGAAGACGGGTGGTTCCGTGATAAACTAAGGGCGGGTGAGCCCGTTATAGCTCTCCAATGCATTGGGTAACGCGAAGGAGTGAAACGTTAAGGTTTCTCCGAAGAGATTTTAGGGAATATACTGTGATGGGTATTCCAAACGTAACCAAGAGGATTACTCCCTACGTAAGAATGTTATGAATGCCTCAAGTTACCTTTATGTCTTATGATTTCTATGATTTATTTCATGATTTTATGAGGTATGTTAAAGTGCCTATGTTTTATGGGTAAAGTATGATTTCATGCTTATGTATATATGAACTCATGTTTCCTTTCCATGTTTTTATAACCCATACTGAGTTTTTATGCTCATCCCAAGTTTTTGAAATGTTTTTCACAGGTCAAGGGAAAGGTACATGATAAGATGATAGAGTCAAGGATGTGTCAAGAAATAATCCATGTTTTATTTTAAATGTGTTTCCATTGATGGGAATGAAGAATACTATCTTTATGTAACCACTTTGTTTATATGTGGAATGTAATGCATGTTTTATGATCTAATTCTCTAAAACTCTAAACCCGAAAAGATCCTCAATGTGTAATCTTGTAATAACTCAAGATTAAGTAAGGTTTAAGGCTGGGGCCTTATACTAAGGGCACCAATTAAAACCGCAGCGCCAGTAATTTCTTAATAGGACCATTACCGAAGATGTGTTTGCTCCGGAGTAGATGTTAAAAAAAGTGGATTAAATAAAAAAGTGAATAAAATTTTGGTACAATTTTATTTATTTTTCTAAGGTGGTTTTATCATACATAGGGAATATAGGGTGGGACCCACTAGCATCCTAACTACCCATGTGAGGATAAATGTAAGGTGGGGCCCACACGTGCCCCATCCTTTTCACTTTCCATAACCCCTTAACCCCTTGGAATTAATTGTGTAACCCTTCCACCTTCTCTCTCTCAGCCTCTTATATTTTTCCAACACATGCTAAATTAATTGATTAAACCCCTTCATTTAATTTAACTAAGTGTTTTAATTTTATGTTTTTGAAATGCATGGAAATGTAAAATAAAATAAGGAGAAGATTATTTTATTTTTGGTTAGAATTGTTGTGTGAGGAGGATTTGGGAAGAACTCTAGTTTTACTTTCATGAACTTCATCCTCCCGCATAGAACTTATCCTCTTCGACGAAGAATGCCGTCACCGCAAAGAGAAATGACGTACATTTACTTATTCTCTCTGCAACTACTGTGGAGACTCTGTTTCCTCCTTGGATGCACGCCAATGCCATCTTCAAAACCTCACCCCGTGAAGCCATCTTCCTCGATGCCCGGCGAACGACATAGATTGTCGAGATAGGGGTTATTTCTGTTGTTCACGTTTTATCATCGTCCTTTGTTGTTAAGATTTTGCCAAATGTTATTTTTCATAATGGGAGGAGATCGGACCGCATAATCATATCCGATTCTCCTCCCCTTTTTCTTGTTGTTCATCGTTGTTGATTGTGGCAAATGCAGTGTGGTGGAACGGCACCACACGGGGACGAAGAGGACCGCGACCGGAGCAGGCCAAGATATAGGTGTGTGGCACTGTCGCGCCGTGCCAGTGAGGCTGAAGGAGCCTGATGACAGGAGCACGTGACGATAGTGGGGCGCAGCGCCGTCGCGCTGCGGCAGACCAGGCAGGGGCGGCCAGACAACCGGCTGCCGGCGTCTCTAGGAGGCGGGACCCAAAAGGGTCACGCGACGGCTTAACCGTCCAGCCATAATGGCTGACCGTTTATAGGAAACCAGGGGGGGTGAACCCTCCAACCATCATCTAGGGAGGACTCCACAGGGTCCTCCGTTTCCAGAAACGAGGGGCGCGCCCCTCGCGCCCCGCTCGGCCTGCGCCGAGCTGCGGCCGACTTCTGAGCTGGGCCGCAGGCCGCACGGGCAGGGCCGAGCCATGCCAGCTGGGGCGGGATGCTCCCAATGGGGCCGGACCCGGACCCGGGTCGGGTCGACCTAGTTCCGGCCAACCCAGGGGGTATTGGGCCGGGTCGGACCGGGCCTAGACTGCCCATTTACGAACCAGGTTCGTTCAAAAGCCCATAACATGAGCTATGGACCTCCGATCGACGCACCGTAAGGTGCGTAGGATTCTCTGGAAGTAGTCAGTCGTTTCATTATATTAAACTCGAGTTTCTGTCGATCTTTGGTTATGGTGGGGTTGGTTCGAACCCAAAACCAACCGGGCCCTTGGAGCGGAAACACTTATAACTCGTGGACCAGACGTCCGAATGGTGTTCCATAAATTATGTTGAATTCAAATTAGTGAGACGGTTCTTTTGGATTACTACACTTGAGGTTTAGATGCAGCTGGATGATGGTCGGGTTGGTTTTAGCTTAAAAACCATCAGGGCCCGTGGAACGAAAAAGCCAATAACTCTCACACCAGGTGTCTGATTGATGTGTCTTCTGTCGCGTTGAGTTCCTATCGATGAGAAGGAACTTTGTGATACGTCAATTATGGACTTCATGATAGTTGATGCATTAACTCCTTGGATTGTGGAGCAGACCCTCCCGAAATCGAGCGTGCTGCGTGCGGGAACCCTTGAGCTGGCTACAATAGCGACGACGATGACAACTGTACTTGGATCCTACCTGGGTTCGGTAGAGAGAATGACTGTACTTGGATCCTACGTGGGTTCGGCAGTGAAAACAACTGATCTTGGATCCTATGTGGTTTTGACAGTGATGGTTATTGTACATGGATCCGCTGTGGGTTCGGCAGCGACGACTTCGGTACATAGATCCTACGTGGGTTCGAAAAAGGAGATAATTCAGAGGATACATCTAATCATCTCCACCCCTCTTCGTGAGTAGTATACCTGTGTGAGCTGAGTCATGACTTCAATCATTATCATTGATATGATTTACTTGCTTTCATGTGTGGACTGGGTTGTGCTTTCCTGTGTGGACTGGGTTGTACTTGGGCTCGCGAGTTGGAGACGAACTGGAATTGAGGACTTAGGTATATGTATGGGAATATAACTAAGTAGAGTTGGTTGATATTTCGTGTTTGTATCTTCACTTTGTGGTTTATCCTTTTTGGATTCTAGGAGGCCTTTAGGGTTCTCCGAGGTCCCTAGTGAGTATCGTATACTCACCCATGCACGGGCTATGCCCGCACTATGTTTTTTTGGTTGCAGACGACGGACAACGCTTACCATGGTTAAGGCTTGTAGAGTGGGACGGTATCCGGTAGCGGACTATCAGGCGGGACATACACGGAGTGGACAGATGGATTTCAGGAGATGAAGAGAACATCTATTCCCACCCTTCAGGTAGGGTTTTCGGAGGATGTCTCGGTGGTTTTTGTCTACTTTTCACCTATTGTAATTTAAATTTCTCAGTTGTACTGTTCTTTTAGTTGGGTTTGTATACTGGCCCATTTACATTCCAACACTTACTTTTTTACTCAGTTTACTTAGTGTTTACATCAGCTTTCATACTTTGTGGTGTTCGTTTACTTATATAAAAGAAATTCCTGCCCTTTTTATCGGTATTTATGCCTTTGGTGCTATTCGTCAGCCCCTGGCCTATGGGAGGAAGGGTTGGGGTAGTCACGACACGGTTCCCGAGGATGGGTCGTGACAAATTGGTATTGGAGCAGTCAGTTCTATCACAAAACTAATGAATCTGAACATTTCTTCTCTGTGATGCAATAATGTTTAGAGTAATGAGTGTGGTTATCAGTCCAGTGAGTCCAGTCTCGGTGCGGCGACCGACGTATCCATACACCAGGACCCTAACTTCTGATTTCTGACTCAGTGCCCGAAAAAATTGTTTGTGTGTGTGTTTAATAAGTTTTATTTGTGATTACTTTGTGTCAGCTCACCAGGTATACTATATTAAACATGGCACACCTGTTTCTTTTCAGGATGGCTCCACGATGGTATCCAGCTAGGGTTCCCCGTTACGGGCAAGATGGCAGCCCACCGAGCGACGAGGCCTCGGTATAGGGCCCCATTACAGCAGAGGCACCAGCGGTACCTCTACCCACTGGGAGACCGATACCACCAGCCCCAGCAGTGGAGAGTGAACACCACATGAGTGTGCTGAATAAGTTTTAGTGGCAGAGGCCGCCATGGTTCTGTAGAGAGACGGACCCTCTTGTAGCTAAGGATTGGATGGAGGCTATTGTCCGAGTCTTCAGATTGGTAGGAAAACAAGTAGATCTTATGGTGATCCTTGTGGTGAGTCTCCTGCACGAAGTAGCAGGAAGATGGTGGAGCCTGATGCTCCAGGTGCACGAAGAGGCATCACTGCTTTGGATGGACTTCGAGAGCCTCTTCTGCTCAGATTTTGTTCCAGCCACCCTCTGTGCGGTGCACATCAAAGAGTTACAACAGATGCGAAAGGGCAGCATGACAGTAGCCTAGTACTCAGAAAGATTTACCGACCTCTTGCGCTACTCCACAGACATGGTACATGATCCATTCATTCGGGCTCAGACCTTCGAGCAGGGACTGAGGCATGATATCAGGGCTTCGATTTTCTCCCTCAGCATTCCGATGCAGGAAGGAGTACTGGAGCGAGCCCTTCTAGTGGAGAGCTTCCTTGCAGAGCTTACACCAGCAGCGAGGCCTACTGTAGGGAAACATGTAGCGGAGTCTTCTGTAGCCGGCAGTAGACAGATGTCGTAGAGGTCCATGCTGACAAGGACATTAGGTGGGAGACCTCAGGATACTGGTTCAGATGTGTGGGGAAAACACATCAGAGCAAGTCATACGAGAGGAAGACAATGATATGCATGCGGCGGGTAGGGCCACATGGCTCATGACTGCCTGACCCGCCATGTAGAGAAGCAGCAAATGGTTGAGGGACCACCCAGGCAGAGGCAGAGGTTCGACTGTGGAAGTCTGCAGGGAGCAGGCATACGAGGTAGAGGAGCTAGTCGAGAAGTATTTGGTGGAAGATTCTTTGAGGATCTACCACCACAACCACCAGGAGGTCCACCTCGACCAGAGGGAGATGGAGGACATAGGCAGGCTCAGCATCAGGCAGTGGAGGCTTACGACCACAGCACACCTGAGATGATTCGAGGTACTATCTGTGTCTACTCCACCCTTTCTAAAGTTCTTATAGACATAGGATCGAGTCATTCTTTCATTGCTAATTACCTTGTTTAGAGCTCAAAAATTCCGACAGATCAGTTGGCTCGATCCTTATGGCTAGAGACTCCTACGTGTGGAGACTCGACGAATACGAACTGGTTCCGGCAGTGTGAGCTTACTCTAGGAGGTGAGATCGATAGCTGGGATATTCTTGTAGCAGCGTCGAGTGCTTACGACGTCATCCTGGGTATGGACTGGTTATCTACAGTCCATGCTCAAATTGACTATATTAGGTGCAAGGTTCGATGTGTCTGCGGAGCAGGTTCACCTTCACTGACGAGATGAGATTATTTGCAGTGCAAGATGGACTCACGTAGAGGAGAGGACAACTGATAGTCCATCAGTTGGCTAGTCTCATCTGAGGAGTCGTTGATGTGCAGAGTCCGATTTTTCCTGTTGTGGTGGATCAGTATGCAGAAATTTTCCCTGACGAGGTTCCAGGACTACCTCCTCGAAGAGAGGTAGACTTCTATATTGACCTGTACCCCGGGACAACCCCGATATCTAATACAGCATATCGGATGGCACCCGCTGAGCTTTGTGAGCTACGGGTACATCTGGAGGACTTGCAGGGCAAGGGATTCATCTTACCAAGTGTTTCACCCTGGGCTTCTCCGATTTTATTTACCAAGAAGGAGGATGGTGGCTTATGACTATGTGTCGACTACCGTCGCCTGAACCAGGTGACCGTGAAGAATAAGTATCCACTCATATGGATTGACGACCTCTTCGATAAGATCAAGAGAGCACGATGGTTCTCAAAGATAGACCTCATGTCAGGTTATCGTCAGCTCAGAGATCAAGACTAGGATGTGCAGAAGACGACCTTTAGGTGTCGGTGTGGACACTATGAGTTTTTGGTTATGTCATTCAGAATAACCAACACTCCAACAATGTTCATGAGTCTCATGAACATGATCTTCCAGACTTACCTCGATCGATTTGTCGTAGTCTTCATCGACGACATATTGATTTACTTGACTACTGAGGAGAAGCATGCCTATAACTTGCGGGTTGTACAGGACACACTCCGATAGCACTAGCTTTATGGTAAGCTCTTGAAGTGTCAGTTTTGGATTTGAGAGGTCCACTTCATGGGTCACGTCATCTATGAGGTGGAGTTGTGGTGGATCCTGCTAAGATCGAGGAATTAATAGCTTGGGAGCCACACAGAATCGTGATGGAGGTGCGGAGATTCCTAGGTCTGGTTGGGTACTATTGGATATTTGTGCCAGACTTTTCCAGAGTAGAAACACTGCTTTCAGGTTTGACGAAGAAGGGGAAACCCTTCGTGTGGTCACATAGATGCCAGCAGAGCTTCCGAGAGATGAGACATATATTGACTAGTGCACCCATCTTGAGGCTACCAGAGGAGGGAGTAGGATACGTTGTTTACTTCGATGCATCAGGGACCGGACTCTCGTGTGTCCTGATACAGGAGCAGGTAGTGATTGCCTATGGTTCTCGACAGTTGAGGAATCACGAGCGGAACTATGCTACCCAAGACCTGGATTTAGTCACAGTGGTCTTCGCCTTGAAGATGTGGTGTCACTATCTGATGGGAGAACGCTTTACAGTTTACTCTGACCACCGGAGTATCAGGTATATATTCTTGTAGAAGGACCTGAACCTGAGATAGCGACAATGGATGGAGTTTCTCTAGGACTATGATTTTGAGATAGTCTATACTCTTGGGAAGTGGAACGTAGTAGCTGATACTCTGAGCAGGATGTCGGGAATACATCTACTTAGAGAGGCGACATAGTAGTTAGCTTCTTTGCAGATATCCTTCATGGATAGAGATGGGGAAGTCTTTCTACAGTCGCTCACATTCACTCTCCACTACTTCAGTAGGTCAGGGAGGCACAGCGTGGGGACGTTGACTGTGAGGAGCGACGTGCTGAAATATCCTTAGGGTTGGCACCCAATGGATTTTCTGAAGGCGGGGAGCACGTCATCCTCTTCAGGGCACGTACCATGGTACGAGATGCACTACAGGATGAGGTGTTGAGGGTGTTTTACACATCCCCATTGGTGGTACATCCAGGAATAGGGAAGATGTACCAGGATCTCAGAAGACAGCATCGGGGGATGGGTATGAAGAAGGTTGTGGCAGAGTTCGTTTCATGATGCCTCACCTGCCAGCAGGTGAAGGCAGAGCACCAGGTACCAGCAGACTTGGTACAACCATTAAAGGTCCCAGAGTGGAAGTGGGATGGGATATCCATGGATTTCATGATGGGACTTCCACGTACTTCCAGAGGACACGACTCCATCTGGGTGATCGTCGACCGACTCACCAAGTCATCCCACTTTCTACCTATCAGAGAGGTGAGCTTAGTGGAGAGCTTGAGATGCCTTTACGTTTATGATATTGTATGTATTCATGGTGTTAAATCATTTATCATCTCCAATCGACACACTCATTTTACTTCCCTACTTTGGAAGGGGTTGCAGGGGGATTTTGGGACGCAGCTACGCCTAAGCACTACCTTCCATCCTCAGATGGATGGCCAGACAGGGAGGACCATTCAGACTCTCAAGGACATGCTTCATGCGTGTGTCCTCTACTTTGGTCACAGTAGGAAGGATCACCTACCTTTGGTGGAGTTTGTGTACAACAATAGCTACCACTCCACCATTGGGATGGCACCATACGAGGCATTGTACGGATGACCTTGCAAATCACCTCTATGCTAGACAGACCGTGGGGAGTCAGCATTTGTAGAACCAGAGATGGTCCAGGCCACGATGGAGAAGGTGCATATCATCCAGGAGTGGATGAGGACTCCAAATGGCCGACAGAAGTCCTATGCTGATAGGAGGCGGAGACCACTGGAGTTCAAGGATGGCGACCATGTTTTCCTACGGGTCTCACCTCGATGTGGATTACAGAGATTTGGCCATGGCAGAAAGTTATCACCGCGATTCATCGAACCATTCCAGGTACTCAGTAGGATAGGTGAGACGCTTATTTCCTGGCCCTTCCACCTCAGTTGCAATGGGTGCATGACATCTTCCACATATCTCGGATGAGGAGATACGTGGACGACCTGATGCATATCATGAACCATAGAGATATGGACATCGATGACGGGCCAACATTTGTGGAGGTCCTGGTGGAGATCGAGGATCGACATGAGTGGGTCCTACGTGGATGTTCGATTCCTCTAGTGCGAATCAGGTGGCAGCATGGGAACCTCCAAAAGAGCACATGGGAGTAGGAGGCTCAGATGCGTGCACTATACCCTCATTTGTTTCCCTAGTTTATGATGTAGCTTTACGGGGACATAAAGAACTGAGGAGGGAGTAATGTAAAGACCTATAAATTTCATGGAAATTTGTTTCTTAATTTTTTGGGATTTTACGAGTACACAGTTTCTGACGGCACCTAATTATGAGGCCCGGTGTCCTCAGAATAAATTTCCGAAGTTTAGCTCGGGTACGTTCAGTGAATGAATGATCGAGTTTTTCTATATTCTGAAATAGTGCTAAAAATTGAAATACGAGGCACCGATGAAACTGCATCGCTAGTAATTTCATAACATGACCATTTCTGAAGATGCGTTTGCTGGGGAGGATATGTTAAAAAAAGTGGATTAAATAAAAAAGTGAATAAAATTATGGTACAATTTTATTGTCATTGTCTAAGGTGGTTTTATCCTACATGGGGAAGTTAGGGTGGGCTCCACTAGCATCCTTACTACCCATGTGAGGATACATGTATGGTGGGGCCCACACGAGCTCCAACCATTTCACTTTCCATAACCCCTTAACCCATTTGAATTATTTGGGTAACCCTTCCACCTTCTCTCTCTCACCCTCTTAACTGTTTCCAACACATGCTATATTAATTTATTAAATCCCTTCAAATAATTTAACTAAATGTTTGAATTTTATGTCTTTGAAATGCTTGGAAAAGTATAATAAAACAAGAGAAAGCTTATTTTATTTTTGGTTAGAATTGTTTTGTGAGGAGGATTTGGGGAGAACTCCAATTTTTACTTGAGGAACATCATCCTCCCACGATGAATGTTTCCTCTTCGACGAAGAACGCCGTCACCGCAAAGAGAGATGCTGTTCCATTTATTCTTTTCTCCGCAACTAGTGTGGAGACTCCATTTCCTCCTTGGACGCACACTAATTCCTTCTTCAAAACCTCACCATGCAATGCCTTCTTCCGCGACACCCGGTGAACGACATCGATTGTCGAGGTAGGGGTTATTTCTTCTGATAAAGTTTTTTCATCGTCCATTATTGTTAATATTTGGCCAAATTTTATCGTCACAACAGGAGGAGATCGTAATGCACAAATAAAACCGATTCTCCTCCCCATTTTCTTGTTCTTCTTCGTTGTTGATTGAGGCGAAGGTGGCGCGGTGCATTGACACTGCACGGGGATGAAGAAGATCACGACTGGAGCAGGCTGCGGTCGTGGTGCGTGGTGTTGTCGCGCCGCTCCGGTGAGGACGAAGGAGGCCACGGTCAAGAGAGGGCCGCGGTGGTGGGGTGTGGCGCCCTCGCGCCACGCCGGTGAGACAAGCAGCGACCTTAGGCCGCAGCGGACAAGGCAGGGGCAGCTGGACAACCGGCCGTCGGCGTCTCTAGGAGGTGGGACCCTGAAGGGTCCCGCAGTGGCTCTATCGGCTGGCCGTAATGGTCATCCGTTTCCAGGAAACTGGGTGGTGTAACCCCCCGACCAGCATCTAGGGTGGACCCCATAGGGTCCACCCTTTCTAGAAATGAGTGGCGCGCCCCTCGCGCCAAGCTCGACCAGCGCCGAGCCGCGGCCGGCTTCCGAGTCGTGCCGCATGCCGCGCGGGCTGGGCTGGTCATGCCAGCTGGGTCGGATAGTACCCAATCGGGCTAGTCCCGGACCCGGGTCGGGTCAACCGAGTTCGGGCCGAACCAGGGGGTATTGGGTCGGGTCGAACTGGGCCCAGACCCCCCATTTTCGGACCAAGTTCGTTCAAATGCTCATAACTGGAGCTAGAGACCTCCGATCGATGCACCGTCAGTTGGGTAGGATTGCTTGGAACGAGGTGGTATTTTAGATATATTTTACTCAAGGTTTTGATGAAGTTTTGGTATGGACATGTTGGTTTGAAACCGAAACCAACTGATCCCTTGGAGAAGAAACACTTATAACTCAAGGACTAGACGTCCAAATGACGTGCTGTCTATTATGTTGAATTCCTCTTAGTGAGATGGATCTTTTAGATTACTATACATGAGGTTTGGATGCAGTTAGAGTATGTTCAGGTTGGTTTAGCTAAAAAACCAACGGGGTCCCTGGGACAGAAAAGCCAATAACTCTTAGACCGGGCGTCCGATTGATGCACCATCTGTTGCGTTGAGTTCCTATCAAAGAGACATAACTTTGTGATACATCAACTTTGGAATTTGTGACAATTGATGTATCTTCCCCTTGGATCATGGAGCGGAACCTCCCGAAATCGAGTGTGCAGTGTGTGGGAACCATAGAGCTGGCTGCGACTGCGACGACAATGACGATTGTACTCGGATCCTAGGTGGGTTCGGTAGCAAGGAAGAATGTACATGGATCCTATGTTGGTTTCGCATCATGGAAGACTGTACTTGGATCCTATGTGGGTTCGGTAGAGATGGTTACTGTACTTGGATCCTATGTGGGTTCGTCAGTGACGACTTCTGTTCTTGGATCCTACGTGGGTTCAGCATATGAGATGATTCAGAGGACACATCTAATCATCTCCACCCCTCTTCGTGAGTAGTATACCTTTGGGAGCTGAGTCTTGAATTCAATCATTATCATCTATATGATTGAATTTCTTTCCAGTGTGGACTTGGTTGTGATTTCCTATGTGGGATGGGTTGTACTTGGGCTCGGGAGATGGATCCGAACTAGAATTGATGGATTAGGTATATGTACAGGCATATACCTAAGTAGAGTTGGTTGATACTTTCTGTTTGTATCTTTCCTTTTTGGTTTATCCTTTTTGGATTCTAGGAGGCCTTCGGGGGTATCTGGGTTCCCTAATGAGTATCGTATACTCACCCCTACACAGTTTATGCCTTTACTATGTTATGTTGGTTGCAGACGATGGACAGTGCTGACCGTGGTTGAGGCTTGTGGAGCGGGATGATATTCGGTGGTTGACTATCAGGCAGGACGTACACAAAGCAGATAGACGGATTCGAGGAGCTGAGGAGAACATCTGTACCCACCCTTCAGGCGGGGTTTTCAGAGGATGTCTCGGGGGTTGCTGTATACTTTTCATCTATTTTGCATTAATTTTCTCAGTTTTTCTGTTCTTTTAATTGGGTTTGTATAATGGCCCATTTACTTTCCAGCACTTACTTTTGTAGTCAGTTTACTTAGTGTTTACTTCAGCTTGCATACTCTGTGGTGTTTTATTACTTATATAAAGGCGCTGCCTTCCCTTTTTATTAGGATTTACGCCTTTGGTGCCAGTCACCAGCCCCTGACCTATGGGAGGCGGGCTTGGGGTAGTCACGGCACGGTCCCTGAGGATGATTCGTGACGAGGCTATCCTAAATGCGTTCTGAATTTGGAGTATCATAATTCACATTCTTCATTCCCATTATTCTGATTTATTCCAACACCCCTAGAATTATCCTGCTCTTGTGCTAGAGCATGTTGGGAGAGGGCAGTTTTGCTATTTTTAGAATCCCATTCTCTGACCATGACCCCCATTGTTCTTCCCATATACCCAGAGTGGTCATTCAGAAGCAAGAAGTATGGAGATTGGTTGCACCGCTTTTAATAAAAAGGAATATCAATGTATTAATCCCTTGTTTATGACATCAGGAATGACCCACATGAGCTATGGGAATGAACGCTAAATATTTAATACGTACAATCGATATTCTGCTATTAATGATGATATAGAGACACATGCATGCAACCAAAATAAAAAATAAATTATGAATGTATGTTTGTACGTTTGTACGTTAAAACAAATTACAATGTCAATGGATTTTTCAGTCCAATATATGGATTGACCACTTCAATGGAGCATACCAGTGTATCTACTCACTAGATTGTTACATCCATGATCAGTTGTTTACTGTTAATCTCCCATTCCACCTCGATTGCAACATGCCCAATTCATTACCCTTGATCTGGGACCAATCATAATCATATCGGATAATATACATCACTCTAGAAGCTCACCCCATCTATAACATAGCCTTTATAAACAACTCCATTATTAGGGATATGTATCCCGATTGTTCATCGAGGAAAGAAAGATGTTTTTTTCACCCACACCCTCAAGTGTTGGATCTATTACCCAGCCTCAAGAAGTTTCATAATGTAAAGGACTTACTCTACAACCAACCAACACTGAGGAAGAGATCATGATTCATTATTTTCTCTACCATGTAATCTCGAATAATCATATAAGGGTTTTGGGAATCCATGACTCAAATGAATAATTCGCCTAGCCGAGAATGAAGCCTCCAAATATTCTTTACTCGCTCTGCATATGGGGTCTCCATGGTGAAGCACATGATGAGTTTCAATGATAAATGATGGAAATCCTTGCTATCCTCTTCATTGGAAGCAGTCTCCTCCAATTCGTTTTCTTCGGTAGGATCGTATATTGGGAAAACCTGCAAAAATTATTCAGCAAGATATTTATTTGTTGTTTGTTTCATAATATTGGGTCCCATGTCATCATATTTATCCTCGTCATTAGATTCCCCACTAATAATCTTAGGTTCATTCCTTCCAGAAGTATTATCTATAATTTTGATCGCAGTGGTTCAGTCAGCATGAGTGTTCGCTTCCACAACAATCACCATTCCCTTGGGAAAGGAAGCACTGATAACTCCATCCATCATTGTCAATATTCCCACTCCATTTGAAGAAATTGGCATATATAATTACATATATATCAATTGAACTAGTTAAATCCACAATAGATAAGGATTTTATGAATGACAAGACATACATAGATCAAATAATTGGTCTCTCTCTTGGGATTCCAATTCCGGAACCCCGAGGCGTGGCCCCCCATATATGGTTTGGAAATATGAAGACTCTGGGAGAACCAACCTGGGTGTTTCATCCCTTCTAGGATTGTTAATAACCATTTCCATTGGTCCATACCCTGAAGGAACATATATTTGTTGTTCAAGAATGGGTTGTATGTATAAGGTTGTCATTCAGAATTCATATGTCTATTGATAATGCCTATGTGACCTGAATGATGACCATAATGAAATTGTTTAGGGTTTATCTTAAAGGCCAATGAAAACTCTTCCAAATCTGAGTTTGCAACCTCACCTTCCTCTAAGGGTGTCCCCCTTCCAGCATCTTCCCCGTAGGATGAATATTTTGATTCTCTGGGTAAGGGGAAGAACTCTCCCAATTCAGTAGTAATAAGTAGTGTGGGACAGTATGATAGAGTGACACTTTCACCCAATCGGTCATTGGTCATGGATTACCCTGAGAGTACACAAATTCCTCAATCTAAGCAATATATGGCTCCCCTTCCACTTGAGACACCAAAAATCCAGCCTTGGCAGGGATGATCTCCGATAGATCCATTTAGATATAGTTAATATGGTACCACATCTGGGAATGACTGGGGAATTGTCTGTTAACCTCTCATATGCCCCAAGACTTCGAGAAAATATCACCCTCAATCATGTATATGTGGCCTAGCCACCTAGATCCTTAGTGGGTATCCTACAGAACTCTCTTGTTGGCCTCCCCTCCTTCAGACTCTTCTCCTCTAGGATTGTCGGGTCAACGACTGTCACTTACCAATCAATTGGTGCAGTTCCTATAATTATTCTACTCATCGCTACTACAGCCCCTCCACCATGGCGTGTTCATGGAACATTCCAACCATGGACGTGAGGTTTAGGAGGAAGCCCATCACAAGAACAGATGGCTCTCCACTTCAAAATTTCCCCTAGATAGGTTGCCTCACAGATATTGGCATAATTATTTACAATCATGAGTAAAACAATGGGTGGAGGTATCTCAATCCACATATTCTCATCCTCCCATGGGAACATGAGCCACATCTACCTCATCACACATGGATGGCCATCATGGTGTGCTACCAAGTAGACATGCTGGTCCAATCTCTTCATGTACATGAAATGCCTCTCAAAACGGTGCAGGGTGTAAAACATGCAGATTGGATTGTGATCGATTTTTGAAATAAAAACTCCACCCTGAAGGGCCATTAAATATGACTTATGCTTCTCAGTTTCGTAGCCTTCATCGATGAACACACCAGTTGGAAACAGAAATGGATGGAAGTTGAATTCATCTACCTTCCAGGCTATACTCAGCATTAGTGGTAGAGTCATCTTGGTCAGAAATCACCCAACCACATTCAAAATAGCTATTCGGAAGCCTGATCCATGAGGGGAAATAGGGTTTAGATATTCATAAGCACCCATCTAAGCTGCAATCCCTCAATAATAATGATAGAGTGGTCTACACACCCTATGTGGATTCTTCCCGTCACTGATGTGCCACATCACCTCGTACAGTTTAGCCAAGTGTATGTTACTCAACTTGATACACTCCCCCATCACCAAACATAGACTCCACAATGAACGTGCATGGCCACACAACTATATTTGTGTCCCATATTGGAAATAACTAGCCATATATACTCCTATAAATAATCATGTCCAGTGTAACCACTAGAGGATGCTCAATGTTGATGTCATACACCCATAGTTTCAAGTGGATATCCTAAATGGTGAACAAATAAGGATTGTTTTTACTATACTTTTATCCCTTTTGAAAGGTGGTAGGCCTGACCTGTAGCTTCCCGGATGCTTCCACTCCTCTAGTAGCAGGCCTGGACGAGATTATTATGAATCATTTAAACCAAAACTTCAAGTGGAAATCCATCACTGACTGCTTGTTGAAAGCATGGATGATTGTCGCCTATCGAACTTTTAAGGTTCTAATGCTATTCTACTGTGTATAGCATCACTTGGGTCGAATCCTCAAAGGTGATACTTTTTAAAAGTTGAACGTTTTTAGATGATTTTATTTTGATTTGGGGGGGGGGAGGGTTGTTTGTAGATCTTAATAGAAATGATTGATTGATTAAGGCTGATTTAACAATTTGATAAATATTAGTATGAATTCATCATTATGTTATGATGCTTTTGGTATCCTCGAGCTTTTCTTTATATTGAATTAAATTAACATCCATGTCAAAAGTTGTCCTTTATTGTAATTTCAAAGTGTAAAGGATTTATTCCAAGCATAAAAATAACTAGTATTCTAATATCAAATAGTAATTGATTGTGGTTTTGTATTAATGGTTCCAATAATGCATGAAATCCATAAGTTGAACAAAAAAAGTCATTAATCAATGACACGTTAAGTCCAACATACACTATGTTAATTTAAAGAATATTCCTCGAGAAAAAGATCTCAATCACATAACATAGCTAAAATATAACCAACCACAGTGAGAAATTTACTCAGCCATTTAAATTATTATTAATTATGTTATAATGATTATGATGAGAAATTATGAAGATAATAAAAAGAAAGTGATAAGAAAAAGAGTGGTGTGTCCAACACACACACAAACGATGAAGGGAATTATATAATGACTTTAGATTGAATGGAAAAAATATGGTAAGGGGATTTAACAGTATTTAAAATATTTTAAGGAAATTAATATTAAACTATAAAAGGTGGATTAGAATAAGAAATACTGAAGAATAAACTTTTTTTAAAATTGAATTACAGAAAAATGACTCACAAGATTACAACAATGAAGAGCACAAAAGTAAATAAAAACCAAGAGAGGGGGAAAGGCCTCTCAAGTTCAAACATGAGTATGTAAGGTCATGCCAATCATTTGAAAAGGCATTTTTAGTGCCAATATATGCTTCTATCTTCTAAAATGAAAACTCCTTCAATGTGAGGAGGGATATGTATTTATAGCCCAATGTTGTGGGCTGTTTGCATTCAAAACTACACTACCACTAGAATCACAAATTTGATAAATTAGACAGCCAAATATCAAGATATTATCTCCTTACAAGTTTTATATATTTATCTCCTCTATCAACTCTGAATATTTTGTGGCCATTTGACTTAAAGAGACCATGTTATGGTGGTTTTATTAAACAATTTTATCTATCAATTTCAATATAAACATTTTGAAGTACAAAATTTGAATGGGTTTTTGAATATGAAGATTCCTTAAAATCTGAATTATTTCATCTAATAAGTCATCTGATCATATATTATCTTTTAAATTAGAAAAATATCCTATAGAATTATTGTATCTATCAATAGCAATATTTAATTTGGAGTGCTGAAATCAATTCCCATACAGAATTGTGGGTTGGACATTAAGGCTTCATTTGAGCCACTTGTTTGTGGGTTTGGGCGTCGAATATTTTATCCAATATGATTGTAATTTTACCCAAACATTTGGAGGATAATTATTGTAATTGGTCTTTTGGAGTGGTCCCATTAATTCTTTTTTCAAGGTTAGTCTAGTTTCATTACAGATTATTTGATCCTTTTTGTGTGGATCATATGCCCCTTAAAATGCATAATTGTCCTGTGATATCTTCTACTGAAATGTTTTATATTCAATTAGGAATCCTGAAAAACCATAACCATACAATTAGGATATGTATAGTGATATTTATAGTTAAAACATTAAAAATACTTGAATCTGGATAAATTTAAACAGTTCTCTAAAATTATATTTAATATTTAAACATTAATATTTCAAACAAATTATCAAAATTTCATATAAAATATGTAATGGGAGTATATAAAAATTTATTAAAATTTTTTATTCTCCAATCAGGGGATGTTTAGACTATTTCACTCATCCATATTGAATTCCACCAAAAATTGTAACAGAAACAATGTTCCAAAAACAACTGTCTTTTCATGCTCAAATTTAGAAATGGAAAATGTGGACACCCAAAATTCACACCTCTCAAGATGATAAAATTAATTTATGGAGATTCACTCATTCAACAAAAAAATTGAAAATATCAGAGTTTGTAAGAGATCTCAGCTTCTACTACCCATCCTAAAGTGCACAAAAAATCAAGAGGTCTTTTTAGTGGTTTTTCTGTGTCTATAGGATAGTTGGAAGATGCTATCCAATATATAGGAAAAAGGGGGTAAAATACAATCACGGAAAATAAATGGAAATTTTATTGAAATGAGACATGAAAGGAAATGGAAAAACATATTCACAAGGGAATGATTGTGTGAAAAAAGAAAAAATAGAGGAATTTTTTTAAGGGGATGAGAAGATGAAATATTTACAAAACACAAAACATCTCCTGATGACATACGTTTTTTTTCATTTTTTTTCATAAATTTTGAATTTTTGGAAATTTTAACCTGAAAAAGATCTCATAATAATATCCCAACACATGATTGATCTCCTCGTGACATGAATTATAATAGTTATAACAAAATCAAAGTTTGATGAAAATTGATTTTTAATCAACCCAAACACTATCGAAATTTAGTTTTTATTATTTTTTTGAACACTTGTTAGTGAAATTTACAATATTACAAAAATGAAAGTACATTACATTACACAAAACACAGTAAATGACAATCTATCCCCCACAATTAAATGGATTCTTTCCGTCAAGCATATGATAACTCGATGAAAATCAATTAAAGGGCACCCAAAAAATGAAATCCATTCCCCCACACTTAAATTTCAATAAATATTGCAATGAAAATCCATGACGATATTGGGTGGGATAAGGTATTGTGATTTTAATGTCGCTATCAATGAGATGGTTTTCATAGGATTGAAGGGGCTTTCAAAAGGAGTATTAATGTATGATTGATCGGAGGCTATTTGGCTATTATAATTTTAATAGGGTTCAGAAAATTCCTCTATCATATTAATGAACCTGAATGTTGGAAATTCATCTCAAAGGTCCATAATCCAAAGATTTAGAAATGGGGGGGGGAAACACATTTTGAAATGATGGCCATAGGTAGCCTTGTCATTAAAGATAATTGTGTTCTTCATAGTTGGGGAAAATCAATTTCCAAATAAAAAATTGAGTGTTAAAAATCAGATGGTTTCGACACAATATTTTTTATCATAATTTATTTAGGAACCACATAATTTTTGAGATGAAACCATGTATATTGACTTCCCAAAATGGTTGGAAAATAATTGAAAATCTGAAGGTTATTAATCATGACTCTTGATATTCCATATTTTTTTATGTGCTTATTATTATTATTATTCAGTTTATTAAGTTTTTTAGTTTTTTTATAAATACTGACCCACAAAAAAGAGTAAATAAAAACCATGAAGAGTAATGTAGTAAAAAACACAGGGGAAGAATAAAAATGAGGGAGAGAGAGAGAGAGGAAGGGAGATATAGTTAAATGGAGAGTGGTGCCCCTGGATTGGATTGGGTGGGTTTCCATCTCCATCTATTTGCTGGTCAATTGAAAAAGTTGGGGATTCAATGGAAGTAGATGTGGTACTAGGATTTTGTGTCCTCTCTTGGTGATTCCTAAATTGATGTCCATTAACTGTGAATGTCCTTTTTGAAGTGGGGTCTTGGATTTGAACATTACAAAATTATTAAACATTATTAATAACAAAAGGAACTTTCCAATGAGAATTAAGATATTTGGGTGAAGCTGAAATTGAGAGTTGAAAATAATTACCTTTTCTCCATCATGAAATAACTTTCATAGGATGTGTTTTCCATGTAGTTCCTTATCCTTTTCATTGTAAAGATTGGAATTCTCAAATGAATCATGTCAAGGCTCTTACAGTTCATCCAATTGCAACAATCTTTATTCATCAGATTTTTCACAATCAAAATTACATGTTTTCATATCAAAAAGAGACATATTATGGATTTTAACTGGTAAATGACATTCTTTACCAAAAACTCTCCAAAAAGGAGAGATCCCAATGGGTGTTTAGTAGGCATTTCGATAAGACCAAAGTTCTTCAACAAGTCTTTCAACCCAATCATTTATGGTGGGTTTTACAATTCTCTCAAGCACTCTTTTCACTTGTCTGTTTGAAAGTTAAGCCTTTCCATTTGTTTGGGTGTCATATGTAGTTGATGTTTTATGTAAAACACCATTATTTTTAAAAATACATTCCATGGTTCTATTACAAAAATGGTTTCCTAAGTCACATATCAAAGCACATGGTGTGCCAAATCTGTGGAAGATGTGTGTCTTTAAGAACACACTAACAGTATGTGAATCATCGTTTCTACTAGGTTTAGCCTCGACCCACCAAAAAACATAATCAAAAGCAAGAAGGATGTATGATAATCCATTGGAAGGTGGGAATAGTCCCATGAAATTGATGCCCCGAACATTGAAGATCTCATAGAAAATTAATGGCTTTTGGGGCATTTCATTTCTTATTGAAATTGTGCCAAACATTAGGCAAGTGTGACATGATTGAAAGAACTCATGTGAGTCCTTGATGAGTGATGTCCAAGAGAATAAAAAGTCTATAAACTTTTGAGAGGACCTTTTTGGTCCAAAATTACCATCACCAGACATTGAGTGATATAATTATAAGATGGATGAATGCTCATTTTCATCAACACATCTTCTAAATACCATGTCAGCCGTAGTTTTCCAAAGTTTATTATCTTCCAAGAAATAGTATTTTGAATCACTTTCCTACTTTATTTTTTGTTCTTTTGATACATTTTCAGGAATAATACCTGTAAATAAGTAGTTTACAATTAGGACATGGTAACTTTGGAGTGAGAGATGAAAGGTGATCAGTGCGGAATTCAGGATCAATGATTTCTGAATGGGAGGAAATATAAATTCTACATAGGTGATCACCCAAAGGGTTTTCTTTTCCTGGAAAATATTTTATTTCAAGTTCATACTCTTGTAGTATTATGATCCATTTTATTAGCCTTAGTTTCGAATCACTTTTCCAGAGTAAGAACTTTTTAGCAGAATGGTCTGTGAAGATGAGGACTTTGGATCCTAAGAGATAGGGATAGAATTTATCTAAGTTGAAAACCAATAATAAAATATATTTTCCAGTTATAGTGTTGTGATATTGAGTTTCTCCAATTTTTTTGAGTCATAAAATATATCATGATGAATATCTTCTCTTCTTTGACCACGCACAACCCCAACGGTTCTTTCAAAAGCATTACACATCAATTCAATTTTTAAGGACCAATCTGGGGGTTGGATTATGAGGGTATATGTAAGAGAAATTTTTATTTCAATGAATGTCCTCTTTCAAACGTTATCGAAATGGAACGTAACATCATTTTGTATCAACCGAATGAGTGGGAGGGTAATCCTACTGAAGTTATGGACAAATATCCGATAGAAATCGGCATGACTATGGAATGAACAGATGTATAGAATAGAGCTGTGTTCATAAAGTGATTATATCTCATTAATTTTTACCGGATCAACATCAATACCTTTTTTTGAAACTATGTGACCTAGAAAAATCCCATTTTCAAACATGAAGTGACATGTTTCAAAATTTAACACAAGGTTTCACTTGACACATTTTTGGAGGAATAGAGAGAGTGAATTCAATCATGATTCAAATGACTCACCATAAATGGTGAATTCATCGATGAAGAATTCCATGCAGTTATAAATTTATTCAAATAAAATACACATCAGACACCTCTGGAATGCTGTAGGATTATTGTAAAGGCCAAAATGCATTCTTTTAAATTCATATGTTCCAAAGTGAAAAATAAATGTAGTCTTTTCTTGGTCCTGTGGTGCGATTGAGATTTGGAAGTATCCTATGTATCCATCAAGGAAGTAATAGTGTGACTTTATGGCTAATCGTTCTATAATTTTATCATGGAATGGAAGAGGGTAGTGATCTTTTATTGTTTCACCATTCGATTTCCTGTAGTTGATGCACAAATTCCATTTGTTCTTCCCTCTAGTTTGGACTACCCCACCAAGTTCCTTTGTGACAACAGTTATCCCACCCTTCTTATGTACAAATTGAATTGGAATAACCCATTCACTATCAGAAATTGGATAGATAATACCAGCTGGAAGAATCTTGGTGATCTCTTCCCTAATTACCTCAATTATGAGTGGATTTAGTCTTATTTATGGTTGTATAATTTGTTTGGATGATTCCTCAAGATGGATGAGATGCATAAACAGAGTAGGGTTTATTCTTAGTAGGTCATATATGATCTAACCTAAGGCCTCTTTGTTTTCCTTTATCACTTGAACAACTTTGGACTCCTCAGTTTTAGTATGTGTAGTAGAGATAATGATAGGATAAGAGTGATCATGGAAAAGGAATGCATATTTCATTTATTCGTGATATGGTTTTAGATTAGCATCATATCTCCTCTATGGGTTAGACAACGTAGGAATAGAGGAATGGCTTTTAGTTGCTTTAGATTCATTTTCCCTAATATTGTCTAAGGTGGAGAAGTATAGATCACAGTTGATGTGGGATTCAAGAGTGTTTTAAAGATCCTCTAGATTGATAGAGTATATGAATGAAATGTCGACATTAACATAAGAATTTATTACTTGGATAATCATGGAATAAATTTTACAAGATCCTATATCATTAGAACATGACAAACATGATGTATTGGGGTTCAATTGACACTCAGAAGTGTACTCATAAACATGGATTGAGAATGCAGAGTGATCCTCATATGGGTATTGCATGGCTTGAAAAATGATGAACATGTCTTGTTGGTCACCAAATTCCATGGATAAGATGCATGAATGGACATCAATCTTGGTTCTAGCAGTCACAAGGAATGGTCTTCCTAGGATTAAGAGAGATCGAGATGTGCTTGTCTCACCTTCCATGTCAGGCACATAGAAATTGGCTAGGAAGATAAGATCATTGACACGAACAAGGAGAGCCTCAATTATAACCTCCAGCCTAGCTGTTCTTTGATTGGCCAATTGAATGAAAACACCTAATGGATGTAAAGGACCTAGACCAATGTTGAATAATATGGATTAGTGTATGACATTAATGGAGTCTCCCAGGTCTATGAGTGCATCATCAAAGTTCGGAAATCCAATTTCGCATGTAATCTTAAATGTCCTTGTATCTTTTCAATTTATGGGAATAGACTATTGGGTGAAATTTTTTTCAAAGGACCTAAGTTTCAACTTGTGGGAGAACAATTCCTTAGGAAACATGGCATACTTAGGGATTTTTTTATGGAACCTAATAGGGGAATGCTTACTTCAACAAATCTAAACTTGTCGAGCATTTGAGGATCATGTTCAAAGGACTTAATTAGCTTAGAAATGGCTTGGGTAAAAGGAATTAGATTCCTATGTTGAATTAAGGAGGTGAGTAAATGGCTTCAGCTTCCTTTTCAAGTTTCTTTTTCTTTTTGTTTTCTAGGTCATCTTTCAAAAGGGGGCTTGGAGGACATATCATGAGGAATAGAAATTTTCTTTCTCGATCTTAGTGCAACTACACTTACATTACCATTGAGGTTGGGTAATGGTAGAGTTGAGATTTAGGAAGAATTTGAAGGTTGTTTCTTACTCAGGTAGGATGCAAGTTGACCAAGTTGGGTTTCAATGTTATTGAGGCTATAACGGGTGAAGGAGGAATGGACTTCTATGTAACTCACCCCATGTTTCTTGGAATAAGAGGCTTTTCCAAATTGGGATTACCTTGATTTTGGTTATCGGGAAAGATATTGTATTAGTTTTGGACTTGGGAAGGCTCAATAGGATAGTGGAATCCAGGAGGAGTATTGTTCCTTTGAGGTTAATGAATATAAGGATAAGGTTGTTTGAAGTTACCAACACCTTAACCATATTGTAATTGATTTGGGTTTTTAGGAGGGAATTGGGGGGGATGAGAAATTGGATTACCATACCTTAAACATCGGTATAAGGTAGAATAGAAGGGCTCAGGGTGGGGTTGGTTGAAGTTTCTAATAAGCTGACCTAATTAATGAGGGTTGTTGATCCTCTATGCATAGGCTGCATTAAACGCCATTGTTCTAGATGAATCAGATTGATCCTCTTAATTTTGTGGACATGTGTCAATTGGATGAGATGGGGTGCTACATATTCCACAGTTCTTGATAGGTACATGGAACAAAGATTGTGGAGAATATGAGGTTGGGGATTTGGACACCACATCTAGGTGTCACACAAGTCTTGTAAGTTCACTCATACACTCTTTCATGTTGTTTAGCTCTATAGAATGACTGTCTTTGGCATGTTTGACTTGAGAATGTGCTGGAGTATGGAATTGTTGTTTGTTTGAAGCCATGCTACTTATGAGATCTCTTGCAGTTGCCAGAGTTTTATCAATAAGAGAACCACTACATGCGGCATCAATGAGGGTTATATCTATATCCAATTACCACTTATAAATGTATTGTATCAATATTTTTTCAGTGATTTGGTGATGTGGGCATGTTTCAATGGGATTTTTGAACCACTCCCAATACTCTGGAGTGATTCCTTTGGGAATTGACAGATACCACTTATTTCCTTTCGGATGGAAGCAGTTCAAGAAGCTGTAAATAATTCCTCTAAGAAGAGTCACATCATGTCATTCCATGTTGTTATGGAACTAGGAGGGAGGTAGTAATGACACGACTTAGTAGTGTCATCTAGGGAGAAAGGGAATGCTCATATTTTTATTTGTTTCTCTGAAACCCATTGAGGCTTCATGGTTGAGCACCACACTAGGAACTCATTAAGATGAATATGTGGATCTCCACTGTCTAGCCCATGGAAATGAGGAAGAAGATGAATAAAACCCGATTTTAGTTTGTAGTAAGCCTTTATGTTCGGATATTGAATACCAAGTGGTTGGTAATTCATATCACGGGCTATATGTTCTTTAATTTGTTTCCCTAGGAATGGACATTTCTAATTCAATGGGTTTGATGAGTAATGGATCTTCAATTATTTGATTATCAATATTGTTCCTAATAAGTTGGAAATTTTTTCTCCAACTTTTAGGGTCAAACAAATTTGAGGGATTGTTTTTGGAGGCTATAGGGCATTCATGGAGATTTTTGGAAGAAAGATGAAGACATGTTTTCCTTTGTGTATTTTTTTCAATTTTTGTAATATTTTGTTTTTTTTTGTGTTTTTTTATATAACCAAAAACAAATGACTAATTAACGCACTATCCCCAGCATTGGAACCATTGGAAAGTATGGACTATTTTAACCTATTTGTCGTTCACGGTTTCGATTCTCTACTATTGTGTATAGCAGCCCTCGGGTCGAATCCTCAAAAATGATAATTTTTAATAGTCGACTGTTTTTAGTTGATTGTATTTTGAATGGAGTGGTTTGTTTGTAGAGATTAATTTAAATGATTGATTGATTAATATTGATTTTAAAAATTTGATAAATATTGGTATGAGCTCATCATTAGGTAGTTAAGTTGTGATATCATTGAGCTTTTCTTTATATTGTATTAAATTAACTCCCATTCCACATGTTGACGTTGATTAGAATTCCTATGTTTTAAGGCTTTAATGAAATCCTTAACTTAACTAGTATTATAATATCAATTATTACTTTATTGTGTTATTGTATTTATAGTTCCAATAATTGATGGAATACATACATTAAAAAAACAAGTCATTAATCAATGATATGTTAAGTCCAACATACAAAATGTTAATTTAAAGAATATTCATCGAGCCAAAGCTCTCAATCAATTAACATACCAAAATTATAACTCACCCCAATGAAATATTTACTCAGCCATTGAAATTATTAGTAATCTGTTTATAATGATTATGATGATAGATTATGAAGATAAGAAAAATAATGGGATAATAAAAGAGTGGTGCGTCAAACACACACAGAAATGATGAAGGTAATTAAATACTAGCTTCAGATTGAATGAGAAATCAAAAGAATGTAAGGGATTTTAACTCGATTACAACTATTTTAAGAACATTAATATTAAACTACAAATGGTGGGTGAGAATAAGAGATATTTTAGATGAAAATTGTATAAAAATAAAATTATAAAAAAATTCTTACAAGATTACAACAATGAAGAACACAAAAGTAAATGAAAACAGAGAGAGAAGGAATGGTCTCTCATGTGAAAACATGAGTGTGGATGGTCCTCCAAAAACATTTTCAATGAATTGTTCCTACCAATATATGCTCCACTCTTCTGAAATTCCATCTCTTGCAATGTGAGTAGGGGGATGTATTTATAGCCCAATGTTGTGGGATGTTTGTATTCCAAAACATCCCCTCCACTTGCATATACAATTTGACAAATTAGAAAGCTGAATAATGAGATATTATCTTCTTAAATGTTGTAGATATTTATCTCCTTTGTGTTCTTTGAGAATGTGGTGAAAATTGGAGTTATGGATCCATTGTTATGGTAGTTTGATTAAACAAGTTTAGTCTCTCCATTTCAATACAATATTTTTGAAGGCCAAAATGTGAATGGGATTTTGAATAGGAAGATGCCTTCAAATCTGAATCATTTCTTCAACAATGTCGGTGGGATGGAAATTAAATATTAATCTGGCCCCTTTTTTGTGGATTTGGGCCATGAAATATTTATCCATGATGAATGGAATTGTCCCCCGACCATTAGAGGAGAATTAAAGGATTTGGACTTCAGGAGTGAGCCCAGTAATTATTTCTTCATTGATGGTCCAGTTTCATCACATATTATTTGATCCTTTTTGTGTGGATCATATGACCCTTTTAATGGAATATTGGGCCCAATATCTCTTATACTGAAATGTTAGATTTTGAATGAGTAATCCTAAAAAATTATGAACATTTCATATAAAATCTGTAATGGGAGTATATAATATGTTATAAAAATACTAATAACATCACTTTTCCTCTCACAGCACTAATTCCATATGTGCCTTGTCCATCTGCGACATCTACTCCAGATCATTCCATGTGTTCTCAATGGGTAAGAACTCATCACACATCGCCCCTAAGATTATAATCCTTAAGATATTGTGAAATCCTTAGAAGATGATATCGACCTCCCCATGGTGAAGATAAAAAATGTTGGTCCTCAACGAACACATTCTTAGTAACTCGGGAAATAGGTGTTTTGTCTGATAAATGGGAAATTGGGAGGCCCACAAAGCTTCATACATCCCTACTCACTTCTGAGATTCCGAAAATTCCTTTCAAGATACAAAAAATAATAATCCCATGATCAATCCTCTATAAAATTTCGGCATTATCATAGTTTCCAGTAATACATCTACCCAATCTCCAGTTTCCCCAAATTCACCTAGGGGATGGTGTGGTACTATGGGTGAGATACCTCTGACTCCAACACCTTCCCATAAAAATTATTGAAATTATTATTAAGACATTAAACATTGGAAGGTGTGTGATCTTCCCATGTATGAATTTCAGTATCCCTGATCCACTACTGATGGCATGATGTACTTCTAAATCAATAATCTAGTACATCCCTACTTGATTCATGGAAGAGAAAACAATCCCTTAGACCAAAGCTATACAAAGGCAGCATTTCTGCAAGAGGATAGATCTTTTGGCATTCAGACAGGAGCTCCACTAGGGATAGGTGGTCTGAAGGGATTCACACACATTCACCAATGTCCAGATTATCTTCCATCTCTTCCCTTTAGGAAACATCTTCAAGAACCCTCGACCAGCTTCTTGGTTTCCCATTTAGTCCCATGTCAATATAATTTTTTGTTATGGGTTTCAAAGCTCAATCATAGAGCTCTATTATAGAGATTCATTGCAGAGAATAGCCATAGGGGTTTTCCTTAGAGAACTCAAGAACAAATCATAGAGTGTTGTTTCGCGCGGAATCCGGGGATGACCTCCTGGACGGGAGATTCAAACGTTCCGATCGGTTTCTAACGGGTTTGTTCGTAGAACCGGAAACATCCAATGATTCCACATCCGTTTGGACCTACTTTCCAAAGGCAGGCGCTCATTAGCTTGTGGGCTAATGAGGCTTAGGAATTTGCATTGGTCGAGAGGATGGGAGGTCGGACTCATCACACCTTTTTGAGGGGAATTATTGTCTACTCCGGGACTCTCTTTATAGATTTAAGTTAAGTTCGTGAATCCTTATTACATTACCAAGTATAAAATGAGCTTTCCTTTAGTTTTAACAATCAATGATTAAATATGCAAGAAATTTAGAGAATCTTTTATATGTATTCGAGGTCCTTCATCAATATAGAATCATCTATATTTGTTTAGAGATTCTTGGTCAATGGTATCCTTCAAAACATTTATATAAAAGTCTCTTGGTCATTTTGATGACCAGGCTGGTTTTAAAGCCACTCAGTGGGGCACTTGAAGTTTATCGTCATTCAGAAGGACAGAGATTATTTCAATGTTGGGATCGAACCCATGAATGGGCTACCTACGTATCCTTTGTTTTGAAAAAGGAATCAGAACCCACGTAGTTCGAGGAATGGGATATGATGTTTTATGATTGATGGCTCAAAGATGAATGTCATAATTACTTTTACACTCTAAGCTCACGTGAGTCATGCTCGGTGTGAGAAACAAGAGGTATTGGTAAAATTTAGACAATTGTGCCATAAAAGATGCAATCATAAGAATTTGTTTTGGGGCTTATGTATAGATGACTGCCCAGATAGGCGAAGGTTTAGGATTTACTTTTAGGAAGAAAATCCATGAACAGGGTCCACAAAGTTATATGTGCTTCATGGAGATTTGAATACTCTAATCTTGGGGCTTACTCCTAAGGAGGATGCCCAAGTTAGGAGGGGACTTATGATTGGGTTTTATTCCTGAAAAGGAAACCCAAATCAAAGGAAATTTATGACTGGTTAAGAGAAATTTTAAGAGACTTGGGGCTTACTCTTAAGAAAGAAGCCCAAGGTTATGACTGAGTCTTTATTCCTGAAAAGGAGACCCAGGTTAGGGATTAAGGTTTGGGGCTTACTCCTGAGGAGGATGCCCAAGATTAAAGGACTTTGATTGGGGCTTATTCTTAAAGAAGATGCCCAAGGTTCATGACTAGGACTTATTCCTGAGAAGGAAGCCTAGGTTTAGGGGACTTGGGGCTTACTCCTGAAAAGGAAGCCCAAGGTTATGACTGAGTCTTTATTCCTGAAAAGGAGACCCAGGTTAGGGATTAAGGTTTGGGGCTTACTCCTGAGGAGGATGCCCAAGATTTAAAGGACTTTGATTGGGGCTTATTCTTAAGGAAGATGCCTAAATCAAAGGTTTTATAACTGGGGATTTATTCCTGAAAAGGAAACCCAGGTTAGGATTCTCTCATCTTAAAGGATGAGGTTGAATGAATGAACTCTCAATCTTTGGTGACATAAAGATGTTTAAATCATTAGGTTTTGAGAGATATTTCACATAATTCCTTTCAGATAAGGATGTCAAATCAAGAAATCATGCCATAAATGGCTTTGAAGAGTATCTTGAAGACTGAATCTTGAATAGGAAGGGTGAAATGGCTTAAGAGGGGTGAAAAAGGGCAAGATGGGCACCCAAAAAGATAGGGGCGCGCAAGTATTGAAGGTCGCGCAAGTCCTGCGGCGGCGCGCAAGTATTGGTCGCGCAAGTATACTTGCGCGACATAAGGGATACTTGCGCGATTTTCAATCAGAGTTGAATTACTTGAGCGACTCTTTATTAAACCCTTTCCCATCCTCTTGAGGTTCTTCCAGAAGAGGGACGCGCAAGTTATATTGAAGGAATTAAGTCGGCGCGCAAGTGTTTGATAAGTTTCAACACTTAGGCCTTCCTTCTTCCCTTTAGATCTTCCATTCTAGGTAAGAAATTACCTTAGAAGTGTTCTGGAAGCTTTGAGAAGAGACTTGGGCATCGGGAGCTTTGATACGAGTTTCTGGGAAAAGAACCTCCCGAATGGGGGGCCCACAGGGTCTATTTATAGGAAAAAGAAGACCCTGGGCGGTTACCGGGCGGTTACCGGGCGGTTATCACTTAGGTCGCGCAAGTCACTTGCACGACCATAAGGCGTCGCGCAAGTACTTGCACGACCACTAGGCGGCGCGCAAGTGTACTTGCGCGACCATGAGGGAACTTGCGCGGCCTATGGGCAATGTTCTCCTTGTTCATCCCTTTGTCGATTTTTGATGTTTCTTCAAAGGATGAATCACATTGAGCTCAGATATTCCCCCTTTTCCGATCTTTAGATTCTGTGACGAAAGGAGCGTCAACAAAAGTCCCCCCTCAGAGTTGGATCCGGAAAGAAATGAGGATTTGACTCTGAGGAAATTGAATCCATCCAAAGGAAAAGGGGGGCGCGCAAGTCTTCAGTGCACAGAGGGCAGCGCGCAAGTGTGCTGGAACTTGACTTTTTTTCAGAGTTCCTTTGTCTTTTGTGTGGGCAGTTTAAAGTCATGCACGCCGGACATAAAGGGGATAATGTTTAAGGTCGAAATAGCTTTGACCGAAAAATGGATTAAAATGGATTCAATTCCTTGATAATTTATCTGAAAACAAATTTACCATACTCAAGTATGAGGGAAAAAATGTAAACTATGGTTTAAGAATATTTGAATTTGAGGAATGATATGAAAAAAGAGCTAAAAGGCATTAGAAGAAGTAGTTTCCAAGAATGAAGTTACTATTATTTAACAAAACCCGTTAGGGGGTTGAAATATGCAGGGCCACCTATGGGCATTGGCTGCATAGTCAAATAAAATAGCATCTTTTGGCTGACAAGTCTGTTATGTGGACTGTTTATGCAAGGCCACCTATGGGCACGTGCTGCATAGTCAGGCAAAAGAACTCCCAGAAATTTACTTTCCTAGTGCTAAAAGCCAGTGAAAGTTTATGAAGATTCAAATTTTCTAAAGCATAGAGTTTGTTGTATGGAAAGAGGTACTTGAATATGGAGAAGATATTTCCAAACAAGAATATCGAAGAACTGGATGAATATCACTCCTACGAAGGTCTGACCCAAACGTAGGGAAGAAGAATAAACCATAGACTTGAATACTTTCAGATCATGAAAAAGGATATGGGACAAATACGTTAAGGATGGCTATTTTTGCGGATCCCTACATACTGTCGTTTAAGACAAATAAGGACAAAAGAGGCATTCTTCCCAAGAATGAAGTTACTATTATTTAACAAACCCGTTAGGGGGTTGAAATATGCAGGGCCACCTATGGGCATTGGCTGCATAGTCAAATAAATAGCATCTCTTGGCTGACAAGTCTTTTATGTGGACTGTTTATGCAAGGCCACCTATGGGCACGTGCTGCATAGTCAGGCAAAAGAATTCTCAGAAGTTTGACATTTTTGTGACTAGAAGTCATGAAAAGGGTTATGAAGATCTGAAAATATTTAAGGTTAGGATTATAACACATAAATATGGGTATTTTCCAATGTATGTAGAGATACATAGGTCAATGAAAACCATAATCATGTTGTGGCTGGGTCCTGAATTGAAATTTTGGACTTCACTACGTATCTCATAAGAATGAGAATCAAGCCATACGTAGTTCTTGAAATGCAGTTTAACGTCGTGCAGGACGAAAGGATGAGTTATCTTAGTTTAGGGTCATAGAATTCGGACCATAATAATGAATACACAGTGTGTGTTTTCATGAGGACTTTTCAGCCAAGGGACTGAAAGTGAAATTTGGGGTTAGGCCCAAAAGACTTGGGACTGGATTTGAGGGACACTCGAATGTTCCTACGTATCCCATAAGGATGGGAATCAAGTCCACGTAGTTCTAGAAATACCCTTTGTACAAATTTGGTTCGTACATGTGAAGGGTGAAAAGGGACTTTAGTGCAATGATGGTTTTAACCTAAGATAAAAAGTTTAGGCATTACCATGTATGTACGTAGTCTTTTTGAAAATGAAAACCATGATTGAAAAAGAATCAATGTTTAATAATGGTTCCTTCTCAAATGAGGAAATCAAAGAATATTGTAGTTTATTGTCGTACTGGACAAAAGTGTTGTATAGTTTAACGTCATATAACAAGGACGAAAGTGAATCAATGTAAAGATATTGATTCCAAGGGTGGTTTCACAAATCATCATCATATGAGATTGTGGTGAACCAATGTGAAGAGATTGTTTTTGGGCTTGAACCTTTGGGAGGTTGCCTACATACCCAGCCTGGAGGGCAAGGATCAAAGTCTGTGTAGTTCAATTAAAGAATGAATTAATGATCAAGTTGTTCTTGTGGACAATGATCTAAAAAAAATGTTGTTGGGACTTACACATGGTTAGTGGCCCAAAGGGAGTGTTATGGTTGATGTTCGCTCTAAGCTCACGTGAGTCATACTCAGTGTGAGAAACAAGAGGTAATAACAACCTTAACGATGTATAGTTTAATGTCATGTAGGACATAAAAAAAGGGATTTTCTGTACAGTTTAGCGTCATGTAGTTAAGACGAAGGGGACAATATAGTTTAACGTCATATTGGACGAAAGGGGGATTGTGCAGTTTTAATGTCATGCTGGACTTTTGATGATTATATAGTTTAACGTATTTCCGGACGTGAGGGACTTTTATACAGTTTAGCGTCATGTAGTTAGGACGTCACAGTTTAACGTCTTGCTGGACATATTTGCAAATAGTTTATGGTCGTATACATGGACCAGGAATGATGCAGTTTTAAGGTCATGCTGGACTGTTTATGGAACTTTTTCACAGTTTAATGTCGTGTGGGACGAAGTTGCAGTTTAAAGTCATACTGGACCATTGCTGTATAGTTTTAGCGTCATATAGCAAGGACGAACTGATGCTGTACAGTTTAAAGTCATGTAGCTAAGACTAAGGTGAATCAATATGAGGATATCAGTTCTGATCTTTTTACAGTTTATCGTCATGCTGGACGTTGGAAGTGCCACACAGTTTAATGTCATGTTGCTAGGACACAATATAGTTTAATGTCATCTCGGACAAAATATAAGAACTTTTATACGGTTTATTGTCATGTAGGACAAAATCAGGGACTATGCAGTTTAAAGTCTTGCAGTTAGGACTATTGGTGCTGCACAGTTTAGTGTCATGTTGCAGGGACATAAGTGCGAATAGTTTAAGGTCATATGCACGGACCATACAGTTTATCGTCATGCTGGACGTAGTTGTAGTTTAAGGTCATACTGGACCATTGCGTAGTTTAAGGTCATACCGGACCTAGTTGTTGATGCAGTTTAAGGTCATGCTGTATGAACCAATTGTAAGTCTTGGTTCTGGGGACCAACATTTTGTGTTTATACAAAATACTTCTTCAGAAATCTGGCATTAGTTGGAGTCGTGATGTGTTCTCCATCCATTGAAATCAGAGAATACGCTCCATTGGAGTAGACCTTATGTATTGAATAAGGTCCTTCCCATTTTGGTTCAAGCTTGGGAGGCTTCTTTCCTGGTATCATTGGTGTTCTGAGAACCAATACCAATTCTCCCTGAATGAATGAACGAAGACGAACTTTTTTGTTAAAAGCTCGTGCTATTCGATTCTGATAGATTTCCAAGTGGTGCAAAGTGCACAATCTTTTCTCATCTAACTGTTCCAATTCATTCAACCGCTTTTGGGATTGCTCATCTGTTGATAACTGATCACAAATGGCTATTCTGAGTGAGGGCAATTGGACTTCAATTGGCAAGACTGCTTCTGTTCCATATACCAATGAATATGGAGTAGACCGCGTTGCATTGCGAGTGGTAGTCCGATAAGCCCATAAAGCATGATAGAGTTTATCAGGCCATGACCTCTTATCTTTATCCACCATCTTTTGCAGTATATTTGAAAGAGTCTTGTTGAAGGCCTCTATCTGGCCATTAGCCGCTGCATGATATCGAGATGAATGGTTGGACTTAATGTTGTATTCTTGATACAATCTCTTTACCTCAGAAGAGCAGAAGTTGGTGCCGTTGTCTGTCAATATGGTATGAGGGACACCAAATCTAGTAATGATGTTAGACTTGATGAAGCTAACAATGCATTTAGAACTGACTTCTTTGAGAGGTACTGCCTCTGCCCATTTGGAAAAGAAATCAGTAGCAGTAAGAATGTACTTAAACTGCTTGGCTGTAGCTGAAGGGTAAGGTCCCACCACATCCATTCCCCATGTGGAAAATGGCCATGAGTATTTAGCTGTATGAAGCAATTCTGGAGGTTGATGAATGAAATTGGCATATACTTGGCATGAATGACACTTCTTTGTGAAATTAACACAATCTTGTATCATTGAAGGCCAGAAGTATCCAAGTCTTCGAATTTGATCAGACAATCTATGTCCAGACTGATGGGCACCACAGACTTCTGCATGCACTTCTTTTATGACAGCCATTGTCTCTTCACCATCAATACATCTGAAGAGAACTCCATCAAAACCACGTTTGTAGAGAATTTTCTCGAGGTGGTTTGGACCATCATAAAGAGTAAAATTGACCACACGTCGCTGAATTTGTTCTCTCTTGGCTCTATCAGGTGGAAGTGTTCCATTTTGAAGGTATTCCCTGATAGGTGACATCCATCCTGTAGTATGACCATATGGTTCAGGAATGGGACTAATTTCATTAATTTCCTCTGTTCTGACTTGAACATAAGGTGAAATTGCACGACGGTGGGCAATACCGATGGTTGTCTCGTCCCGATTTGGATCTGCTAAAGCTGTGGCTATATTAGCCAGTGCATCAGCTTGAGCATTTTGTGATCTTGGGACATAAGAAAATGTCGGTTCTGAAGGGAATTCCGACATTAACTCTCTGACGTAATCATACAAAGGGATTAATTCTTCTTTTCTGATGGCATAATCCCCATTGATTTGTTTGATTACCAGGTCTGAATCACCTTTTACCTTTAAGTGATTCACTTGTTCTTGAAGCGCTAACTCCAAGCCTGCAATGAGAGCTTGGTATTCAGCTTCATTATTGGTACCACCTTCCCACAACAAAAAGGAATAAGGTAACACTGCCTTATCTGGAGAAATGAGCACAATTCCTAAACCAACTTTGTTGAATTTAGGATTTTCCATTTTCTTCCCTGTTGGACTTCTAGAAGCACCATCAAAATACATTTCCCATGTTTGAGGATTCTCTTGAATAGAAAAAACTTCCTCATCAGGGAGTTCGATATCTGAATATGTGTCTTCCACTGAAGGGTGTTCAGCCAGGAAATCAGCCAGAGCTTGGCCCTTAATTGCCTTTTGAGACACATATTGAATGTCGAACTGCTGTAGAATAACCGCCCACCTTGCCAGACGTCCTGTAAGCATTGGACGACTAAGGATGAATTTGAGTGGATTATTACGAGATACCAATTGGACCTCGTGATGTTGCAGGTAGTGTCTCAGTTTCTGAACTGCAAAGATTAATGCTAGGCAGCATTTTTCAATACTCGAATACCGGGTTTCTGCTTCAAGCATAGTTCTACTGAGATAGTAGAGACTATTTTCATTCCCATCATCATTCTTTTGAGCGAGAAAGGCACCCAATGATCGCTCTAAAGCTGTCACATAGAGGATAAGAGGTCTACCCTCAACAGGTGGCATGAGTACTGGTGGACTTAAGAGGTATTTCTTGAGAATATCAAATGCTTCTTGACATTCTTTAGTCCACTGGTAAGTGACTCCTTTCTTCAATAATTTGGTAAAAGGTAAACTTTTGCCTGCCAAATTGGCGATGAAACGCCGAATATAGGCTAAGTGTCCTTGAAGTCCTCTTAATTCTTTCAAATTCTGAGGAGGTGACATACCAAGGATTGATTTGGTCTTCTCAGGATCGACTTCAATACCACGATGGCGTACAACAAAGCCGAGGAATTTTCCTGAGGTTACCCCAAAAGCACATTTTAAGGGGTTCATCTTCAAATTATGTTGTCGAAGCTTGTGGAATATGATTTCCAAATCAGCCAAGTGATCAAAACGTTGTTTGGATTTAACCACCAAATCATCTACATAGCATTCAACAAATTTCCCTAGAAAAGGTTTGAAGATACGATGCATGGCGCGTTGATATGTTGCACCTGCATTCTTTAAACCAAAGGGCATCACCCGGTAACAAAACACACCTTGAGGAGCTCTGAAGGCTGTATATTCCTCATCTTCTGGGGCCATTCGGATATGATTATATCCAGAATATCCATCCATGAAAGAAAGTACTTCATAGATAGCCGTCGCATCAATTAAGAGTTCTGTAATCGGAACTGGAAAATCATCTTTGGGACAATACCGATTAAGATCTCTGAAATCGATGCAAACCCTAATTTGTCCGTTCTTTTTCTTTACTGGGACAATATTAGCCAACCACTTGGGATATTGAACTTCTCTGACGAAGTTAGCTTTGATAAGCTTATCCACTTCAGCCTCGATTTTGGAAGCATAGGTTGGGTGTGTTCTTCTCGCGGCTTTCTTGAATCCTCGATGTTCTTTTGGCAAACCCAAATGATGGGTGGCAACATCAGGATCAAGGCCAGGCATCTCTGTATAATTCCAAGCAAAGATATCTTTATTTTGCTTTAGAAAAGAAATATACATCTCTTGTTCTTCAAGGGTCATGGCCGCACTAATTAAAGTGGGGCGTGGATCTTTCTCTGTACCCAGATTTACTTCTCTGAGTTCATCCACAGTGGTAGAGATACCCTCTTCAAATGCTGGAGGAGCATCTCTAAGATCTTCTTCTTCCTCTTCATCATGTGTTATATCTTCCGTTTCTACTTGCAAAGTAGATGAAAAAACGAAATTCTCATGATCATAAGAGATGTCAAAATTTTCACATTTTGAAGAAGAAGCTTCCATTTCCGTCCCTATTGATGAACAAGGGTCTTCTTTGGGAAATAAAGAGGAGATGATGGATTGAGAATCGACATCAACATTCACCTCTGGTGTTGCTATAACTTCTTCTGGCCTGATTAGCGAAGTATAGACTTGTTGGATTTCAGCAGACGAAATGAAAACGTCACCACTTATGCTTTCATCATTGCTTGGTAAGTTACCAATTTCTCCCATGTTGTCTGGCTCGATTGCCGTAATTGACATTATGGATCTTTCCATAAGAGTATTTTGATTTGGGCCTATTTTGTCAATTTGACTGATAGGTAACACATAATCTGTACTCACATGTGAAAATGGATTTATTGGAATTTTTTCCAAACCATATGGAGCATTAACTTTGGTAATTTCCGTTATTGTAGATTTTTCTCTTCCCTTCATGTGATAAAATTCCGCCTCAATGTATTGAGACTCACATGTTTTGAACGGGGCCTTATCACCATATAATGTTCCAACTTGACCATCGAAACAGTATTTGAGACATTGATGGTATGATGACGGAATAGCTGCATGCTGATGTAACCAGGGTCTTCCAAGCAAGATATTGAAAGCTGAGTCTTGATCAACAATCATGAAATCTGAATTGGAAACAAGATCTCCAAACTGAGTTCTGAGCGTAACTTCTCCCAGTGGTTCTTGTTCATTTTTATCATATCCTTGCAACATATAAAAAATTATTACTATTTAACACTCCGTATGTTTTCATTTTTGCATCTCAATTACAATAATTAAAAAAACT